>CM057345.1:570006803-571206803 GCA_030015575.1 Agapanthus africanus | reverse complement strand
TGTTTATAAAGTGGTGGTATTTTATTGAAAATTGTTTCATTTAGATGAAAAATTCTAACTAAATATCGTGTTATGAATCAAAAGTGTGCAATTAGGGTAGGTCGTTACCCCATGAATGTTCTAGATATATGTATGACTAATTATCGAACAAAGGGTTATAATTAAAATTCATAGTATTTTGATGAAATTTTGTTGTATGATGTATTTAGCCCAAAATTATGAACAACTCAAAAATAATTTGAATTAAATATTATGATGTGATGCTTAGAAGAGTTATGGTGGAAATTTTGACATATTAAAAGTGCTAAAAACTTATTAAAAGAAGTTTTACCAAAGCTAACTCTATTTTAATCGAATAGTTTAGAGATTGGTTTGAGATAAAAAGAGAGAGAGAAAAGGACTTACCATTTTAGAGTGTTGAGAAAAGAGTAAGGAAAAGTGAGAAGTCTTCATGGCGCCATGTTAGCTCCGGGAACAACTCCGATTTTCAACGAAAAGAATTTAGTTGCTAACTCCACTTAACTCCAGTTGTATTTAGAAAATTTTGGGAGAATTTTGATAGTGATTTTTCAGAATGAGAAGAGCTAAGGGATGGGATGTATTTATAGTATAGGGATAAGGGTGTGTGAGTTAAAGAATTGAAATTAAAATGAATTAAAATAGGATTAATGGTGAAATGAAAGGTCTCTGAATGAATGCAGAGTAATCAAACAATACACAGAAGTAGTGGAGAGTTAAAGGGACGCACAGGCAAAGAATGAAGACGATTGGGGCTAGATGGACCGTCGGTGGCGGCCAAAACGAGGATTTGGGTGGTTGGATTTAATCCATCTGTCTCGAGATTCGTGTCGCATACTATATTCTGTGTTAACTCCTTATTTATCCTGTTTGATTTTTCTGAAACTTTTCGGTTCTCCGTATATTGCACGTGTAAGTCTGGAGCTTCCGAAAAGTTAAAAAGAAAAAATATTAAAAAATAATTGAGAGTTATGGAAGTCGAACACGTAGGCTATAGCACAACAGTGTAAAGGGTTTACCAGTGAGACACAAGTTGGTTTTTACTTTTATTAAACAAATTCAACTTATAACTCCTAATTAGAATGAAATACTCTTTCTATATATTGAATAAATTATATTTGTACAGAGATTTCAGAGTCGTAACAGCGGTCATCCAACCTGAGAGCCGTACTCGCCGGGCCGTCCGATCTGCACGCCGGCGAAGCGCCTCTACCCTCTTCTCATATCTGCTCTCCGCTCCCCCGCCGACCCATCTGCTCACCTCCCTTCCTCTCCACCTCCACAATCCCTTTGTTTTCACCATTCCCGCCTCCTCGAGCATTCTACTCCATGCCTCCTCCTCCCCCATCTCACTCATCTCTGCTCCCACCTTCCCCACCTCACCAACAAAGCCGACCGTACTAGAAACTACTTTCGGCTTTCTCGGTAGGGTCCTTTCCAAGCTTTTCGAAGCTATAAAGCTCGTCTTTAGGTTCGTTACATGGTACGTTGTATTTGTAAAGGCATGACCGTGGAACGAGGCACGAGACGCGTGAAACCGAGGATACGCCGCTTTAAGCTAAGGACCGTCATTATGTTTTCGATCGCCGTCGTTTTTCTTCTGAAAAGCTATAGGGATATTATTGGTTCCAAACTAGACCTGATGTTAGAGCTTATTGAGAAATCGTTCAAGGCCTATGAAAAGCTGCTGAGAAGATCGAGCAGGTTGACAAACGAGGTTACTGATATTAAGGACTGGATGGATCAGAGAGGGATACTTGAGAGGACGTGGGATTTTATTTGCGAAATAGGTATATAAATTTCTTTTTTTTTCCTAATTAATTTCTAATTTTTTGTGTGTTTAGGAAAAAATTTAATGAATTTTCATTTATCAGCATAAGTTTATATATTGATTTTGATTTTTATTGAACTAAATTTGCTAGATTATCGGCCGGATGCCTCTGGGCCGGACCTAAGCCGGATGCGGCTGGGCCAGACCATGCAGTACGCTGAAGAAAAAAGCTGAAAATAACTAGGATTTTGTAAATCTTTGTTAAGTATAGTTAATGATGTAATAAGCATATAAATATATGGATAGATTAAGGATGTGGTCTCTTTTTGTGTATACGTTTAAATATGTTGATGTTTTTATGTTAATGTTTATGTTTTTATGTTGATGTTAATTTTTTATGATTTTATGTTGATATTTATGTTTTTATGTTTTTATGTTAATTTTAATATTTTTATGTTTTTATGTTTTTATGTTAATGTTTTTTTCTAATCAATTGGAACAAACAGTTATCTAAATGGTAGAGAAGGATCTGGCTTAAAAATAAAACGAGCATTTAAGTAACATAACCGATCATAAGATACAACTATATAATTACATTTAGGTTCGGACGGGTTTCGGTAGCGAGTCGGTTATTAATTTTTTTAAACCCAATGAAATTTACAAGTTAATCAATTCAAAACCAATTATTTATGGTTATTTGTGGATATTTTGTTTTAT
Source organism: Agapanthus africanus (assembly GCA_030015575.1). Classification (NCBI taxonomy): domain Eukaryota; kingdom Viridiplantae; phylum Streptophyta; class Magnoliopsida; order Asparagales; family Amaryllidaceae; genus Agapanthus; species Agapanthus africanus. The sequence goes on along the minus strand of CM057345.1, from coordinate 571,204,297 downwards.
TTCTATTGGGTTTTAGTAGGACAATAAGCTCAGTTAATGTTAAGCTTATTATCTGATTATTGATTTCAGGAATTCTCTTACCATCAATTTAGTAGAAAGGCTAATTGATGTGCTTTTGTGAAATTAACCAAAATGCTTAAATAATGATGCATTAATAGAAAAAATAAATAATTTAAGTATATATATATAAGCATTTGTATGTGAAAGCAGAAGATTGCTTAACTTCCTACTTCCTACCAATAATCGGTATCAAATATGCTTGTAAACAATATAATGCTAATAATACTTCATAAAAATCCATTATCGTCTACTAAAGTGCTCTGATGCATCGTAAATGTAAAGTGTGTATTAATAAGGAAAATTAATCTCAAAAAACTTTACAAAGTATACAATTTTATTCAGATTTTCAAGCGAAAACAGAGAATAGAGCCAGTCAAGAAGTATTTTTAAAAACCATTAAGTACTGTTGTTACAGTAAAAATTCATGAATTGGTTAATGATTGGTGTAGTATGTTCCAAAAATACCGGAAAAAATGATTATAAAGATTCAGTAATTAGGCGAAAATGCTGAATAGATATCATCTTTCCTGGTCCCTCTGGTCAACCGCCGGATTCTGACCTTTCTGATCTTTAGTATTCGAAAGAGAAGCACCGTTCCCACTACAGGTACCGGCCATTTCACTCGCTTCCAGAGGCACGGGCACGGGCCCTTTTTCGATCCGCTGTGTCCTTTTCGAACCCTCAAGGGCCATACCAAGCACAATGTTGTCTCCAAAGAGGTTTCGAGGCTGGAGAAGTTGTGGGAGATGATTTTTCACTCTCCCTCACTTCGCTTGTACTTTCGGCCAAGGGCGACGAATTCGATGATCCCTTGCTGCTTTTGGATTGTGAATTTCCTACACTTGTTTTCTTCTATTGCGGTTTCTCTGTGTTGTTTTGTGTTGTGCCTGCAGTTACCGTACGAGCCTTTTACGCCAATGCTTCGGTAACCTTTGTGGCTTGTTATTCGTTCGACCGAAGTGTAGGCTTTGGCTCTGATACTGCAGTGTTTTTTATGGCTTATTCTTTGTTCGAACACGTAACTATAGCACAACAGTGTAAAGAGTTTACCAGTGAGCTACAAGTTGGTTTTTACTTTTATTAAACAAATTCAACTTATAACTTCTAATTAGAATGAAATACTCTTTCTATATCTTGAATAAATTATATTTGTACAAAGATTTCAGAGTCGTTACAACGGTCAGCCAACTTAAGTGCCGCCCTCGCCGGGCCGTCTGATCTGCACGCCGGCAAAGCGCCTCCACCCTTTTCTCATCTCTGCTCGCCGCTCCCCCGCCGACCCATCTGCTCACCTCCCTTCCTCTCATCCTCCACATTGTCCTTGTTTTCACCATTCTCGCCTCCTTGAGCATTCTACTCCATGCCTCCTCCTCCCCCATCTCACCCATCTCTGCTCCCACCTTACCCACCTCATCAATAAAGCCGACCGTACTAGAAACTACTTTCGGCTTTCTCGGTAAGGTCCTGTCCAAGTTTTTCGAAGCTATAAATCTCGTCTTTAGGTTCGTTACATGGTACGTTGTATTTGGAAAGCGGGACCGTGAAACGAGGCACGAGACGCGTGAAACTGAGGATATGCCGCTTTAAGCTAGGGACCGCCATTATGTTTTCGATCGCCGTCGTTGGTCTTTTAAAGAGCTATAGGGATATTATTGGTCTCAAACTAGATATGATGTTAGAGCTTATCGAGAAATCGTCCAAAGCCTATGAAGAGCTGCTGAGGAGATCGAGCAGGTTGATTAACGAGGTTGCTGAGATAAAGGACTGGATGGATCAGAGAGGGATATTTGAGAGGACGTAGGATTTCATTTGGGAAACAGGTATATAAATTTCTTTTTTTTCCTAATTAATTTCTAATTTTTTGTGTGCTTGGGAAAAAATTTAATGAATATTAATTTATCAGCATAAGTTTATATATTGATTTTGATTTTTTTTGAACTAAATTTGCTAGATTGTCGGCCGGATGCCTCTGGGCCGGACCTAAGCCGGATGCGGCTGGGCCAGACCATGCAGTGCGCTGAAGAAAAGAACTGAAAAAAGCTAGGATTTTGTAAATCTTTGTTAAGTATAGTTAATAATGTAACAAGCATATGGATAGATGGATAGATGAAGGATGTGGTCTCTTTTTGTGTAGACGTTTAAATATATTGATGTTTTTATGTTGATGTTTTTGTTTTTATGTTGATATTAATGTTTTTATGTTTTTATGTTGATATTAATGTTTTTATGTTTTTATGTTAATTTTAATGTTTTTATGTTAATGTTTTTTTCTAATCAATGGGAACAAACAGTTATGTAAATGGTAGAGAAGGATCTGTCTTAAAAATGAAACGAGCATTTAAGTAACATAACCGATCATAAGATACAACTATATAATTATATGTAGGTTTGGACGGGTTTCGGTAACGGGCCGGTTATTAATTTTTTAAAACCCCATGAAATTTACAAGTTAATCAATTCAAAACCAATTATTTATAGATATTTTGTTTTGTTTCTGTTGGGTTTTCATGGGACAATAAGCTCAGTTAATTTTAAGCTCATTATCTAATTATTAATTACAGAAACTCTCTTACCATTAATTTAGCAGAAAGGCTAATTGATATGCTTTTATAAAATTAATCAGAATGCTTAAATAATGATTTATTAATAGAAAAAATAAATAATTTAAGTATATATATATAAGTATTTGTATGTGAAAACAGAAGATTGCTTAACTTCCTACTTCCTGCCAATAATCAGTATCAAATGTGGTTTCAAACATTATAATGCTAATAATACTTCATAAAAATCCATTTTCGTATACTAAAGTGCTCTGATGCATCGCAAATATAAAGCGTGTATCAGTAAGGAAAATTAATCTCGAAAGACTTTATAAATCATACAATTTCATTCAGATTTTCAAGCGAAAACAGAGAATATAGCCAGTGAAGAAGTATTTTTAAAAACCATCAAGTACTGTTGTTACAGTAAAAATTCATGAATTGGTTAATGATTGATGTAGTATGTTCCAAAAATACCGGAAACAATGATTATAAAGATTCAGTAATCAGGCAAAAATGCTGAATGGATATCATCTCTCCTGTTCCCTCTGGTCAACCGCCGGATTCTGACCTTTCTGATCTTTAGTATTCGAAAGAGAAGCACCGTTCCCAATACAGGTACCTGCCATTTCACCCGCTTCCAGAGGCACGGGCGCGGGCCCTTTTTCGATCCGCAGTGTCCTTTTCGAACCCTCAAGGGCCATACAAAACACAATGTTGTCTCCAAAGACAGGTTTCGAGGCCGGAAAGTTGGAGGAGATGATTTTTCACTCTCGCTCACTTCGCTTGTACTTTTGACCAAGGGCGACGAATTAGATGATCCCTTACTGCTTTTGGATTTTGAATTTCCTCCACTTGTTTTCTTCTATTGCGGTTTCTCTGTGTTGTTTTGTGTTGTGCCTGCAGTTACCGTACGAGCCTTTTGCGCCAATGCTTCGGTAACCTTTGTGGCTTGTTATTCGTTCGACCGAGGTGTAGGCTTTGGCTCTGATGCTGCAGTGTTTTTATGGCTTTTTCTTTGTTTGAACACGTAGCTATAGCACAACAGTGTAAAGAGTTTACCGGTGAGCAACAAGTTGGTTCTTACTTTTATTAAACAAATTCAACTTATAACTCTTAATTAGAATGAAATCCTTTTTCTATATATTGAATAAATTACATTTGTACAGAGATTTCAGAGTCGTTACAGCTGTCAGCCAACTTGAGTGCCGCCCTTGCCGGGCAGTCTGATCTGCACGCCGGCAAAGCGCCTCCACCCTCTTCTCATCTCTCCTCGCCGCTCCCCCGCCGACCCATCTGCTCGCCTCCATTCCTCTCATCCTCCACATTATCCTTGTTTTCACCATTCCCGCCTCCTCGAGCATTCTACTCCATACCTCCTCCTCCCCCATCTCACCCATCTCTGCTCCCACCTTGCCCACCTCATCAATAAAGCCGACCGTACTAGAAACTACTTTCGGCTTTCTCGGTAAGGTCCTGTCCAAGTTTTTCGAAGCTATAAATCTCGTCTTTAGGTTCGTTAAATGGTACGTTGTATCTGGAAAGGCGGGACCGTGAAACGAGTCACGAGACGCGTGAAACTGAGGATACGCCGCTTGAAGCTAGGGACCGCTATTATGTTTTCGATCGCCGTCGTTGGTCTTCTAAAGGGCTATAGGGATATTATTGGTCCTAAACTAGACCTGATGTTAGAGCTTATCGAGAAATCGTCCAAAACCTATGAAGAGCTGCTGAGGAGATCGAGCAGGTTGATTAACGAGGTTAATGAGATTAAGGACTGGATGGATCAGAGAGGGATACTTGAGAGGACGTGGGATTTCATTTGGGAAACAGGTATATAAATTTCCTTTTTTTCCTAATTAATTTTAATTTTTTGTGTACTTGGGAAAAAATTTAATGAATTTTCATTTATCAGCATAAGTTTATATATTGATTTTGATTTTTTTTTAAAACTAAATGTGCTAGATTGTCGGCCGGATGCCTCTGGGCCGGACCTAAGCCGGATGCGGCTGGGCCAGACCATGCAGTGCGCTGAAGAAAGGAGCTGAAAAAACTAGGATTTTGTAAATCATTTTTAAGTATAATTAATAATATAACAAGCATATAGATATATGGATAGATGAAGGATATTGTCTCTTTTTGTGTAAACGTTTAAATATGTTGATGTTTTTATATTGATGTTTTTATGTTAATGTTTATGTTTTTATGTTGATGTTAATGTTTTTATGTTTTTATGTTGATATTGATGTTTTTATGTTGATTTTAATGTTTTTATATTTTTATGTTAATGTTTTTTTCTAATCAATGAGAATAAACAGTTATCTAAATGATAGAGAAGGATCTGGCTTAAAAATGAAACGAGTATTTAAGTAACATAACCGATTATAAGATACAACTATATAATTACATTTAGGTTCGGACGGGTTTCGGTATCGGGCCGGTTATTAATTTTTTAAAACCCCATGAAATTTAAAGTTAATCAATTCAAAACCAATTATTTATGGTTATTTGTGTATATTTTGTTTTTTTGCTGTTGGGTTTTAGTGGGAAAATAAGCTCAGTTAATGTTAAGCTCATTGTCTGATTATTGATTGCAGGAACTCTCTTACCATAAATTTAGCAGAAAGGCTAATTGATGTGCTTTTCTGAAATTAATCAGAATGCTTAAATAATGATGCATTAATAGAAAAAATAAATAATTTAAGTATATATATATATATATATATATATATATATATAAGCATTTTTATGTGAAAACAGAAGATTGCTTAACTTCCTACTTTCTGAAAATAATCAGTATCAAATTTGGTAGCAAACAATATAATACTAATAATACTTCATAAAAATCCATTTTCGTCTACTAAAGTGTTCTGATTCATCACAAATGTAAATTGTGTATCAATAAGGAAAATTAATCTCGAAAGACTTTACAAAGCATACAATTTAATTCAGATTTTCAAGCGAAAACAGAGAATATATACAGCAAATAAGTATTTTTAAAAACCATCAAGTACTGTTTTACCGTAAAAACTCATGAATTGGTTAATGATTGGTGTAGTATGTTCCAAAAGTACCGGAAACAATGCTTATAAAGATTCAGTAATCAGGCAACAATTCTGAATGGATATCATCTCTCCTGGTCCCTTTGGTTAACCGCCGGATTCTAACCTTTCTGATCTTTAGTATTCGAAAGAGAAGCACCGTTCCCACTACAGGTACCGACCATTTCACCCGCTTCCAGAGGCACGGGCGCGGGCCCTGCCCCTTTTTCGATCCGCGGTGTCCTTTTCGAACCCTCAAGGGCCATACCAAGCACAATGTTGTCTCCAAAGACAGGTTTCGAGGCCGGAGAAGTTGGAGGAGATGATTTTTCACTCTCTCTCACTTCGCTTGTACTTTCGGCCAAGGGCGACGAATTAGATGATCCATTACTGCTTTTAGATTTTGAATTTCCTCCACTTGTTTTCTTCTGTTGCAGTTTCTCTGTGTTGTTTTGTGTTGTGCCTGCAGTTACCGTACAAGCCTTTTGCGCTAATGCTTCGGTAACCTTTGTGGCTTGTTATTCGTTCGACCGAGGTGTAGGCTTTGCCTCTGATGCTGCAGTGTTTTTTATGGCTTGTTTTTTGTTCGAACACGTAGCTATAGCATAACAGTGTAAAGAGTTTACCAGTGAGTTACAAGTTGTTCTTACTTTTATTAAACAAATTCAACTTATAACTCCTAATTAAAATGAAATACTCTTTCTATATATTGAATAAATTACATTTGTACAGAGATTTCAGAGTCCTTACAGCGGTCAGCCAACTTAAGTGCCGCCCTCGTCGGACCGTCTGATCGGCACGCCGGCAAAGCGCCTCCACCCTCTTCTCATCTCTGCTCGCCGCTCCCCCGCTGACCCATCTGCTCGCCTCCCTTCCTCTCATCCTCCACATTGTCCTTGTTTTCACCATTCCCGCCTCCTCGAGCATTCTACTCCATGCCTCCTCCTCCTCCATCTCACCCATCTCTGCTCCCTCCTTGCCCACCTCATTAATAAAGCCGACCGTACTAGAAACCATTTTCGGCTTTCTCGGTAAGGTCCTGTCCAAGTTTTTCGAAACTATAAATCTCGTCTTTAGGTTCGTTAAATGGTTCGTTATATTTGGAAAAGCGGGACCGTGAAACGAGTCACGAGACGCGTGAAACTAAGGATATGCCGCTTGAAGCTAGGGACTGCCATTATGTTTTCGATCGTCGTCGTTGGTCTTCTAAAGAGCTATAGGGATATTATTGGTCCTAAACTAAACCTGATGTTAGAGCTTATCGAGAAATCGTCCAAAGCCTATAAAGAGCTGCTGAGGAGATCGAGCAGGTTGATTAACGAGGTTGCTGAGATGAAGGACTAGATGGATCAGAGAGGGATACTTGAGAGGACGTGGGATTTCATTTGGGAAACAGGTATATAAATTTCTTTTTTTTCCTAATTAATTTCTAAATTTTTGTGTGCTTGGGAAAAAATTTAATGAATTTTCATTTTTCAGCATAAGTTTATATATTGATTTTGATTTTTTTTGAACTAAATATGCTAGATTGTCGGCCGGATGCCTCTGAGCCGGACCTAAGCCGGATGTGGCTGGGCCAGACCATGCAGTGCGCTGAAGAAAGGAGCTGAAAAAAACTAGGATTTTGTAAATCTTTGTTAAGTATGGTTAATGATGTAATAAGCATATAGATATATGGATAAATGAAGGATGTGTTCTCCTTTTGTGTAGACGTTTAAATATGTTGATGTTTTTATGTCGATGTTAATGTTTTTATGTTTTTATGTTGATATTAATGTTTTTATGTTTTTATGTTGATATTGATGTTTTTATGTTTTTATGTTGATTTTAATGTTTTTATGTTTTTATGTTAATGTTTTTTCCTAATTAATGGGAATAAACAGTTATCTAAATGGTAGAGAAGGATCTGGCTTAAAAATGAAACGAGTATTTAAGTAATATAACCGATCATAAGATACAACTATATAATTAAATGTAGGTTCGGACGGGTTGCGGTAGCGAGCCGGTTATTAATTTTTTAGAACCCCATGAAATTTATAAGTTAATAAATTCAAAACCAATTATTTATGGTTATTTGTGGATATTTTGTTTTGTTGCTGTTGGGTTTTAGTGGGATAATAAGCTCAGTTAATGTTAAGCTCATTGTCTGATTACTGATTTCAGAAACTCTCTTACCATAAATTTAGCAGAAAGGCTAATTAATATGATTTTGTGAAATTAATCAGAATGCTTGAATAATGATGCATTAATAGAAAAAATAAATAATTTAAGAATATATATATATATATATATATATATATATATATAAAAGAATTTTTATGTGAAAACAGAAGATTGTTTAACTTCCTACTTTCTGAAAATAATCAGTATCAAATTTGGTAGCAAACAATATAATACTAATAATACTTCATAAAAATCCATTGTCGTCTACTAAAGTGCTCTGATGCATCGTAAATGTAAAGTTTGTATCAGTAAGGAAAATTAATCTCGAAAGACTTTACAAAGCATACAATTTCATTTAGATTTTCAAGCGAAAACAGAGAATAAAACCAGTTAAGAAGTATTTTTAAAAACATTAAGTACTGTTGTTACAGTAAAATTTCATGAATTGGTTAATGATTGGTGTAGTATGTTCCAAAAATACCGGAAACAATGATTATAAAGATTCAGTAATCAGGCGACAATGCTGAATAGATATTATCTCTCCTGGTCCCTCTGGTCAACCGCCGGCTTCTAACCTTTCCGATCTTTAGTATTTGAAGGAGAAGCGTCGTTCCCACTATGGGTACCGGCCATTTCACCTGCTTCCAGAGGCACGGGCCCTGCCCCTTATTCGATCCGCGGTGTCCTTTTCGAACCCTCAAGGGCCATACCAAGCACAATGCTGTCTCCAAAGACAGGTTTTAAGGCCGGAGAAGTTGGAGGGGATGATTTTTCACTCTCGTTCACTTCGCTTATACTTTCGGCCAAGGGCGACGAATTAGATGATCCCTTGCTGCTTTTGGATTTTGAATCTCCTCCACTTATTTTCTTCTGTTTCGGTTTCTCTGTGTTGTTTTTTATTGTGCCTACAGTTACCGTACTAGCCTTTTGCGCCAATGATTCGATAACCTTTGTGGCTTGTTATTCGTTCGACCGAGGTCTAAGCTTTATCTCTGATGCTGCAGTGTTTTTTATGGGTTGTTCTTTTTTCGATTGAGCAGCCTTTGGATCTTATGCTGCAGTATTTTTTGTCTCTTGTTCTTCATTTGATCGAAGTGTAGCAGCAGCAGCAGAACTACATGGTTTTGCTTTGTTATCGCCGTTGATTTTATATAAGGGTTCAATTAGAAGCGGTAGGCGGTTGACAGGTGTCCCAGCATGAGCGAAAACGGTCTCAGAAAAGGGGATGTTGTCCAAATCGGCGTCATTGTAAAAATTTTGTACGGTGCGAATTGGTGTTGCGAGCCTGGCTCGGTGATGTCTAGTGACTCTGAGGAGATCCAGCAGCACTGCTTCCTATGTGTACAAAACAATGTCCGTAACAAAATGGTTTATATAACAATGTGATTTAAATGAAAACATGGCAGGATTTCAAGCAGTGTAAATTGTTAAAATGATGTTCGTGCTTGAGGTATTATATAAACCAAAGCTTTCAGGATAAGAGACAATAGTGGATTCCTCTCAAACATGTTGTTGTTTTAACTTTTCTTTTATATAAATATTTTGTCAAAAATAAGATGTTAGGGAGCAATTTTCACAATAAAGCCTTGGCCTAATATTTTAAGGTAACTAATATGTAGTCAGTGATTGGTTAGTATAAGGAATTAGCCGTCATCCCACCCTCGTTAAATAGTTATATATAGATAGATGTTATTGAATCACAACAATCTGAGTTACATAGCAACAGTTAAAGCGCATCCGCGACATTAAATGAACTGAGATAAACGTAAGTAAATACTTAAAATGTCCTGTATTAGAAAGAAACGGTTATGAGGTTCACGGACCTTAACACAGAGATACTCCTTAAAATGTGAGGTCTTCATAAAACATGATATCAGTATCTGCAACGGAAATGCAAATATAAGATAACAGAAACAGTTAGGTATTAGTTACGAGTTACAACAGAAACATTTATCATTGACAACCAGAATTAAAGAGCAAATGCAATAATGAATTAATGGTGATGAAAAAAGATAACTGCAGCAGGAATTTAAACACAAATGGTTCGGCAAATATTAACAGGATTACCAATAACGACCTTTATAATCAGTGATAATAAAATGTTATAGAAAAATATTTAATAATACATTAAATACATATTAAATATCGATGGACATAGAAAAATAATAGATGAGCGAGTATGAAATTATGAAATGGTGGAGGAATTAAAAGAATAGAAATTAGCTAACAAACAAGAGAGTAGCTCAAAATCCAGCTCAAGATCCAGCTCACTAACGAGACGTTAACTTTGGATGGAAAACTAGCGAGGTTTTTTTAGTGCAACTTAAATGTATGGGGGTCTTTTAAGTAAATACGAAGTATGGTTATTTTTATTAGTAATTAGCGAAGTATGAAGGGTTTAATCCTTTTATTAATGAAATACATGAACTAAATAAACAGCACATAGCATCATATAGAAAGATAAAATACCATGATATGCTTGTCTTAATCTACTCCATCAATGGACAACCTTGTTAATAAATTGCTACCTGATGCTAATTTGTTTTCAACTTAGGTACCATGAGAAGCTATAGGCAGTTCCGCTAAGCCCCCTGTGTGGTTTGATTAAAATTCTAGAAAGCTGCATATAATAGGTACTCAAGTCTCAAAATACATAATACACAGTTCATCAAACCGAATATAATGGGTTCCCAAGTCTCGAAATACATAATTAATCGGGAAATGGGGTTTTGATATGCAAGTAAACTTAAGGACTGCGATAACACAAACAAGATGAAAGACTAATTTCATGAACCAATATTTTAATGCCAAGAGAAACAAATGTATATCAGTTTGACCCTAATACACAAAGACCGGAGGTCCAAGAAAACAACTATTATGAATATTTTTATGGAAATATATTTAGTTATTAATTTGATTAGTTATTATATTATTGTTAGGAGAGTTGATCTATAACTCTCTATATATAGTTGTATGGACTATTACTTTTCTTTCAAACCAATAAAGTATTTTTCTCTTAATTGTTTTCATGGTATCGGTGCAGAAATTTTTTGAAAATATTTAGGGGGAAAAAAGAAGAAAAAACCTATTTTTTTCTCACCAGACGCCTCCACTACACTTTCGCTACCTCCCTCGCCACCAACGAACATTGAAGCCACCTTCACTCACTCCCTCTATCACTCAAGAGAGCGTAGAACTCAGGAAGGAGGAGAGGAGAGAGAGTGAGCCATAACAAATGAATGAGAGAGTTGGGGGTTATTTTCCAACCTTGAAAAAATATCACAACCATTTTCCGATTTAAATGCTAGCCCATACCTCTCATCCATGCTCACTTTACACCTCACAAGCCACCTCATTTTCTTTGAATTTTCATAAAAGAAAAGCAATAATGAGGTGTCCTCCTTCTAGAAATATAAATACATAATACCCGATATATGTATCGTATACATATACATGTATCCGTATAAAAATACGAATAGCCAACGAGAGAGAAAATGAATAGTGAACATAATACACACACACACATATTTATATAAATTATTAAATCAATATATGATTTAATAATCGGGTTTAAACATAAGCCGACTGTTATTATCAAACGTCCAATTAAAGTCCGTGTAGCTAGTATACATATTTAATCGGACTCATGTACGTATCAACATACGGTCTCTACATCATATCACCTGAACCGGGAAAACCATCTGTGTGGGACTCTAAAGACTCGACAATACGCTGACGGCGAGTTATTGGATAAATCCATAACGCCTTCAATCACCACCAGCGCCCTTAGCCGAACTTCGCCAGACTTCATCGATCCAGATCGAACTCGTCTTAACCCAGATCGAACTCGTCTAGACCCAGATATGAAATCAATGAGGAAATCACGCTTGACTTGATCGATTTGCGTTCAATCTAAAGCTTCTTGTGTTCGATTTGATGTTCTTTGAGGACTTCTTGCCGATTTGAGTAGATTTTCATCGTTCCCCCATATCAGAAGTCGGTTTTCATCTAGATCTACTTGAAGATGAGTCGATTAGCTGGCACTTTTCTCCTGTGATCGATTTGAGTAGATCGCCTGTGGTCGTCTGCACTCCTGCGATCGATTTGTTGTTGTTTCTTGACCCAGATCTGTTTCGACTCATTTATTGTGAGTTTTCAAACGATTCCTTGCTGTTTTCGAGTCGATTTGTTGTTGTTCCTCAAGTCTTGGATTATTGTAGCAAAGAATTTTCGCCTCCTGCAAATAACAAAGCATTGTTTGGCGATTTGATGTCAAAGAATTGAACAGTTATTAACTTTCAAATCCCTCCTCCAATAATGTCACCTCCTCCATGCCCATCGCAACCCTCCCGAACTCTAGTCCTAGCCCTCGCCAACAGCTGCATGGCAACCGTACTCACCGCTCCTCTCGGTTAATGATGATGATCTATTTGATCGTCTTGCTCTGACTGCTTTACGCTTGTACTGGCTTGGATGTTAGACAACCTTATTCTCTCTCGTATTCATTATGGATTCTGCTTCAGTCTCTGATGGCCGTGGGGCATCGCGTGATCGTCTCTCTATTACTGCTCGTGATCATCGTTCCCGTGGACGTGGTCATGTCCGTGTTGGCCTTTATTGTGCTTATTGTGGCACACTAATAATCGCGAAGACCGGTGTTGGAAGAAGCATAGCTACCCTGATGATACGCCTACAGTCCGCCAGCCATCCACACCCGTTGCTACTATCCGATCTTCCTCTTCTGTTGGAAATTTACCTTTATTCAATGTTGAGTGGGGCCAACTGAGTCGTCTCCTCCCCTCTGTAGCTCCTGCCAACCTTTCTATTCTATCGGGTATATTATTCCTTTCTCATTCTAATTTGTGGGTCGCTGATTCCGGCGCCTCACATCACATGTCTCGTGATGGACCTTCTGATATTGCCTCTAGTCCTCACAAGTTGATTTCCATGGCTGATGGTAACACCACACCTCTGGCTCTGCTGATTTATCACTTACATCATCTTTACACCTAAAAATACTATAATTGTGCATCTTTAAAACAAAACTTGCTTTTTAATCGTCAGCTTACAAATAATTCTAACTGCTTCGTAACATTTTGTCCATCTCACTTATGATACAGGATCTTCTGACGAAACAACGGATTGGCGGGAGCATAAACAGAATGAACTGTACTATATTGATCTTCTCAGTACGTCTGCAGCTGTTTCTACTATCCGGTGGTATTGACGACTTGGCCATCCTCCTTTTTCTTCTTTACGTAATATGCTGCCTTCTCAAGATTTATCCGAGTTCAGTTGTGAATTATGTATTCTTGGTAAACATCATCGCTCATCTTTTCCTCCAGTTAATAACATACATGATTTACCCTTTGCGTTAGTTCACTTTGATATTTAGGGTCTGTTTAAAATTCTTAATGTGTTTGGTTATAGATATTTTGTGACTTTTATCGATGATCATTCACGTATGACTTAGTTGTATTTTTTGTGTAATAGCTCTGAACTTCTACCTTTAAAATATTCGTAACTGAGATTACTAATCAATTTGATGTTCCGGTAAAGATTCTTCGTTCACATAATACTAAAGAGTATATTAGCACGGAGTTTACTGCACTTTGTCAGAACCAGAGTATACTGCATCGAACTTCATGTTCTTGTACTCCTCAGGTAACGACCGAGATTTCTAATAAAATATTTCTTATTTTAAATTCCTAGAATCAAGTGGTTATTTACGTATTTTGTTGATAAAAGAATGTTTTTGAAGAAAAATGGTGTTAGTAATATTCAAGGCATCGAGAAATAGGATTAAAGGAATTTTCAAAAAAAATAAAAAGAAAATATATATATACACACACACACACACACACATTCAAAAAAAACATATCAAGGATAAACTAGATATTATATAATTATTATAACTAAGCTAAAACAGTAAATATGGGATATATTATTTATTTTTGGCCCAAAATTATTTTTATACTAAAGATAACAATAAAACTTATTTTCTAAAATTTTCCCATAATTTTTCCGTAGTTTTATTTATTTTTAACAAATTTTTTAAACCAAATCAATAATTTTAATAATCTGCTGAGTTTTTATTTTAATTAATTTTTATTTTAATTTTTTTTAAAATCCCTTTAACTGGACCGTTGGATGCTTGGATCTAACGACCCAGAACGCGCGGCGGCGCCCACGTGGTGGGGACTACGCGAAACCGCTTGATCCCCAGTCACGCAGGCACGTGGCACCTTGGCGGCGGCGTGGCGGTGCGCCCTAGGCCATTGGATCAACATCCAATGGCTAGAAATCCTTGGTGGCGGCGCAATCATCAACAGATGATTCGAAAATCATTGGCGGCGCGGATTTTTGGGTTAATTTAACAGATTTTTTGATTTCATGGTTATTGAAAAAAAAACCTATAAATAGGCACTTCAAACATTGATTTCTCACACCTCAGAACTCCAAAAATTCTGAAAAAATACCCACACCTTCGTATCGACGATACCGACGCTACGGCTCCACCCAATCACCAGGAAAAAATCTGAGCACGGAGTTATTGAGGAGTTTTCAAAAGCCTACGTTTTCAACCCACCTACATCCAACTCTAATCCAAGGTAGGATCCGCCTCTCTCCCCTCATCTGTCGCCTTCTTCTTTTTCAATATCCTTAGTTCCAACTTCTAATCATCAACCCCATATTAAAATGATATTACAATATTCTTGCATGCATATTCTTTTGTACCCCTTAATGATGATAATCTTAACCCATGATTAAAATGGTTTCCTTAATCACTCCTATATGTCAAAAAAAATATTGCACTCTCGTACTACATGAAATGTGATATACTTAATGTTATAACCCACGGGGTATCACTTCACCCCTCACATACCCACACTTACCAATACTACAAATTTGATCTCGAAATAGCGTACTTCCACAAAATGCCCTCGTTTTATTAAAATGTTGTATTTGTTTAAAATATCCACCTGAGATAAAATATTTGGAATAAATGTTTTAGATACGATATATATATTTTACTTACACTTTTCCACCAACTACTTTAGTTTTGTTAAAAATCCCTTCACCTTTTGAAAGGGGTTAATACTAAATTTAAATGACGGCGTATGGTTTTTCCAACTTAGCCCCTTTCACTCGAAATGATGTTTTTATATTAATTCTTCTTCGAATGTTAACTAAAGTTTAATGAGTTACCCTAATAATAGGGTAATGTTTTACGCTAATACCTAGTGGTTGATAGGCAATCGTCCTTGAAAAGGATACAAATCCTGCCGTCCATGTGCAGCGGTTGCCAACACGAACGTACTTTCTAAAACGTTACCTCAAACTTAAAACGCTATAATTTCATAAAAATATTAATTACAAATAAAATACCTTAATCCGTCCTAAAAAGAGATAATTTCATTTATAAATCTCGACTTTTATTAAAAGGCTATTTTCAACAAAGACCATAACCCGTATAGCGATACTTTTCAAAAGAAATATATAAAACCTTATTAAAAGAAAATTTTCAAATAAATATCATTATCTCTTATCGAAAAGATATTTTTCAGTAAAACATTATGGTTTTCCAAAATGATAAATATTCCAAACCTCATGGTTTTTCTTAGAAGCAATAAATATAATTAAACACTATTATTCTTTTTCACTAAGCATTCTATAAGATGACACGAAGTACATTACAAACTTTTGAAGATAACAAGATAAAACGAGCGGTTGTGGAAGGCCATATTAAACGAGATCCACTTTTTAAATTTCAAGTTTATGACATACATGACACATGATACGGTTAGGGTTAGAATGCGCGGACCTAGGTATGGAATACTTATATATGAAGATCCCTGCAGGCAGGGTGACCGATCCAATGTGTGGACGACTACTAACCTGATATTCGGGCGAATACTAACCTGATATTTGGGCGAATACTAACCCGATATTCGGGCGAATACTAACCCTATTTGAGGGCGAATGATCCAAAATGTGGATAACATACAATTTGGAAATTCCATGCCTAGAGGTATACGCACTAACTCTAGACCTTTATACTAAATAACGGGGATGGGTAGTTTGATTAGGCAAGGAGATGCGGAACTCGGATTCCCCTACTACTCGATCATGATCCCGAGAAGTGAAACGGTATATTTCACTTCCTCAGTTGTTGTTCCGTGGCCACTGTTCAGACCATAATATTGCATTTATCATTCCCCTATTCTTATCCTTTTTTTAAATAAACAGGTACTCTTGACGCACGTTTGTTGCATATTACAGGATACAGGTTTCTGGAGCAAATACAGTGAAAAAGACACAAAACAACAGAAAAGGGACTTTTAACCAACAATTAGACGAATCCTAGTCAAGCCCAGTTCACATAGGTGCAAGGCAACGAATGTCAAGGTGAAACGGTTAAAAAGCCCAATACAAGTCTTCACTGAAGATCTGGAGAAGAGTGAGAAGCAAACAGAGAAAAAGAAGTATAAAACTAAGAAGCCCAGACAACCACAAAAGGACCCCAGAAGTTTGGAAGCCCAAGACCATCAATGGGCCACGGATCCGCGGCCCAAGCCATCAATTGCCGCGGATCCGCGGCCGTCTAATGCCCGTGTCGGCGCAAAGTTTCTGTACTGTTGCGTCGGTGCGGGTGTTGGGATTTTCAGTGGGCAAATATGTAATTTCGCATGTGCGAGACTCTGAAACCCTAATTCTCCTGTTTACTTATAAATTGTAATCTAAATTTGTAAAACCTTTATGCCTCTTTTCAATCAATAAAATTCAGAATTTCTGAGATAAAAATTCAGATCTGTTCTTCTTGTTTGGAGGGAGCCGTCAACTAGTAAGCATTTTATTCTTTTAATTATAATGTTTTCTAATCCCCTAATGAGCGAGTAGTCTCCTCGCTTGTTAGGGTTAGCCTTAGGGAAAGGGTTGAGAGATGAGATCTCTCACCCCTTTCAATACCACTTTAACCTAACGAATTAGAACTCTACACATACGAGCACAACCGCTCCCTGCGGCATCCTACCCATCGAGGTAACGATGAACCGTAGTATAAAGGGCCGGTTGCGCGCGTTTTCCGTGGGGGTTAGGTAATTATCAACAAAGGAAGAATACGAATCTAGAGGAAGAAACATCTTCCCAAAAGATTCGTATCCACTTTATTGATAATTAACTTAACATCTAATAGATCTAAATAAGTAGGCATTGAAAGCGGTGATGAAAAACATTAATCTCCAAAACTTCCCCTAAACCTAACCCTAGCAAGACTTTTAATTAGATAAATTAGATCCGTTTTTATAGATTTTCATAAACCAACCAAAACGACAAATAGAATCAACTCGTTAAAACACACTAAAGAAATTTACCCGTCTCTGTGGATCGACCCGCACTCACCGGCTAGCTGCGAAGCGACGCCGTTTCTTGATTGCGGTAAACTCATATTTTTGACACCAATCAAATGGCGCCGTTGCCGGGGACGGCGTAATCTTTCTTTTTGTGAATTTTCGGGTTGATATAAATTTTAAAAATTATAAAAATATGAAAATATATAAAAAAAATACAAAAAAATTATCAACTTTGATCTGTTTGAAGGGTTTGCTATTTGAATCTTGTAGGAACAGCAAAGACTTTTCGATCTGGAGTTTTACAGAAGGTCAAAACAGGAGAAGGAGCAAAAGAACAGAGAGAAATTGTAAGCGCAGAACAGTACAAAAATTTCCAGAGCCCGATCCCTCTTCTCAGCCGCGCTTCCGCCGCAAATAAGGGTCCACGGCCGCGGTTCCGCGCTTGCATTGCCACGTCAGCCCTAAAAATTTGTGTGGTTTGTTTTCTCTCCCTCTCCTCTGTAACCTCCATATCTCTACTGTAAAAATTTTCTGCAGGAATTCTTTGCGTAAAAAGTCTTTCTCCCCCTTCTAAATAACAGATTTCTGCAGGTTTATTTGCGCCGCGCTAAAATTGATTGCAAGTGATTTTATTTGTTTTGCATAATTTAATCGGACTCTAAGGGGCTAATTGACCAAACTCAGATTGGGTGGGGATTTCATCACCCTTCCCAGGACCCCAGAAAACACCTAAAGCATTTTGCATCGACCACAACTAATTAAAAAATATTAGACTCAGACCTAAGGACAGCGAGCTCAATAGGAAAAGGACTAGGATAGGCATCAGCCGTTTATCCTAACCGACATTGCCGTGTCTAGGCTAGTGGTTATTAATTAGGCCTACTGTAGTGGTGGTTCCTTCCCACTTACCTGGCCGTACTTGTCCGTGAAGAGGCGGTTTGAGGTCTATTTCTAGCCCTAGTTAGGAGCTGTCTAGCAGACCTAGACGACCCTATATCTAGGCCTGATTGTGCATGTGTGGTTGACACATTGGTGTCACGAGTCCCTTTCCTAAAACCTCTTTGCAAAACCTTCACATAAATAAAAGAAAAAGAAAAAGAAAAATCTTTTAAAAACTTGCAACTTGCCGCTAAAGAAAACTTGCAAACTCACTTCCATCACTTCTTCTCACTGACGTTATCTTACCCCCACATTCTGTTTTTCTCTTTTTTTTTCTGACTGCACTATCCTTTAGTGTATGTCATTTTGGACTAGGGATACTAACGCCCGATTAGTCCGTGTTTCGTTGGTACCGACCAACGAACCCTTCGGTGAACCCTTCGTCGAAATTCCCTCCATTTCCTTACCTCCACCTTTAAATTCTTCTTTCGAAGGTATGTCGGGATTCAACCCCAACGATACCTTACCGACGGGAATGATTCCACCTCCGCCAGGTGCGAATAACCCGAATCTACCGCCTGTTGTAGCGCCCGCACGAGTTGCGCTCCAGGATCTCTTCTACCCCGTCCGCACTTCTTTACCCACATGTCTTTCACCCCCACCGGCAAATGGGGATAATTTTGAAATAAAACCACACTTCATCAATATGCTGCCTAAGTTTCATGGTTTGGAATCCGAAGATGCATATATTTTAATTAATAAGTTCCAAAACGTTTGCACCATGATGAAGACAACCCAATTAAGTGATGACGCAATAAGGCTAAGGGTCATTCCTTTTACCTTATGTGACCTAGCCGAGAAGTGGCTATACAGCACCGCATCACATTCCATTAAAAATTGGGACGAGTTTGTGAGAGCTTTTCTGAAAAAGTTCTATCCTCATCACAAAACTGCTAGAATCCGAAACGAGATTATACAATTTTCACAGCTTCCTTCCGAACCATTTTGGAAGTGCTTCGAGAGATTTAAAGACCTACTTGTTCAATGCCCTCATCATGGGATAGAAAATTGGCAACTTTGCCAAACATTATACGAGGGATTGAACGCAGCAACGAAGCAGTTGCTAGAAACAATATGTCAAGGTCATTTTCTCTCCAAATCTAGCGACGAAGCTTGGCAGTTTCTTGAGGACCTTAGTGAGCAAACAATTCAGTGGGAGAGTACCAAGACCACATCATCTTCTTCAGTTGGTCAATCTAGGGCAGGCATACATCAAATAGATATGTCGATTGCTATGAAGGCCGAGATGGCCTCACTTATGAAAAAGCTAGAAGCCATTGAGACCAAAATCTCATCGTCTTCTCCTGCCCCTACTCTACCCACACGAACTGTTTGTGCTTGTTGTTCGAACCCATCGCATTTAACCGAAGAGTGTCCTTATAATGCACCCATTCAAGGACAGGATCAAGTCAATGCTGCATTTCAGCAACGACAAAGAAATGATCCGTACTCTTCGACATACAATCAGGGGTGGAGGAGTCACCCAAATCAACAGTTCCAAGGGAATAATAATTTTCAAAGACCTCCTCCACAACAACAACAAGCACCCTTACAAACTCAAAACCAGCAACCTTTCCAACAACAACCTTATACAAATCAAACGAACAATTTGGTTCAACCAAATGATGATAAGGTTAGCTCGCTCGAGAAAAGTCTAGAAGCACTTCTCAAGCAAACTACAGAATCCGCAGCAAGATTTGAAAGTTATGTTCAATCTTTAATGAATAACAATGCCTCACACGATCAAAGTATCAAATCTATTGAGGCACAAATTGCACAATTAACTGCTGCGTTGAGCGAGAGAGAAAAGGGAAAGCTTCCATCTCAACCATTGCCCAATCCCGGTCACGCACAAAACGCATATCACAATCACAATGTAAATGCGGTGACCACGTTGAGATCCGGAAGAGAGTTGCAAAATAATGTGGAAACTAGTGATGACATCCCCGCCGGTGGTTCTTCTTCTTCTTCCCCTTCTTCATTTTCTTCACTTCCTTCTTCACCTTTTTCTTTAGAGCCTATTCTCCACCCTTCACATGGCTCTACTTCTTCTAGCTCTAACGGACCCATTTCTCACAACACGAACACATCTACACCGGGATCCGTTCCTAATTCACAGTCTGCTCCACAAACATTTGACTCAACTAATTTTCAAAATGCACCATTTCCAAACAGGTTGAGTCCTAATAAACCAAATATACAAGTGGAGAAGATTGTGGAGATATTTAAGCAGGTTAGCATAAATATACCTCTCTTGGATGCTATCCAACAAGTCCCTTCATACGCGAAAATCTTAAAGGGATTATGCACTTCAAAGAGAAAAGCATCTCAAGTACCCAAGAAAGTGCTAGTGGCTAGTGCAGTGAGCAATGCTATTAACCACCATCAAACCTTACCCCAAAAACGAAAGGACCCCGGCTGTCCTACTATTTCAATTACAATTGGGGATAAGAAAATTAATCGAGCACTTTTAGATCTTGGGTCTAGTGTTAACCTGATTCCTTACTCCGTGTACGAACAATTAGGGGTTGGAGAGTTGAAACCCACTCGTTGCACTCTCCAAATGGCTGATCGATCAATCACCTATCCAAGGGGTCAACTGGAGGATGTGTTGATCAAAGTCGGGGAATTCATATTCCCCGTTGATTTTATCGTTATGGATACACAACCTGTTGCTAATCCAAGAAACCAAATTCCGGTGATTCTTGGTCGACCATTTTTGGCCACTTCCAATGCTGTGATAAATTGTCGCAATGGCTCCATGACTCTATCCTTCGGAAAGAGGTCTAGTGAGTTCAATATTTATAAGATGGGAAGTCTGCCCCCCGTGCCAAAAACTAGTACACGAGAAGTTTGCTCTATTCACGAAATCACGCAGGAGGACTGCGAGCTTGAAAGATTTCTGTTTGATGAAAACAGTTTTGACGCCACTAGTGCGTCCCTCCTTGAGCCTACTACCGTTGACACAACCGATGTTGATTATGAATGTTTCACTTTTTTGGATGATGACGACTCACAGCCCGAATATGAGTCGTTTGAATTTTTGGATGAGTCAGTCGAACCATCCGAATCGGTTGTTTGCAGTGATTTCGAACCTGTGTTAGAGTCCTTTGAGTTCGAGGTAGATTCCGCAATGATTCTTTCGCCTCAGAAATTCGAACTCACGCCCTTGCCGTCTCACCCTAGATATACCTACATAGGTGAGAATGAGACCTTTCCCATTATCATATCGGCCTCTCTAGCCCTCGAGCAAGAGAACGCCCTCTTAATGGTCTTACAAGATAGGCGGCAAGTTTTCGGTTGGACTATGGCGGACATCGAGGAGATAAGTTCCCTCATAAGTGAATATCATACACAATTGATGGATGATGCCATGTCAATAGAGGACCCACAGGAATATCTTGGGGGTATTGTGGTGAGTCAACCTCCTCCCTTAGAAGTTGAAATACCCCCATTTCTTTTAATAAGGTACGAGAATGCCAACACTCCACTGATTGCTGATCATTTACATTCTCGTTTCGATGCATCACCATCACCTGTATATTTACCTCCACACCTTCCATACCACTACTTCTATCTTCCCTAATTCTTTGCGGACCACCACAACTTATTTTTCCACCACCCAATATTCTTTACTGATAAATTTTTCAACTGGTTGGTGTTGACGTTTGGTCTAGGCAAAGTTTGGTAGTAATGTCTAATATAGTTTAAATGAAGTTTGGGGGAGGGCCTTTTTGTATATATTTTTGTTTTTCTTAACAATAAAAAATTATAAATAAATAAACAGGGAAGTGCCGGTATTTTAACCCTCTTGGTTTAGTATGACAGTGAGGACACTGTCAAGTTCAAGTTTGGGGGTATGCTCGGTACGTCTTCTTCCTTCGCATTCATTTGTACATATTTTTGCATTTGCATACTTATTTGAAAACCCATAAAAATTTGAAAAATTTAAAATTATAAAAATTAATGTATTCAATTTTGGCTAATTGACTAGAGTTTGACAAATAAGTTAACTGGTTAGGAACAACTAGATCTTAGACTTAGTGAATTAAAAACCCTAAAAATAACCTTCCTTAAACTTTAACGGTAGAAAGTATATGCCTTGTAGTTTATTTAGAAATAGGCATATTTTGGGTTCACTTCTTGGGCTAAGTCGAAACAAGGGAAGAGTATTGATGTTCTAATTAAAGTATAAGTTTGAAAGATAGTTCCTAGCTTAAGTCTAGATTCTGAAAATGTATACCCTACAAAATTGCACAATCACGCACCTTGAAACTTGGAATAGTAGAAGAGACCTTGAAATACTCTTGTCTAAAGTCCTTAGTACGAAGAAAATAAAAGAAAAAGTGTGAATAAAGAATAAAAAAAAATGGACACTGGTTTTTATGATTACTTAAGGCTGCTAAAATAGAAAAATATTTAGCGAGGGTGCTTCATCACCTAGTGCCTTAGACCAACTGGTTTGGGAGTCACTGCTAAAGCCTTGGGTGTTGCAAAGACTAGGAAGTACGCTTTAAAGTGCAAGCGCATTTTGTAATCGGTCGTTGGTACCTCAAGAAGTATTAACGGTCGCATGAAGGATGTGTAAGCAAATTTCATTCACCAACTAATTAGTACTTTGGACAACGGACGGGAGCATGATTGCTTGATTTGAATTTCTAAGTGTAGGGGTGATTTATACACACACGTGGGGGTATGTGATTGGAATTTAGATAAGAGAGAGGAATGAAGAATAGAACTTGTATCTTTAGTAGAGTTGATAGAAATTCCTAAGTGGAGATGGAACCCTAGAAGGAAAACTTAAGAGATGCCGAAAGCTAAGTAGGTCTACATAACATATATAATCTTAAGTTAAATAATGAGGAAGCGTGAAGAATATGGGTGGATAATTTACAAGTATAAGATAATAGAATTCCTTGTTAGAAAACCTAATTGGAGAACAAAAGTCAATGGGCCAAGTTGATAGGATTTTGTGGGTGTAATCCGCTGAAAACCCTCAGGAGACAACACTCCTCCTACTAGGGACACCTAGAGGTTTAACGGGTTGTTGCACATGCTCAGTGCAATCGCGTTTCCTTGCGAAAGTGTGGTTAGGATTTTAGTGAATAAAAATAAGTTTGCTCGGGGACGAGCAAAAGATAAGTTTAGGGGTATTTGTTCAGACCATAATATTGCATTTATCATTCCCCTATTCTTATCCTTTTTTTAAATAAATAGGTACTCTTGACGCACGTTTGTTGCATATTACAGGATACAGGTTTCTGGAGCAAATACAGTGAAAAAGACACAAAACAACAGAAAAGGGACTTTTGACCAACAATTAGACGAATCCTAGTCAAGCCCAGTTCACATAGGTGCAAGGCAACGAATGTCAAGGTGAAACGGTTAAAAAGCCCAATACAAGTCTTCACTGAAGATCTGGAGAAGAGTGAGAAGCAAACAGAGAAAAAGAAGTATAAAACTAAGAAGCCCAGACAACCACAAAAGGACCCCAGAAGTTCGGAAGCCCAAGACCATCAATGGGCCGCGGATCCGCGGCCCAAGCCATCAATTGCCGTGGATCCACGGCCGTCTAATGCCCGTGTCGGCGCAAAGTTTCTGAACTGTTGCGTCGGTGCGGGTGTTGGGATTTTCAGTGGGCAAATCTGTAATTTCGCATGTGCGAGACTCTGAAACCCTAATTCTCCTGTTTACTTATAAATTGTAATCTAAATTTGTAAAACCTTTATGCCTCTTTTCAATCAATAAAATTCAGAATTTCTGAGATAAAAATTCAGATCTGTTCTTCTTGTTTGGAGGGAGCCGTCAACTAGTAAGTATTTTATTCTTTTAATTATAATATTTTCTAATCCCCTAATGAGCGAGTAGTCTCCTCGCTTGTTAGGGTTAGCCTTAGGGAAAGGGTTGAGAGATGAGATCTCTCACCCCTTTCAATGCCACTTTAACCTAACGAATTAGAACTCCACGCATACGAGCACAACCGCTCCCTGCGGCATCCTACCCATCGAGGTAACGATGAACCGTAGTATAAAGGGCCGGTTGCGCGCGTTTTCCGTGGGGGTTCGGTAATTATCAACAAAGGAAGAATACGAATCTAGAGGAAGAAACATCTTCCCAAAAGATTCGTATCCACTTTATTGATAATTAACTTAACATCTAATAGATCTAAATAAGTAGGCATTGAAAGCGGTGATGAAAAACATTAATCTCCAAAACTTTCCCTAAACCTAACCCTAGCAAGACTTTTAATTAGATAAATTAGATCCGTTTTTATAGATTTTCATAAACCAACCAAAACGACAAATAGAATCAACTCGTTAAAACACACTAAAGAAATTTACCCGTCTCTGTGGATCGACCCGCACTCACCGGCTAGCTGCAAAGCGACGCCGTTTCTTGATTGCGGTAAACTCATATTTTTGACACCAATCTGCCACAACGGAATAATCGTGAGTATTCGGACCCTTGTTTAACAAACTGATTCAAACTTTTACCTTCACTTATACTTCCTACAACTTACCTTCATATAACATACAACATACTCATGCTCACATATACCCCTTTTCAAAACGTCTTAAGTTTGTACATTTCATACCTTTACACCCCTTACTTTATGTCTGCATGCATACATCATACTCTTATATACACGTGTTCATTCCTATATTCTTACTTCCTTATGAGGCAAATCCTACCCGAGTATAACTCGCTGACGGACTTTCCTTTTTTCCCTTTTTGGAATGTCCGTTAGATGGGAATGAGTTTTATGATGAAGATCTAGGCATGGAACCGACTAACGAAGATTATGCAGAGTTGGCATTGGAGGATTAACTAGTTTTCTTTGCCGCCCACTTGTTTAGGGCTTTGTTTCTTTGATGTAATTAAACCAATTAGTTTGCTTTGCTCCTCTTGGAATGTAATAAAGTTTGGTTGATAGAAATAAATGCCTTTCGCTTTTATTGTTTTATTTTGGTACACACCCTGCATACTATAATTATTCTTACGCTTAACGTAACTGTATTTGAATAGACCACCTTCAATACAGTTAGGTTGCGGACCGTGCCACGCCACTCTTCACCTTCTTTTGGGAAGTGGGGCGTGACAGGTTTTTGTGGTGGCCCATACAGATCCTCTTGTGTACTAAAATGAAACTGTTAACTGATTTATTATATTTGTGAATCTCATCCGCTAGTATCAATTTCATAAAGTTTTCCCATTCCCCGTCCTTTCCTAGACATTTCTGTATCCTGACCATGACCATCATTCTCAGGTCATGGCACATCTTCCGGACGAGGACAACACGTCAGACATCACCTTTGAAGCTACGCTTGGATATTCGGACGACGAAGTAGTAGGTCCCCAAATAAATATCCCCAAGGACGATATGGAAGATGGAGGAGGAGAACCCCCAGCAGAAGAGGAAAATCACGTTGAGGAAGAGGAAGAACCTGAAGAGGACGTCCCCGCTGAAGAGGAAGAACCTGAAGAGGACGTCTCTGCTGAAAAGGAAGATCCCGTTGAGGAAGAGGAAGATCCCATGGAGGTAGAAGAATCTGGGGAGGAGGAAGAGCCCGAGGAGGAGGCCCCCGTTGAGGGGGAAATTCCAGTGGAAGAAGAAGAACCAAGAGAATACGAGCCGCACATGTGGTTCATTGGGAAAACCCTCTATATTCGGGGGCATGCTTATCGATGTGTTCGCCGTACCCCTCCGCAACTCTATCGTCGGGATGTACCAGGCTCTCCCTTCTTTTACAGTTTTGCAAGAAAGATCAACAAACGCCGAGCCAATAACGCGCAGTTTCCGCCCTATAATTGATGGACGAATGGCACCTGTTTAGTTCTTAGTTTTTAGTGATCCGAATAAAATGTGTATAGAAGTAGGACCCTATTTAATAATTCCTTGTATTCTCGTTAGCATTGTTAATAAAATCTTGATTTCGACAATTGCACTCTCGTGTCTCTCGTTTTTATTATTCCTTACTAGTTACCCTCTGGCATGAATTGTTACTTCTCCTGCAAGTTACTATCCTATGTCTTTCGCCTCCGGTTTTAGCCTAACCCCTTCTGATTCAGATATCCATGGCTGGACGACACCATCACCGCAACCGAAGGGGAAATGGAGACAATGAAGCCACTGCCCAACAAGCAGCGATGCTACAAATGATGCAAAGACTACTGGAGCAACAGCAGCAGCAAACAGCTGCCCTGCATCAAAAGCTGCGCGGGAGTAGGTAGCAACAAGCAGAAATTTTAAAACAGGCACTGGCCCCAGTTCCTCAAGGATCGGTGGGAGTGAAACAGTTCAGATCGCTCCACACTAAGACTTTTTCAGGGAAGGAAACTCCCTTAGAAGCTGGGGAATAGCTCAAGGGAACAATCAACGACCTCGGTGCCGCCCAAATTCCGAAGGACGTGTGGGTGAACATTGCCAAACTACAACTCACTGATAATGCCTGAATATGGTGGGAGGCCGAGGAAAGTAGACTGAAAGAGCCCGTCGGCTGGGAAACATTCAAAGGACGGTTCGACACTCAATACTTTCCCGTCGTAGCACACCTAAAAATGGAACGGGAGTTTATACAGTTCCAACAGGGGAGCATGTGGGATAAGTTGGTGGACGAGTACGCTTTGGAGTTCGTGAGATTAAGTCGGTTTGCGCATCACCTGGTGGGAACCCCGGAACTATATGCTAAAAGATTCCGACATGGGTTGGATCTGAAGACGCAGTCCTCCATGTCTTGTGCCACCTTATCAACTTATGATGAAATCTTAAAGGCGGCATGGAACTTCGAAGACCTTCAGAGACGCATAAGGAAGGATAACCGACTGTCTGGCATTAAGCGACCAGCCAATCAAGTCCTTGGGGGATCATCTTCTAGATTTCACGGGAGGCGACAACCCAAGAGGCCAGCAGGTCCAGTTACTTTCAGGAAACCAGCAGTCACATGCAACCACTGCGGTAAAGCCGGACACTTCATGAGGGGCTGTCGCGTTTTGAACAAACTCTGTATAGTCTGTGGGTCTCCGGTCATGCCATAGGGGATTGTCCACAGAGAAGGCGACCACTACTCCCGGAAAACAAACCAGCCAATCTTGGAGCGCCTCAACAGGGAGCCCGGCCACGACTTGCTAATAAACCAATCAGGCACGGAACATCAGCTAGAGGACCACCCCTGCCCCAGCAGAAGTGAGTTTTCCAGCAAGCTCAGCGCAACAGCCCGAAGCGTCAGGCCTTTACTATGACCGCAGAAGAGGCTGAAGCAACGGGGGAAGTTATTACAGGTATCGCTGTTTTGACTGTCATGTTTCCAAGTTCACCCCCATGCATGCATATCTTGTTAGGCTCATCACTAATTTTTAACCTATAACTTAGGTATCCTCCTAGTAGCCTCTATACCTGCACTCACCATTTTTGACTCTGGTGCGTTGCATTGCTTCATGGCACAAAAGTTTGTGACCGCCAGCTCCATTCCAGTAACACCTCTCATCACTGAGTGGAATGTCAACACGGGAAACGGTGTGATCAATTCCACTACAGGGTATGATCTGTGCCCCGTGGTAATCTGCGGGCGAGGATTCTATGCCAACTTTATGGTGATAGATATGCCCAATTTCGACGTGGTCTTGGGTATGGACTGGTTGAGTACTTTTTACGCTATTATCGACTGTCGTCAAAGGATGGTAGTATTTGAAATCCCTGACCACCCACTGTTCATATTCGATAGTGGAAGTAAATCCTTGGACTCAACAACCTACCGAGCTGTACCGAGAAAGGAAGAGATGTTGTACACCGTACAAGGGGAAGAGAGTATGCCGATGGTTGTACGAGAATTTGAAGACGTATTTGCAGATGTGTCAGGTTTACCGCCAGATCGGGCGATCGAGTTCACCATAGACTTGATGCCGGGAACTCAACCCATGTTCAAGACACCGTACCGAATGGAGCCAGCAGAATTGAAGGAACTTCGGACGCAAGTTGAGGACCATCTCAATAAGGGATTCATTCGACCCAGCTCGTCACCTTAGGGTGCCCCAGTTCTTTTAGTACCTAAGAAACATGGGACTAAGCGGATGTGCATCGACTATCGGAAATTAAATAAAGTAACAATCAAGAACAAGTATCCCTTGCCGCGGATAGATGACCTGTTCGATCAGCTAGAGGGAGCTCGAGTGTTCTATAAGTTGGATTTACGAACAAGCTATCACCAACTCAAGGTGAAACCGTCTGACATACCCAAGACGGCTTTCAGGACTAGGTATGGACATTATGAATTCCTAGTGATGCCCTTTGGAGTAACCAATGCCCCCGCAGTCTTTATGAATTGATGAATCATGTGTTTTACGAGCAATTAGACAAGTTTGTTGTTATCTTCATCGACGATATTCTAGTGTATTCAAAGAATCAAGAAGAACACGCAGAACACTTACGTGCGGTGCTCGAAACCTTGCGACAACACCAACTTTATGAAAAGCTCAGCAAATGCGAGTTTTGGTTAGAACATGTAGCATTCCTGGGATATGTGGTGTCAGGTGAAGGGATTTCAGTGGATCCAGCTAAGATTGTCGCAGTTCAGACATGGCCGATACCAAGAACTGTTACCGAGATCGGGAGCTTTTTGGGACTTGCTGGATATTACCGTCGTTTCATCAAGAACTTCTCAAAGACTGTGGAACCACTGACTACTTTGACTCGGAAAGATGTACCGTATGTATGATCCGAGGGTTGCGAGGAAGCATTCGCAGAGTTGAAGGCTCGTTTAACCTCTGCACCCATTCTCACGATTCCCGACAGGACTGGAGGGTTCGACATACATTGTGACGCCTCGGGAAAAGGCTTGAGATGCGTTTTGCACCAACATGGTAGGGTAGTGGCTTATGCGTCAAGACAATTAAAGGTGCATGAGCGAAACTACCCAACGCACGATTTAGAACTTGCCGCAGTTGTCTTCGCACTCAAGATTTGGAGGCACTATTTATTGGGTGAGAGGGTAGATATTTACACCGATCACAAGAGCTTGAAGTATATCTTCACCCAGAAAGAACTCAATATGAGGCAGAGAAGATTGCTGGAATTAATGGCAGATTTCGATATAAATTTACAATATCATCCGGGGAAGGTGAATGTAGTCCCGAACGGCTTGAGTCGCAAACCAATGATTTCGAGTCTGACTACTCATTGGAGGAATCGTCAAGATCTTAATGAACTAGAGACCGAGATGATAATGCCCGGAATTCTTACATCCTTAATGAATTTGCAAATTCACTCCACATTAGTCGAACGGATCAAGATAGCTCAAATGGAGGACCCGAGGTTGCGAAGGATCAGAGAGCAAGTGGACGTGAACCTACGGACGGACTTCATCATCCATGAAGATGGTTCTTTGAGATATGGATGCAGAGTCTGTGTGCCCATGGGTGAGATGAGAGAGGAATTATTAAAAGAGGCATATAGTTCTCTATACTCTGTTCATCCGAGAGGAACAAAGATGTACAAGGATCTCAGGCAAAACTATTAGTGGCATGGGATGAAACGGGAGATAGCTAAGAGTGTATCCAGATGTCTTGTTTGCCAACAAGTAAAAGCCGAGCACCATAGGACGGCAGGTCTATTACAGCCTTTACCAATACCTGAATGGAAATGGCAAAACATTACTATGGATTTTGTGACAGCACTCCCTCGCAGCTCTAAGGGAAACGATGCAGTATGGGTGATTGTGGATCGACTCACCAAGTCGGCACATTTCATTCCTTTTCGAGTGGGTCAATCAACCGAAAGCCTTGCAAAAAGGTATATGGAGGAGATTGTCAGATTACTTGACGTGCCAATTTGCATTGTGTCCGACCGAGATACACGTTTCAGATCTCAGTTTTGGCAAAGCCTACAAGAGATTCTGGGCACGAATCTAAGTTTCAGTACCGCCTACCATTCTCAGACCGATGGCCAATCAGAAAGGGTTATTCAAATTCTCGAAGACATGCTCCGGGCCTGTATGTTGGATTTTAAAGGATCTTAGGAAGATCATCTACACTTGGTAGAGTTTGCTTACAACAATAGCTACCAGTCTAGTATCGGCATGGCACCTTTCGCCGCTTTGTATGGACGAAAGTTTAGATCACCGTTAAGTTGGGACGATGTTGGGGATCGAGAACTTCTAGGTCCCGAGTTGATTGTCGAGACAGTGGACGTGATAAGAACCATCAGGGAACAATTACGCATAGCACAAGATCGGCAGAAGCATCAGGTAGATACGAAGAGAAGACCACTAGAGTTCCGACCAGGAGAACACGTGTTTCTGAAGATTTCTCATAACCGAGGAGTGATACGTTTTGGGAGACGCGGAAAGCTCAACCCGCGGTTCCTAAGTCCCTTCGATATTCTCGAACGAGTTGGAGAGGTTGCGTATCGTCTAGCCTTGCCCCCTTCTATGGAAGGTGTACACAACGTTTTCCATATCTCACAATTGAGGAAATATGTCAGCGACCCCGGTCACGTTTTGGATCATTCTGAAATCACCATAAGGACTGATCTGACCTATGAACAGCAGCCGGTGGAGATCCTAGACCGGAAGGAAAAGATTTTGAGACACAAGACGATCAAATTGGTTAGGGTCATGTGGAGGAAGGACTCTCCCGGCGAGTCCACGTGAGAAAGAGAAGACAAGATGAGAGAACGATATCCTCACCTATTTGAAGAGTCCATTATGTAAAACTTTTTTCTCTCTCTTTTTGACCTACCTTCGGAAATTTCGAGGACGAAATTATTCTAAGGAGGGTAGATTGTAATGACCGAGATTTCTAATAAAATATCTTTTATTTTAAATTCCTAGAATCAAATGGTTATTTACGTATTTTGTTGATAAAAGAATGTTTTTGAAGAAAAATAGTGATAGTAATATTCAAGGCATCAAGAAATAGGATTAAAGGAATTTTCAAAAAAAATAAAAAGAATATATATATATATATATATATATATATATATATATATATATATATATATATATATACACGTTCAAAAAAAAAACATATCAAGGATAAACTAGATATTATATAATTATTATAACTAAGCTAAAACCGTAAATATGGGATATATTATTTATTTTTGGCCCAAAATTATTTTTATACTAAAGATAACAATAAAACCTATTTTCTGAAATTTTCCCATAATTTTTCGTAGTTTTACCTATTTTTAACAAATTTTTTAAACCAAATCAATAATTTTAATAATCTGCTGAGTTTTTATTTCAATTAATTTTTATTTTATATTTTTTAAAAACCCCTTTAACTGGACCGTTGGATGCTTGGATCCAACGGCCCAGAACGCGCGGCGGCGCCCACGTGGTGGGGACTACGCGAAACCGCGTGATCCCTAGTCACGCGGGCACATGGCACCTTGGTGGCGGCGTGGCGGTGCGCCCTAGGCCGTTGGATCAACATCCAACGGCTAGAAATCCTTGGCGGCGGCGCAATCATCAACAGATGATTCGAAAATCATTGGCAGCGCGGATTTTTGGGTTAATTTTGTTAGTTATATGTATGCCCTAGAGGCCATTACTATACATAGGATGTATATTGTAGTGGATGCTGGGACATATATAGGGAGGACTTTCTTGCTCGACATGATAGTATGCTATCTGGTTGATCTTTATTTTAACGTGTACACTGATAGTCTCTCTGTTACATGTTGGTAAAGCCCTTAGGATGTGTGTTTGACTACCTGGACTATGATGCGGATCATACTAGTGGGGACATGGTAGTCCATAAGTACATCCTTCAAAGTCCCTAGTCGTGGGTATATCGAGACGGGGCATCGATATACCAGAGTAGACTAGCGTATACCTTCTCGACCCATACAGATGGGCGATGGATGATCCCATATCCATTGGTGTTTGACATCAGAGATGATACACGGGTGCTCAGTGGAGACTGGGTATACTGGACGGACTCGCCGAGAACTCCCAGATGGTATTATACCTTACATCATATGGCAGTTCTCTGGGGACACTGGTACAGAGTAGTCTGTTGACCCGAGATCGTCATAGAGTCTTATGTGGTTCCCACTGTGCTTTGATTTCCACCTTACCACGTCCAAGAGGGCGTGCAAAACGGTGGTTTTTGGGTATAGTCCCGAGTCACATAGAGGCAATGAGCGATAGGAGGGGATTCGTCTCTCCCGGTATAGGGGGTTGATGTTGCGCTGTGTTCGATTGGCTATAACCGGAAATCCCTGGCCAGGGTTGCTGAGATTTACTGGTAAGTGTTACCAGTAGTTTCTCGAACTGTTATAGACCTCATATCGACACGACTTATCGAGCTATTGGGGTCTGACGTTTACCACCCCTAGTCGAGATATGCGACATATCAGACGACGAGACTGGACTGTACGATAAGTGTTACTGGTTGGATTCACAGGAGTGTGAGCGGGCTTGCTCGTCGATCTTCTGATCGCTCAATACCCGGGTGGCCGTTACGTTTAGCAGACCGCTTGCGGCTTGTGGGTATTTGATATGATCATCACCTGCTGCCGGCGTATTGACGAGTCTTTAGAGTCCTACACAGAGGTTTCCTGGCTCAAGCGAAACGAAATAGGAACGCATATGAGATATGTGCGGGACGGAGAATAATGCGTGTATGTGATACCGTATTCTATTCTCGCGATGAATGTATCGATTGGTTGTATGCGATATAACCTAGTTATCGAATCAAGGATTGATTCGATAAGCCGATACATTGGATATTAGTCGGTTATATGCGATATGACCGGATCGTTAAATCAAGTGTTGATTTAATGATTTAATGCATAATTATATATTTGATATATTACTTTGTATTAACTAGTATTGGTTCACTTTAAATGGATTTTCTCACTTGAAGTTCACAAGTTGTATATGTGATATACTTTTGTGCACTTGTTTGTATCATGTTTGATGATACATGCTCACTTGGGTTTATGTAAAGAATTTAACCATGGTTATATGAATGGTTAGGGTTTCATTTTATTTATTCATTCATTTATCTTTTTATTTGGATTAAAAAGAAATGGGAAAAGAAATCATAATGGTAGCTTTCTTACTTGAAGCTTCTTGAAGTTTCATGCAACTTTGACCAAAGAAACCATTCTTGTCTTCTTCTCCTAACCCTAACCATTCCACCTAACCTTAGTTAATTCTCTACATCTAACCATGGTTGTAGTTATGATAAGAATAATCTTTTTCTATTTTCTCATTATTCTTATGATAATT
This sequence comes from Agapanthus africanus, assembly GCA_030015575.1. Taxonomy (NCBI): domain Eukaryota; kingdom Viridiplantae; phylum Streptophyta; class Magnoliopsida; order Asparagales; family Amaryllidaceae; genus Agapanthus; species Agapanthus africanus. Next base: position 571,170,965 of record CM057345.1, on the reverse strand, counting down.
ATCTTCTTCTTCTTCTTCTTCTTCTTCAAAGATGAAGAAAGCTTGCTCCATCAATGGCAACTTGAGCAAAAGAGTGAGAAATCCAATTCTAAAGTGAACCCACATCCTATTTCTTCATCCTCTACCTCTTGCCAAGTAGTATAGGGTGTTTTCTTCACAAGTTTCATGACTTGGTGAAGTGGGAGCTTGATCTTGTGATGCCTCGACGTAGATAATCTTCGGCATCGAAGTCGACGACCTAGCCCGCCCATTTTTATGATGAAGCCGACGCTAGAGCCCGGGATTCCATTTGGACAGCGAGGAGACTTCATTGCGGAGCTATGGAGGTGGAGGACCGGATCTACAAAGGTTGTAGGCTCTTTCTTTTAGTTAAGTTGTTAACTAGTTTCATTTTTCGCCTAAACTCTAGTCAACGATCCGTATTAGGGTTTCCCAGCACTTGTAAAATTTGAAATTGGCATGGTTGATGCCTTGTGAGACCTCATTAGTGTGCCCAGGAACCCTACAGTGGTATCAGAGACAGGTTAGAGCCTTAGGCGATGCGTAGACGAAGTTTGAAATCCGAACGAACATCGAAACCCTAATACAATATGCTCTCTGGACTTTTTTCAAAAACTGGGTTTTTTCCAGATTAAAAATGCTTAAAAAATTAAGCAGGGAATTCTAAGAATTACGGTGCAAAAATTACCTAAAGATGTGTCTAAAGCGCGACGGAACCGCGGCAGAAGCATGCCTTCTGGGGCGGTTCCGCGGCCAATTGATGACATCAGCCAACCATTTTTGCATAGTAATTCCTCTTTTATGTTGCTGGATTTTCTGGGAATTTGTAATATTTATTCAAGAGTTGAATATTATGGGTTGTTTTGCGGATTCAATTATTTGATCGGATTATCAAACTTTGTCTAGGTGTTTTCCGGATAATTTTTGAATATGTTAAAAAAGTTCGATCGGATATAAATACCCACCTTTTCCCTGTCGGGAAATTTCCAAGTGTTGGATCTTTCCATGGTCCCCTGTCGGGAAATTTCCAAGTGTTGGATCTTTCCATGGTTTAAAGACGTTCTAAGTAGTGCAAGTAACGCGATGGACCCTCTAGAAGACAACAAACCTTAACTCGATTATGTGACCGTCTTGAACTGCCCTTTGAACCTTCGAGTTTGGGGCAGTACGGCGTGCCACATGTGAGGCGTTGGCTTGACCCTTCTACGGCTGGACCGTCGGTACTGAGGCATGAACTGGATGTTTTTAAACTTGTTTCATGTGTTGATCTCTTTCGGGAAAACTTGGGTATTCGATTGCTCGATCGGAAAGTTTAACATTTTCTATTTATCTGGAATGTGATACAATAATTGGAATTTACAAGTAGTTATGAGATAACTGTATGAATGTTATAAACATAGCACTTTAGTCTCACTTGATCGGTTGCCACGGAATTTTGATGTGATCAAAAGTCCGTCGCAATCACGTAGCGTACGCGGATACTCGCCGGGTAAACTTAATAGACAGCCTCACTCCATAGCCCCGACCAAGTGACTGTAGGAGAACCCCATCGCCGAAAGCATCCGTCCGGGTGCTCGCGGTAGCGGTGTTCCGCCTTGGTGCACTTCGTCGACGGTATCGGGGGTGCGGCCGCCTACTAAAGTTTGCGACGAGTATTCGATCAGGATGTCGGGAATCTTGTTGAATTGCCCGACTTGATATTGAAAAGTGTTTTCGATAATGAGACTAAAATGCGGGGTTTATAATTGTTAGGCATGCGATGTCTAAGGAATTCATTTGATTAGGCATGCGATGTCTATGCAGGTTGCGGATTCCAACTGTTGTAGTTTTACACTTTCTTTTCTGTGACCGTAAGTGTAATATGTGATATCGCCGGTTTCGTTGCTATATGTCAACGACAATTGGGATGCGCATATTTACTTACGTTGATGACATGTGATGTTATGTGTTGCTGGATATGTTATATTGGATCGTCGTGTTCGAATAGCCGGGGGTTTTTATGTGAGATGAGTGTTTTTTCATTTTCATTCATGTAAAAACTTGTATGTAATATTCTTTTATTGGGGCACTTCCAGGTTGCGGAAGATGTCACCTTTTGTATATTATTTACTTTTCCGCACTAGGATAGACCCAAGGAGGGGAGCACAAGTAACCGGGTTTTGGAGTCCAGTGGGAGACCAACTCGAGGAGTCGAGTCCGGGTCTCCTAAGTCTAGAATTGGTAGGGTTGCTTGCCGCTCTCGTAGGGGTCTAGGAGTGTGGGTTTGGCTATTCATCACGACCGTGGAATCCGTGTTTTATACTGGCTCGTATTTAAAATACGAACGTCCTAGTATATCCAATATTTCATATGATTCTTCTGCTGTGATATCTGTGATGTGATCATGTGATATGTTCTGTGATGGATACAGTATATAGTATATATGATATATTATATAGGCGTTAATTATGTTTTACAGCCGCGCTAGCCCTGCCCCGCTCTGCCGTTAGTTACCTAACCTAACGGTGCACGAGGGGACATCGAGGCGAATGCGGATGGCATAAGTGTATGTCGTATTTATCTGTGATGTTTAGATACTTAAATGATGGGACTTCATTAATGTGATTAATGAAAGTAAAAGAAACCTAAAGATGTTGTAGAATCGAATTTCAAAATAAAAAGGTAGCTACAGTTCTTGCTTTGCACAGAGGTATATGTGATATATCCTGCACCTTATTCGATGAGGAAAGGACCGAGATCCCTTTACCGGGAGTGACTCCTTTAGCAATAACTGGCAGATGCTACACACTCGGTTTGTCTTTTGATTGCCTTTAAGAGTTTTGCTTTGCACAATGATATATATGATATATCCCGCACCTTATTCGATGAGGAAAGGGCCGACGATCCCTTCACCGGGAGTGACCCCTTTAGCAAAACTAGAAAAGCCTCAGAAACACTCCATTTTAAAATCATTTGATTCTACAATGATATCAAGTTCATTACGCAATAGGTTTTCAGAAAAACCTGTCGTAGCCCTCCGTCATTTCAGATAAGTCCTGTTTAGTATTCGTGCTGCGTTTGTTGACCTTGTAAAGGCGCAGTGTGCGGTAGCTAACCAGTATTTATCTGCTTATGCATATGATGCAGATTGGGTTAGGGTAGTCGTGCGGCCTTGTTGACCTTGTCAAGGGTCGTGCGGGTGGGTTTGATTCAATCAAGAAATGACGGGTTGAACTTGACTTGCGATCTATGGTTTGTTGACCTTGTCAAGGTCATAGATCGTTCGGGGCAAAATATTATCGGGAATTTCAATTGTTGAAATTTGCAATGAGATTGCATACCTTCTATGAGATAGTTGGATCCCGATACCCGCTGCGAGTAATTGTTACTCCTGGGAGAGTTTTACACATTACAATTAGCCGATCAAGTAGGTGTCTAGAAAGGTGTCAACGGGGTTACGCCTCTGGGAAAACGAGGTTTACTGTAATTAGGTTCATGCGAAAGCACGGGGGACCTCCCTCAAAGTACCGACACTGGCCTGGCTGAAAGATTGGCGAACTTGTAGTGCGTAATTAATCCCGGCTAGTCTTTCCTTTTAGGGTTTGAAGGAAGATTTGATAAAAACAGTGGGAGCCATCCTGATTAGATAAAACAATAACCAATCTATTCTTGCAGGAGCGCACGTTGAGTGTTTTCTTCTCTCTCTCTCTAGGTAGCGACCATATCACGCCTTAATCAAGATAATAATACGGAATATTGACTGAACCCGCTTGTTATACTGAGCTGGGGAACGTTGGTCCCGCTCCAACTTATAATTGTTATAAGACAGAGCAGGTAATTGGGGATTACCAGAATTCCCGTGCCGCCCAAACGAAGAGAGTGCATGCTGATGCATCATCTTCGGGTGTGTTCATTACAAAGAACTGTTTCTCAGTATCCTCCGCATCCTGGGTATATGATACCGGATCAGGATCCCAGATATGTAATCTGTTACATAGGGCTGCAAAAAGGCAGAAAAACTGAGAACGGGTGATAAGTTTCATGAGACAGAAAACGGGGCAAGTGTTGCAGCCAAGTCTGTTGGTCACTGTCACCCTGTATCCCAAATACATTGATTCTGAACGATGTTATTAGATACCGAACCTGATATACAAAATCATATCAGTCTCTTTATTAGTAAAGAAAGGATATAATTTTGTATTGTTGGATAATGTTTTGAACATTTCCTATATCAAAAGTTGATCGGTTCAGGCACGTTATCTAAAAGCATTGATGTTCTAAATCAAACTACAGTTCTTTAGTATACTGAACACACACAAGAGGAAGAGTTCAGAAATGAACGAATCCTTCTTGAGGCATTGTAGACTAGGTCATATCAATGCGATCCGACTGGCTGAAGTTACATTTTAGATGCATATTTAAATCAGTTTGAATTTACATCTTGTGAAACTTGCCAGTCATGTCACAGAGATAAGATGACTATAGCTCCGTTTACTGGAAACAGAGAAAGAGTTAGTGAACTCTTGGGATGATACATGTTGATGTATGTAGGTCCCCTGTCTACACTTGCCAAGACCGGTTCTTTATACTTCATTACATTCTCTGATAATCTCTTAAGATTCAGACATATGTTCCTGTTGAGACACAAGTCCGAACCTTTTGAGATATTCACAGAATATAAGTTAGAAGTAGAGAACCAATACGGGTATAAGTATTATGTCCTATGATGAGATCAGGGAGGAGAATACTTGTGCATGGAATTCCTGGACTTTTCTAAAGGAGAATGAGATTCTCTCACAGCATTACTCCTCCGTATACACCATAGCATCAATGGCATATCGGGGCGGAGCAATCGCACCCTATATGATAAGGTGTGCTCTATGATGAGTACTACTGAGTTACCTATTTCCTTATAGGGAGTTATGCACTTGAGAAGCTGCATACCTATTGAATAGGGTTCGAATCAAATCAGTTGCCTACCACTTCATATTTGATATGATAAGGGAAGAGCCCATCTCTTAAGTTAGTTAAGATTTGGGGTTGTCCAGCCTATGTCTGAAAAGCAAAATCCGGACAAGCTCGAGGCAAGGTCTGTAATGTAGAACTGGAAAGGTTCCAGCTATACAAACTACAGCAGATGATTTGATAAAACCAAAGGATTCAATAGTTACCAACGAATCTCAGCCTCTCCGCCGATCTAGTAGGGTTTCTCACCCACCTGAGAGATACTTCTGTTTCTCTATGACAGTGGGAGCGAGGATTGCATCATGAGATGATGATCCAACTAGTTTCGAGCTGGCCATCAGGAGTAAGATTCTGTAAGAATGGCTGGATGCTTAGTGATCTGAGATGGAATCCATGTACACCAACAAAGTATGGACTTTGGTTGCTATATCTGAAGGGTTAAATCCCCATCAGGAGCAAGTATATCTTGAGAAGATTACTTGGTGTAGATGGAAAAGTTGAGACTTTCAAAGCTAGACTTGTTAAAGCTTTTCGTCATCGACCAGGCGTGGATAATGATGAAACCTTTTTCAAGTGGCTATGCTTAAGTCCATCCAGATCCTACTTGCCAAGTCTTTTGCTTAAGCTGCAACGGATCAATCAAATACCTCAGGTAAAGATTCTATATCCAACGTGTCTATTTATTACTTGGTCGTGTATTCCGGAATGGTCACATTGAAAACTATTCGACCTCATCGGGCACGCTCTTCCTAAAGTGCACTTGCTCATCAGTCGTCACACTAACGCACTACTCTATCTATGACCGAGGCCCTGGAGAGCAGCCCTACCCACTCCACTTACTCCCATCACCTCGGTTCCATTCTTAGAAACCCACATTTGAAACTGGGCCCCCCCTCCAGTCTATTATTCCTTGCATCATAGATAATTCCCCTCCTAAATCGTTCATTAAGGTGCGCCGCCCCTGAACTGTCTTTTAAATTTGACATAAACAAAAGAATCTGATTTATTGATCTCTAAATCAGCCAATATAGTAGTAAGAAGGGCCCGGTTGTTTTCATGATCGTCTTCCACTTGAACATCATCCTCCCCGAGAATGGATGAAAGAAAGTCGTGCGCATGCTCACGAATATTGTCTAGGGGAGCCTCGTTCAGTAGTTAAGGTAGGTCTTCTTCTTGTATTAGTTTATCAAAATCCTGGATTTGCTACTTTAAGAATAGAATGTCGAGTTCCTTACTTTCCTCGGACCTGTCTTCAGTCCTTTCCGATTGAGTGTATCCAGCTACCCTCACATTAGAAAGTGCCCCGCCACGTCAGCAGTAGTAGGGATTGCATCACCTTAAAACGGGTTCGGGCACGAGGGCGATCAACTGCTTCGGGTACAGTACTCGATAGGGGTGCCAAAGGCAAAAGGATAGATAGAAGGGAACCCGAAAGTAGGATGCGCGATCTATGGGAGCCCATTCAATTGAGAGAAAAGGTCCCCACTAGAATCTCCGCAGGGATTCCATCGCCTTTTGATGTGATGAGAAAATGTACTCCTATGATTCAATTACCTTTGAAGAAAAAAGACTATCTTTTATTTCTCCTTACCGACAATAACCATTGAGCTGTTCTATCTCCTATGATGAAAGGTTTCCGCGGACTGGGGAAGAAGGACTCGTGGAATCATCATTCATTTTGGTTTCAGCATGAGTCGCTTTCGCAGCCAGAGAGGTTCAATCAGAAAAGAAAGAACCCGAGCCCTTCTTACTACTATATTGGCAGTGATTTGAGAAGAAACTTTCAGACAACAGGGAGTAGGAAGCCAAGCATGTGTCCTGGGTGGTTTTCTCCTTTATTGAAGAGGGCTTATCAGGTTCTTGGCTAGTGCTCTCGGGGAAGGGAAAGAGTGGTTCCATGGATCTTCGGCTACTCCGGGAAGCAATAGATAGCTGTGAATGATGGATCAATAGGGACCTTATTACCCGTGGGCTTTTCGTCCTTGACACCTTCTTCTTTAGCCTTGAAATCCCTACTTGCCTTGCCCGGCGAATGGCGATGAAAATGAGGAAAGCCTCCCGGGAAAGTACTTAGGAGATCTCAAACCTGATCCTAGTGTTCTTAGGGGAACCTGGAAAGCTAAGCGCTGCTCCTAGGGTTTGCAAGTAGGTGCATCTTCCAGGCCATTCATGGCGGTTTCTGGGTGGCCCCCTGCACACGAGGCCCTTCTATCTTCCTCTGCGAAACCTCGGAAGTCGTATGCTGCTGCACTCAACGTGGATCTTCATCTGCCTAATATAGTTCTTGAAAAGAAGGAGATCGCGAAAACTGTAGATGGAGAACCAGCCATCTTCTTTAAAAAGGATTGGCACACTATCAGAAGAGAGATATTCATGGCGGTTGACCACATTTTGGATAAAGGTAACCTGCCAGTTCAATGGAAGGCAACGTTTATAGCCCTGATCCCGAAATGTGAAAACCCAAAAAGACCAGTATAGGCCCTTTGTAACGTGGTATACAAAATGATAGCTAAGGTCCTTGTGAATCGCCTTAAGGTTGTGCTGCCAAAGTGGATATCAGAGGAGCAAGCAGCTTTTGTGAAAGGAAGAAGCATTTCGGATAATGTGATGCTCGCCTAAGAAACCTTGCACTCGAAGACCAAGAAGGGGAGGAATGATCATCTTCTTATGGTCAAGTTGGAAATGGCAAAGGCATATGATAAAATGCGATGGGACTGCTTGGACAAAGTGCTTTACAGGTTTGGCTTTTGAAACAAATAGAGGTTAAAAATCCGAGCTTTGCGGTTTTGATAAATGGAATCCCGTCTAAGAGTCTACCCACGTCACCCACATAGTTCACAAACTCACTCCCGTCATAGACAACATAGTCAAACCTCCGTCTTACCTACACCCGGTGGCAGCACCGAGTCTTTTCTTTGACGAGAACTCTACCGATGCTCTCAATGACCTAATCCAGACTATCTATAACGAAATTTCACGATATATTTTCAGACCTCGAAGTGGAACTATAACTATGTGAATGGGAAGGATCAAAAAGAGAGAATGCATCTCGGAACAAAAGAAATGAGCTTTGGTAAGTCCTCATTAAGATCTTTATTGGATTCCCTGAGGAGACAGGCATGGATACCCACTTTCTCCTAGTTGGATAGATTCAGAATCATATGTTATATAACAACTCTTTGAATTGAGGTGAGGCATCACTTTCACTTTATCCAAGACCGGCTGGTAAAGCAACTTGTTTTGTTTATTCCAGGTTGCGCTCCGGCAGGTGAACGATCTAATAATGCTCGCCCTTACCTTCCTCTGTGGGACAGGTCTATACGTCCCATTCTATAGCACCTTGTTGATGAATCTTTTTTATCGAACGAAAGCCTACTGCGGGCATGGGACGGAAGGATTATAGAAGACTCCACTTACTGGCGGGACTTGCGAGGGGCGTGCCTGTCGATCCGGATGGCTGGCTGGTCAGGTCGAGCCAACTCTATGGCGGTGCAACTCGATGATTTGTGGTCTGGGGACTTGAGTTCCTTAGCATGGCGAGGGCAGTGCCCCTACCCCACCTTCATTCCTTTTGCATTATGGATGACAAGGCACCTTGTCTGTGCCGGTTGTGAAGGCAAAGTAGGAGGCGCGCTAGTAGTTTGGTTTCAGCCATGCTGCTGAAGAAAGGCTTGCGCAAGGGCCAGGAGATGTATCTGTCTGCCTTGGTGGTACAGGAGGGTCCGGGCCATAAGGTAACAGGGGCCTTAAGGATATTCCGCAAGTGTTGCTGGAGTTTGCGTTTTACCTAAGTTATTGCCTGCTGAACAGCCACCGAGGAGGGCGGTCGCTGTAGACCATCGAATTTCGTTTTCGCCCTTTGCTAGGCCGCTTGCCTTTGCACCTTACCGAATGGCACTAGCTGAGCTAGCGGAGCTGAGGCAGCGTTAGCTCGGCAAGCGCTAGCTTGGCTGCAGGGGTTACCAGCAATTTTGAGCACCTGTTTTGTTTCAGCGGAAGCGCGACGGGAGCTTGCGGCTATGTATTGACTAAAGAGCCCTGAACATAACCAAAAATAAGAACCTCTTCCCCCTATTGCTGACTTGTTTGATCGGGGTATAAAAGGCTTATGTTATCGCATTGGAATGGAACTTATAGTAATCTTTCACTTACGGACCTCTTAACTCCAGTCTTTGACTAACGAACCATGGGCAGGCTTTCTGAAGCTTTTGTTGGCGACAGAGAGACAAGAAGGAGTGCTTTTGCTACCATTTGCCGGAAGAGCGGACATCTAACCTCAGCACCGCACCTACTACTGCCCGTTGCAGCAGACTTGGACTAAGAAAGATGGGGCCTTTATGAGAATGTCTTTCATCAACCAGCGGACAGGACAAGAAGGGATCAAAGAAGGATAGATCCACTTGTTGCAGAAGCGAGAAGAACAATAGCAAGAGAGCTATTCCATTGATCTAAGAAGAAGGGAATTTCCTTGCTCTAGTAAAGTAGCTGGTCCTAGGCCCTAAAAGAAGGACAATTAACGCATTTGATGACACGACTTATTGTGGAGAAGCCTACATAGCCCGTAACCCCAAAAGTTATGGACTCAGAAAGCGGAGAAATAGACTCGAACTGGGCCTGGGGAAGAAGAAAGAACTAATTCCGTAGTTACAGAAAAATAGGTTGTTTCATATTGACTCCTTGCTTTATAGTAATCGCGTCCGAACTACCTTACCTGATCATGTCATTACAGCAATCTCGCTCGGTTGTTAAGCAATAAAGGTATGAACAGGTCGAATCTCGTTCTATCACAAGTAAGGTAAATCATCTCCTTCTTTTCTGTGGAAAAAATCGAATGTCAATGAAAGATTATTCAAGCTAAGTTCTTCTTACTTAGATTGTTCAAAGAAAGCAGCTCTATTGCTTGCTGTCAGGGAAGCAAGGAGACCAAGTTGAAGTTGAGGCAGGTGACACGCTAGACAGGTTCTCAAGGAGCAGAGTCGGGAGATGCTGTCTCAGGGTCATCCCTTGGTGTGTTCAATGTACCATCAGCGGTTCGCTTTGCAAGACTTTCTAGCCCACTCGGAGTGAAGTGGGAGATTAGCAGCCAGCCCAGTGTTTATTGAGCTCCAAGTAGATGAGAGAGAGTCTTTTCTATGCTCTCTATGCTATGGTCTTCTCAATTGCCTAGTCTCGGTTCAAAGACAGTGGAAGGATCCATCCATCAGCCTTTCTATCTCAACAGCGCTGACCTGCACTTTCCACCGACCTCACGAGTCTGATTTGGCTCTCTATTGTCCACCAAGGAAACTCCAAACAACTCCACCGCGACTGACTCATCGACCCGACCCTTACTCTAGGGCTCGGTATGGAAGGCTCTGAGACTCAATCTTCTGACTTGGATTGGCATTCTGGGGTCAATTCCACCCTATCCTCTTGAAGTACCCTGCTTGCTTCCTTTACGTACAGCTAAGGAAGATAGATGTTCTGTTCGGCTGGAGAAGACGTCTACCTTAACTACAAGGGCTAGACGATTACATCGCCTCCCCTCATTCAAATAATTTCCGTCCTTGGACTTTCAACAACAAGGATTGTTCCTCGATTCTTCTCCCGAAATACATGAAATAGCTTCCGCTGGAGCAAATTCAATCCAGATGTAAGCATCTTAGCCAGCCGGAAGTGCATAGCTGTAAGCCCTTTCACCAAATCTAGGATCTATTGAGAACTACGAAGAAGTGATTTCCTCATTTTCGTGGAATTCCAGAAAGAAAGTTCATCGCTTTTTCATCCTCCATCCATTTTTGGAGTTGTAGCGGTAACATGCCAATCTGGTTGGTTCGTATTCATTCCCGCTGGTCGGGATGAACATGCGTTAGTTTCCGTCTCGATGGAAAAGGGATTGTTTCAAGAGAGAAGTATTAAACAATCCGTCTTCACCAATCTTTCTTTTTAAGCAAAAATTTAGATTTCAATGACCTTTGAATTTCATTTTTGTTTTTAGCTTCTTTATTTTAAAAAACTCTGAAGATAAGAATAAATTCTTTTTGGGCTGCTTGTCTCTCCGCATTGACGAATAAACCTAAAAGTCTAAAGTAACCCTCTTCCCTTCCCATTCCGTCCTTCTCTTTCACGTATTCGATCGACGACGGACGAGCTGGAATGTATATAAATCGCTTAAAGTTGGTGATAGGTATGAAAAGACAGCTGCAGGTCTTGCAGAGCCTTTATATCGAAGCTGTTGATTAGACCATCTACTACAAACTACTACCACTAGCTATTCGGGATTGGGCTGGGAATATATGTATACGTAGTAGTCGTTGAGTAACCTATGTATTGTATCATTTTTTGGGGCAGTATAGGTCTTTCTCGAGTCAGAAAGAATTGATGGGCGTAGTCGTAGTTGTAGCTGGTCGTTGTTACGCCCCTGCCCGCCGAGACTAGGTGAATTGCTCCCCCCTATCCGGCATTCCTCCTACCCGTTACTCAACCCTGTTCTCATCCCTACTCTCCATCCCCGGTTGATCGCTCAAGTTACAAAACAAGCTCGAGAAAAATAGGGGTGGGGTAGAGGGAACAAAAAGTCAAACGGAAGTTATTCATGATTTTGATGATTGATTTTTCGGTTCACTCGAATGAAATGTCTTTCATTCAGTATGATGAGGTTTAAAATGCGTTGTTCTATCCCATTTCAAAGTTCATCTACACACGTAATGGGACTTGCGGCATCCCTCGATCCCATGCTTTCTGAATGACTCGGTGAAAATGTAAATCACCTGGAGTGATTATCGAGTATCTCCCGGTTTTTTTTTCGAATTCGAATTCTCACCCGAGCCCTTGACTGGTGGGAATCGGGCCGGAGAGGCTATGACTTTGACTGCACCTTTATACTTACCGTATCCCGAGAATTGGGGCCATCCATATCGCAACGCTCTCTCTTTCAAAGTGTCTCAAGGGATTTCCTTCTCTGTAGTCATGAATGGGATTTGTAGATACGGAAACCAGGCCGAGCTGATGCTGTCTCTGCCACACACGGTCGACCATCAAAGTTGGACCAAGCAGACCTTACGCGTGGCATATCTCAATTCGCTTCACAGAACCAACTTCTAGATAAAGAGCTTATTCACCTTTCTTTCATCCACTGCCTTTTCCGGGTGAAAAAGCAAGCAACGAAACTGTGTGAATCATTTTGTGGCGAGAGAGAGAGGTAACGCAACCGAATCTAAGCGGGGAAAACATCTATCACGTCTGTCCGGTCAGTTTGCAGATTGAGCCAACGTAGTCGCAGAAAGATTGTCAGGTCCTGCTTGATCGAAGAAGGTCCTCACTTCCTTGGAGGAGTTGTTATTCGGGGACGAAACTGCAGACTGGTTAGAAAGTGCCTCCCAAGAGGGATACCGAACATCTGAATTCTTCCGAACCCTTCTTCTAATGGTCATTGGCAAAAAGTCCTCGTTTTTTCCAATGTATGTTTGCTAAACACAGAAAGCCCAAAGTTTCTGGCGAGTAAGGGGGTTTTGTATCACGGAACAAGCTACTTCGTTCGGTCTAGTCCGATAGAAAGACGTGGGCTAGTTTGTCGAGAAAGGCGTTCGTATTCGACGTGAGTCGGTGGATTCGCCCAACCTAGTAAAGGGGGCATAGAAAGCTCTAGAACGAATCTGGTGGGTTGGGATTCTTCATTGGTCTTCCAATTTCATCGCCGCACGAACGAGACCCCGGATGAAATATAGCGTCCGGCCGTGATTCAGTTGTCAAGATCGAGACACACGTCGTAGTTTCTCCAACCTGACGGGGAATTTGACTCAAGGCAGGCTCAGTAGGCCATTCTCAAAGCAGATATACGGATTCGTTCGCGTAAAGAGGGGCGGTAAGGCGCGAGGATGAGTATGCCTAAGAATGAGTAGTCGCGAGCTTTCATTGAAGTAGGGGCAGATACCAAACCTTCGATCAAGGATCGGGAAACTCTCCTCAACTCGAACGGTGTCCGGAGAGATTGTGAGCTCCTAGAAAACGGGAGAGTTTTGATTTATTTGGCGCGGGTGAGCAACTCGCATCAAATTATTTTATTGATCGCCCAGACTGTACCGCCAACGATCTCCATGGAGTATTATCCTACGTGAAGAAAGAGTCAGATATAAGAAATATCCACTCGCCAAGCGAGCACTTCTTTCTAAGTGACTTAATGGACCCTCGAAATCATTAAACCCCGCATTCGATGTTAATATAATATCCTTCTATGTCTTTCTTGGTCCACTAGCATGGCAAGGAAGAAATTCTCGCATGTCCGTTTCGTTATTACAACCTTCTTTCTTTATGTCAAAGACAAGAAGCTACGTGCTAATTCTCATTGGATCTTGGTTGTTCTTAACAGCGATGGCTATTCATTTAAGTCTTCGGGTAGCACCACCAGATCTTCAACAAGGTGGAAATTCTCGTATTCCTTATGTACATGTTCCTGCGGTTCGGATGAGTATAGTAGTTTATATCGCAATGGCTATAAATAGTTTCTTGTTCCCCTTAACAAAACATCCCCTTTTTCTTCGCTCCTCCGGAACCGGTACAGAAATTGGTGCTTTTTCTACTTTGTTTACCTTAGTGACTGGGGGGTTTCGGGGAAGGCCTATGTGGGGTACCTTTCGGGTGTGGGATGCTCGTTTAACTTCTGTATTCATCTTGTTCCTTATTTACCTAAGTGCGCTGCGTTTTCAAAAGCTTCCTGTCGAACCGGCTCCTATTTCAATCCGTGCTGGACCGATCGATATACCAATAATAAAGTCTCCAGTCAACTGGTGGAATACATTGCATCAACCTGGGGGCATTAGCCGATCTGGTACATCCATACATGTTCCTATGCTCATTCCAATCTTGTCCAACTTTGCTAACTCCCCCTTCTCCACCCGTATATTGTTCGTTCTAGAAACACATCTTCTTATTCCATCTTTTCCCGAATCTCCCTTAACGGAGGAAATAGAAGCTCGAGAAGGAATACCAAAAAAACCTAGTTCACTCGCAAGCATCCATGGCTGAATGGAGAAAGCGATCCGCCTAAGAAAGGGGAATTTGCAGGTTCGAATCCTGTTGGATGCTGAGTCGTAGCCTGAAGCTCAATTGCTGCTAACGTCTTCCTTTACTATCTTTGTTATTTTATTATGAGCAATAGATCAGGTGAGGATTAGTTCGTACGGCAAGTAACAAACCTATACTCTAGTAGCGGACCAGTCTATCTCGCATCGGACATGTTGAGTTGGACGCTTTCCCAGTAGATGCACCCCACTTAATGGATATGGTTCTTTGTCTGCTAGCTAGCTTCTTTCGAGTCAGCAAGGAGGGGCTTCAGTCTGTTCACGAGCAACTTGGCAATCGATTTTGTAAGAGACGTTGCATAAGCTAATGGGACGAAAGTCACTTGGCTTAGAAGGAGTCAATTACCGACACAGGGATCATCCTATAAGGAAAGGTGGGAGTCAAGGCAGTTTTTCTTTCTTTGGTTTGCTAGTTCAAGTATGGACGATGATGTAATATAAAAAGGTACGAAAGGGAAAGTGGGTGGGCGATACTGGATCTACATGTTCATGGGGTGTGGATTGAAGGGGACTCGGCTACGGTGGTATCTTGGCTACAACAAAGAAGGACTTCAGTTCATCCGTGCGTCAGTGACATACTAAAAGGGGCGGACACTTTCCGGGTGTGTATTATTTCTCATACGTATAGGGGCTCCAGCGGACTGGTTGGCTGGTCTGGCAGCATCTATTGATGAGGCTGAGAGGTTCGACCTCAGAGTTCCGTCTACACTGAAAGTTTAAGTTGAGCTGGATCAAAGGGGCCACACGGTAGAGCGTGTTTGAGTTGTTACGCGGGAGTGAGGAACCAACAAATCTGGATCGAAAGGGTTCGCAACTAAGATCTGCACATCCTGACACAGATCTTCCATTTGAAAGCCATTCTCCATCCGAGGGATGTCTCTATCCATCTGATACATGGGGGAGTTCAACCACTCTTTCTTGCTGGGCGACTGACCAATGTTCCCTTATTCCACTTATCATAACGGAAATCCATATTGAGTTCCGGCTCAGGTAGGTCTTCTTCTACTATTGATTGATACGGCCCTATCCTCCGTTGCAGCCTTTTGAAAGTGATAGGGCAACTGAATATCTGGATTGAAAGGCCATCTCCTGGTTGAACTTCAAATAAAGAATTGGTTCATTCCCTTCCTACGAGACCCGCCCGACCCAGGGGACAGGTTCATTTTTTAGAAAGATGCAACAAAGGATCGACGGCGAGATTCAACAGGGACTGTAACACCCGAGCCCAATGCTACTATTTTCAGTTACTGTTTGAGCATAATGTGGTACTCATTTCATTTAGCTTGCTTGTTTGTTGCTTACTGTAAATTTTTACCCGGTAAATTCATTTCTGCATATAACAAATTTTAGCATCTAAAATAAAATTAAAAATATTCATCTTGGCCTACTTGACACTCCTAACCCCGTTGTAGCGTCCGTGCATCGTGTTCTCGTCCCGTTCAGTGAAACGGGCGAGTTTGGATGGCTACGTGCGCGTACGTGTTTCCGTTTTGGGGGTATGCTTTTTAATCATAAGACACTTAATTTTAAAATTTGGAACCCGCTTAAAATCCTATTATTTCAATTTCAAATTTTTGGACCCGACCCGGGCGCGATTTGGAAATGTTTTATTTTGCGCCAAAATCTCAAATTTAACTATATTTAAACCATCACATATCTTCGTATTTATATATATATATTTTACTGTTCCAAATTAATCTTTTAAATCAATTTCCTAACCTCCTACAGTTCTTTCACCAATCATTTTTTCTTTTAAACCTCCCGCGGACCCCACCTCCCTACTTCTCTCTCTCACCCTCTGCATCTCTCTCTCTCTTTCTCTTTCTCTATCTCTCTCTCTCTCCAATCCCCATAATCTCTCTCTCACTCTCTTCTTTTTTTCTTTAAATCTTTTTCCCTCCTCTATTTTCTCACGAACCCAGAGAACCCATCCGAGCCCCGTCGTCGCGCTGCCCTAGCCTCGTCCCCGTCGCCGCCGCAGCCCCGTTACCGGCACCAACACCGCCAGGCTAGTTGTCCCGTCGCCCTCATCACAGCCAAGCCCTTTCTTCCTCCTTTCTCCCTTCTTCCCAGCACCTGCAGGTGGCCACCCGCACACCCTCGCACTCGCCCGCGCCACCTCGTCGGCGTTCCTCCATCGCCGGCGACCCTAGCCTCACCCCACCATCTTCACCATCTCGTTTTCTCCATCACCTCTCCTTCACCATTCCCGTGCACCCCTGCACCTTCACCGCAGCCTGCGCGCACCCTCTGCACAGGTTCGACCACCGGATCTGTCGCCGCCGGCGATCTCGCCTCTGTACCCGGCCTTCGTACGACCCACTGTAAGCCTTCTACTCCTTTTCCTCCTTCCTTTCTTCTCTGGTTCCTTTGTATTCTTGATTTCACATCTTGATAGTTCACTGTTCACTTTTTCGCCGGAATCCGACGATGCCGACGACGTGATCCGACGTTCCAGCGAGGTACCCCAACCCGCGTGGTTCTATTGTTCGTTGTTTGGGTTCAATCCGTGAACCGTGCGCCGTCGTGAGTTTCTCCGCCGACGTTTCCGTTCCGTTTTTCCTGGTTAGTGACCCGTCGAGGCAAGTACCCCTTGCTACATGCTATACAATATTTACATATATATTATGACAGCCTAAACCTGTAAATTTAACTTGGTACGATCATTTCTCATTTTCGGGTACAGTATTGCATTATATCATTTTACCGTTAAACTTAGACCTACAGTTGCAAATCGAACCTAATAACCATATTTACCTGTTTAATCACATTTTTAATGTTAACGTAGCTTATGGCATTTATCCCTGTAGTTCTGTTCCATTCAGACACTCGTATGCTTTTAACCTGAAATAGCTGTACTGAACCGTTACATAGATCATTGCACCTCTAAGGGTTGGTAAACCTGTTAACATGACTAAACGGCTATACTTGTCTTACTGCACTCATGTAATCATCTCTGTGACAAATTTGATAACTGTATTGGAAATTGAATGAAACTGCCTATTACTTAATTCATTGCTTATCTCATGTTGTTAATACCCATGTTTGATTATATATCTGATTGTGAGCACACCCACGATATTGTTTACATCTTGACCTGACTTGCTACATGTATAAATTGATATACCTGACATGGTACCGTACACTGTTGACTTGACCTGATGTACCATGACCTGATCCGTTACCTGATCTTGTGTCTAATACCAACAAACCTGACATGTAGTTCTCGTGGACCGTTCCTGTTGTCTATCCAGACAAACCTGCTTTTACTTGCTCCTGTGTTGGCATTAGTTCTTGATTACTGAATACCTGACTTGACATACATAACTTGGGGGTATGGGGAAATCAAAGGTGAAACCTGACTTGTAACTCAACAGTTCGATACCTGTTCTGATCAGTCTTACGGGCTAGGCCAGCCCCGGAGTGATGATGCTGACATCACTCGCCCATCCTGCTACCTGTTACTGCCTCGCGGCACGTCTTGGTTTCAACCCGAGAGTCCTTGACCGTGGTCCCGGGCATGCACGGGATACTATTGAGTTACATCGATGATTCATCAATTGATTTCAAAGACTTTAGAATAGAAAACCTGATAGAACAGTTTAGTTTACCCACTGCACACTACCCTGTACTGATCTGATTCATATTATTGTTATTCTTGCTGTATTCATGTTTATTTTGCATTGCCTGTTACACCGTTCATATTATATTACTTGGTGACATGACGCGCTGACGTCTGGGTTTTGCATGGCCCAGATTCCGTACCGCTGTTGCAGTCCGAGCAGGAGTACTTCAGCCAGTAGGCTGAGCTGTGAGTTCAGTAGTAGTTAGTTTTATTTCCTGCATTTATTTCCTGATGTGAGCCCGCATTATGGCACACACATTTCAGTTATTTTTATTGGATCATTTACTTCCGCATTTATTTATTATCGACTCCTGTTATCTTGGATTATGAACATGTTTTAGATAGTTTTATTGTGTTCTTGATATCTCTACAGCCGTAATGTGACTGTGGATGGATGCTTCCTACCCACAGGTAGCATGGTTGGCTATGTCACGTGCCCATTTTAGCGTACTTTGGGAAGCGGGGCGTGACAGGGACAAATCCTCTTTAAGGGCCGGGTCATTGCCTGAGCCCTCTAGGGGTGTTGCGTTGTTAGGGAGCCCCGTCCAACAGTCTGGGATAGTAAGGGTAGGGGCATAGCTTCACATCCAACCGACATAGGCGCAGGCATGCTTACCCATCAATATAGTACATCTCACTCTTTTTCCAAGATCCATATGTAGAAGCTCGAATTGAAACTCTTGTGCTCCAGAGGAACGGTACGAAACAGCAGCAAGCTGTAGGATCAAGCATAATAGAAAGCAGCTTTGGGCGAAACTGCCTATGTTCATGGAGGGAGAGCTCATTCAACTTGAACCGTTACTGGCAGTTGGGATAATCCATAAATTGGCAAAATCCCAGGAGCAGGAGTTCAATTTCTGAGTTCGCTCCAGAGAGGTCCGCCAAAAGCCAAAAGAAAGACAGTTCATTCAATGCTTTTCCGAACAAGCGAGTCTTCAGAGAGAGGGGGTTCGGGGGAGGAGCTCTCGGCACATGGTCAGTCGGCGGTTGATGAGTCAAGGCGCTTCCTCTTCTTGTTTATATATAGATGCGGGTGGAGAAGGACTCAAGTCAGGAGTTCAATTTCTGAGTGCATGAGTTGAGTTAAGGTCTTAAGCCCATGGGGGAAGTACGCAGGGGAGAGGGGTTTACGTGCTATACCATAAGGTAGTTTTGACTTGAGCAAGAAAACGGATGTGCTACCGCACCATGAAAATAAATATCGCGCTAGCGCTCACTCCGTCGTTAGGGTCAGGCGAATAGTTAGCCGAGGAAGGGCCTGGATAAGCTTTTTGCCCGATAGGACGGAATCAATCGCAACACAATGGGGGAGGGGCGGG
This sequence comes from Agapanthus africanus, assembly GCA_030015575.1. Classification (NCBI taxonomy): domain Eukaryota; kingdom Viridiplantae; phylum Streptophyta; class Magnoliopsida; order Asparagales; family Amaryllidaceae; genus Agapanthus; species Agapanthus africanus. The sequence goes on along the minus strand of CM057345.1, from coordinate 571,152,018 downwards.
CGTAGGACCCTTTGTTGGGCCTACAGAGGCGAATAGGATCAGCACGAATAAAGATATTAGGCGAGCGCAGAGAGAGACCACTGCTAATAGTAATTGCGTAGGTAGAGATAGAAAGACGCATCCCGCCCGACTGCTCCAAATCACCGGGCTTAACAGCGTGTCATCCTAAATCAGTTGATATGGATCCGGGTCAGCCTTCTTCACCTTAGTCATTGCACATCCGATGACGATGGCATTTGGCGATCAACAGACCGCAAAGCAAACAGAGATTGAAAGACTCCCCTCCCACCACCTGTGAATGACCGTGTGGACTAAGAGCTAAGTCTAGATGGATGACGGAACTAGGAGAATGGACCCTGCCAGATCTTCTGATCACTAGGGCAGAGCATCTGTCTATGGTGTACGTGTGTACGGATCGGGGTGAGTGTGAGTTAACGTACTCGTACTCCTAGCTTCTCCGGTCTGTGATGCATCTTCCCCAAAGCAAAGGTCTTCCATCACGTGCCACCGAACCGAGCTCCAGGATTTACCCGGGTGGACCAGTCTTCTTAATGAGGTTAACTTAGTCGGGCCAGCTAGTAAAGGCATCAAGGCCTATGAGCTTCAGTGGAGCAGGCCACAGCCGCTTCTGCTGTCTAAACAGCATCTCTTATCTTCCCCGTTGACAGAGTAGAACCCACTGACTCAGTCTGCCAAATGTTGTAAATAAGAAGCTGGTGGTGATTCTATAGTTCACTCTACTGCTTCCCCGGACTCAGAAGAGGACCTGTGCCTCCCAATGCTAATGCCACTCCTATGTCTGTTGTTTCCCCGGGGGATGCTGTTTCGCCAGCTGCTGCTACTAGATAGACCTTTCTACTCACTGCTTGCCCAGCTAGCTGCTACTCTAAGGGTTTTCCTTCTTACCAAATAAAAGCAAAAAAGCTGGTCTTGCTCGAAACAGAACTAGAAAGAGCTAGCGGATACACTAACTGCTCTCTTTCACAAGGAAAGGCCCGTGCACCAGAGTAAATAAGAAAATCCGGAATAGCGCCTGAAACTGGTAGGAAGAGAGGCGGAATAGAACGAACCCCAGTACCGGAAGAAGTTGCTTCTTTTCCAGAGCAAACTTCTAATGCGTTGAAAGAAAGAGCTCCTGATGCCCAGGCTGCTGCGACATTGGAATAAATAGGAGAAAGGGAAGAGGAAAATCTTTTGGCTAGTGCTCAGCTTGGAAAGGATTGTTAGCCAGAAGCTGCTGTGGCCTCAAGCGGGGAGTCCTTCTTTACGAGTTCTGAGCTGAGGGTGTTACTTGTCTTTCTCAGATCCTTACTTTACTATAGTTCGGGTATTGAACAAAGGGGTATCAACTTTCCAGGTAACAAAGAAAGGACAGGAAACCGAACGTGAACCAGCATACAAAACAAGCAGGAATAGTGTCGGAAAAGGGGACTCAGCCGGGGAGGATGGATATGAACCAAGTCAGTATTATAGAGATGGAAAGGATGGAGCCCCTTGTACGACAGCGGAGCGCTCCTCTTCTTGGTATGACGAGGGATCAAGCGTAGCAGCGAGCACGGTAACAGTATTGCCGTGGATGGTGACCCAGGAGGGAGAGAAAAAATAGAATAAATGGCATTGGCTTGTGGGTCCGCAGTGGAAGAATGCTATTCAAAAATGGATCCCGATCTGCGTCCATCTGAAAAGGTCACTAATCCAGAAGAGAAGAATGCATAGCTGAGTGAAAATCTATCCATAGCAGAAAGAGGCCTTGTCCTACCTAGTTTATGATGTTTCATAGTCCCCGGCCGGATGGGAAGAAGTGGCCCGTCCAACGGTACACCGATAACACCTGATTCCTATTTAAGTCAAAGAGTCCTCCTGGGATGACACGTGGGAGCAACCGCAACGAATGGTGAAGGAAACCCCGCTTGTTTTGCCCAGGCTCTTGAATCGCAAGGTGCATTTTCTCACTATATATGTATATATAATGAAATCTTTCTCAGTTATGCATGGGTAGCTTGCACCAAGAAAGCTAAGAGGACTGGATCTGGAGACAGTTCCAAGAAAATCAGATCTGCCTGGGGCGTCTCAACATCTGAAGCTTGTGGTGCCGCATCGGGTGAGGCTAGTATAGATCTTCATTTCGGATTCCCACTTGTGGGCATTGGTACCTTTTGGGACCAGGTAACAGACGTCCCAGTCTATGGTGTAGCTTGACGGACGTGAACATATACATCAGAATCAGCTGCCTCTGAGTAAGCAACAGCCGCTTCAGCAACGTGACGCTCCAGAGAAGGATTTTGAAATGGGTGGACAACCCCAATCAAACAGATAGGCCGGGCTACGTATCTGAGACAGCAGGTCTGGCTGGGGCTTCTCGATCTCTATCTGGTTTCTTTTCTCCTGGTTTCCCAGGCATTGGGCGATATGCGTCGTTCTATCTTTAACTATGCTATTAGTGTGAGCAGTGGTCTCTCTCTGCGAGACTTTCCCCTTCGGTGATAAAATCAATGTAGTTAGTAGGGTATTCGATTTGATCTAATGCTTTAGGAGTTAACCCTAGGTGTCGAGGTACGGTGCCTATCACTATAGAGTTGCAATCTAATGATAGTATAGTAAGAAAGTCAGTCAAGTAATAATTGTAAGGAAAGTAACCTAGGCTCGCATCAATCTTTGATCCTCTCGTCTCTCTCTTTGTTAGGTGCACAAACAAAGGCAAGTACATCTCGGGCAAGAGGTGGAATACCACAACAGTTCTCGGCATTCCATCATTAAGGTACTCGAGCAATAACAAGAGAAAGAGTTAGTTATATCGACTTGCATTCAATCATTGCGGTCAACATAGGTCTCTCGCTTCCACTTTGTTTTCACCCACAGAGCTATAGTCAAGCATTCTGTGCTAAGAGTTGAGTACGGCCAAAACCTTCCACTACAATTGGGTTCTGGTGACTCAGATGGCATGACCCTGAATGAAAGACTTGCTCGTGGACGGTCTTCGCTTAGACCTTTTCGTTCAATTCTTATACGCTTCACTCCCAGCAAGAAAACGGATTATATGCAAAGCTTTGAAATATAGCACGCGTTATGAAAACCAATTGAGCGCTAGCGCAAGTTTCTAAGGTTTCTTGCTGGTAAATAAATGAAATTGACCAGCGGTGAACACGGGCGCGGAGAAGACGGAGACCATCTTGGCGCTACAATTCCAGCGTAGACGCGTTATACGCAGACGACATACTAATGCTATCGACACCTGGCTATCCAGATAAAAACGGAAAGATTGATAGCGGCCCCTCCCATGAAATCGTTTGCTCTGAGGGAAGCGCTTTCTCACTCATATGTGAAAGACATAAGATTTTTACGAGTATAATAGAAAGTATATACTCGACTTATTTTTAGTGGATCTCGTAGTCTTCTGGACTGTGGACGGTACTACTCTGCATTGTCTTCACCCATCTAATGCGTTTGTCGCCAAGACTCACTTGACGTTGGGCGATGTAGTTCCGACTGATGTGTGTTCCTTCTCCTGGGAATGGGACTTATGAAATGTCCGATCTTTGCTATTGGCCGCCTTCTTAAGGGACTTCTTCCCCGCTAGCTAATGCGCCAAAGCAACCTGGGACCCCCGGAGGGGTCACTACTCAAGTACGGTACCTAAGAGATAGAGGAGTTTTGAAGCTCCTTCGAATCTTGCATTTCTTTTTAAGTTCAATAATTTTTTATGTATCTTTCTAACAAAAGAACCGCCATTTTACTGAGAAAAGTTCTGTGCTGCTCGCCACTCCCCGAGGCCAAGGACGGGGTCGAACCGTCATTCCAGGATTTGCAGTCCGATACATTTCCATTATGTTACATAGCCAAACCCGCCACCTCATGTACCAAAGTCAAGCGGTTGTTCTTCCTTCCCTCTTTTTCTACATATACGGTGGCGGGCGGAGCGCTCTATATGACCGGCGGCGGGTTACCAGAGAAGAGGGGACAACTTCTTTCTCCCTTGACTTGCTCAATCTTCCTTATCTGATTTCAAGTTGCAAGCCACTCCACTACTGGTACAGAGGCAACCGGAGGGTCTTCTATATATATGTTCAGGCGAAGAACATGACGAAGCTAGCTCTTGTTTTGGTTGCAACCATGCCTATATAATCTCATTTAGCTTACCAAAGTCAAGTGGTCTTACTAAAAGTAAGTAAGCCGACTGTTCCGTTCCAAGTTACATGGCTTTTCACTATTCCTTTCCAGAGAAAGGTTGCTCATCCACGGATCAATTGTTTATGCGGCAGTGCGATGCGCTCGCACTCTTTCACCTCTCCTCCTTTCCTTGTCTCCATTTTGATTGATTCGCTTCTTCGCGCAAGCGCTTGGTTCGCCCCTTCTTGCATTTCGTGATCCTCCGCTTCAGGATGCCCCTTTTTCAGATAGCCGGGATCCGACGTTGATTTCCGATAAATGGTTGCTCCAGGTTTTAGGCGGCCCATCTGGTTAGTTTAGCTATCACTGCTGGAAGCCCCAGCAGTTGTTCGGCTGCGTACTCCCCGTCCGCGTATCTCAAACTAACCCTATTTCATTTTCCTTTCCTGTATCTTTCTTTCTATCCCTAGGTCGGCTTCGTGCAGATAGATGTTCGCCGTGGGAGATTGGTGCTCCTTGAGGTATGTCTTTCCCCCTTGCTTCTTACCAAGGACTTCGTTGCCCCCCGTGGCGAAGAAAAAGTCTACCATCCCCCCCGGGGGGTTAAGGTTCCTCTCGGAGTCTGCCAGTCTACAAGAAGCTGGCAGAGCTTTAGCCATTGGACCACATCCATCCTCCTACCTAAACAGTCACCCTTTTCTTGTTCGTTCTTCGAATTACGCTAGTGGAGACTAATTCCTTCCGGCTAATGAAGATACTACTCCAGTCTTCCCATTCATTCCCAGTGGATCCTTCTTATCCCTTTTCATTGAACGAACCAAGTTCACCTATACGAGAGAGAGGAAGACATTTCCAACAATCAACTTCCCACATTTGATGTCCCGTTTGAAAGCTGCGTCTTTAAAAAAAAAGGTAGTGAATACTTGAGCAAGAAAACGGATGTGCTACCGCACCATTCAAATCAATATCGCGCTAGCGCTCACTCCGTTGTTTGGTCGTGCCGGGTAAACGGATGAGCTAGACTGAATATAGCACGCGATATTGGTTTAAATAACGCGTGCTATATTTAAAAGCCTTGCATATAATCCGTTTTCTTGCTGGTAGTTTGAACTTGCTGACTTGTTATAGTCTGGGTAACGAAGAAGTCAAGGAAGTCCATTACTGAGAAGTGGTGATCTCATCTCGTCTTGCTTGCTGGGAGAGAGGAAGCTTCCGGACCACCTTTTCCAGCCAGATAGCGAGCGATCACTCAGCAATGATACCGCCGGCCGGGAATAAGTACCTATCCCTTACGGGAATCGAACCCGTGTCTTCGACATGAAAAGACGATGTCCTAACCACTGGACGAAAGGGACCAAAAAGCAATTCTTCATATACCTCAGCTCCGAGAATAGAAGTGGTTTGTTTCTATACGAAATTCGACGATGACGTTTGTGTTCATGTTGGCGATTTCTGATGTGAATTCGGCGGGTCGTCCCCCTTCCTACGGGTTCCCCACCGACCCAGTGACACATCAACCACGCCCCTCGCGGGAACGTTTATCTTTTCTCCTTTCTGAATTGAAAGAAAAGTGAGGGATAAAATCGAGAGAAAGACGAGATTCCGTAAGTAATTCAGTGAGTGCTTTCTTTTATATTAGAAGAGGAAGAAGAAAATGAAATACGAACAACCGCGCTGGTCGTAATAGATCGACTTGAATGCTGGAGCAAGAAGACGCATTCAAGTTCCATTTCAGGGAAGGACGACGTACCATGATACTTTCTGTTTCGTCGAGCCCTGCTTTGGTCTCTGGTTTGATGGTTGTACGTGCTAAAAATCCGGTACATTCCGTTTCGTTTCCCATCCCAGTCTTTCGCGACACTTCTGGTTTACTTCTTTTGTTAGGTCTCGACTTCTCCGCTATGATCTCCCCAGTAGTTCATATAGGAGCTATTGCCATTTCATTCCTATTCGTGGTTTTGATGTTCAATATTCAAATAGCGGAGATTCACGAAGAAGTCTTACGCTATTTACCAGTGAGTGGTATTATTGGACTGATCCTTTGGTGGGAAATGTTCTTCATTTTAGATAATGAAACCATTCCATTACTACCAACCCACAGAAATACGACCTCTCTGAGATATACGGTTTATGCCGGAAAGGTACGAAGTTGGACTAATTTGGAAACATTAGGCAATTTACTTTATACCTACTATTCCGTCTGGTTTTTGGTTCCTAGTCTGATTTTATTAGTAGCCATGATTGGGGCTATAGTACTGACTATGCATAGGACTACAAAGGTGAAAAGACAGGATGTATTCCGACGAATGCTATTGATTCTAGGAGGACTATAATGAGGAGGACGACAGACCAAATCGACATCTCGCTCATGCCTCCCGGTCGGCCCTGTTTGCGATCAGGGGGAAAAAGGTACAAATCCTAACCACCGGGGTGGTTGAAGTTATGGATTTGCTCCTCGGCAAGTAGTCAGGCTCAAGCGAAGCGATAGAACTGTCCTGAGGTCAAAGAAGTATGAAAGTGAGGTCAGGCGAGCGAAGCTATGTAGAGAAGGTTACGTTATTACCTTTTTTTGTAGAAAGCTCGACCAGCGAGAAAAAGTGTTTGGCCGAAACCAAAAAGAGGTTGACCTACTTCATTCGCCAAGCGAATGATCTTCGCTTCGCGGGAATAACAAAAACCACCATCTCACTCATTCCTTTCTTCGGTGCTACCTTTTTCTTTTTAAGGGATGGGGTTGGGGTGTATAATAACCTTTTTTTTAGGATGCCCGGGAACAACTCCTAGGTCAATTAAGGAGAAAATGTTGGAACCTCATGGGGAAGGATAAGGTAATGGAATTGGTAGATAAATTCATAGACCTAGGCGGGATAGGAGAATTGATAAAGGGAATAGAGATGATGATAGAGATCATACTGAGAAACAGAAGAATTCCATACGGGTACAACTATTATTTAAACGAAGTGGAAAAAATGCGATCTTTGTTGTCTAATAGAACAAACACTAATACCTTAATTGAGTCGGTCAAGATCAAATCTGTTTAAAAAAGTGCTTCTTCGATTGCTCAAGACATCTCTTTTCAACCGAGAAACAAAACAAGATCATTTCGTTCCATTTTTAGTAAAATAGTGTTGGATATTCTATTAGTAATGAAAAAAGGGGATCCGTATATGTTGTTCAGGTCGATCAAAAGGTGCAGAAATAGCTAGAACTGAATGCGGAAAGTATGGAAAAACATCTCGTAATGTATTTAACCAGAAAATAGATTATGCTCCTGCGGAAGCATCTACTCGTTACGGAATCTTAGGTGTCAAAGTGTGGATTTCATATAGTAAAAAAAGGGGCGTGCTATATCCGAAACGTACGAAATATAGTAAATATCGTAAGGGAAATAGTGGTAGGGCTTGCAAACCGGACGGTACACAACTTGGTTTTGGAAGATATGGAACTAAAAGTTGTAGAGCCGGTCGTCTTTCATATCGAGCCATTGAAGCAGCGCGTCGGGCTATAATCGGACAATTCCATCGTGTTATGAGCGGACAATTCCGAAGAAATGGTAAGATATGGGTAAGAGTTCTCGGGGATCTCCCTATTACCGGGAAACCTACAGAAGTAAGAATGGGAAGAGGAAAAGGAAATCCTACGGGTTGGATTGCTCGTGTGTCCACGGGACAAATCCCATTTGAAATGGATGGTGTGAGTTTGTCAAATGCTCGACAAGCCGCTACATTAGCGGCGCATAAACCATGTTCGTCAACCAAGTTTGTTCAGTGGTCGTAACGTAATTGGTTAGTGGAGAAAACCCGGGCCGGGATTCAAAAGAAAGAATTAGGCGAAGTGTTTGTTCCCGAACGACGGAAGTGGAAAGACAAACAGGGAGAGGGTAAGCTATTATTAATTTTTTAATAAACAGTATGATAAAGAAAAAAGAAACTTCTGAAACAGGAGAGTAAGAATACACTTCTTGCTGGCTGATTAAGCTCTTTCTATTTAGAGACAGACTGGAGGAAGGATCTTACTTTAAAGAATGTAAAAATCCTCTAGGATTCCACTTGCTGGGAGAACTTTTATGGGTCTTTCAAGATTTTTTTTAAAATAAAGACATATATATAATAAGGTTTTTTGCGTCGTGCTCTTTATGGTTTAAAGCAAGCCCCAAGGGCTATGGTTTGCAAAATGGAGCTCTACGGTCCGTCATCTTGGCTTCTTATCTAGTCCACATGATACCGCTCTCTTCATGCGGAAAAGAGACAAACAAGGGGCAGACATTCCATCTTTATATATGTAGATGACATGATCATTACAGGTGATGACACGAAGGCTATCTTGGATCTCAAACAATTCTTGAGTCACCAATTTGAGATGAAGGACCTTACCTCTCTCAAAACCTCGGTCTCCTCTGATTCAGATGACTATTTATTTTCTAGCACAGGAGAAATATGCCTCTGATCTTTTATCTCGAGCGGGTCTTTCTTCTAATCACACAGCTCCCACTCCTCTTGAAGGTTCGATTCACTCCCACATATGGTCTTCCTATATCTAGTGCTACACTTTATCGTCAGTTAGTTGGGAGTCTTGTCTATCTCACTGTCAACAGACCTGACATAGCTCATGCCGTTCATATAGTCAGTCAGTTCATGGCAGCCCCTCGTACTACTCACTTTGCAGCTCTACAATTCTCTGTAATCTAGGGCCATAGATTTGTTCGATCAAGTTAGGTTGGCCCTGGTTCACTGGCACAGCAGGCCGTAGGACTTGGCATACTGCTGGGTTTTGAGGAAGAGCCTACTGCTGAGTGGTAATCCCTTCTCTCTTTCCTTTTCGAAAGAAGGCTTTTTCTTCTTTGTTCCATACATAGTCAAAAAGAAGTGCATAAATGAAGCTCTTTCAATAAATAGAGAAAGAATAACCGAACCACTAAAAGTCATTCGATTCCTTTCTAAGTCAGATCTTTGGCCTGCGGGCACTCTTTTGATCTCGCCAACCGTTAGTCTCATTGTGCTTAGGAAAAGAAGGCTCAAGGCTGACTATGTGACGGGCCACTCACTTGTTTGGCCATTGGTGCCACTGTTGCTGACAAGGACTGACTGGTTTACATCTAAGATAACTCTATCAGCCTCTCTCGATCCATTCACTCAAGATTTCTTTTTCCTGGTCAATTCGACGCGTCGTAGATAGAATGGAGCCAGAACCATCAAAGTAGGATTCTAGGTTTGGAACACTTTGCTTGCTTCTTAGTCAAATATGCCCTATCCGTCTTACTTTAATATAAATAAATGGTCAAAGACTAAAATAAAGAAAAAAGAAACTTCCTGCAGATTGCTCGAACCACGTAACCTAATCAATGCGCCTATTCCCCTAAATCAAGACAAAAGGGATTCCACGGCTCAAGGGACTTTTTAGCCCAAAAGGGAACCTGGCTCGGGAACAGCTTCTTACTAGTAGGGGCTAATCACAGTAAGAGAGTCCAACTCTGAAATAGAGCTTAGTATCTCCATAGTAGTATACTAGTAGAAGGCGTAGGTTATGACTTGATTCAATAGAGTTAGAACACCTTTATATCTAAAAGAGATTGTGCTAGATAAAACGATCTAGATTCCACACTATGCTGTGGGCTGGGGAGAGAGCTGCTCTGCGAAGCTGGGCGTTCAGTGTTCTTATGGGGGAACCATAGAAGAAAGAGAATAGAAAGGCCTTCAAAAAAGAGCGAGGGAGTGATGGGCAACCTTAGTCTATATGTTGCTCGTGAGCCGCTAAGTACTGGTCTCGCAACAGTACTGGCGCAAAAGATCGGTCCTTCACTTGCTGATCGTTCGCGAGTCGAACTAGCTCTCTTTCCACGCCTTTCACTCACCCACTTGAGTCGGACTCAATCACTCTTTTTGTTTGGAGGATCATTCGTTCTTTACTCTCTTGCTATTACCCGCAAGGAGCGCAGCAACCAAGGTGCATATTATCATATAGAAACAAGCGAAGCGTAGCGATTCATACTACCGGAAAGGTTTCGCTAACCGGCAAGCAATAGAGTCCGCCGCGCCGATAGGCGCAAGCAAGCGTAGCGAATCACATAGAGAAGCCCCTACCTGCCAGCGCGCGGATAGATAGGGCGGGCGAAGCGCGAAGGGGATGGATGTCTGAGCGGTTGAAAGAGTCGGTCTTGAAAACCGAAGTATTGATAGGAAGGTTCGAATCCCTCTCCATCCGCGAGGTCATAAGTTCTCTCTTGCGTTATCTATAGATAAGAACGAATCGGATCGACTCGACTAATATGATAGATGGAATGGGTAGCTCGTGTTATGATTTAGTTAGGACTTTGTCTCCCTTTCGTTATCTTCCGCTCCCTTTGTATAGGTTGTGGAAGGGCCGGGTGGATTACCTTTGGGAGCTAAGTCGAAGATCTCGGTGGTCTTGTGAGTGGTTGATAAACTGCGATTGCGGTTTTCTTTAGGATGTCCCATAGCTGTGAGGCTTAACAGACAAAGAAAACGGTGGATACTTCCACTAGTTGGGTAGAAGGTGACGACCCTAATGAATCGACTATGAAGGTGGCTGTTAGCTACATTAGCGCTCAAATTCCTTCATCATTATTGCCCTGTCTTTTTTTATTCAATATTCCGGTCATCGGTATAAACTCTTGCAAGAGGGACGAGGTCTCTTGCTTGCTCTGTCCAACCAGTCTCGTCTGCTAACGCTTATCGGTCTGGAGTCTGTCCATGACTGTAGTCTCTCGTCTGTCCAAAAATTTCCTTTCTTTCAATGCCGGGTTCTATAGTCGAGCCGATCAAGAATTCTATGGAAGGTCAGGGGTGAATTGGGACCTCAGAGTGGCGAACCCGTCCTATGAGTGGGTTGAGAGGGCTATCGTCTTTAGGCCGGAGCTCAAGAATTGGCAATCGGCAGCAGTCAGAGACGGCCTATTGGAAGCCGGTGTTGATCCCTATAATGATAATGGCTTTACTTTGGATCATTCAGTGGGTACCAAGATTGGTGGTTCGACATTCGACAGTTAGGTCGTAGACAGAGTGCTGCTGATCTCCTCAGCTATGCGAATCGAATATTCGAGTGGCTGTCTATGCAAGTGTTGAAAGAATGACCTCTTCTTCGCCTTATTCTGGATCGAAGCAATTGGCAATTGGCCTTCTTTTTCACGACCAAAGAGGGTGATACCACCATGCAATGTTGCGTGAAAAGGGGGAGGTGATGCTCTGTGCTGGGGCTCTCGGAAGCCCACAGCTTCCGCTTTTGAGTGGCATTGGACCCGAGGCCGTACCTCTCATCGTGGGGAATTCCTGTGGCTCATCACTTGCCTTATGTTGGAGCCAATGACTCTCTTCTTGCACCTGGGCGAGTGAGTCCTGACGAGTGTAATGAAAAAGGGGTCAGTTATTAATTGTATGATCCCAATTATCATGTCTATATACTCCCGCTTCCTTCTTTCTTCTATAGGAGGAAAGAAATGACCAGCAGGGAAATGGATCACTTTCTCTTTGTACAAAAAGTAAAAGATTGCATCAACTTTGGTTATGTCATAAGTGAAATTCCTGGTTGGGTCGTAGAAAGCCTTCCTTTCTGTGCCGAGGGTGGATAACGAGCTTTTCTGTAGGCTTCCCTAGGACCGGACACATGATGGGCTTAGTGAATTTGAGTTCCGCCGCTGCGACTTCCACTGCCGCTGGGGCCTCGAAGTTTGTGCAAGCCTCTCAGAATTCAAAAAGTGTTCCGTATGGACGAGAAAGAAAATCACAAATGTCTGTAGGCGCTAATCCTCTTCCAAAGACTCTGAAGCTTTGAATATTCGACTCGAAATCTTGCTTCTAGCTTTAGGCGCCTCTGACATAAACAGAAATAGCTTATATATAAAAGGCTAACCTTTTCTCTCGAAAAACCGTCTTGGTATTGGATCCGCTTTTTTTTCTATCGTGCCCTTCTCTTCTGGGCGGTACAAAGAAATTCGGAATGAGCACACCGATAACGCCTAACGCCGGACCATGAAAACTTTATAATCCTACTCGCCTCCCTATTCTATTGATTTCTTGTGCCACATTCGAGGACACTCGAAAGTTCGGGAGGGGACCAATCAAAGAAGAGTTTATGTACTACCGCTTTCGGCATGGAAAAGGAGCAATGCGATCGGCCAGTGATGACTTGCGAGAAGCACGGGCCTCACTGAAACTGTTAACCGCTTACTGCTTTGAAAGAGATGATTAAAACCTCAACCAGTTCTGTAAACTACCCGAACCCTAGCTTCCTTTTCTTACCAACTACCCTATCCGTTCCGGACGGGCAAGCCTATTTGTTTTAGATTAACCTTACCTGGCTTGAATTGAATCATTCTAGCCGTTGCTTCTTTTTCTCTTACCGAGAGTGAAATCAATCTAGAGGTTGCGAAGCAAGGTTAGCTCCTAACTGGTATAGTTAGGCTCGTCTATTTCTTGTCACCGAACCGGTCCGGGAGAATAGCCAGGTGTTACGGAAAAAGAACTCGAACTCATATCTGGCTTTCCGGGCTCGCCTAGCTTGATCTCTTTCTCGCAACCATAGCTGAATTTGAGCCTTACATTGCTTTATCCGTTCATTACACTCACTCGCCTCCTCTTTTATATGTGTTTTCAATTAGCGAGGTCTTTAACTCGAGCAACTACAACTCGGTACTTTATATTAAACGAACTCTGGGCTATCATCCGCCGGGGATGACTCCTTGCCTGTCGTCCTCACTTCACTAAGGGGAGCGAGGAATGGATTCAACAACGTGTGATATTACACTACAGTGAATTCAGTTCTCTCTGTTGGTCAGTCTTGAACTCACAAGTAAACTCTTACCGGCCTATCCGCATTTCTTCACTTTCCTAAACTATTTACTGAGACAAGAAAGATATTCTTTCCAACTGTCCCCTTTCTGGATAGATGCTAGTGTCGCTAGATCAGTCTAGTTCGATCAGTTGACAGTGGAGTAGGAGCACCATGGTATGGGTAGATCAACCACTTTAATTGCAAGGGCTTTCTCTCATCCTATATGGCAAAAGTGACTAAGCTCGCTTCCCTCAGCAGGTGGATCTCGAGAATGCTTACCTTTATTTATTCAAAAATTGATAGTTCTTTCCTCCCGAACAAAACTCTTTCTTAACCAAATATGGGCTCTCAAGCTATATATAGGCCTGGGTAGGATTTACTTACATCTAGAACGAATATCTATTTTTCTTGCCCGAGGAAACCTAGACGTTCGTAAAGTAAAGATGAATACGGGAGAAAAGATCAAGTTAATTAGCATAAGAAGTTCATCAATTTCAATCTCGACATCTCAAATCTCTCTCAAATTTGGCCTCTGAGCTTGAGAGTGAGAGTTCGCGATACCTATTTCGATTGTTCGTTGCTGCTGTATTAATAATGTGATGAAGTTGTGTTTTCCCTCACCCTCGCAAGCAAATCCTATCATCTCATAGTAGCGTAGGGAAGGAGTCCCACGGAGCGGTTAATAAATATCCCCGTTCACCGCAAGCGCCTTAATGGAAGCAGCTAAGCCAAGGCTCTTCGAGCTTTAACAGTAAAAGCGAGAGTGCGATTGGAAAGAGGGTTTAGCTCCTTCATTTGTTTGCCAGAATCCATCAATAGGGCTTTCAGAGATAAGGACAACCCTGTACTTCCTGTTATCGAGTGATAGTGGAATGACCAATCAAGTACCTTGTTCCCTCAGACTGGCTTTCCCCAAGGGAAGGTTTTGTCCTGTTCGCTAGGACTGGTCTAAATGTGCTGGATCGAGACATCGGTAGGGAGGGACGCTCGGCCAAGCATCACAGTAGCAGCACCATAGGGCGCTAAAGAGCTCGTTCACGTTTAATGTTTGCTTGAGAACAACCGCAATCACTACACCTCACAATTCTTCTTGACACGTGGCATTCATTGATTTGATGTGGTCACATGATATATGCCACAAGCGAAGCAGAAAAATCAAACCTTTCATTGTAATAATTGATATCTTGCCTGGCGAGCAAGCATCAGTCTTTCAGATCAGAGAGGGTAGTTCCGAGCAAGTGAGACCGCTAATGTCATGCGAGGTTTGGTCGATCGAGAGGTCAATCTTCCTGCCAAGACGAGTAGTGAGCGGATCAACGAGCTGCTGTAGTCGAAAAAGAAGTGCTTTGTAAATGCATTCTTTCTTGCTTCTATGGATTGTGAGTGTCCAGAACGTGTCAAAACTTCCCCTATGGAAATGGGTTCCTGCTCTTCGAAAGCCCTCACCGACTCCTTTCTTTATAGTAATATAGTCCTCACTACCCATATATTATTAAGTGAAGCTCCTTGCTTTATAGTAATCGCGTCCACCTTCGGCGCCTCACTTCACTTGCCTTCCCTTCCCCAGCCTCCTACCTTTTGAAATCGCTTCCTAAGATGGCCCAGTCCAGCTTCATACTTAGCCCAAATCATAACTCCCTCGATGAAACTATGACATCTGCGAAGTGAGCTTGCCCCAAGGAAGTGCTCCTTACATGCTGAATGTCAGCAGACCGAACAAAGACAAACTCATATGTCAAGGTAGGCTGCTCAATATATTAAGGTAAAGATGTGAAAAGCATCAGCTCTGTAAGCGGATACGCCGATGGCTATAAGGCTCAGTGCACCTCTTATTATAAAAAGAAGAAAGCCAATCCAGATATTAGTTTAGAGCATTGGAAGTAGTGCATTCCGAAACAAGCGAAGTTGAGACTTCTTTGTCTATCCCTGTCAACCTGCACTATTGATTGCTATTCAGGAATTCTCCTTTCAATAGGCTCTTTCTCGATGTACAGATTCTGCATCAAATCAAGCGGTCGCTTATAGAGTTCATCCCTTCAATCGGCAACAACAAGAACGACTTCTTCCGATGATCTAAGAAAGATCGAATTTCTTATAGTAAGAAGAGTTGAATAGAAATCATCCTTGATCAGATGAGTCTCGCCCCACTTTTTTCAATCAATCATCGACAAAGCAACAAGGACCACGACCCTAGTCTTGCTCCTAGCGGGAGCAGGAAAGCCGGTTATCAGAGACTAAGATCTTGAATTGGGAACTATTTTGTTGATTCGTGAGAACTTTGCTTTCAATCTGTCTTGTCTAAACATAAAAAGATTGTATAAGACTATAGTAAGTCAATAGAAAGATCATTCGGCGATTGAGTGATGAAATATCGTAGTAAATGTTTCATCTTTCGATGTTTGCAATCTGCATGATTGAGAAGTCGGCGGAACCTGTGTGCCCAACGTTATAGGTCTAGGTAGCGCATACTTGTGCTCTACCTGTTGGGCCGGTAATCTAGTCCGGTGTAAGATCTAAGATTGAGAACGTTGTCTGTGTAAAAGATAGATTGGGTAGGTGTTGCGTAAGCAAGTATTAACTTCTTATACAATCTATTAGGGCGGGAATAAGTAACTTTATACTACTCCATGATTGAAGGTTTACTTGTCGTTAGGGCTTTTGACATACAAGAAATGAGGAGCCACTCTGCCAAATCTGCCTGCCTACCGCATGAACCCATCGGAGTATGCCGAGCTCAAGCAACAGGTAGATGAACTACTGGAGAAGGGTTTCATTCGCAGAAGTATGAGCCCTTGCGAAGTTCCAGCCGTGCTTACCCCTAAGAAGGATGGATCGTGGCGCATGTGTGTCGATAGCCAAGCTATAAAGAAAATAACCATGAAATATGGATTCCCTATCCCACGGCTAGACGACATGCTTTATATGATCGCTGGTTCTACTATCTTTTCCAAAATAGACTTCAGAAGTGGATACCATCAAAGACGGAGAAGGCCTGAAGATGAATGGAAGTCTGCCTTCAAAACGAAAGATGTCTATATGAATGGCTAGTCATGCCTTTTTTTTGTTGGGCTAACCAATGCACCGAACGCATTCATGCGAATGATGACTCAGGTGTTGAGGCCTTACATCGGTAAGTTCATCGTGGTCTATTTTGATGACATCCTTGTTTACAGCCGAACTGCCGAAGATCATGAAGAGCACCTAAGACAACTTTTTAAGGTTATTAAGGCAAGAATCTTTCTATATCTTCCTCAAGAAGTTCACTTTTTTGTGTCCTTCCGTTATCTTTTTGGGATTCTTAGTCTCAGCTAAAGGAGTTGAAGCAGATCCCGAAAAGATCCAAGCCATAGTAGATTGTCCCGTCCCCACTAATATTCATGAAGTGCGATCATGGATTGGCCACATTTTACCGGAGGTTCATTAGAAACTTAAGCACCATAATGGCACCGCACCCATTAGTGAGTGCTTGAAGAAATGACCTTTTGTATGGACTGCAGCAGCCACTCCATTTTGAAGACATAAAGACCAAGATGACCCAAGCTCCAGTTTTGAAACTCCCTGATTTTGAGAAAATCTTTGAGGTGTCTTGTGATGCATCTTATGTGGGAGTTGGCGCAGTCTTAAGTCAAGAAGCCCGTTGCATTCTAAAGCAAAAAGTGAAATGACGCCAAGCGGAAATTCGAAACATATGACGTGGAGTTCTACGCTATAGTACAAGCTCTACGCCATTGGCGTCATTACTTGTTGCATCGGGAATTCATATCTGACCATGAAGCCTGACCCTAACGACGGAGTGAGCGCTAGCGCGATATTTATTTTCATGGTGCGGTAGCACATCTGTTTTCTTGCTCAAGTTCAAACTACCTTAGAGTGAGTGATTTTCACACTAGCGGTCTGGGAAAACCGAGACCTATGGGGTTGACCCAGCAGCTTCCGGTTCCGTTAGAAAGGACTCCGCTGACACCTCTTCCTTTCGCCGCGCTGTGGCTCAATCCTTTTTTCCAAAAAAAAGATTTTGTATACTCTTCTGTATTCCCTACCTCGAAAGCGGACTCTTGCTGATCTGAGTCCATTCCTACTCGCTAAGAAAACGGACTGTGCTCGCGTGAAAGTCTTTTGTTCCGCGTCAAGAGACACCTTCCTCAATCAAGGAGATTCCTGACCTCCGTGAAAGAGATGGATTGATCCCTGTCATCTGAGTCAGAATCAGAAAGCGGAGAATCCTGCTTTGAGTCTCCTATAGGAGCAAGTGAGCCCTAAAAGGACTTTCTTCAAGAGCCTACATCTCGGTACAGTGCTTGACGCAAAGAGTGTATTCTTCGACCTGGACTCGAGTGCCTTAGGGCTATTACCCGAAACAGAAAGAAGAGAAAGATTGACTTTCACCGCGCAAACCGTAAGATTCAAGATAAGTTGTGATCTCAACAGCGGAAAGCAAAAGGTACCTGATCTACGACCATCCTTTGCCATTCTTTTTCCAATGAGGAGTCCGACCTTGGGAGCATCCCGGGCAAGATCTATGGCTTCAGCTGCGGCTAAGCGAACTACCTATTCTATATATTCTATAGAAGTGAATATGAGAGAAAAAGCTCTTCTTTCACATAGTGGGAGGCTGGCCTTCTCTCTTCCCAATTCTCCCAATGAGACCTCTTTCACTCACTTAGTGGACGACCCAGAGGACTTGAAAGTGCCGCCTTCCGGAAAAATCAAGGAAAAAGTGCTTTATGGATGTTCCATTCCTGGGTGCTTGGGAATAGTCGCACTGTCTGCCACTGACTCGCATCTCGGGAGGCCTCCATGGGTCTTTCAAGCGATCCATTAACGACAAGGCCAGAGCTTGCATCCGGATCTCTCGGTACAAACCCACTCGGAAGGCATCAAAGCCCTGAGAATCAGAAAGGGGGTGCCATTAGAAGATCGAAGTCCGGTAAAACTGAGATGCCAACCTCAGCACTCAGAAAGTGGCTTTTTTGGCCCTCATTTTTCGAGGGGCAGGCACCCAGCGAATCCTAGATCCCGATAGTCAACTCATCGTCCAGCCAAAAGAGACGAGACCTCCTGCCTGATGAAGCTGCGACTGCCCTTGGGGGACCTTCCCACGAAGAAAGCTGTATAGAAAAGTGCTCCCTTATCAATTGCTTTCTCCTATTAGAGTGATTTACCCGATTAGATTAAGGCGCAGGATTCCCCACCCATTGTCAAATAAGGGAAGTTTCCGTCCACACCTATCCCGCATCGAAGAGCATTCATTCCGTATCCTCACTTATCCTATCCTACGTGCTTTCCGTTTTCGAAACTCAAGAAAAGAGCTAGAGCCAAGCAAAGGGCGATGAAAAGTGCACAGAGAGAGCTTTCAAGTCAAGATGTCAGATCGAAAGCCTCCGGAATTGGAAGAGGTGAGGTTCACCTGTCACCCTAGTGGGAAGTAGGCTCTATTAGGGGGTCTGCAATCTCACTAGAAGAATTCTGAGACTTTACAGCAAGCATTAAAGGCTCCTTTATCTTGACTTGAAAGCTAGTAAAGGTCAAGTGAAATAGGGGCTATTACTCTTCTACCGCACCGGTTACCGATTTTCGTGAAAGGGCTTATGAAGGATTGACCGAAGTCACTTTCTCTACCACTTGGGCGAGCCAGCTATCGTTCGAGCTCTTTTTCCTGAAGCGATTCCCCTTGCTTGTAAGTAAGAGGTAGGCTATTCAACCAATTGATGAGAGTCGGTTACAATAACAGATGGGGATGGCCGCTAGCGCTTTCATCAATCAAACTCCTACTACAAGAAAATCCCAAGCCCAAGCCCAACAAACGGCTACTTCAAGAGCAAAAGTTGGATTCCCGTCTCGCCAAGTTCACTTATTCGGGTGCTTAGTCAACTTTGGCTTGCTTTCGAGAATCATCAATTGACGTTGAAAAGAGTGCCATCCCCTCCTTTCCAGAAGAACCCAGAAGACTACTTCGTTCGACTTCCTTTTCGTTGAGCTATTGACTCATGCCTGGTAGTAAGCGTTGGAACTTTCACTGGTATGGGAACCATTGCCCACTATAGACCATATCCCGGATAAAGCTCAGAAGAACAACTATTTCTTTTTCTCCTCCTCTGAGGAGCCTTTCTCGCCTCCTACCACCCATATAGTCATTCTTCTAGCCCGTTTAGCTACTAATAGAAAGGTACCTCCCTTCTCCGCCTAGTAGAGAGTCAAAGCTAAAAAAAGTGAACCTTGGTGGCAGAGCCAGAAGCACCGGACAACATGTTTCGGGGTCTCCTTCCTGCAAGTATACTGAGAGACTCGTATCTAAAAGATTCTATCTATCCATCAGGACCATAATAGGGTCGTGGGGCCCGAAACAGTGTTGATATGGCCAGTAGTGGTTTGATCCGGCATAGCACAGTGGCATTTACGTGTTCCCAAAATACTTTGAAAATCACCGATACAAATTGAAAGGAGAAATACAATACGCATATCACGGATATAGGAAAGACTGATTGCGAAAGAAATAACTAAAGAAAAAGCACGAATTCGACCACCTCTACGAACAGCATCGCCCAATCCAAGTTCTCTCTCCGGGGACCGACACAGGAAAGCGGTGCACTCTTTCTTGCCTTAGATAAGAAGGGAGGTAAAGAAGCTGGCGCACAAACAGGTGCTTTCCATCGATTAGCCGGGACAAACCCCACGTGTTTGATTCTTCCGGAAAGGTGCAGACCCTCTAGCTTCCTCATCAATGGGTTGACGAAGTGAGAACAAGACATGGTGCCTACGGAAAGGGTCTGTGCCCGCTGTCTAGCCTTCGGGGGAACATTGCCCGCTGGGCTGACGTGCTTACTTCCGGTAACCGCTTTGTTCCAAAAAGTTTGAGTCAATCGGATGAAAGAAGATTGATTTGAATGACAGGTCTTGGCCCTACCACCATCTCTTCCTGGAACGGAGGGACTTAGCCTTAGCAGCAGACTATTTGTTCTTCCCGCCTTTTTGAGGGAATAGAACAATAACGATGTGGGAAACAAGACAGATGAGGAAGGTTTTCAAAATCCTATCCCCTTAGCAAAGAGAATCTTACGAAAAAGGAAGCAAATAATCGCATCAAGACCCGAAAACGCATTCGAATGCCCTGGAGAGACCTATTGAAAGAAAGCTTGGCGAGACATCAGAAGAGGAAAGCCTAAATTCAGTTACGACAGTGGTATGGTATGAAATCGGTTATGAAGCGCGGGATCACTCGACTAAGAATCCGAGTCCGACCCCGATCCATACTTAGTAGAGTATTTACAAAGGTACCCCTAATGTGCTTGACCTCCTTCCGTCACATCCGAAGAAGGAACCGGAACCTTCACTGGGAGGGAAGCTATCCCAGCTCTTTCAGTTCAGGTGCAGTTGACGAAGGAAGAAGCCAGAAAGGCTATAGAATTGTATTACGCTATGTCTATGATTCCATATTAGGTTACTAAAAAAAGTGAATTGATGAGACTATTTAACGTAGCTAGCTTGGGCGGAACATGGAAGTACAATTTAGGGAATTTATAAGGACTAAACGTACTGATAAAAAAGAAAGCTTAGGAAACGAAATTATAGCTAAGGAGAATCCTTCGTTTGAGGAAACAGATTCAAAATCAGTCATGAACCAAACCTCTACTACACTCTTTCTTGGCTAGTGTAGTAGGGCGAAAGCTATTATTCCTCTCACATTGGGAACTTCGCTCTCTTCCTTAAACACTTGAGACTTGAGACTGAGGTTTTTTAAACAATACATCTATGACTAGAGAATTATTTATATGTAATTGTTCGTTCGCTTGACCTGGAAGTTCGGTTATGAAATCCACCCCTTTAGTTATGGTAGGATTGGTCTACCACTCAGCTCATACAAGATAATCGAGTCGAGAACAAGAAAGTGCTCTTGCAGGCCTTATCTATCTCCCGCCCACCTTAAAGTTGGAGATCGACAGTTTTAATAGTCTTCCAACACCATTCTACCACCCGAGAATGCTCGTCAAACCTTATGTCGTCACCCAAGTGCAAAAAAAAGACCTTTTTCTAAGGCTATTCACGGGTCAGGACGAGCTGTACTTCTACCGATGCTACCATACCTGAATCCGGTGTAATATCTTATTCCGCCCGAAAGGTTTTGATCACACACATCTCTGGGAAACGGAAAAGACACATACCCCAAAAGCGGAAAAATGAGAGAATCCGCTCATCTGAGGTCATATCTCTCTTCAGACTAGGGAAAAACTGGAGTTGTTGGTTCGAGGGAAGGAAAAAACGTTGCCCTGTTGGGTCTGGGATTGGTTACGTTTGTCTAAATCTATAGTACGCTGCCTGGGCCCCCTGTCCCTATTATTGGTGCCATAGGTACTGAGATAACACACCAACTCGAGGGAGGTGCTCGACCTAACATTCTCAACCCATATGAGACAGGGTAGCCGCCTAGATTGTTACTGATGCTGAGAAAACCTTCTCTTCCAAGTTGGCCTGCAGCTTCTTTTGTGGCAGTCGAATTCTTCCTTTAAAGACCCCATCTATGGCATTTTTGCTTATTTTTTGCTTTGCTTTGGGGTGTAGGAGCGGTAGCTCCGAAGCACGGGCAGCCTATTCTGATTCGATTGCTAAGAGCTCCTTCTCTGCATCAATTGTCACTCTTTTAAATGTGCACTATGAAAAACAAGTCGGATGGTTCCTGCTGCACGAGATTCGATGGAAGTAGGGATTTAAGCACAGTTGTGATTCCGCTTTCACTAAAAAATAGTAGGAGCAAAGAGTTCCACAAAAGAAAAGAGTCTGAGGCCGATCTAAGAACTCTCTCTCTTTTTCTCACATCTCAACTCTTGATCTTTCTTTGCTTAAGACAGAGGAGAGGATCGACCAAGCCATTCAACGGCATGGCTTATTCCTAGACCTCAAAGATTTGTGACTCCGCCATTCCCTCTGCTATCTTGAAGAAAGAATAGCCTTTCACGGTTCAAGTGCCGCCACTCACTCTCTTTCGAGTAGGGTTAACAAGAAAGTCAAATCAATCTTCTCAACCTAGAAAGAGAACTCCGGGATCTTCTTTTTCTTCTTAAGAACCCGAAGGCGAGCTAATCCGTCTTGGTGCAGCTCCTAGTCCTGATCGATTGGCTACCGGGTGTTCACTCAAACTCAAAAAGAATGGAATCCGGATCCTCATCTCCTTCACTCTGCCTCTGCTCCATTCCTTTCTTTCTTTATCACCTCTAGTTCCCCTTACTTATAGGCGAGAAAAGAAAAGAGGGTTGGTACAAACAAAAGCTGCTTCTTCTTGGCATCACTTCGCGCCTTCCCCCGGCTACGGCTAGAGAGCAAGATGGAGGCAACTTTGCTTAAGACTTGGCATTGGAAGTGGGATAGGCCTTCCCGCTTTAGTTTCACTCTTATCTCGGTTGCAAACCGGTGTGGGAGATGAAGCCAAGTCCTTTCCCGCATTTCATCTTAAAGAGGATAACACCGCCGCTCTTTCTGGTTTCATTCAACTGCCACTAAACCATATGCTTAACACATATCATGGGAGGTGGGATAGAGCTAATTCTGGGATCGAATGTCTCTCATTGTGGTATTGATTTGAAGCTAGTACAATCAATGATTCTGGTATGAATTTGGCATAGTCTAGCCGAATTATATAACTCTCAAGTCAACTCGCACTCGAAGCCTATGTTCACTAGAGCAATTGAAAAAGGTACGGTAGTGATCTCACTCCACGCATTGCACACTTTTTTCATCCAAACTGTGCATGGTGATGGGAGCAAAGTTCAAGGTACAGAAGGATAGCCCTTCCATTTCTTTGATGCACCATACATATGCGTCTTCGACTTTGGAAGCACTGATTTCCATCTTCCGACTTTCTTTGCTGCACATGAATCACGGAGTCTGCTTATCTACTTCTTGACGTGAGAACTCCATGCGTTGTATTCCCCAATATAGGCTTTCTTTTTTAGTGTAAAATGGTGTCGTCTTTCTTGGTTTCTTTGATTGACCTTGACTTGCTTGCGAGGAAGATAACTATTCTGGTGAAATGGACAGCCCATCCGATGATCGAATTGGGATCACCCACCCCTCCGATATTATTTACCAATAGAAGGAATGTGTATCCTTCAATGAGTGAAACTCCCAGGGCCTTTCTCGCTGGGCGTGCTTGCATCCTAAAGCATTATGAGCCTATATTGGTATTAGCCCGGACCAACCTCACTCTCCCTTTCTGCGTGCACTGCTTCTTCATCAGCATGTAGGGAATTCGAGACTCCGGCCTCACCCTATGATCACTGATTGGGAGATTTTCTCTTCATCCGAGGGTTCATTTCATTATGAACTCAAAAGTGTAATCTTAGCTATGGTATTCAAAAGAAAAATCTTCAATCAATGAATGATCAGCCATTCCATTTGTGCTTTCAGCAAGTAAGCGACGCGAATCTATGGTGAAGATTTTCAACCGGATACCAATTGCTTGGATGCGTTTGAAAGCCTCGAGATGAATTGACTCTTGCAGAAAAAATTCTTTGACGTTGGGAAAGGTTTGTCTTGTGTCTCTGTAACAAATGGTCCATTTATTTATGTATTTATGGGCGAACGACGGGGATTGAACCCGCACGTGGTGGATTCAAAATCCACTGTCTTGATCCACTTGGCTACATCCGCCCCTACCCCCGCGCACTGCTTTCAGTCTCTATCTACGATCAGATCCTTTCTCCCTATGACCGCTATCAAAGATAAGCTTTTTCTGATAGTTGCATTGTGTTTTTTGGAATTAGGGGAAGCAAAGCAGTTTATCTCAATTCTGGCTCCCCCCTTTGTTTCATTTCCAATTCCTCCTTTTTGTTCTACTTAGGTGGACCGAACTCTCGACAGAATAGAAAAGAGGGCCGCAGGCGTGTAGACACCTCAACGAACTCATGTGGACACTCCTCAGCCCGAGGACAATCTCTCAAATAAAAATGAATTAAGACCACTTTTTCTTTTCTTTGCTGATTCCTCTCAATGAAATTTGCCATGTTGCACTAAGTTACTTACGGATGTATGCATGCAGTCCGGGAACACTTTCGGGTGAACACCCATCCGAACAAGTAGGGTCAATAGTTCAGCATTTAGGCCGTAACATTTTGCAAAAAACAAATCTTTAACCCAACAAGTGCTCTCCGAACCAAGCTAGATAGTCTCCTATCACTAGGCTCACCAACCAACCTGGACCTTGATTCTTATTATTCTTACCGGATATCAAAATCATAAGGATTGTTTCCAGCCATTAGTTCCCATATGACATAAGCGCTCTTGGGTGGAGGAGGCCATCATTCGCCAGGTCTTTGAGTGCCCGTCGTACCACGTGGTTGGTGCACTAGGCTGATCGAGACTCTACTTTTAGGATCTGGCACCTGCGCCCGGCCCCGTCCGCCAGTTCATATTTTGGCTCTACGTCCGGTCGTGCGTGGTATGTTCGCGATTCGTACAAATGGAACGCATCACGTACGTTAACCTTCCTTTATAGGGCACTAAGCAAGGGATGAGCGCGCTAGCGCGAAAGCCGTTGCGAACAAGCAAGGGCAAGTCAACTAATTTACCTTTATGAACCCTTGATTAGTCGAAATTGCGTTTGTTTTACCTGCTATATTCAAAGCCTTGCATAAAGTTCATAAGGTTGATTGCCTAATCCGTTTTCTTGCTGGGCCATTCCATCAAAGATTTGAAAAGGGATCTCGTCTTTGATGGTCGGCGTGGCAATAGGCTTCGCTTCGTAGACTGGTTTCCCAGCCGTTGCAAAGACTTTGCGAGAACGGTAAGGGGCGGTGCGGGGATGCGATTCGCCAAGCTGGGGCAAACAAGTCCGTCCCTACCGGATTAGGAATGCGAAGGTAGTTGACTTGTCGTTAGGGGAAACAAGCAAGGGATGAGCGCGACTGAATATAGCACGCTCAATTGGTTTGAATAACGCGTGCTATATTTCAAAGCCTTGCATATAATCCGTTTTATTGCTGGTAGTTTACTTGCTGACTTGTAAGGTAAAGGGTTTACTTCGAAAGGAGACCCGGGAAAGAGAGAGCTATGCTATTGACCGACCCTTTCGTAGTAACTTCGAATCAAGAGGCCCTTCATTTTTCATGAGGCGGGCCAAATAGAGAATGAAATGCAGAAATAGGGGGATGGTCGCGCCTTTGATTTTGTTTAAGGCGATGTAATCCCTACTTACTTAAGTACCAAAAGTACCAAAGGCTTTCGGGGCTTACACTACACCCCAGTAGCGCCCTTAGAATCTAAGCCCTTACCTTACAAGTAAGCAAGTAAACTACCTTTGAAGCGCCGGTAGTTGTAGCTTAGCTGTGGGTAGGGCTTTCGTTCAACTCGCTCCGGGTTCCGATCTATATGACCTCCGGGCGGTACAAAGTACACCTCTTCCGTAGAGGCGGGTAGTAACCTAACCTTTGAGAGTCGGGGGAGCCGAGCCCTCCACTCTATCAATGGAAAGATCTCCGTGCATGGCATGAGTTCGAATCCTAGAAAAGATCGATTGAGACTCCCTCCCCGGTCCCACGAATATCTCTACGTCCAGGACAACTGAGATCTTCTGGTCTGCGTGCGTGGGAGCAGCTGAAACAAAGAGGAGTCTGGTCCGCTCTGAATTCAGGCCCGGCCCGCCCGTCTGCTGCTAGGTCCAGGAATGGCGCCAGGCGAGGGCGCCGCTATGCCCCACTGCTCTGCAGCGGCCGGCCTCCGGACTATCCAAAAGAATCGAGGCCGGGAGGTGTCGTCCATAGTGGTTCCCCCCCTCCCGCCTTTGGTGATTGACCGAACAAATAGGCTAGGCCGTCCCCCTTAATGAATCGAATGGTCCTTCGACCTTCGTTTGATTTCGACGGCCGGCATAGATTAGATCTCATGAGACCCGCCCACTATTACTACGAAAAAGCCCTGCCCTGGCACCTTCGCTAGACGGAGAGTACGCTACTTCTATTAGCGCCGGACCGTCGAGTCAAATTGATCGTGTCATGTGCAATGTCCATCAATGATGGTTCATTAATGTCCATTGATTTAGACTCCTTCCCTTATACGAAAAAGATCGAGAGGGGCCCGAACCAAGAACGGAAACAGATTCGACTCACTCTCGTATGGCTCGCCCTCGAACCCTGGGCGGGTCGGCCGGGTCTTTCCCTGTTGTTCTGTTCCCGCCACGAGAAAGACGCACGGAAGAGGTATGGTATGCCCAGCGCGTGGAGGATCCGTTGAGAGTGTCCGTTGTCTCGGTAGGGAACAGTACCATCGTTGCCCCTGTTGTCTTGAAAAAAAAAGGTAAGTGCTAAGATATGTCAAACCCCTATTGTTTGATCTAATATTGACCGGGGACGAGCCCCGACTTCCATAGGTCCTTGGTTCGACCTCCCGTAGCAGTCCTTGCTTTTTTTTAAGAAAGCGGAGCGGGGCCAATTTATCGTACTTGCTCAGTGTACCCCCCTTTCGTCGAGTGCCCCGCCCGGTTCATTGGGCTGTTGGCCTATCAAGCACTTGCCCGCAACTCCTGCCGCCCGCTTGGTGGGCTCCGCACTCGTTATCCTTACTGTTCTCTCTGCTGGGGCCCCGTCCCATTGCTCTAGCCATAAGCTATGGCAGCTACAGCTCACACCCACTCTGGCCCGCCCTGCGAGGCCAGAGTGAGCTCAGCGGTCAGCCCCTGACGTTAGGGGGTCTTTCGCTTTTGCCAGATCTATAGAGATATTACGAGTCCTCCGTCCCAGATTCCCTCGCCGCGGCCATCTGGTTCACCGGTACTACCAAAAAGTCTCATGCTTTAGTTACTGTGACTTATATATAAGTCTTATCTCGGACCACGAAGACCCCGGTCATGCTTCTGGTTTCTGATTTCCATTCCCATCATCATATTGAAGGAAACTCCTCGTGCTCTGCCATAAGAACTTGGAGTCCGTATCATGGTGAAGGTAAGATAACGCTGTGATTCTTGCTCAAAAAACTGACCGAACGCGTTCGAGTTATTGGCTCGTCCGACCCGGCTGCATTCATGAGTCGCTCGTTCAACTGTCCCTCGGAGACACGGTCGAGAAGTGCCATGCATGGTCTCCCCCCGTCCTTTCTTTCTCTCGGTCCCACCCGGGCCCCTCTGGGGTAATAAAGAAATGGATCAAAAAGGGGACTTCTGCTATGGGCTATGCCACCCATTACTGATGAGGGAAGTAGCATCCGTCCCATCGCAAGCACCTACAATGTCATAATCACATTGGTTTACCCTTTTTTAGTAGTTCAACAGGTGGTCGCCCCTCCAACAAAAAAAGGTAGAAATATGGAAACTTCTCTGCCATTTGGATCGGAGAATTTATGGAGAAAATCGGGTTTTAAATTCCCAGAAACTGCACGATTATATAGCCAAAGGGAATACGCCGCGCCTAAAATCATCCCAAGCGCTGCTAATATGGCTACTAAGCTATTTCTTTGGAAAGCTCCTACTGAGATTGGAAATTCCCCTATAAAGCTGCTAGTACCAGGTGAACTCATATTGGCCAAAGTGGAAGAGAAGGAAATGGTAGAGAGATTCGACATGGTGCTCACTGAACCTCCATAATATCTAACAAGTCGAGTCTTATGTCGGTCATATAGAACACCAACACATAGAAAAAGGGCTGGAGGAACCAGTCCATGACTTGACATCGGTGGAATGCTACCTCCAATTCCCTGTATGTTCGATAGAGCAAAAAATTCCCCCCACTGATCGGAGTACGCCGATTACCCCCCGAACCGTACAAGATAGTTACCACCTATCATACGGCTTTCTAACTCCACTTCTTTTTCTGGTCGTTCCGCTCTGTTGGATCGATGGTAGTCTCATAGATCTGTAACCCCCGAAATTTTTGACAACACGGTTCCTGCTTCCGTTTTGAGTTGCGATCTTTCTCCCTGGGTCAGACTATATATAGTATCACATCGTAGACCCCCACCCCAACTCTATCTTCCTTATCAGTGAACCGGAACATAGTGCATAGGTACTCTTCGATGCTGCGAGGACGAGACGGCGTGACATACTACGATCACGTACAGAAGTTCTGCCCTTCGGCTGGAACCTCTCAACTGCTCCTTTTATGGGATCCTATCGGGATAGGTAGGCCCAAGCTTTCCCCTCCCCCCGCCTCAGACATAAAGGCAGTAGTTCCTCACGGCTGACAAATAAATGGAAGAGTTTAGGCCGTCAAAAGGCACCGGCCCCCACTTCCCCCCACTAGGATTTTGCTTTCCTTATCTACGCGCGCACTGCGTCAGCACTGGCGAAAAAGTGGTCGGCTTTACAGAATAAGAAGGGGGCGGGCCGGGTGCTTGTGGGCCCCCTCTGCTGCAAGTGCTTGTTGGACCCCCGTTTCCCGAGAGGGGGCTGGGCTGTGTTTCCCCGGCGGCCACCCAGTGGCGGCAGAAAACGAACTCGGGTAGGCTCCGCGCGGTTCGCGTTTTCTTGTTAAGAGAGAACTTCTCATTCTCTTATAGAAGCCCGCGTCCACGCGGGTAAAGCCCAGCAAAGCTGCAGGGAGCACTGAGCAATGGGGGGGATGAAGGCGACTCCGCCCATGGGTTGGACCACACCACAGGCGGAAGTCCTTCCACGACAAGAGAAGGGTCGTTGTCGGACCGGAACAAGGGAGCTAGTCGTTGGAGAGAAGAAAAGGCTCGTTCCGTGCGACTCCACAGAAGAGTACGCGCGCTACAAAATGCAGCCATCTTAAAAACGCTAGCTAGCTAGTAGCCTTATTTAAACTAGGGTTGTCGTAGCGCGCCGGAGAGCAAGCGTAGGCAACACGTTTACTCTCCCCTGCTTGCTTCTTTCTGTTCGACGCTCCGCTCACAGCCTCCCCACCCTTGCTTAGTGTTCCACTTGTGATCCTGGAGGATTTTTAGAAATGCGCCCGACCGAAAGAAAGAAGAGAAGAAATCCTTTCTTCTCTTCTTTCATGTGAACGGCCCGGCCCTATCTTGTAAAGAATGGTTTTTCGTGCTATACACCACGTTGAGACAGACTAACCAACAACACAAATCAAGACCGTACCAAAGTGGTACCTCGAAATGGAGGTGCTCCTTATGATGCTACGGACGGCTATCCGAAATGCCATGATGGGCTCGTATAGGATAGGATTGTGCGTGCTGGGCCCTTCGGGTGTCCCTATTTTGGCCGAGTTCCCCGTAGCGTAGGCCCCTATGTTACGCGGCCGTAATATTTTGTTACGTTCCACCGCTGTTACGCCAGAAATCCAAGGTTCCACACGAGCTCTCATTCTGCGGCGTGATGGCAGGACCGCTAGGGGATTGGCTCCGGGTGTAGGTAGAGTCAAATCTGCAGAGGTCATGCAAATACATAGGCCCCTTCCCTTCTGCCGAGTTGTTTAGAAGGCGCTTTCCTTCCGTTCGACGGTCCTTCGGAGCGAAGGGTTAGGCAGGTAGTACGGGCCCTCTGACTTCCAGCTATGTGCTGTGTGCGACTCCCGCGAAGCGAATGAAGGGAAGCTCTTCGAGCTTTCTCCGCCAGCGGCTTATGTAGGGGGCTAGAAGGCGCCTACGTGCTCCGACTTCTTGGGCCCCCACTGGAGATGCTTTGGAAGCTGTCGTGACGCTTTGGTGTAGTTGTAGTTTGTATTGTACGGAATTGAAAACATATAAAACAAAGGCGCCGAAGGCGTCAGTAGTTGCCCTTCTCCGGCCTGAGAAAAGAAGCGAACTCTAGAAGCTAGGTGCTTTTTTTTTCATGGTCGCGACTGTTGTATTGTAGTAGGTCGGGGGAAGCTACCGCTTCTACGACAGCTCCGCTTCCTCGTCTTGCTTCTGGCAAAGCTTCTACTTTGCTTGCTTCTCTCGCGCTTGCTTGCGCGAAGGCATCAGAGTCCTTTTCGCTAGGTCCAAATTCGTTAAAGCAAAAGATCTGATCCAACAGGAATCCCGCATATTGAGCGCAGATGATATGTGGCTACTAGGCGTGATCATATCATGCCATAAATTATATATGGCCCGTCATATAAAGAAAGAATAGATATAGATAGACAGGCATTCCATTGATTCAAGAAATGGCTCGTCGATCCAAATGAATCATTCTTATGGTCTGTCTCTCTCCGCACCCCGCCCCGAAACTGACCCACGGCACCCATTCGCTTCGCGCGCGGGAAGGCAACGAAGTTCAGTTCAAGAGACCGCTGCGGAGTGGAGCAGCCGCGACACGAAGTTCCTTACCTTAGCTGGATCTCGCTGGTGCCACCTAACCGGTAGGTAGGCGGCGGATGTGTGACGTTTGGAGTTGTCGTTCGTGCACCTGTCCCCAATAGAAGAATGGGTGATCCGTTCCCCTGCAGATCATGGCCTTACCACTCAGTCCCCGATGGCCAGCGGGGGATTCAGTATAGCAGCTCACGTTCGTTTGCGCTGCGCGTTCCCGCTGGACTGGACACGTGTTAGCTGTAGGAAGTATGGTTATGAAAGTGACTTCGGTTCGCCAGTTCAGGCTCAACTCCTCGCTTTACGTTAGCGGACCCATAGGTCGGGCCGGGGCTCCGCGCTCTTTCTTTCTGTATGGGACGATGCCGGGGAATGCGTCGAGGCGGCGAACAACAACAACACAACTACATTTTGTTTTTCCCTCCATGAGATGAGCCCAGTGCATTGGACCGATGGATAAGAGAACTGAGCTGGTCCAAAAAGCGCTTGGGCGCTCTACCATACGATGTAGACTCTATCAGATACATAGAGATTTCTTTCTGATGGATCCAGAATAGAGAGATATCTTGTCTCATCAATAGATAGAAATAGGGGATTTACCTTTCTTATTGATAGATTCCCTCTTCTCTATCCATTCCTATCCTACTCTTTCGATCTCTCAGAACAGATCAGGCCATCTATCAATCGATTTGAAAATAAATAACGTGCATCTCTCTCTTTTCGTTCATTTCCGCCACGCCATACATAATAGCCGCCACAATATGAAAGAAGCAAGCGAAACAGCTAGAAGCGCTCGCTTCGCCGCGCCCAACAATTCTTATTCACGGGAAATAGAAAGATTCGATTCGTAGAGCCGGTGCTGCTGCTGTCTGTGCGTAGGGCCGTCCCCCACTCCCGTCCCGGGGCGCTAAGGGGTTTTGGTTTTGTTTTTGGAACAGACGGCAGTGTTTTGCTGACGCCTCGAATCGTTTGTTGCGACATGCTATGTTTTCTCCCCCATTGCTAGTAGGTTGATGGGTCGCACGCCCGGCACACATGTTTTGGCCTTGCTTGTATGTTCATAACTCAAAGTAGGTGACCTAACGGCCGCCGCCCGACTAGACATACCAATAGTCACCAGATTCATATGGGCTACTAGGGAGTAGGCAATGATCTTCTTAAGATCGATCTGTCTTGAAGTGGTCGAGGGAGTATATATTATAGCAATAGCCCTTGGAGTATAAATGAAAGGAGTAGAACGAAGTGTCGCTTCGGGAAACATGGGTATGGAAAATCTTAAAACCCCGTAGGTTCCCAATTTTAAAGGAATTCCTGCCAAGATGACGGATCCAGCCGTAGGTGCCTCTACATGGGCTTCGGGTAACCAAATATGAACTGGTACCATAGGCACTTTGACGGCGAAAGAGGCGAAAGAAGCAATCCATAGAAAGATTTGGCGCCGCTCACTAAATTCTGTGGTTAATAATATTTGTAAATCGGTGGTTCCTGTTTGGAGAAGAATCAACGGAATAGCTAATAGCATAAAAACTGATCCAAGTGAAGTATATAGGAAAAACTGATATGCTGCCTTGATCTTTCTTTGTCTCGAACCCTATACCCCTATAATAATGGTAGAGTAAGGGGTGGCCCCAAAGCGGAATTGACCGGTGGTGGTGGTTGGTCGAAGCTCCAGTGGGTAGCCACTCCCTTCTCAGGGAACCGTACGTGAGACTTCCGCATCATACGGCTCCGTCCCGAGCTTCCGTCGTCGGCCCTTGTCATTAAACCACTATGCTTGTATCCTACGGCCTTGACTCTCTTTTCTTTTGCTTCTCGGGTGGTGGCGAACAATGCTGCTTGCGTAGCGGGGATGCCCGCCCGTAGGGCCCGGCCTGCTTCCCGCCCGAAAGAACCGCTCACTAGCTAGCCGGACTAGTGGTAGGGGGCCCGACCATCAAAAACCCTGCCTTTCGAACCCGCCAGTCTTCCAAATAAAGAAAAATGGGAATATTGTCTAGGGGGGAAGAAAGATTGAGTGCGGCCTATAGAGCACATGTAAGTCACAGTCGGGTTGCTCACGCAGCGGATCTCTCTATATATCTATAGATTTATAGAGATAGATCTGTGAAAGTCATTGCCTTATGTTATGGTCGCCCCCCGACTGACGGCCTTTACGCAACTACGACTACTGTGATGTGAGTGGTTCCAATTGGTTTGATCTTTCCGGCCGGAACTTGTACAGAGATGCATGCATAACCCCCCCTTTTTTTTAATCTTTAGGACAGGACCCTACCCTATTCTCGAACCCTCTGCCGAGCTCTACCCTGCCCGCATTTCTTTTGAAGGGGGCCACAGAAATGTCTCCACCTGCTGCCAACAGTCTTTCTTCGGAATTCTACTGAACGGCTTTCTCAGCGCCTCCGTTTGTTTTAGCAACTTATCCTACGGTCTACTCGCCAAGCCGGCGACGACAGAGGCTCCCTATGGTCGCCCTGCCTGCTGTGGTGGGGCGGCTTTTTTGTTGAACAATAAGACCTGGACGATTATCCCAACCCTCGGTAGCTTACGAGTTTACGTCCATCCCTGGTCGGGTACAGTTTCCTTTCTTGCTGCGCCCTTGTAGCCGTTACCCGAATTCGCGCAACTGTGTCCACACCCCCTGACTTGACGAGGAATCCATTCTCGTGAACAAACACACCCCCTACACACACCTAGGAGCACCCCTTCCTGCATATCCATACAAGACCCGAGTAGGCGGGTCGAGGTCTATGAGGTACCCACTACTCGGAGTACCCTCCCTCCAAAAAAAGATGTGTGGTTCGGTGGTTCGACCAGAAATGCTATGCTTACACACAAGACTACCCCTCTTCCCGAAAGCTTCACGGGGACGACTTGACTCTTTACTACTTTACGACGACGGAGGACCGCCCGTAGGGGGTTTACTGCACAAGATCCCTGCGGAGGAAAAGCTTTATCCCAGCGAATAGAAGATGCTCAGCTCCGCACAACATAGGGATTGGCACGCTTTCGAGAAGAACATAGAACAGTAGAGGATCCAGCATGCAGGACACGGCGATCATTAGAAATTCACGAATTAGAGATGCTGTAATATACTCTTTCCCATAACTTCTCATACCAGACCAACCCACTGAAATGCAAATAGGGATCAGAAATGTGGTCAATATCACGAAGAATAATGAAAGACCGTCTATACCCATATAAAAATGGATGTTTTCATAAGGAAGCCATCGAAGGCTTTCCACAAATTGAGATTTGGCCGTAGAATGATCGAATTGTAACCGAGGAACAGGGGGATACAAAAAAGTAATAAGAGAAGCGCACAGACCAATCAATCGTATTGGTCGTATTCTTGAATTTGGAATGAAAAGATGAGTAATGCTTCCTAGCACAGGACACAGAATAGGACCACTTAGATCGGAATAGCATTCACAGAAATGTTCTAACATAGAGTAGAATCGAACATGGAAAAGATTAGTTGACAACAGTCAAAAGATGGGGCGCCGAATTACTATACAAACAATAGGGGTCTTTCTATGCAAGTCAGCTGAACACCTTGATTGATGAGTGGGTAGGTGGGTTAGGTGTACCTCTCGCCCAGTGGGAAGTCATGAGGCTAGTCCCCCCCTGAATGAAGAAGTAGTAGGGCCCCCTTCCCGCCCACGTATGTGCCAACGCTAATATAATATTTAGATTCTAAATATTGGACTTTATCCGGAGAGTCTTTATAAAGAATCCATCTGGCAAAACGCAATTCGTCGATTTCAATCCGTTTGACATATCTTAGCACCTTGCCTTTTTTCAGGAAGCTTTGTTACGCCTATTCAGCTAGGTGGGGCATTGGTCATAGCCGAAATTCGTCGAAGGGAAAACAGAAAATTGTAATGATCTTGAGCCATCAAGAAGAAAGTAAAAAAGGCTATTTTCTATTCCAAATAGAATAAACAAACCAATGTTTTCTACCCCTTTTTAAATATGAACGAGGGCTTCCCTTTACTGAAGCCGGAGTGAACATCTAGTGGTCCGTTAGGTGATACCATGAGAGTTATTTGAAATGAGGGTGCCGAATTCGAACTGGCCTTCGGTTTTCCTGTCAGTAAACAAGCAAGGGATGAGTGCAACTGAATATAGCACGCTCAATTGGTTTGAATAACGCATGCTATATTTCAAACGAAAAGAATTTGGTTGATAACTCCACTTGACTCCAGTTGTACTTAGAAAATTTTGGGAGAATTTTGATAGTGGTTTTTCAGAATGGGGAGAGCTAGGAGATGAGATATATTTATAGTATAGGGATGAGGGTGTGTAAGTTAAAGAATTGGAATTAAAATTAATGAAAACAGGATTAATGGTGAAATGAAAGATTTCTGGATGAATGCAGAATAATCAAACAATACACAGAAGTAGTGGAGAGTCAAAGGGACGCACAGGCAAAGAATGGTGACGATTGTGGCTAAATGGACTGTCGGTGGCGGCCAAAACGAGGATTTGGGTGGTTGGATTTAATTCATCTGCCTCGAGATTCGTGTCGCATACTATATTCTGTGTTAACTCCTCATTTATCGTGTTTGATTTTTCTGAAACTTTTCGTTTCTCCGTGTATTGCACGTGTAACTCTTGAGCTTCCGAAAAATTAAAAAGAAAAAATATTAAAAAATAATTAAGACTTATGAAATTTGAACACGTAGCCTATAGCACAACAGTGTAAAGGGTTTACCAGTGAACTACAAGTTGGTTCTTACTTTTATTAAACAAATTCAACTTATAACTCCTAATTAGAATGAAATACTCTTTCTATATATTGAATAAATTACATTTATACAGAGATTTCAGAGTCGTTACAGTGGTCAGCTAACCTGAGAGCTGCTCTCGCCGGGCCGTCCAATCTGCACGCCGGCGAAGCGCCTCCACCCTCTTCTCATCTCTGCTCGCCTCTCCCCCGCCGACCCATCTGCTCGCCTCCCTTCCTCTCCTCCTCCACATTCCCCTTGTTTTCACCATTCCCGCCTCCTCGAGCATTCTACTATATTCCTCCTACTCCCCCATCCCACTCATCTCTTCTCCCACCTTGCCCACCTCACCAAAAAGCCGACCGTTCTAGAAACTACTTTTGGCTATCTCGGTAGGATCATGTTCAAGCTTTTCGAAGCTATAAAGCTCGTCTTCAGGTTCGTTACATAGTACGTTATATTTGAAAAAGTGGGACCGTAAACGAGGCATGAGACGCGTGAGACCGAGGATACGCCGCTTGAAGATAGGGACCGCCATTATATTTTCGATTACCGTCGTTGGTCTTCTGAAGAGCTATAGGGATATTATTGGTCCCAAACTAGACCTGATGTTAGAGCTTATCGAGAAATCGTCCAAAGCTTATGAAGAGCTACTGAGGAGATCGAGCAGGTTGAGAAATAAGATTCCTGAGATGAAGGACTGGATGGATCAGAGAGGGATACTTAAGAGAACGTGGGATTTCATTTGGGAAACAGGTATATAAATTTCTTTTTTTCTCTCATTAATTTCTAATTTTTTTCTGTTTAGGAAAAAATTTAATGAATTTTCATTTATCAGCAGAAGTTTATATATTGATTTTGAATTTTTTGAACTAAATATGCTAGATTGTCGGCCGGATGCCTCTGGGCCGGACCCTAGGCCAGATACGGCTGGGCCAGAACATGCAGGACGCTGAAGAAAGGAGATAAAAAAACGAGGATTTTATTCATCTTTGTTAAGTATAGTCAATGATGTAGAAATCATATAGATATATGGATAAATGAAGGATATGGTCTCTTTTTGTTTATACGTTTAAATATGTTGATATTTTTATGTTTTTATGTTAATGTTTATGTTTTAATGTTTTAATGTTTTTATGTTGATGTTTTTATGTTTTTATGTTGATTTTGATGTTAATGTTGATGTTTTTATGTTTTTATGTTAATGTTTTTTTTTCTCATGAATGGGAACAAATAGTTATCTAAATGATAGAGAAGGATCTGGCTTAAAAATGAAGCGAGCATTTCTGTAACACATCCGGAGAAAATTTTGGGAGAATTTTGATAGGGATTTTTCAGAATGGGGAGAGCTAAGAGATGAGATATATTTATAGTATAGGGATGAGGGTGTGTGAGTTAAAGAATTGGAATTAAAATAGGATTAATGGTGAAATAAAAGTTATCTGGATGAATGCAGAGTAATCAAACAATACACAGAAGTAGTGGAGGGTTAAAGGGACGCACATGTAAAGAATGGAGACGATTGGGCTAGATGGACCGTCGGTGGTGGCCAAAACAAGGATTTGGGTGGTTGGATTTAATCCATCTGTCTCGAGATTCGTGTCGTATACTATATTCTGTGTTAACTCCTCATTTATCCGGTTTGATTTTTCTGAAACTTTTCGTTTCTCCGTGTATTGCACGTGTAACTCTTGAGCTTCCGAAAAGTTAAAAAGAAAAAATATTAAAAAATAATTAAGACTTATGAAATTCGAACACGTAGGCTATAGCACAACAGTGTAAAAGGTTTACCAATAAACTACAAGTTGTTTCTTACTTTTATTAAATAAATTCAACTTATAACTCTTAATTAGAATGAAATACACTTTCTATATATTGAATAAATTACATTTATACAGAGATTTCAGAGTCGTTACAGTGGTCAGGCAACCTGAGAGCCGCCCTCGCCGGGCCGTCCGATCTACACGCCGGCGAAGCGCCTCCACCCTCTTCTCATCTCTGCTCGCCGCTCCCCCACCGACCCATCTGCTCTCCTCCCTTCCTCTCCTCCTCCACATACCCCTTGTTTTCACCATTCACGCCTCCTTGAGCTTTCTACTCCATATCTCCTCCTCCCCCATCTCACTTATCTCTGCTCTCACCGTGCCCACCTCGCTAACGAAGCCGACCGTTCTAGAAACTATTTTTGGGTTTCTCGGTAGGATCATGTCCAAGCTTTTTGAAGCTATAAAGCACGTCTTCAGGTTCGTTACATAGTACATTGTATTTGAAAAAGTGGGACCGTGAAACGAGGCACGTGACGCGTGAGATCGAGGATACGCCGCTTGAATCTAGGGACTGGCATTATGTTTTCGATCGCCGTCGTTGGTCTTCTGAAGAGCTATAGGGATATTATTGGTCCTAAACTAGACCTAATTTAGAGTTTATCGAGAAATCGTCCAAAGCTTATGAAGAACTGCTGAGAAGATCGAGCAGGTTAATAAACGAGATTACTGAGATAAAGGACTGGATGGATCAGAGAGGAATAATTGAGAGGACGTGGGATTTCATTTGGGAAACAGGTATATAAATTTCTTTTTTTCCCTTATTAATTTCTAATTTTTTATGTGTTTGGGAAAAATTTTAATGAATTTTCATTTATCAGTAAAAGTTTATATATTGATTTTGAATTTTTTTTAACTAAATATGTTAGATTGTCGGCCGGATGCCTCTGGGCCGGACGCTAGGCCGGATACGGCTGAGCCAAAACATGTAGAACGCTGAAGAAAGGAGCTAAAGAAAACTAGGATTTTTTTCATCTTTGTTAAGTATAGTCAATGATGTAGTAAGCATATAGATATATGGATACATTAAGGATGTGGTCTCTTTTTGTTTATACGTTTAAATATGTTGATGTTTTTATGTTTTTATGTTAATCTTGATGTTTTAATGTTTTAATGTTTTTATGTTTATGTTTTTATGTTTTTATGTTGATTTTGATTTTGATGTTGATGTTTTTATGTTTTTATGTTAATGTTTTTTTTCTAATGAATGGTAATATACAGTTATCTAAATGGTAGAGAAGGATCTGGCTTAAAAATAAAGCGAGAATTTCTGTAACACATCCGGAGAAAATTTTGGGAGAATTTTGATAGTGATTTTTCAAAATGGGGAGAGCTAGGAGATGAGATATATTTATAGTATAGGGATGAGGGTGTGTGAGTTAAAGAATTGGAATTAAAATTAATTAAAATATGATTAATTATGAAATGAAAGGTCTCTGGATAAATACAGAGTAATCAAACAATACACAGAAGTAGTGGAGAGTCAAAGGGACGCACAGGCAAAGAATGGAGACGATTGGGGCTAGATGGACTGTCGGTGACGGCCAAAATGAGGATTTGGGTGGTTGGATTTAATCCATCTGCCTCGAGATCCGTGTCGCATACTATATTCTGTTTAACTCCTTATTTATCCTGTTTAATTTTTCTGAAACTTTTCGTTTCTCCGTGTATTACACGTGTAACTCTTGAGCTTCCGAAAAGTTAGAAAGAAAAAATATTAAAAAATAATTAAGACTTATGAAATTTAAACACGTAGGCTATAACACAACAGTTTAAGGGTTTACCAGTGAACTATAAATTTGTTCTTAATTTTATTAAATAAATTTAACTTATAACTCTTAATTAGAATGAAATACTCTTTCTATATATTGAATAAATTAAATTTATACAGAGATTTCAGAGTCGTTACAGCGGTCAGCCAACCTGAGAGCCGCCCTCGCCGGGCCGTTCGATCTACACGCCGGTAAAGCGCCTCCACTCTCTTCTTATCTCTGCTCGCCGCTCCTCCACCGACCCATCTGCTCGCTTACCTTCCTCTCCTCCTCTACATTCCTTTTGTTTTCACCATTCACGCCTCCTCGAGCATTCTACTCCATGCCTCCTCCTCCCCTATCTCACTTATCTCTGCTCCCACCTTGCCCACCTCACCAAAAAGCAGACCGTTCTAGAAACTACTTTTGGCTTTCTCGGTAGGATCATGTTCAAGCTTTTTGAAGCTATAAAGTTCGTGTTCAGGTTCGTTACATAGTACGTTGTATTTGAAAAAGTAGGAACGTAAACGAGGCACGAGACGCGTAAGACTGAGGATACGTCGCTTGAAACTAGGGACCGCTATTATGTTTTCGATTACCGTTGTTGGTTTTCTGAAGAGCTATATGGATATTATTGGTCCCAAACTAGACCTGATGTTAGAGTTTATCGAGAAATCGTTCAAAACTTATGAAGAGCTGCTGAGGAGATATAGCAGGTTGACAAACGAGATTGCTGAGATTAAGGACTGCATGGATTAGAGAGAGATACTTGAGAGGACGTGGGATTTCATTTGGGGAACAGGTATATAAATTTCTTTTTTTCTCTCATTAATTTCTAATTTTTTTTGTGTTTGGGAAAAAATTTAATAAATTTTCATTTTTTAGTAGAATTTTATATATTGATTTTGAATTTTTTTTAACTAAATGTGTTAGATTGTCGGCCGGATGTCTCTGGTCGGACCCTAGGCTTGATGCGGCTCGGCCAGAACATGCAGGACACTGAAAAAAGGAGATGAAAAAACGAGGATTTTATTCATTTTTGATAAGTATAGTCAATAATGTAGAAAGCATATAGATATATGGATAGATGAAGGATGTGGTCTCTTTTTATTTATACGTTTAAATATTTTGATGTTTTTATGTTTTTATGTTAATGTTGATGTTTTAATGTTTTTATGTTGATGTTTTTATGTTGATTTTGATGTTAATGTTGATGTTTTTATGTTTTTATGTTAATGTTTTTTTTCTCATGAATGGAAAAAATAGTTATCTAAATGGTAGAGAAGGATCTGGCTTAAAAATAAAGTGAGCATTTCTGTAACATATCCGGAGAAATTTTTTGGAGAAGTTTAATAGGGATTTTTCAGAATGGGAAAGCTAAGAGATGAGATATATTTATAGTATAAAGATAAGGGTGTGTGAGTTAAAGAATTGGAATTAAAATGAATTAAAATAGGATTAATGGTGAAATAAAAGGTCTCTGGATGAGTGCAGAGTAATCAAACAATACACAGAAGTAGTGGAGGGTTAAAGGGACGCACATGCAAAGAAAGGAGACGATTGGGGCTAGATGGACCGTCGGTGGCGGCCAAAACGAGGATTTAGGTGGTTAAATTTAATCCATCTGCCTCGAGATTCATGTTGTATACTATATTCTGTGTTAACTCCTCATTTATCCAGTTTGATTTTTCTGAAACTTTTCGCTTCTCTGTGTATTATACGTGAAACTCTTGAGCTTCCGAAAAGTTAAAAAGAAAAAATATTAAAAAATAATTAAGACTTATGAAATTCGAACACGTAG
The DNA here is from genome assembly GCA_030015575.1 of Agapanthus africanus. Classification (NCBI taxonomy): domain Eukaryota; kingdom Viridiplantae; phylum Streptophyta; class Magnoliopsida; order Asparagales; family Amaryllidaceae; genus Agapanthus; species Agapanthus africanus. The sequence goes on along the minus strand of CM057345.1, from coordinate 571,111,838 downwards.
GCTATAGCACAACAGTGTAAAGGGTTTACAAATAAATTACAAGTTGGTTCTTACTTTTATTAAATAAATTCAAATTATAACTCCTAATTAAAATGAAATACTCTTTCTATATATGTAATAAATTACATTTATACAGAGATTTCAGAGTCGTTACAGCGGTCAGCCAACCTGAGAGCCGCCCTCGTCGGGCCGTCCGATCTGCATGCCGACGAAGCGCCTCCACCCTCTTCTCATCTCTGCTCGCCGCTCCCCCGCCGACCTATCTGCTCGCCTCCCTTCCTCTCTTCCTTCACATTCCCCTTGTTTTCACCATTTACGCCTCCTTGAGCATTCTACTCCATACCTCCTCCTCCTCCATCTCACTTATCTCTGCTCCCACCTTTCCCACCTCACCAACGAAGCCGACCGTTCTAGAAACTATTTTTGGCTTTCTCGGTAGGATCATGTCCAAGCTTTTTGAAGCTATAAAGCACGTCTTCAGGTTCGTTACATAATACATTGTATTTGAAAAAGTGGGACCGTGAAAAGAGGCACTAGACGCGTGAGACCGAGGATACGCCGCTTGAATCTAGGGACTGAATTATGTTTTCGATCGCCGTCGTTGGTCTTCTGAAGAGCTATAGGGATATTATTGGTCCTAAACTAGACCTGATTTATAGCTTATCGAGAAATCGTTCAAAGCTTATGAAGAACTGCTTAGGAGATCGAGCAGGTTAAAAAACGAGATTACCGAGATTAAGGACTGGATGGATCAGAGAGGGATACTTGAGAGGACGTGGGATTTCATTTAGGAAACAGGTATATAAATTTCTTTTTTTCCCTTATTAATTTCTAATATTTTATGTGTTTGGGAAAAAATTTAATGAATTTTCATTTATCAGTAAAAGTTTATATATTGATTTTGAATTTTTTTGAACTAAATATGTTAGATTGTCGGCCGGATACCTCTGGGCCGGACCCTAGGCCGGATACGGCTGGGCCAGAACATGCAGAACACTGAAGAAAGGAGCTGAAGAAAACTAGGATTTTGTTCATCTTTATTAAGTATAGTTAATGATGTAGTAAGTATATAGATATATGGATAGATAAAGGATGTGGTCTCTTTTTGTTTATACATTTAAATATGTTGATGTTTTTATGTTTTTATGTTAATGTTGATGTTTTGATGTTTTGATGTTTTTATGTTGATGTTTTTATGTTTTTATGTTGATTTTGATTTTGATTTTGATGTTTTAATGTTTTTATGTTAATGTTTTTTTTTCATGAATGGGAACAAACAGTTATCTAAATGGTAGAGAAGTATCTTGCTTATAAATGAAGCGAGCATTTCTGTAACACATCCGGAGAAAATTTTGGGAGAATTTTGATAGGGATTTTTCAGAATGGGGAGAGCTAGGAGATGAGATATATTTATAGTATAGGGATGAGGGTGTGTAAGTTAAAGAATTGGAATTAAAATTAATTAAAATAGGATTAATTGTGAATGGAGATGATTGGGGCTAGATAGACTATCGGTGGCGGCCAAAACGAGGATTTGGGTGGTTGGATTTAATCCATATGCTTCGAGATTCGTGTCGCATACTATATTCTGTGTTAACTCCTCATTTATCCTGTTTGATTTTTCTGAAACTTTTCGTTTCTCCGTGCATTGCACGTGTAACTCTTGAGCTTCCGAAAAGTTACAAAGAAAAAATATTAAAAAATAATTAAAACTTATGAAATTCGAACACGCTATAGCACAACAGTTTAAGGGTTTACCAGTGAACTATAAGTTGCTTCTTACTTTTATTAAACAAATTCAACTTATAACTCCTAATTAGAATAAAATACTCTTTTTATATATTAAATAAATTATATTTATACAGAGATTTCAGAGTCGTTACAGCGGTCAGCCAACCTGAGAGCCGCCCTCGCCGGGCCGTTCAATCTACACGCCGGTAAAGCGCCTCCACCCTCTTCTTATCTCTGCTCGCCGGTCCCCCGCCGACCCATCTGCTCGCCTCCCCTCCTCTCCCCTTCCACATTCCCGTTGTTTTCACCATTCCCGCCTCCTCTAGAATTCTACTCCATGCCTTCTCCTCCCCCATCTCACTTATCTCTGGTCCCACCTTGCCTACCTCACCAAAAAGCCGACCGTTCTAGAAACTACTTTTGGCTTTCTCGGTAAGATCATGTCCAAGTTTTTCGAAGATATAAAGCTCATCTTCAGGTTCGTTACATAGTACGTTGTATTTGAAAAAGTGGGACCGTGAAACGAGGTACGAGACGCGTGAGACTGAGGATACGCCGCTTAAAGCTAGGGACCATCATTATGTTTTCGATCGCCGTCGTTGGTCTTCTGAAGAGCTATAGGGATATTATTGGTCCCAACTAGACCTGATGTTAGAGCTTATCGAGAAATCGTTCAAACCTTATGAAGAGCTGCTGAGGAGATCGAGCAGGTTGAAAAACGAGATTGCTGAGATTAAGGACTGGATGGATCAGAGAGAGATACTTGAGAGGACGTGGGATTTCATTTGGGGAACAGGTATATAAATTTCTTTTTTCTCTCATTAATTTCTAATTTTTTATGTGTTTGGTAAAAAATTTAATAAATTTTCATTTCTCAGTAGAAGTTTATATATTGATTTTGAAATTTTTTTAACTAAATGTGCTAGATTGTGCGCCGGATGTCTCTGGTCGGACCTTAGGCCGGATGCGGCTAGGTCAGAACATGCAGGACGCTAAAAAAAATAGCTGAAACAAACTAGGATTTTGTTCATCTTTGTTATGCATAGTCAATGATGTAGCAAGCATATATATATATGGATAGATGAAGGATGTGGTCTTTTTTGTTTAGACGTTTAACTATGTTGATGTTTTGATGTTTATGTTGATGTTTTGATGTTTTTATGTTGATTTTGATGTTTTGATGTTTTTATATTGGTGTTAATGTTGATGTTTTTATGTTTTTATGTTAATGTTTTTTTTTCTTATTAATGGGAATAAACGTTATCTAAATGGTAGAGAAGGATCTAGCTTAAAATAAAGCGAGCATTTCAGTAACACAACCGATTATAAGATACAACTACATAATTAAATGTAGCTTCGGACGGGTTTGGGTAGTGGGCCGGTCATTAATTTTTTAAAACCCTGTGTAATTTAAAAGTTAATCAATTCAAAACCAATTGTTTATGGTTATTTATGAATATTTTGTTGTTGTTATTGTTTGGTTTTAGCGGGAAAATAAGCTCAGTTAATATTGAGCTCATTTTTTGATTATTGATTACAGGAACTCTCTTAACATTAATTAAGTAGAAAAGCTAATTGATTTACTTTTGTGAAATTAATCAGAATGCTTGAAAAATGATGTATTAATGGAAAAAATAAATAATTTAAGTATATATATAGCAGTATTTGTATGTGAAAACGGAAGATTGCCTAACTCCTCATTTATCCTGTTTGATTTTTCTGAACTCGTTTTTCCGTGTATTGCACGTGTAACTCTTGAGCTTCCGAAAAGTTAAAAAGAAAAATATTAAAAAATAATTAAAACTTATGAAATTCGAACACGTGGGCTATAGCACAACAGTGTAAAGGGTTTAACAGTGAACTACAAGTTGGTTCTTACTTTTATTAAACAAATTCAAATTATAACTCCTAATTAGAATAAAATATTTTTTCTATATATTGAATAAATTACATTTATACAGAGATTTCAGAGTCGTTACAGCCGTTAGCAAAATCTGAGAGCCGCTCTCGCCGGGCCGTCCGATCTACACGCTGGCGAAACGCCTCCACCCTCTTCTCATCTCTGCTCGCCGCTCCCCCCACGACCCATCTGCTCGCTTCCCTTCCTCTCCTCCTCCACATTCCCCTTGTTTTCACCATTCCCGCCTCCTCGAGCATTCTACTTTATATCTCCTCCTCCCCTATCTCACTCATATCTGCTCCCATCTTGCCCACATCATTAACAAAGCCGACCGTTCTAGAAACTACTTTTGGCTTTCTCGGTAGGATCATGTCCAAGCTTTTCGAAGCTATAAAGCTCGTCTTTATGTTCGTTACATAGTACGTTGTATTTGAAAAGGTGGGACCGTGAAACAAGGTACAAGACGCGTGAGACCGAGGATACGCCGCTTGAAGATAGGGACCGCCATTATGTTTTCGATCGCCGTCGTTGGTCTTCTGAAGAGCTATAGAGATATTATTGGTCCCAAACTAGACCTGATATTAGAGCTTATCGAGAAATCGTATAAAGCTTATGAACAGATCCTGAGGAGATCGAGCAGGTTGATAAACGAGATTGCTAAGATGAAGGACTGGATGGATCAGAGAGGGATACTTGAGAGGACGTGGGATTTCATCTGGGAAACAGGTATATAAATTTCTTTTTTCCCTCATTAATTTCTAATTTTGTGTGTTTAGGAAAAAATTTAATGAATTTTCATTTATCAGCAGAAGTTTATATATTGATTTTGAATTTTTTTGAACTAAATGTGCTAGATTGTCGGCCGGATGCCTCTGGGCCGGACCTTAGGCCGGATGCAGCTGGGACAGAAAATGCAGGACGCTGAAGAAAAGAACTAAACAAACTAGGATTTTATTCATCTTTGTTAAGTATAATCAATGATGTAGTAAGCATATAGATATATGGATAGATAAAGGATGTGGTCTTTTTTTGTTTAGACGTTTAAATATGTTAATGTTTTTATGTTGATATTGATGTTTTAATGTTTTGATGTTTTTATGTTGATTTTGATGTTAATGTTTTTATGTTTTTATGTTAATGTTTTTTTTCTTATCAATGAGAATAAACAATTATATAAATAGTGGAGAAGGATCTGGCGTAAAAATGAAGCGAGGATTTCAGTAACACAACCGATCATAAGATACAACTACATAATTGCATATAGGTTCAGACGGGTTTGGGTATCGGGCCGGTATTAATTTTTTAAAACCCCGTGCAATTTTATAAGTTAATCAACTCAAAACCAATTGTTTGTGGTTATTTGTGAATATTTTGTTTTTGTTTATGTTTGGTTTTAGCGGGAAAATAAGCTCAGTTAATGTTGAGCTCATTATCTGATTATTGATTGCAGGAACTCTCTTAGCATCAATTGAGCAGAAATGCTAATTGATTTGCTTTTTTGAAATTAAAATATTCGTAATATGATGTACTACATTGATCTTCTTAGTACGTCTGCAGCTGTTTCTACTATCCGGTGGTATTGACGACTTGGTCATCCTCCTTTTTCTTCTTTACGTAATATGCTGCCTTCTCAAGACTTATCAGAGTTCAGTTATGAATCATGTATTCTTGGCAAACATCATCACTCCTCTTTTCCTCCAGTTAATAACAGATATGATTTATCCTTTGTGTTAGTTCACTTTGATATTTAGGGTCCGTTTAAAATTCTTAGTGTGTTTGGTTATAGATATTTTATGACTTTTATCGATGATCATTCAGGTATGACTTGGTTGTATTTTTTGTGTAATAGCTCTGAACTTCTACCTTTAAAATATTCGTAACTGAGATTACTAATCAATTTGGTGTTCTGTTAAAGATTCTTCGTTCACATAATACTAAATAGTATATTAGCACGGAGTTTACTGAATTTTGTCAGAACCAGGGTGTATTGCATCGAACTTTATATTCTTGTACTCCTCAGCAAAATGGGATTGCTGAGCAAAAGAACTGACATTTGTTTGAGATAGCTCATTCTTTTGTTTTCCATATGCATGTTCCTAAACGATTGTGGAATTTTGCAGTCTTACCTACTTGTTTTTATATCAATCGCATGCCTTCTCTGGTCATAAACAACTAGTCCCCTTTCCCTATTTTGTTTCCACATGGCAATCATTTTCCTATTTCTCCGAAAGTGTTTGGTTTTCTATACTATCCCCACGTTCTAGGTCCTCATATTGACAAACTTGATCTTAGAGCTACCCGTATGGTGTTTGTAGGTTATTCTTGATCCCAAAAAGGATATGTATGTTTTGACCCAGCCACATCCAAAATTTGTACTTCATGTGATGTAACCTTCTTAGAAGATCAAGCCTATTTTCCACCACTTAATAAGGACCCCACTTCTACTATTCATGTTCCACACTTACCTTACTCAGAGCTTGATTCATCTGTTCAACCTATGCTCCCTACTGATCAGCCTGTAGTCCCTTGTCTACAGGTATACCACCGTCGTAAGAAAGTTGTCCCGCCACCTCCCACCAATGATTCTTCTAACGATTCTTCTGCAGGTACTTCAATACAGTTCATTGTTTCTGATTTTCCACCACCGCTGCCTTCCGAAGATCTCTCTTGTCCTATTGCCTTATGCAAGGATAAGTGTTCTAATACTACTGCTCATCCGATTTCTAAGTTTGTTTCCTATCATAAACTGACCTCATTTACTCGTCGGTTTGTTTCTTCCCTGTCTACCATCACTCTTCTTTCCTCTGTTCAGGAAGCACTTCAGCACTCAGGTTGGCATGTAGCTATGTTTGAGAAGATTGCTGCATTTCGCTCTAGTCAGACTTGAAAATTGGTACCTCCACGTTCAGATAAGAAGGTTGTTGGCTGTAAATGTGTTTTTACTGTCAAGCAAAATCCAGATGGAACGACTGACCGTCTCAAAGCTCGATTGGTGGCCAAAAGATTTACTCAGCAGTATATTTTGTATTATGTCGCGACTTTTTCGCAAGTTCCCAAACTAACATCGGTTTGTGTTCTTATATTTTTGGCTGTTTCGAAGGCAGGACCTCTTCATCGGCTTGATGTGAAGAACGCCTTTCTTCATGGCGATCTCTTGTAGACTATTTATATGCAGCAGCCTCCTAGTTTTGCGCGACTGAGGGAGTCTATAATTTGTCTTCTATACAAATCATTATATGGACTAAAACAGTCACCGCGTGCCTGGTTTGAAAAATCCAGTATGATTTTACGACAGATTGACTTCAAACGCGGTCACGCCGACACGTCTCTTTTTACACATAATCGATCTCAAGGCAGGGTAATTGTGTTGGTGTATGTTGATATTATCACTGGAGATGATCCTGCTGGTATTTATAAGATGAAAGAACATTTGGCTTCACTTCCATATCAAGGACCTTATACCACTTAGATATTTTCTTAGAATTGAAGTATCACGGAATTCTGGTAGATTACAGCTCTCTCGCCACAGGTATGCACTTGATTTTCTATCTGAGACAGAATTTCTGAGATGTAAACCAGCAAACACTCATATGGATTCTTCGATCAAGCTAGCTCGATTACGCTCTCCTTCGGATTCTTTACTACCTGATCCAGGCCGATATCGACGTTTAGTTGAGAAACTTATTTATCTTACCGTCACTCGTCCTGACATTACCTTCGCCGTTAGCACAGTGAGTCAATATATGCAGAATCTTTTGTCCTCTCATCTTACGGCAGTTGAGTATATTTTCAGATAAATCAAAGGTTCTCCAGGACAGGGTTTTCTTTACAAACCATCATATATATTGTCGCTCACGGCCTTTTCGGATGCTGACTTTACTGGATCCGTTGATGATCGTCGTTCCACGAGTGGCTATTGTGTCTTCTTGGAAGAAAGTTTGGTTACATGGAAAACTAAGCAAAATGTAATTGCTTGTTTTTCTGCGAAGGTTGAGTATAGATCTTTGGCGCATACGGTTGCTGAGTTGGTATGGCTTCCCTCCCTTTTGAGTGATCTTGGAGTTCCTTCTTCTCTTCCGACTACATTTTTCTGTGATAACAAGGCCTCAATTCACATTCTGAGAATCCAGTTTTTCATGAGCGGGCCAAACATATCGAGATAGATTATCACTTCATTCGTGACAAAATGACAGATAAAGTAGTTACACTCCAGCATATTTCATCCGCAACTCAACTAGCAGATATTCTTACCAAAGCTCTTTCTCGGCCGGTTTTCACTCATCTTCTGTCCAAGCTCCAGCTTGCGGGGAGTGTTATGAATATTGTTATGGAAATATATTTAGTTATCAGTTTGATTAGTTATTAAATGATTGTCATGAGAGGTGGTCTATAACTCTCTATATATAGTTGGATGGACTATTACTTTTCTTCCAGGCCAATAAAGTATTTTCCTCTTAATTTTTTTTCAACAAGAACAATGCTTTTTAATATAATGTTGGTGAAGTCAAATCTTAGAAATATGCATCGACGAAAGCGGAACTTTTTTTTTGAATGATAGGTTGTGACCTGATGCAAGAGGGACTCCAGACCTCTTGCCACACGGCAAAAGGCTTTAACACTATATTACTTGGCATCAAGAAGCTTTATTACCATACTATATCAGCACTCCCTATTCCAGACAACTTGAAAATGTCAACCGGCAAATAACTTTCACCCACAAACAAATCCATAAATAACTGTCATTTTAAAATTACATGTATAGTGGTACTTACAGCCCCTCCCCTTACAAAGAGAAAGGCCCAAGAGAAAATAAAATTGACTCTTGATGATAGAATAGATAGCATGGTAGTATGCAAACGGTTGACTTTAACTATATGATAAATTGATAGTGTTCAAATTCCTGAAGAAGAATATTTACCAAAAGAACCTGATTTTCTGGATTGATATTTTCCAGAAATACTCTTCTATGAAGCCTCCGGTGTTCTATGAGAGGATTTTTTGCTAAAACCTTTCTCATATCTGCGACAATGTTCTGCCCAGGAAAAAGAGAAGAATCTAATGATCATAGAATATAAATCAAGACAGTCTGGATCAAGTAAAATCAATTTGAACATTAAAAAAATCCGTACATTAATTTTATTGACATCCAAGTGGCCGATGGCAAGATGGGTCTTAATACGCCAATGAGTCTTTTGGGTAAGATTTCTCACAACATTAACTGTGAACTTATGATTAGGAATATGGACTGCTTCACGGTCCTCACCCCTTATAATAGTTGGAGACCACTAACCAACATGCTGCAAGAAAAAGAATAAAATTGGAGTTCGTGCAGAAATTTTCTCAACAAACAAATGAAGGAAATTCTGTTAAAAGCTTCAAATATGCTCAGACTTTCTATTCGCCGAAAAATAGCATGCAACATTCAAGTAGGGAATGGCCTAAGGGAAAATTGTACCAAAAAGGCTTATAATGAGAAGAAAAAAGCATATAACTGCAAACAAAACTAACCTCAACTGTACCAGAGACATTATAGCCCTCGATTTTAGCTTGAATCCGTTCATTCGGAACAAATGGACGGGTGGCATGAATCATAATACTTGATAAAAGTTTGTGAATATCTGCACAAAATCATTTAAAGATTATTTATGTAGTGACAATCACAATCATCAATTTACTGATTGTTAATATTTGGAAATTTAACATCAACATCATTATAAACTTTTCCTGTAAGAGCTGGTCAACCTTATGAAGATCAAGCCTCCATGAGTCAACCTTCTAATTAAGTGACAAATTTTTATGGGCCAGAGGGCCTTGTCATAAAATCCCAGGAGGCCTGCTCACATCTAAGGAAACCTGCTTCCAAGAGTTCGCATGCAATGCGTTATAAAGCGGTTGACCGTCTAAGTGGAAGTGGTCCCAAACCACTCCGCTTTAACCCTAAGCGGTTGCATTAAACGGTATAGACATTTTATGCTCTTAAGTAGGCTCTTCCGTAAAAGTGGGTGCTTAAATGGGTTATAATATATGCTTCATGCGTTAAGATTAAAGTTTTCTTCTAATAATACCTGACCCGAAACCCTTTTTACAATACAATACACGTCTCGATCTATTTTTAAATTATACGAACGAAGAAACCTTAAAGTATTCTCGTTGGCGCTTTCCTCTCGTCGCTCTACTCTCAAGTCTCTAAAGAATCGCCAGCAAATTTCGTCCAAATCATTTTATGTTAAATTCTCATGTCTTTCTTCTCCTTTTCAATTTTATTTCACAATTTATGTAATTTGCAAGCTGAAAGTTTAAGTTAGAAATTTATGATTTATCAATATATTTCATCTAATGTCATGTATTATAATTTTTTGATCCTATGCATTCCATTTAATGTAAAGTTGCTATATAAATTTAGTATTTTTTCTAATTTCATTGTTTTTAGAATTTTTCAATGATTTTTGTTATTTTATCATTTTGTGTGTGTGTGTAATATAATTTTACTAAAGTTATAAAAAAAACCGCCTAGACGGCTATACGCTAGACGGTGCGCTAACCGCTCAGCTCCGCCTAACGCTTTTTACAACCTTGTTCGCAGGTAGACAAACTTGGTTTAACGGTCGTGCTATTTAATGTCCAACCAAAACCTTGCACTAACACCATATATCGATAGAATACCTCTCAATATATGTAAGTGGGATATACTCAAGATTACGGGACTGCTCCCCTTCACTCATGCTACAAGTTACAGACAATACATTATTGATGGATGATATGTAATTATTTCATCACTTCCGAATTTTGAAAAGGTCTAGAAGAAAGGGAAAAAATATGATAATTTGCTATGAGAAAATGCGACCATTAAGTGTTGGTACCTCACGACCAGCAAGGGTCAGCAGCACCGTTCCTAGACCTCCAGCGGTGACCCATTTGTGGGTCAAAAACCCTAACAACTCCATGAATAAAGAAAACGCAGCAACCCATACAGCTGTATAAACAGCTTTACCTACAAATTGGAAGCCCATCTGCATACAAAGAGAATAAAAATAAATAATAACAATCTCTGTTAAGAAAAGGTTAGTTGACAAAATTGAGGTACTAGATTTATCATGAATCGAAAATTATATGATCGTAAATTGATGGATCTTCACAAATTCATTATCACTATGATCAATTGCAACAAAGCCTTTTATACCAATTCTTTGGGCTGTTAGATTAGCAACCATCACATCTTGCATATATCGTCCGTATATGACATAGGAGACACCTAGCCGATACGATTCCGATATCCGCCGATATCCGATATTTGAAACCTTGCTCCTCTCTTATATCTCGCCATCACTCTGTAGTGAGTAAATAGCTTCTATGGTCAACCTCCTTGCCATGAAAGCAAACTATTTTCTAGAGACTATCATTCAAATGTTTTCTCAATTAAATCTTTCTAAAAGTTCCATTCTACGTGTTATGTTTTATTCCTAGGCTCCTAGAAACTAGATAGTATGCACAAGCTACTATATCTCAAAATTAGGCACCAAATTTCTGCTACGGTTGTTGGGAAACTTTATTTGTCTTTAAAATTTTCTTCAATAAGTTAGTCAGCCATACTAACCATTCATCCCCCAAACATTGTAGCCAAGAGTTCAAAAATTACCATGCCTTAAAGCTATTCCCGTTTCATTTTGGAACCATAATCCTAAGTTTCTGTAATAACCAAACTTTCTAAAGCTTGCATGATTCATTTGACTTTATCATGAAATCTCACATATGACTCCTAACAGTTTATGGAAACAACTCTTCTACCTTACTTTACATTCTCTTACTCTTAAAACCCTATAGCTTCTCTATAATATGTTCACTTTGTTGGGCCAGGTCTCTACTTTTTCTCTCCCACATATTGTCAAGTTAGTAAATATCCTTCCCTGCATAAGTAATCTCTTATCAGTTATCATAAGCAAATGCGAAAATTTAATCTTGACCTCTTCTGTGCTTACTATTAAACTACATCCTCGAAGTCTGCGCTCTGCTTAACAACTTGGCTAGCTGCAGAAGGTAAAACTACAAGGTATAATGTCCTGCAAAATAAAATAAAAAGTTATCTTAATTTGACAGTCCTGCATAACATGTTACTCATAAGGTTTGCTATATATAAGAGAGGGATAACCAAGATCGGCAAAAAACCTGCAGACGAGTGTTGCTCCAGTCCAAAGCAGCAAGGGTTGAAGGTATGAGGTAATAATATAGTATGTTTTACTCTTCTTCCAGTTATTGTCATTCCGCTGTGACATTATAAATAGACTATGTTTACTTATCAACGGAAACCATAAGGATCCAATTAGGGCCGGGATGGGGGCTTATGGAGGAAGTAACAAAGAAAAAGAGAGCATAAAGAGAGCATAACGCATACATGAAGAAACGAGTTTCTGTTGAAACGCATAAACGGCTCCAGACCCCATAAAGCAAATGCGATGATTTCGACTACTCGGGCTAATTGCATCAAGAGAGGACTTTCCTTCATAATGATATAAGATTTACTCAAAAGAGGAATTTCCGTCAGGGCATTATAAGACCTAATCATGAGAAAGATCATCCTTCAGAACATTGTGAGACTTAAAATATATGGTACGATCGTATGACAAAATTTGTGCATGTGGATCTGTGCTATTATATGCTTCTTATCAGTTGCCAGGAGAGGAACTGTTCTTCTACACAGTCAGTTACATGGTGAACACTTAATCTCATATATCTGGAAAACTTTTACTCGTTGATAAATTGATGGCATTTCTTCCATCATTGAAAAAACAATCATCTGTAACCAGACGATACATGGAAAACTTGTCTCAAAACAACATTATTTCAACCCCTGATAACTCTGGGCATGGGGACAATCATGAACGACATGAACCGTTTATTAAGATAGCTCACTATGTGCCTTTGAACTGCTTCTTGTGATGAAGATGAATATCACAGTTTTGACATATTAGATGCCGCCAAATAATATAAAGAACCTAAAATGATCTTAGACTTACAAGGCATAGTATAATAAAGAGTTAGCGATTATCTGATCTGCACATTCCATTGCAGGTTCACAAATATACAAGTCCCATGCAAAAGTAGTGTGTGTTCAGCAAGAGATCATTAGCTAAAGCAATGAATGTTCTACTACAAGAAGTACAAATAGATTAAATTTCATGCAAATTGCTTATTATAAATGTAATAGTATCCTGATAAAGATGTCAACATGAATGCGCATGCTTACACATCTATATATCATAAGAATGACATAAATGGAAAAACAATTACCTAGACAATGCCAAGCTGGTATTTTTCAAAAGAGGCATCCCATCAGAAAAGCTTGGTATGCTGAAACATCGACACACGAAATGTTTATGTCTATGAGGGAGACAATTCAACGGCCTGTATATCCTGTCTGTTACATGAAGGCTCCAAACATCCCATCTCCGCATATAAGATAAGTATTTCTCATAAAATCACCATATGTCTAAAAGGAACACCATAGACACTTGAGAGCATAACCGCCGAGGCAGGAGCGGTTGTAGACCACTCTAGTTTTGGGATAGGAGTTGGATTTAGCAGTTAAAGCGCCTGGCCCAAACTTTAAACAAAACAGCGGACCTAGGCAGGAACTGCCTGGTCTCTAGACGTTTTACACCTTTTTAATTCCAAATTGGATGTTTAATATACTATCCAAGTAATGTTATACAGAATACATCGCTTTTTATACTGTTACATGCATATTCATTACATTTTTAAATAATATTATTCACATAATTTACGTTTTATTGGAATATTAGAGAATTACTTATTAGAATAGTTTTCGCATCCTTCCTTTTGGAAGTAGTTACTTAGAGAAAGTTAAAACTGTCTATTCGGCGCCTAGTTGCTTAGGCAGTAGTTGGTACTCCTGCCCGACACTACCTACCGCTTTTAAAATCCTTAGAAAGAACAGATTTAAAGCAAACAAATATGATTGATTTATAAAAATCCAAATGTCAGTGTGATGGAGCTTCGGATCTCTTTCAGATGCTGTCCTCCGTCGATCTTGCGATGGCTGTCTTGGATGACTATGATTTGGTTTTGGAGTTGTTGAGTGTGGATCTCAATGCGTTGGTGTTGGACACCGAGCTACCTGCAAAGAAATCCTGGGGTAGATGACCACCGTAGGACCCTCCGACGATCAAGTTAGAACCGAGGAATAGGTGCAAAGTGGCGGCGTATTGAGATAATTCGAAATCCCTGAGTCGTCTGAGAGAGGGGTTTATATAGGGATCGCGTGGAACGAGCGGGTACGAGATCACCTCCGTTAGTTATTTCCCCGCGTTATTCTCGCCTTGATTGGCGAGATGCACTCATTAATGGAGGGATATGCTAGCGTGCGGCGCAGATCGTGAGGAGGCGGATATCTCGCCCTGGCGATAAACACGGAGCCGTTGCGGGGCGCATGGGATATGCGCTCCCGGTAGATCGAGGGAGGCCGAGGGAGCTCGGCACGTCGGAGGCCCGGAGACGAGCCTGGTGGCCGAGGAAGCTCGGCAATTCGGAGGCTTGGAGACGAGCCTGGAGCCCGGGGAAGATCTGTACGTCGAATGCTCGGAGACAAGCAAGGAGACCGAAGAAGCTCGGCACGTCGGATGCTCGGAGACGAGCAAGGAGACTGAGATAGATCGGAGGCGAGCTGTTGGTAGATTACCAGGTGAAGGCGGAATGCATTCAGGGAGGTCTCCTGGAAAGTCGGACATGTTCCCCTAGACGAAGTCCTGAGGAATCCTCACAATGCAACTCGTTTATCCCACCTTCGTAGCCTTTGGGACACATCATCCACCACGTGTCATAATCCGAGGAGACACTACTTGTAAGCATCATCATTAGCCCCCTACTTTTGTTCCGATCTATCCAAGGGTCGGATCGAGAGTGGTCTGCTCGGTCTTTCTTCTGCTCAATTTGGCGCCAAGGAATCGTAACGCGGATCGCCTGGGAACGGCACGGCGTTTGGAGGTCATGTCATTTCGATCTTTTGGGCCCATATGTCGCCTCATCGCGCGCCTGAATCTTCGCGTGTATCCCCGATGGTGTCAGCAGATCAAATGGAATGATCGTGCTTTAAAGAGGGGGCACCGTTTCAGTCGGTCGCCTATTGGGATACGGGCCGCGTGTCGGACATCAGTTGGCGGACGCGACAGGCTGTCGCTTGTCACCTGCAACCGAAGGGACGTCCCTAATGGCCAATCGACACGTGGAGCTATGACAGCTGGCAGGCATGACATTTCGTTTTGGCGAGAGTCGATCTGGGCCGTCGGATACTTTCTTTGGGGTGTATAAATAGGGGGGACCCTTCTAAGACCAACACTTCCGCCATAATTTGCTTTCGTTGTCAAAGATTACTCGGCACTCCTTCCTTTTAGATCGGATCATCTGTGATTTTTCCTCGGCGAGGGCGTTGGATCCATCTTTTCTTAGGGCAGGAACCTACCCCATACGGTCGAGCCGAACAGGAGTATGCTCGGTGGCCTCTTGGTGAGGGCTTTAGATCCTTAGCGTTGATGGGTAGAAAGCTACCCGCTAGGGATGGACCGGGCAGGAAGCTGCTTGGTGGCCTCACAATGAGAGCTTTAGATCCTTAACGTTGTTGGGTGGGAAGCTACCCGCTAGGAGTGGATCGGGCAGGAAGCTTCTCGGTGGCCTTGCAATGAGGGCTTTAGGTCCTTAGCATTGTTGGGTAGGAAGCTACCTGCTATGGATGGACCGGATAGGGAAGCCGCTCGGTGGCCTCGTTAAGAGGGCTTTAGATCCTTAGCGTTGTTGGGCAGGAAGCTATCCGCTAGGGATGGACAGGGCAGGAAGCTGCTCGGTGGCCTTGCAATGAGGTCTTTAGGTCCTTAGCATTGTTGGGTAAGAAGCTACCCGCTATGGATGGACCGGACAGGAAAGCTGCTCAGTGGCCTCATTAAGAGGGTTTTAGAGCCTTAGCGTAGATAGAAAGGAAACTACCCGCTAGGGATGGAACGGGCAGGGAAGCTGCTCGGTGGCCTCGTTAAGAGAGCTTTAGATTCTTAGCGTTGTTGAGTAGGAAGCTACCCGCTAAGGATGGACCGGACAGGGAAGCTGCTCGGTGGCCTCGTTAAGAGGGATTTAGATCCTTAGCGTTGATGGGTAGGAAGCTACCCACTAGGGATGGACCGGGAAGGAAAGCTGCTCAGTGGCATTGTTAAGAGGGCTTCAGATTCTTAGCGTTGTTGGACAGGAAGCTACCCGCTAGGGATGGACCGGGCAAGGAAGCTGCTCGGTGGCCTCGCAATGAGGGCTTCAGATCTTTAGCGTAGTTGGGTAGGAAACTACCCGCTACGGGTGGACCGGGCAGGGAGGCTGCTCGGTGGCCTCGTTAAGAGGACTTCAGATCCTTAGCGTGGTTGGGTAGGAAACTACCCGCTAGGGGTGGACTGGGTAGGGAGGCAGCTTGGTGGCCTCGCTAAGAGGGCTTTAGGTCCTTAGCGTTATTGGATATGAAACTATCCTCTAGGGATGGACCGGGTAGGAAAGCTGCTCGGTGGCCTCGTTAAGAGGGCTTCAGATCCTTAACGTAGATGGTTAGGAAGCTACCTACTAGGGATGGACCGGGCAGGAAGCTGTTCGGTGGCCTCGTAATGAGGGCTTCAGATTCTTAACGTAGATGGGTAGGAAGCTACCCGCTAGGGATGGACTGGGCAGGAAGCTACTCGGTGGCCCTCGCAATGAGGGCTTGAGATCCTTAGCGTAGATGGGTGGGAAGCTACCCGCTAGGGATGGACCGGGCAGGAAGCTGCTCGGTGGCCTCACAATAAGGGCTTGAGATCCTTAGCGTAGATGGGTAGGAAGCTACCCGCTAGGGATGGACCGGGCAGGAAGCTGTTTGGTGGCTTCGCAATGAGGGCTTGAGATCCTTAGCGTAGATGGGTAGGAAGCTACCCGCTAAGGATGGACCGGGCAGGAAGCTTCTCGGTGGCCTCGCAATGAGGGCTTCAGATCCTTAGCGTAGATGGGTAGGAAACTACCCGTCAGGGATGGACCGGACAGGGAAGCAGCTCGGTGGCCTTATTAAGGAGGCTTTAGATTCTTAGCGTAGATGGATAGGAAACTACCTGCTAAGGGTGGACCGGGCAGAGAAGCTGCTCTGTGGCTTCGTCAAGAGGGCTTCAGATTCTTAGCGTAGATGGATAAGAAGCTACCCTCTAGGGATGGACCGGGCAGGAAGCTGCTCGGTGGTCTCGTAATGAGGGCATTAGATCCTTAGCGTAGATGGATAGGAAGCTACCCGCTAGAGATGGACCGGGCAGGAAGCTACCCGCTGCGGATGCGCCGAGCAGGAAGCTACCCGGCGACCTCACGAGAAAGGCTTTCGAGTTTCCCCTAAGCCCTCGCTGGATGTCGTTCAAACTTCCGCGGGCCGCATTGGCTGGAGTGAGGGCGTCGTTCAACCTTCCGTGGGCCGCATGGCCACCCTTGAAGACAGGCATGGCCGACACATGGCCGTTCCGTATCGGGAAATTGAGACGCCCCGCGATTCGCGTCTCTACGCGAGTAAACTTTCGGCCGTTGGAAGATTTTGTTGAGGCTATAAATAGCGAAAGTATGTTGGCTTCTTTCTAGCCTTGTGTTTCTGAAGATGGCCGAGCGTCTGTGTGTGCACATCAGGGAGATCATTTCTCGTGATGATGTGTATCTTTATAGTCTCGATCGCTCCGAATAGATGTACGAGGCGGTGAAAGACCGCGTGGAGGGCCACTTTGGACGCCTTCTTCCCCAGCGATCTCCTCTCCTCCAACTGCTCATTTACGCAATCTGGAGGATGTCCCCGGGTCTGCACAATACCCTGTCTCCACAGCTGAGGGACGAAACGATTGAAAAGTTGCACTCACTCTACCAGCTCGGCCTGATCTCACAGAGCAGGCGGGAGCGATCGGTGGGTCTTCTTCTGGAGTGTTTCCAGAAAAGGCAGATCGTTGCTTCTTGCCTGTCAGATTAGGCCCCCGATGCTTCTGTGGCATCTAGGGTCCATGGGCACTGTCAGAGAGAGCGAGCGAAGGGAGCGGGCGAAGGAAGCAGGAGATCTGCTCGGAATACCATCAACAGTGCTTTCTTGATCCCCGCCCCCTCTATCGTAATTATTGTAAGGCTGGGGAGCCTATAATACCCTTTTATCAATAAAGTTTGTTTTCGGCACTAGGCTGTTGTCTTCTTTTTCTCTTCTCATACAATTTTTAAACTTTAACTAAATGCCAACAGGAACAACTTTATTTATTTCAGAAAGAGGGTACAAATACATTTTCTTAATTTCTACAACTTGAGCTTCTCAGCTTTGTAAGGCCGGGGAAAATCATAGCCCCGAGCGTTCTTAAGTCCGAAGGGCATCATCTTGTAACAGTATACCCTCCGGTCAGTGGTAAAGGCGGTCAGTTTTTCATCGTCCGGGTTCATCCTGATCTGATTGAAACCCGAGAAGGCGTCCATGAAGCTCAATAGTTCATGGCCTGCCGAGCTGTCTACAAGCTGGTCTATCCGAGAGATGGGATAGTTATTTTTGGGGCAGGCCTTGTTTAAGTCCGTGAAATCGACGCACATGCGCCATTTCCCGTTCGCCTTCTTGACCATGACTACATTTGCAAGCCTACCAGAGTAGTCCAGATTACTGATAAAGTTAGCGGCGAGCAGTCGATCCACTTTGTCTTCTATCACCTTTTGCTTAGCCGGCGCAAAACTTCTTTTCTTTTGTCGGACGGGCTTTGCTTTCGGATCGACCCTGAGCTTGTGGGATATCACTCTAGGGTCAATTCTGGGTATGTCCGTCGGCGTCCAAGCAAAAACGTCCGAATTATCTCGGAGGAAGTGGATCAGTTCTTCGCGGCGATCCCTAGTCAGTAGAGAGATGATCTGGACTGTTCGGTCGTTGACCCCTTCTTCGAGTGGTACTTCCGTTAATGCTTCTACTGGGGCGCCTCTGACTTCCATTTTGTCGTCGCGCGTATCTAAAGACCCCTGTAAGTCAGGTATGTCCTCAAAATCGTCGCTTTGATCTCCGGCAGTGTACGTCGAGGTGAGGCAAATCCTAACGGTTTGCTGGTCTTCGTGTGCCCGGCCTATTCCCCCTTGATCTGAAGGAAACTTGATCGCAAGGTGATAAGTTGAGATCTGGGCTCGGAGAGCGTTTAAGGTCGGACGTCCGAGGAGAATGTTGTAGGACGAAAGGACTTTGGCGACGAGAAAATCCACAGGTACAGTCCGTGTATATCCCGCATCCCTAATGTTGAGTAGAAGGGTGACCAATTTCTTGGCAGGGATGGAGTGATTGGTGAACCCCGAGAGTACATGGGAGGTAGGTCGCAGGTCGGATGGTCCTAACCCCTTAAGCTGGAAGCAATCATGGAACAGGATATCCGCCGAGCTCTCTGAGTCGACCAAAATCCTCTGGACCTCGTAACGGTGGACTCTGGCCATTATTACGAGTGAGTCATTGTGAGGCAAGGATTTACCGTAGAGGTCTTCATCGGTGAAGATGATAGGCTCGTCTTTCCTGCCCTTCTTCTGGGGTGGAACGCCTACTTTCTCGACCGGGAGGAGGCGGTGGTTTCCGCCAGCTTCCCGAGCAGGATCCGAGGTAATGACCATGATTTGGCCGATCGTTAACTCCCTAAGAGGGGGCTGATTCTCTTGCTTCTGCTCTGTCTGCCGCTTGTCCCGCAAGTACTTCGCCAGGTGGCCAGAACGGATCAACTCCTCGATGTAGTCATGAGTAAGGCTTCAGATGGTCGACCTTCTTCTTCTCCTCTATGCCCGTTTCTTTTGGTCGGTTTAGTTGTCTCTGGATAGATTTGAGCTCACTTCAGACTCGAGTTTGATCTCCCGCTCGGTCCAGGCTTTTATCTCGGCCATAGTCTTAGGTTGCGCTAATGAAAAAGAGTGAAGCCACTCTTTGTGCCTAAGACCCGAACTCAGCGCGGTGATGACCGTTTCATCACGGTGCTCGGGGACCTCGAGGAGCGCGTTGTAGAAGCGGGTGACATATCCTTTGAAGGATTCTTTGTCTTCGCTCTTGATGGTGAACAGATAGTCAACCATCCTCTTCTGCCATCGATTCCCGACGAAGTGACCGAGGAATTGGGAGGCCAGCTCGTCGAAGGTCGAGATGGAGCTGGTGTAAGTCCTCAGAACCAGTCCCGACCTGCCCGGATTAGGGTGGTGGGAAAAGTGCGGCATTGGGCTACGTCCGAGTTATCTTGGAAGTGCATGCCCGCTGTAAATGCGTCCAAGTGATCTTTTGGGTTGAACTTCCCGTCAAAGAGCACCACCTTGGGCGGCTTGTTCTTGGATGAGACACGTTCGGCCAGCAATTCCTCGGTGAAGGGCTTCGTGAGAGGATCCGCGGAATACCTAGCCCCTTCACCAAACGGATGGCCGTTTCGTCTTATACCCTCGATCTTCTTTTCGAATGCCTCGAGTCGGTGGTGGTAACCCGAGGATTCCGCACAGTCGGAGTGGTGGTTATCCCCGCACCGGGTCTTCGCCAAGGTGCGGCTTTGATTCTGCTCTATCAGTTGTCTCAGATCCCCGGACGAGGCCCTTCTCGAATAGTCCCTGCGCTCGTCGTTCCCGCGATCCCGGCGAGAGTGGAAGTGTCGGTCATGCCTGGAAGCAGGCGAGCTGACCGACACCTCCTCAGAAGGAGAGAACGCGCGATAGGCATTGGGGAGACGACCCAATCATCCTTGGGACCATGGCGTGGATCTGTCCAGTGCCCAGCGGGTCATGGAATTAGTCACCGCGTGTGGGTTAAGGTGGCCAGAGTCGGCCCGCCGGCGCTCAGTGGCGTTGTGACGAGGGTGAGGTAGATCGGGGGCTTGAGTGTGCCCGTCCGTCCTTCGGCGGATGTCGTTATCCCGAGAAGGCAGAGCCGTGATCAAGTGGTTAGGGCCTGCTGCTTGAACGTGGACGAGGGCATCTACCAGCATCGTGAGCCGGTCTATCCGGACGGGCAAGGCGTGAATAGCATTAGGAAGGAGAGGCGAGCCGCTCCGGCCTCTGTTATGACGGCTCGTGTTTGGATTGCTGCGTTCATCGCTCGCCATTGGATCGAGAGCGGAAGATCAACTTTTTGGGTGAAAAAAAATAAGTCTTTCGTTCTCACAGACGGCGCCAACTGATGGAGTTTTGGATCTCCTTCAGATGCTGTCCTCCGTCGATCCTGCGATGGCTGTCTTGGATGGCTGTGAATTGGTTTTGGAGTTGTTGAATGTGGATCACAATGGGTTGGTGTTGGACGCCGAGCTACCCGCAAAGAAGTCCCGGGGTGGGTGACCACCGTAGGACTCTCCGACGATCAAGTTAAAGCCGAGGAATAGGAGCAGAGTAGCGGCGTATGGAGATAATTTGAGAACCCAGAGTCGTCTGAGAGAGGGGTTTATATAGGGATCGCGTGGAGCGAGCGGGCGCGAGATCACCGCTGTCAATTATGCCCCAGTATTATCCTCGCTTTGAATGGCGGAATGGGCCTATTAATGAAGGGATGTGCTAGCATGAGATGCGGATTGTGGGGAGGCGGCTATCTCGCCCTGGCGATATACGCAGAGCCGTTGCGGGGCGCATGGGATCTGCGCTCCCGGTAGATCGAGGGAGGCCGAGGAAGCTCGGCACGTCGGAGGCTCGGAAACGAGCCTGGAGGCCGAGGAAGCTCGACACGTCGGAGGCTCGGAGATGAGCCTAGAGGCCGAGGAAGCTCGGCACGTCGGATGCTCAGAAACGATCAAGGAGACCAAGGAAGCTCGGCACGTCGGACGCTCGGAAACGAGCAAGGAGACCGAGGAATCTCAGCACGTCGGATGTTTGAAGACGGGCAAGGAGACTGAGATAGCTTGGAGGCGAGCTGTTGGTAGATTCCCAGGTGAAGGCGAAATGCATTCAGGGAGGTCTCCTGGAAGGTCGGACATGTTCCCCGAGACGAAGTCCCGAGGAATCCTCACAATGCAACTCATTTATCCCACCTCCGTAGCCTTCGGGACACGTCATCTGCCATGTGTCGTAATCCAAGAAGACACAACTTATGATCATCATCACAGTGAATCTCCAAATATGCCCGGTCACTTAGGATCACGGCAACCCGTCTCTTGTCCATAGTTTCCCTGCCCAGTAATTGGGAACTAAGTGAAACTTTGTTAAAACCTTTATGAAGCCTTTCATCGTAACTGAACCCATTTAGCTGTCAAAAGGCTTAGATGATCGAGGTAATTAATAACCAGTTTGTGTCAGTTTGGTGTTTTCTATATTATATAGCATATAACAACCAATTTCTATCAAGAAAATTAGTCAATAGCGGATATCCGAATCAACAATGATGATCGAATGTGTTACACCTCATTCAATGAACTGCATTAAAATTCTACATCTCTATTTCAAGCTTTAGCTAAATTGAAATTAACTGAAAGACACAATTAGACTTAGCTCAAACATTTCATCAGAATAATCATCGAGAGAAAAGATGGCATACCAGAGAGCTCGACGACAGCGAGGAAACCCTAGAAAAATGCAAATGGCGCCAGCACTTCGCTTCACAACTCTTCAAAAAATTCAAAGGAAACAGAAATAAAAACAAATCGATAGTAAAGAAAATCGATCGATGTCCTCGTAATATCGCTAATCTTTACCTCAAATCGGTTGCTACGGCCGCTGTAGATCCTCAGAGCGCCCGATTCGTAGGGCGGCAGCTGCAGGGAAGCTCCAACGGCCATTATCGGCCTCGATTGAGGCTGGGGTTAGGGTTAGAAAGGGGGAAGAAAAGGAGAATTAGGTTTTTTTTCCTCGTCGATTGAGGGAGAGGGAGAGAAAAGCAAGAAAGGAAACAGAATAATGAAAAGGTTGTTAATTCGATTTCAAGGAGAGCATTCCAACCATCGATCGGTGAAATGGCGTCGACGAGTACCATTCAAAAGCTGTCTCCGCTAGGCTGCCGACGAACTGGCAAAACAACAGTTTGTTGTCACCTCCAGTATTGCCGCATAGAGCCCTGAACTGAGCAACGTGCTGATGGGGGTTGCTTGCCCCCTTATACACATGAAATTTAGGGATCGTGTATACTGGCGAGTGCTTAATTTGATCGTATCATCTTGGATAGGGTCACCCAGTTTTGACAATTTGTCCAGTAGCTTCATTTGCCTGATGAGCTCGTATTTGCTGAGCTATGTAGTCATCAAGCGCAGCTTTCAAGATCGTCTCTTTCCTGACTGCTGATAAAGCCAGAAGAGGGTTTGATGTCTCCCCTCTGTCGTCTTCAATGATTATTGGGGGATCTTCGGCTGGAGGGTCCGGCTGGATCATCATCCCCACCATATCTTGGAACAGGAGCGCCATTTGTTTTATGTTAGCCACTTGTTCCGCTGCTTCTTTATCTTTTTTCTTGAGCATCCTTCGGAGGAACTCGGCGTCGGTTTCCTGCTCCTGGCACTGATCCGACGATACTTCCAGGCTTTCCTTCTGTCCAGTGAGTGCGGCCATCTTTGTCAGCATCACCTAGAGCTTTTGTTGCTACTCCTGAGTTTTCGTCACAGACCGCGTAAGTGGTCGATGACCCGTAGAAGTACGGCTTTCCTCTTTTCCAGAATCCATGTAGACGGTGTGCACTACCATGCCCCCAGACTTGGGGCATTTGGATTCAGCGCCTTTGAGATTTGTCGCAGACACGGGGATTTTCTCCGGCCTTCTCCTTTTTTGAACGGTCGAAGTTGAGGGGGCTGTTGCAGCCGATGCTTTCTATGGTACGACGGCGGTGAGATGGTCCTCCTCTTGCCAAACCTTCATTTTCTTCTGTCGGCGGGAGTAGTCTTTGTCGATTACAGAATCTTGGACTCTTCGCCAGCCCCTGTGGACTTTGGAGGACAGCCGCTGAGGAGGCTGCTCCGGCTTCTCCTTAATAACATTTTCAGTGGGTGGAGGAGACCTTTTTAGTACGGCAATTAGAGAGTTCTTGCGCACCCTCCTGAGCGGCTCAAAGTTGTTCCCAGTTGGAACAGCAGCATGAATTTCCACCATTGGAGCTGGTGGAGTCAATCCAGAGGGAGAGCTGCCCCAGTTTTCCTCACTCAGCGCCAGTGGCGACATCGAGCATGTCTTGCATATGGTACTGGCTCAGTTACGGGGTGGCTTCATCATGCCCCATGTTCTGGTGAAGGGTTGCTGTTGGTGTCAAGCTATCGAAGACCGACGTCCGCTGAGAAGAAACGTCCAACATGTCGAAAACTGACTTTTGGATAGGTGAAGCAGTCTGGACGACTTCGTCTGCAGCAAGAGTTGGGATAGCCTTCTCCGGTATTGCGAGCCTCTTTGCAGGCCCACTGGAGCTTTGGCTCAGCCGGTTGAAGACTGAAACGTTGGAATTGGACGACCCATTGAGAAGGGCCGTGGTAGTTGTAAGCCGATCGAAGACCGACTTCTTTGGAGCTTCCTGTGACGGTACTAGAGTGTTGAAGCTCATTGGCGGGAGCATGGTCCCGAAGAACAACCCAGTGGTGGCCTTTGTCACGTGGTCCACCGGTATTGCGAAGATGGGGGCCGCTTGGGGCCCTTAAATTACTCCTCCAGACGGGGCGGAGCGGGAGTTGTTGTTGCAGTTGGTGCAGCTGGAAGCCATTGATCTTCTCCTTTTCTGCGTGGAGCAAGACACCAAATGTTAGTACCTTGAATCCAGGGACAACCATATTAAACCACGATTCGTTCGCGAACACGACATACGAAGTGTGGAGTGGAAAGAGGAAAAGGTCCCACCGGGCGTGCCAGAATCTGTTCACCGCCGAAAGACACGACCGGACGCTGGGACGTCTGGCCTAAATTTTGGGGGCAGATGCTATTTGGTTTTATCTGTCAACCTCTCCAAAGATACCAAGTTGATTTATGGCACTGTGTATCGGAGGTTTGGACAAATGCGGCCGTTGTAGCAGATTTCGTCAGATTCCCCCTCGTTTGTGAACGGTTTTTGATTGTGGGGACGCTCTTCCCTGCAGGCGCAAGCCCCTGTAGTTAATTACATTACCGCGTAGCGATAACCACTTTCTCCTGCTCCAGATGTTCACTTCGTGTCGTGTGTGTTTTTTTAATTTTCGGTTGCCCGTGGATTGTATACGGAGACTAATTTATGTTGTCGCCCGTAGGGCGGGGATTAGTCCAAATCCGTATTTTCTTCGATTTTGGTTTGTTTGATTTAAGGCTTGTTAATCTCATTTGAGATTAAGATCAACTTAAATGGTTGTTGAGGATACGTTAGCCCAATTCTAGACTAAGATCTACTCAACAGGATTTTGGGATCATTTAGATCCAACGAAAGAGCATTTGGGCTCTATCATTTAGTTTAGGGACGTTGCGGTCCATTGGGTTTAAGGACATCATAGTCCATGAAGTTTAAGCACATCATAGTCCATTTAGTTTAGGGACATTGCGGTCCATTGGGTTTAATGACATCATAGTCCATGTTTAAGGACATCATAGTCCAAAAAGGTTTAAGGACATCATAGTCCATGGAATTTAGTTTAGGGACATTGCGGTCCACAGATCACCATTTTTGAGCTGAGGGTTTAGTTTAAGGACATTACGGTCCATAGTTGGTTTAAGCTTGTTGGTTGTTGGGACCCACCACCTCTCTGAAGACGTTGAGAAATTACAACGACATGTATCAAAGGTGTGGAAAGATGTACCCTTGAACCAGATTTCAGATTGAAGAATCATCGGTCATGAGCATGGAGGCTCGGGTTATTTAGATATTTAATCTCAGGAAAGACTTAGGCAATCTGGGGTTGAAGTTGGCCTCTTATAGTGTTAAACACTAGTGTATGCTCAGTGCCCACGTGCTTCCAGGTGATATTCTGAGGCAATGTTAAACACTGAGGTTTGGGATGCTCACGTGTGGCACGTGAGGTGTGTTCAGTTGAAAATATTGCACTTTGGTATAAGTATTTTCCTTACATTTCTTAAATAATAAAAGGTGTTTATTATAAATATTAAACATATTTGGATTTATCTGCAAAATACTATTTACCATATGTTTATATATATAATTAATATTATGAAGGAAAATATAGGCATTTTATATTTATATAATATTTTGGTAATTGAAAATATGCATATCATATCAAATATTCTAATCACAATTCTTAAAAGATATAATATCATACAAATGGTTAGAATAATATTTCAAAATATATGCATAATATTTTAGTAATTAAAAGATGCATAGCATATCAAATTTTCTTAATCATGTTTCTTAAAGATTTATTACCATATAAAGTGCATAGCATATTAAATATTCTTAATCATGTTTCTTAAAGATTTTTTACCATATAAAGTGCATAGCATATTAAATATTCTTAATCAAGTTTCTTAAACATTTATTACCATATATAGTGATTAAGATACTCTCTCTAATTTAATAAATAATACTAACATTATTCATAGAGATATTGTGCAAGATTTAGCTCAGGTCAAGAGATCAAGATGTTCAAGATGTCAGGATCAAAAATCTGCCAAAATCATAAAATCAATACTGACAGGGACTCAGAATCCAGGCATGGAAAGTCACCATATATGGTAACTAGTTTTTCTTCTTTGAGAGATATATAAAGGACCGAGGGCTAAACTTAGAAGACATCAAGCCTAAGAGATCACGAAGTCCAAGACGACTCACGCATCCAGGCTGATCATCAACTGTTCATCTACCTCCTTCGGAAGAGTTCGAGAAGCAAACCAAGTTTTTGTAATCATTTTCTAAGGAATAAAGTGTAGATTGTTCAAGTTGATTAATAAAGGTAGTTGTTTTATTTAATTCTTTTGCATTTTACATTATGTTTTCCCTCTCTGTTTTTTCATCTTCTTTTCCCAACATGCACGAGTAATTCTCCGCTTGTTAGGGTTCGTAGGATTAGGGTAGGCTAATGGATGATGAACATCCCTAAACCCTTTTTAAGTCCTATAAAGTTTATGAACTTTATCAAAAGAATCATTAACATCCTAATCGGGCGCGCTAACAATTCTTTGTTAGTTCCGACCGCGATTAGAGATTAGATTAATAATTGTTTTGGTAAAGGCTAGATATGAACGGAGTTCCGTGTCGAGATAAGGGTTAAAAGTGGGATTCCTTTTCCCTCCAGAAACCCTAATCTACACGCATCACCGTCGTTCTAGTTTTAAATCTATTAAAGGATAAAAAGGGTAACTTTTAATTAATCGTCCATAACTACTAAATTCTAACGAACCCTACAAGCCCTATTATTATATTAACTGCATCCCTAAAATAATCTAGATCTATATATTTTGCATTCTTGCTTAAACGTAGATCTAGAAACCTTTCCACAAAATTCTTTATCCCTCCTCTCTTTTTCAACACATCTAAAGTAAGAGTAAAAAATTCAACGTTTCCCTGAGGACGACCCGTACTCATCTCAGTCTAGCTACATGCGACACCGTTATTGATTGCGGTTAACTACTACACACTTTTTCATACAATCAAATGGCGCCGTTGCCGGGGATACGCGCGTAAATTTTTATTCTTACTATTTGTGTTGAATTCTTATACGATCAATATCATAAATAAAACAAAACTGCAAATTGTATATTTAACGATTATTGTGTGAATTTTGCGAGGAAATCTGGAGTCACATACTTAAGGATACAGAGAGACAGAGACATTCATCAAGATCCAGAAGAGTACAGGAGGCCACATAGCAAAACTCATCACCTGATCCCTCAAGTCGGCGGCGGAACCGCGGCAGAAACGCGGCACAACTGAGGATCTAGGGCTTCAGTCTTCTCTGGTAAGATTCTAACCTCTTCCTCTCTCCTCTCAAATCCAATAAAATCTCTTTTCTGCAGGATTCTTTGCAAAATATCGCCGCTCAAAAAATCTTTTTGCAAAAGTTTTGTGATTAGTTTTGTTTTGCATATTTTAATACGTACTTTAAGGGGCAAAGACCAAATCAAGATTAGGTGGGGATTTCATCACCCTTCCTAAGCCCCGCAAATCACAAACTGAGCATCTAGATCAACCATTCATTAATTTAAAAAATATCTAGACCAGACTCTAAGGACTGTCGCGCTCAATAAGGACAGAGGAAGGTCGTGGGTAATAAGGTCGTGGGTAATCTATCGCTTATCCGCATTACTTTTGTAGTGCCTAGGCAAGTGTGTCAAAGGCTAGTGGTTTTTAATTAGGCCCACTACTGTGGTTCCTTCCCACTTACCTGGCACTTATCTGGCTACAAGGGTAGTACAGAGGCGGTAGAGGATTGATCCTGCGGCTTGTCCTTTGGAAGTCTAGGAGCGGTCTAGAGACTGGACCTAGGTGACCTTAGTTCTAGGGTTGCTTGTGCATTTTAGAGTAATTTGTCTTGTATCCCACTTTTTTTCAAAACAAACCAATTTTAAAATCACACACACGCTGCCACTTGCACTAAACCCGCTTAGTGCATGCTCGGCTGGACACGGGATCCTAGTGCCCGTCTTGTCCGCGTTCCTGCTATCGACTCCGAGGTCGGTGCTTCTTCATCTTTTTTTTCCCCACCACACACCACGACCGAGATGGACGGCACTCCATCAGAATATAACACCACGCTGCTACCGCCCGTAGGTGCACAGAATCCACCGCTCATCTCTCTCCAAGAGAGATGCTATCCTATCCGTGGTCCTCTTCCCACTTGTCTATCTCTTCCACCAGCTAACGGGGATAATTTCGAAATTAAACCCCACTACATCAATCCGCTGCCCAAATTTCACGGGCTTGAGTCGGAAGACGCATACATTTTCATCACCAAATTCGAGAACGTATGCGCAATGATGGGTACTTCACAGTTGACTGTCGATGCTATGCGCTTGCGTCTTCTCCCATTCACACTGTGCGACTTGGCAGAAAAATGGCTTTATAATACTGCCGCACACTCTATCACTAATTGGGATGAATTCGTAATAGCATTTCTTAAGAAGTTTTACCCAAACCATAAGATCGCCCGTGTTAGGAGCAAGATCAACCAGTTCACCCAGCTTCCCAATGAACCATTTTGGAAGTGCTTTGAATGTTTCAAGGATCTGCTTGTCCAATGTCCTCATCATGGAATACAAAGATGGGATTTATGTCGAATAGTATATGAGGGCATTAATCCAGCGACAAAGCAGATACTTGAAACAATGTGTCAATGCAATTTCATGTCTAAAGACGACGGTGAAGCTTGGAAATATCTGGAAGACTTTGCTGGATACACTTTGCAGTGGGAAAGCGTAAGACCACCTTCATCTAGGGGAGGTATTCACCAGCTCGATGTTTCCATCGCAGTAAAAGCCGAAATAGCAGTGATGCAGAAGAAACTCGATGCTATCGAGAACAAACTCTCATCATTCTCTCTAAATCAGGTCACGCTTCCTAAGACCGTCTGTGGTTGCTATTCGGATCCTTCACACTTAACGGAAGAATGTCCTATGAATGCATCGTTTCAAACTAATGCTGCTTTTCAGCAGCGACCTAGAAACGACCCTTATTCTTCCACGTACAATCAAGGATGGAGGAATCATCCTAATTTTGCTTGGAATCAAAACCAACAAAGCAATTATCAAAAACCTCCTCCACAGCAACCACAACCACAGAATCAGCCCCCCTTTCAGTCAAAAAATTTCCAAAATCCGGCCAACACTTCTACACCACAAGTGGCCGGTACTGATAACTCTTCACTTGCACAAACTTTGGATTTGTTCATGAAACATTCCATGCAATTGTCAGCTGAGATGAAGTCTTCTATTGATACCATAAAGAAAGACTCCACCTCCCATGGTGAGAGTATTAAATTAATAGAAAACCAACTCGCACGGTTAAATGCCGCAATGAGTGCGAGAGAGAAAGGGAAACTCCCATCTCAACCCCTACCGAATCCTGGCCATTCACAAAATCATAATGTGAACGCCATTACTACGTTGAGATCGGGGAGAGTGCTGAATAACCGAGTGAGTGAGCAATTTGATGTTAGTGACACCATTGATACCCTAGCTTCTTCTTCTTCTTCCCCTAATTCGTCTAGTCTCCCACCTTCATCCGAGCCTATTCTCCGTTTTCCCCAAGACTCGAACATTTCGCCAAATCTATCTAAGTCGATTCCCACTCCAATTTTTGGATCGAATCCGTCCCCACAGTCTTCTCCACAAATGTTGGACCCAAAACTTATTGATCGAGCTCCATTTCCAAACAGATTAAGGGCCAACAGACCTAACCCGCAAATGGAGAAGATTGTAGAAATGTTTAAGCAAGTTAACATAAACATTCCTCTCCTAGATGCTATTCAACAAGTTCCGTCATATGCGAAAATCCTAAAGGAGTTGTGCACTAGGAAGAGAAAAGTTCAAGTACCTAAAAAAGTTTTCCTTGCGAGTAATGTGAGCACTGCTTTTACACAACAACTACCCAAGAAACGAAAGGACCCCAGAAGTTCTACAATTTCAGTTTCTATTGGGGGTAAAAATATCAATCGTGCTCTACTCGATTAGGTGCTAGTGTTAACTTTCTTCCGTATTCTGTTTATGAGCAATTAGGGATCGGAGAGTTAAAACCTGCGCATTGCACTCTTTAGATGGCCGATCGATCTATCACCCAACCTAGGGGTGAGCTAGAGGATGTGTTAATCAAAGTCGGGGAATTCATATTCCCTGTGGACTTTATCGTTATAGATACACAACCTGTGGCAAACCCACGCAATCAAATCCCGGTGATACTCGGTCGACCCTTTTTGGCCACTTCCAACGCAGTAATCAATTGTAGAAACGGCTCTATGACCCTAGCCTTTGGAAAGAAGTCAATTGAGCTTAACATTTACAAGTTGGGAAGTAAACCCTCCGAACCCTATGCTCATGTGTGTTCTGTCGAATTAATGGATGTCGACAGCAGCGAATTTGATCAATCTAATGATACTGACTCTTTTCATATGTTGTTGTTTGACCCAACCATGTATTATACATACACGGACTCTTCCACCGAGTTGTCCGGGTCAACATCTAACGCTGATGAGGAACTTTTTATACAGTGACAATCACCCCATTTTTTCTGATGACATTATTCTTCGGGGTATCGATGAAAGCTTCGAGGAAATTTTTGCTGATGAACTCACATTTTTAAAAGACACGGGTGTTGAGATGAATCAACTCCAAGATAAAGAAATTGAACCTCCACCCCTTCTTCTGGACAATCATGATAATGCGAGTAATCCATCATTACTATCACTGTGTCGTCTCTCCAAATTGAGATGCAATCCTATTCCATTACACCTCTTATCACCTCCCCACTTCTTCTTGTCGAAAGGTGACATGTTCTTCCACCAACCTTGGTACTTCATCGATAAATTTTTTGAATGGTTGGTGTTGACCATCGGTCTTTGCAAAGCTTGGCATTGACCAATAACCTTGACCCCCTCGTGTGATTTTAAAAAAGATTAAAATTGTTTAACTCAAGTTTTGGGGGGGGGTATATTTTGGCTCTTGAACATAACTTTTGTCCTCAAATTTGTGAGCCAAAAATAAGTTTTGGGGGAGGATTTTTACTTTCATATATTCTTGCCCCCATTAATAATCTCCTCCCAAGTCTACAGGTTTTTGAGCTTAACGGATGACATCAGTGAGGACACTGCTGTAAACAGGTTTGGGGGAGGTTTGTGCTTATTTACGCATCAATTTGCATTATATTTTGCATAAGCACAACATTTTCCACAATTTTAAAATTTTTTCTTTTATAACAAAAGAGTAGAAAGTGAAAAATTACATCCAAAAGATAGGAATAGTTTAAGAAAACCAAGAAAATTAGAAGTTTTCTTAAATGAACTAGTAATAAGTAGTTATGAGCTGTTGTCCCAAGGGTTAGTAATATGAAGGAAATCACTAATCTGAGGATAAAAATAAGTCTGAAAAATAGTTTCTATTCTGGAAGCCAAACATTTGAATGTTGATACCCTACTATATTCACTTACACACGTCTTGAAACTCGGGATAGTAGAGGATACCTTGAAATGCTCTTGTCTAAAAGCCAAAGTATGAAGGAAATGAAAAAAATGAAGAAAATATAAATTGGTGAAAAGAGAAAAATGAACACTGGTTTTGTTATCGCCAAGGCAGCAATAAAAAAAATATAGCGAGGGTGCCTCTTCACCTAGTGCCCTAAGGCCAACTGGTCTGGGAGTCGCTGCTAAGCCTTAGGTGGTGCAAGACGAAGAAAATACTATCACGTAATCAGCAAGCACACGAGTAATCGGTCTGTTAGTACCTCAAGAAGTATTAACGGTCGCATGAAAATGTGTGAGCAAATCTAAATATTCATCAAGTTAAAAAGTACTGAGGTAGATGGACAAGAGTATGATAGCTTAAATTGAATTCTCCGAGTGTAGGGATGTTCTATTCACATACGTAGGGTTATATGATCAATGTTTGGACGAAAGTTAGGAATGAAGAATAAGACAATGTTTTATTGAGGGATAATGTAATTTCTAACATCTTTTCATGACTATTATGATAGGGCTCATGACAACCGAAAATCTAGTGTAGTTGGAAACTCTTATTTTCAAAGTCTTTCTTTTATAGTTCTTATCTTTATATGTAAATTTCACCATCTCTCTTTTGTTATTGGATTTTGTGGGTGTAATCCGCTGAAAACCCTCAGGAGACAACACTCCTCCTACTAGGGACACCTAGAGGTTTAATGGCTTGTTGCACATGCCCAGTGCAATCGTGTTTGCCTACGAAAGTGTGCTTAGTTTTCTCCTTTCTTTTCCTTCTCTTGAATAAACTAGTTTGCTCGGGACGATCAAAGTTAAGTTTGGGGGTATTTGTTCAGTTGAAAATATTGCACTTTGGTATAAGTATTTTCCTTACATTTCTTAAATAATAAAAGGTGTTTATTATAAATATTAAACATATTTGAATTTATCTGCAAAATACTATTTACCATATGTTTATATATTATAATTAATATTATGAAGGAAAATATAGGCATTTTATATTTATATAATATTTTAGTAATTGAAAATATGCATATCATATCAAATACTCTAATCACAATTCTTAAAAGATATAATATCATACAAATGGTTAGAATAATATTTCAAAATATATGCATAATATTTTAGTAATTAAAAGATGCATAGCATATCAAATATTCTTAATCATGTTTCTTAAAGATTTATTACCATATAAAGTGCATAGCATATTAAATATTCTTAATCATGTTTCTTAAAGATTTATTACCATATAAAGTGCATAGCATATTAAATATTCTTAATCAAGTTTCTTAAACATTTATTACCATATATAGTGATTAAGATACTCTCTCTAATTTAATAAATAATACTAACATTATTCATAGAGATATTGTGCAAGATTTAGCTCAGG
Source organism: Agapanthus africanus (assembly GCA_030015575.1). Taxonomy (NCBI): domain Eukaryota; kingdom Viridiplantae; phylum Streptophyta; class Magnoliopsida; order Asparagales; family Amaryllidaceae; genus Agapanthus; species Agapanthus africanus. Next base: position 571,078,795 of record CM057345.1, on the reverse strand, counting down.
TCAAGAGATCAAGATGTTCAAGATGTCAGGATCAAAAATCTGCCAAAATCATAAAATCAATACTGACAGGGACTCAGAATCCAGGCATGGAAAGTCACCATATTAGGAAGTCACCATATATGGTAACTAGTTTTCTTCTTTGAGAGCTATATAAAGGACCGAGGGCTAAAGTTAGAAGACATCAAGCCTAAAAGATCACGAAGTCCAAGACGGCTCACGCATCCAGGCTGATCATCAACTGTTCATCTACCTCCTTCGGAAGAGTTCGAGAAGCAAACCAAGTTTTTGTAATCATTTTCTAAGGAATAAAGTGTAGATTGTTCAAGTTTATTAATAAAGCTAGTTGTTTTATTTAATTCTTTTGCATTTTACATTATGTTTTCCTTCTCTGTCTTTTCATCTTCTTTTCCCAACATGCGCGAGTAATTCTCCGCTTGTTAGGGTTCGTAGGATTAGGGTAGGCTAATGGATGATGAACATCCCTAAACCCTTTTTAAGTCCTATAAAGTTTATAAACTTTATCAAAAGAATCATTAACATCCTAATCGGGCGCGCTAACAATTCTTTGTTAGTTCCAACCGCGATTAGAGATTAGATTAATAATTGTTTTGGTAAAGGCTAGATATGAACGGAGTTCCGTGTCGAGATAAGGGTTAAGAGTGGGATTCCTTTTCTCTCCAGAAACCCTAATCTACACGCATCACCGTCGTTCTAGTTTTAAATCTATTAAAGGATAAAAAGGATAACTTTTAATTAATCGTCCATAACTACTAAATTCTAACGAACCCTACAAGCCCTATTATTATATTAACTACATCCCTAAAATAATCTAGATCTATATATTTTGCATTCTTGCTTAAACGTAGATCTAGAAACCTTTCCACAAAATTCTTTATCCCTCCTCTCTTTTTCAACACATCTAAAGTAAGAGTAAAAGATTCAACGTTTTCCTGAGGACGACCCGTACTCATCTCGGTCTAGCTACACGCGACACCGTTATTGATTGCGATTAACTACTACACACTTTTTCATACAATCAAGGCGCCATAGCAGTGTTAAACACTGAAAGTTGGGGCGCTCACGTGTGGCATGTGAGGCGCTTAGAGTTGGTCGCTGCCTCTTTTATTCTCTTATTCTAGTGCTAAGAACTGTTAGGGAGTCACATGGGATCACGTGAGACGCCCCAAAAATAAGGTTTATTCCCTTTCCTCTTTTATAAGTGCTGAGCACTTCTCAAGGGTCACATGGGGTCACGTGGTGCTCCAAAAATAGGTTTTATTCCCTTTTCTCTTTTATAAATGCTGAGCACTTCTCAGGGGTCACGTGGCGCTCCAAAAATAGGGTTTATTCCCTTTTCTCTTTTATAAGTGCTGAGCACTTCTCACGGGTCATGTGGGGTCACGTGGCTAGATCTCAGCCTTTCCTTTTTTGTTCTTCAAAGGTGCTCACGTAGGAACACGTGAGCTTTTATTGGGTAGCATTGAACACTAATATGCATGGAGCTCTTGATCTGAGTTTTGTGAATTTCAGGTCTTTTATTTTTATAATAATTAAATTCTTTTATATGGTTAAACCCTAGTTTTGTCAGAGGAATTAAATTCCTATATCTTTTGGTAAGAATTAAATTCTTTGAATTTAGTTCTTTCCCCTAGGTTTGAATCTACATAACAGAATCTCCCCGATGAGAATTAAATTCTCAACTTCTGGGGAGATCTGTTTCTGCAGATCTCAACCAGAGGAAGAACTATGTTCTTTGAGAAGAGTTAAACATTTGGTTTGAGAATTAAATTCTCTTTTTGTTTTGCTTACCAAGGGGTTTTCCTTTCTGGTTTTCCGTATTTTTGAACTTGAAGTTTATGAGGGGTTCTTCCGTACAAGACTTGAAGTCTTGGGTCCTTTATATAGGGGAGGCTAATTTATTGGTTCAGTTAAGGAAATATCTCATTGAGAGATTTCTTAATTGATTTGGGGAATTTATCCACCGTTGGATCTTTGATCCAAGAACTTCTATTTTACAGAAAACATTTTTCTTGTTTTTAACAAGATTGGGAAAATATTTTCCCATACATAACTTATTTTGTATCTTGGTGATTTTTAATCACCATTGGATCTTTGATCCAACGGTGCTCTGATTTACAGAGCACAATCTTTCTTGTTTAGAAAGATTGGGAAAATATTTTCCCATACAGATCTTATTCTGTATCTTGGTGATTTTTAATCACCATTGGATCTTTAATCCAATGGTGCACTGATTTACATAGCAGAATCTTTCTTGTTTAGAAAGATTTGAGGAGTATTTTCTCAATCAGAATTTAATTCTGCACCTTGATGATTTTTATTCACCATTGGATCTTTGATCCAATGGTGCTCTGATGATTTATTATCTCCGTTGGAACTTTGATCCAAGGGTGGAGAACTTTTAGTTCTGGCGTTGGCGATATCGTGCTTTGCACGTGAGGCGCTACCTCAGAGTTTTTAACTCTTGGCGCCGGCGCTCTCGTGCTTTGCACGTGAGGCGCTGCCTCCTAAGAGTTTAACTCTTATTTAATAGATTTCTTTTTGTGCTTTGCACATTGGCTCCCGCGTGAGGAGCACGTGAGGCGCCATCATAAGATTTAATTCTATCCGAGGCAGTACCTACATGCTTTGCATGTGGAGTTTTTCCTTTATTTTTATTTTTATTTTATTGTTATTATTTTTTAAGGGAGCAAACTTTGAGCCAAAATTTTGGCGGGAACAGTGACGTCTCATGCTATGACAAAGAATATAGGTGTTTTGTGCTCTATGCATATTTTGATGGCATGGAAAATTAAACGGTAATGCTGAGGTGGCACTATTTTGGAGTTTTTATTATTTTTGCAGTTTTGTTTTAATGATGCTCGTAAGTGGGAATTCTTCAGATCATGACACGTGGCAAACTACGTGTCACCCGCGACAGCCCACTAGACTCCTTAGGGCTACCGAGGTAAATTAGTGTGGGGACTCAACTTCTTGCCCACGAGCAATCTGGCAGCTGAACTTGCACCCCTCCTCTTCAGCTCGCCTCCGAGCTATTGCAGAGCTGAGCTTTCTAGGCCTCCCGGCTCGTCTCCGAGCCATCTGCCGAGCTAAGCCTCCCCGGCTCTCCCGATCAAACGAGAACGCAGATCCCTAACGCTTCCGCAACGGCTCCGCGTATCTCACCAAAGCGAGATAACCCTACCCCACGTCCCGCGTACCACGCTGGCGCATCCCCCATTAATGAGCGTATCCCATCAATAATGGAGGGATCCCATCATTCATGCAGGGGTAACATGGGCAAAACTGACGGCGAAGATCTCGCACATGCTCGCTCCATGCGACCACTATAAAAAAACCTCTTAGACGACTCAGGTAACGCAATTTAACTCCAATAAGCCACTACCCTGCTAATACTCCACGGCTCTAACTTGATCGTTGGAGGGTCCTACGGTGGTCACCCACCCCGGGACTTACTTACAGGTAGCTCGGCTTCCACTTCAAACTCAGCCCATTGAGATCCACACGCTCTAGGAGACAACCTTCAACTCAAATCTCAGCTGCTCAACAACGCTCGCTACAGATCGACGGAGGACAGCATCTGAAGGAGATCATACCCTGCATCAGTTGGCGTCGTCTGTGGGAACGAAAGATTCTTTTTTTTGTTCCACCATAAAATTTGATCTTCCTCTCTCAATCCAATGGCGAGCGACGACCGCAACGATCCGAATACGAGCCGCCACAACGGAGGTGGGAGCGGCTCGCCTCCCCCTCTTAATGTCATCCACGTCTTATCCCCCCGGATAGACAGGCTTATATCGTCGGTCGATGACCTTGTCCGCGTTCAAGCGGCGGGCCTTACCCACCAGACCGCGGCTCCCCCTTTCCGGGATAATGACGCCTGCCGAAGGACGGATGGGCACACTCATGTCCTCGATCTACCTCGCCCCCATCATGGCGCCACTGAGCGCCGGCGGGCCGACTCCGTCCACCTTAACCCACACGCGGCGATTGATTCCATGACCCACTGGGCACCGGACAGCTCCATGCCGCGGTTTCAGGGAAGGCTGGGCCGTCACTCCGATACTCGTCACGCGTTCTCTCCCCCTAAGAAGGTGTCGGTCAGCTCTCCTGCTTCCAGGCACGACTGACGCCCCCACTCTCACCGAGACCACGAGAACGATGAGCACCGAAACTACCCGAGAAGGGCCTCGCCCGAGGATTTGAGACACCTGATAGAGCGAAATCGAACCCGCACCGCTGTGCAGACCAGGAGCGGGGACAGTCGCCACTCCGACTGTGCTGAATCCTCAAGTTACCACCACCGACTCGAGGCCTCGAAAAGAGGATCGAGGGCATACGGCGAGATGGCCATCCGTCCGGCAAAAGGGCTAGATATTCCGCGAATTCTCTCATGAAGCCCTTCACCGAGGAATTGCTGGCCGAACATGCCTCATCCAAGAACAAGCCGCCCAAGGTGGCGCTCTTTGACGGGAAGTCCGACCCAAAAGATCACTTGGACGCATTTACAACAGGCATGAGCTTCCAAGATAACTCGGACGCAGCTCAATGCCGAGCACTCCCCACCACCCTCGTCCGGGATGGCCGGGATTGGTTCCGAGGACTCATGCCATGCTCCATCTTGACCTTTGATGAGCTGGCCACCCAGTTCCTCGATCACTTCGTCGGGAACAGACGACAGAAGAGGACAGTCGATTACCTCTTCACCATAAAGAGCGGGGACAAAGAATCCTTTAAGGGATATGTCACACGCTTCTACAATGCTCTCCTTGAGGTCCCCGAGCACCGTGATGAGACAGTTATCACTGCACTAAGGTCGGGTCTTAGACATAAAGAGTGGCTCCGCTCTTTTGCATTAGCGCAACCTAAGATCATGGACGAAGTAAAAGCTTGGACCGAGCGGGAGATCCAACTCAAATCGGAGGTGAACTCAAATCTGCCCAGAGGCGACCAAGCCGACTAAAAGAAGAGGGATAGAGAAGATAAAAAGAGGATCGACCGACCAAAACCTTACTCCCAGAAGTTCCAGGAGTACACTCCTATTAACATCTCTCAGAACGAGCTGTTGGAGGAAGCGAAGGGCGAAAGGTTCTTTAAGCTCCCGCCAGTTATCCAGAGGGCAGGAAAACATCTCCGTAGCCCTTACTGCGCCTTCCATAGGACGCAAGGGCACGCAACCGAGAGCTGCAAACAAATCCGCGACTACATTGAGGAGTTGATCCGCTATGGCCACTTGGCGAAGTACCTAAGGGACAAACAGCAGGCAGAACGAGAACAAAGAGATCTGATCGCCCCTGGGAAATTAACGATCGGCCATATCATGGCCGTTACCTCGGATCAAGTTCGGGAAGGCGGGGGAGACCGTCGCCCCCGGATTTACAACGCTGAAAAGCTCAAGCTGTATAAAAAAAATGTGTCCTCTTCTTTTGATACAATGTAATTCTTATCGACATTGAACTAAATCTCCTGAACTATGTTCTCTCATAAAGGAGACCTTTTGCATAACTTTTGCTTCTTTTCTTAGTTCCGAGACCCCTAAGTTTGTTTTAAAAATTGTGTAAAATATACTGAGGGGATAAAAAGAGCTTCCCTGCCCGGTCCATCCCTAGAGGGTAGCATCCTGCCCATCTACGCTAAGGATCTTAAGCCTTCCTCACGAGGCGACCAAGCATCTTCCTGCTCGGTTTATCCGCAGTGGGTAGCTTCCTGCCCAACAACGCCGTGGATCGAAGCCTTCATCACGAGGCCGCCGAGCAATTTCCTGCTGGTCATCCGCAGTGGGTAGCTTCCTGCCTAACAACGCTGTGGATCGAAGCCCTCATCACGAGGCCGACGAGCAATTTCCTGCTGGCCCATCTGCAATGGGTAGCTTCCTGCCCAACTTACGCTGTGCATCGAAAGCCCTCCTCACGAGGAGACCGGGCAACTTCCTGCCCGGTCCATCCGCAGTGGGTAAGTTCCTGCCCAACTTACGCTGTGGATCGAAAGCCCTCCTTACGAGGCAGCCGAGCAGCTTCCTGCTCGGTCCATCCGCAGCGGGTAGCTTCCTGCCTAACTTACGCGGTGGATCGAAAGCCCTCCTCATGAGGCGGCCAAGTAGCTTCCTGCTTGGTTCATCCGCAATGGGTAGCTTCCTGCCTAACTTATGCTGTGGATCGAAAGCCCTCCTCGAGAGGCGGCCGAGTAGCTTCCTGCTCGGACCATCTCTAGCGGGAAGCCTCCTGCCCAACAACGCTAAGGATCAAAAGCCCTCATCGCGAGGCCGTCGAGCAATTTCCTGCTGGCCTATCCGAAGTGGGTAGCTTCCTACCCAACAACGATGTGGATCAAAAGCCTGCCTATCGAGACCGCCGAGCAATTTCCTACCAACCCATCCACAGTGGGTAGCTTCCTACCCAACAACGTTGTGGATCAAAAGCCCTCCTCAAGAGGACACCGAGCAGCTTCCCTTCCCGGTCCATCCGTAGTAGATAGCTTCCTACCCATCTAAGCTAAGGATCTAAAGCCCTCCTCACGAGGTGACCGAGCAGTTTCCCTGCCCAGTCCATCCCTAGCGGGTAGCTTCCTACCCATCTACACTAAGGATCTAAAGCCCTCCTCTCGAGGCCACCGAGCAGCTTCCCTGCCCAGTCCATCCCTAGCAGGTAGCTTCCCATCCATCTACGCTAAGGATCTAAAAGCCCTCCTCTCGAGGCCAGCGAGCAGCTTCCCTGCTCAGTCCATCTCTAGCGAGTAGCTTTCTACCCATCTACGCTAAGGGTCTAAAGCCCTTCTCTCGAGGCCACCGAGTAGCTTCCCTGCCTGGTCCATACCTAGCGGGTAGCTGCCTACCCTCTACGCTAAGGATCTAAATCCCTCCTCTCGAGACCGCCGAGCAGCTTCCCTATCCGGTCCATTCCTAGCGGGTAGCTACCTACCTATCTACGCTAAGGATCTAAAATCCCTCCTCTCAAGGCCATCGAGCATCTTCCCAATATCGATGCCCAGTCTCGAAACTCCCACGACTAGGGACATTTAAGGATGTGCTTATAGACTACCAAGCTCCCATGTATATGATCGCCATCATATTGCTGGTAGTCAAGCAAGAATCCTATGGGCTCTATCAACATGTAATAGTGATCTGTAATGCCACCTGAAGCATATACATGATGATAAAGACAAACCAGATAGCATACTATCATCTCGAGTAAGACTGTTCTACCCGTATAGGTCATCCCCCAATCATCGCAATCGCGTGCCTGCGATCCAATAATTGACTTGAGGGCACTATAGCCAACAAAACCAAATAGCATACTATCATATCGAGCAAGATTGTCCTGTACATACATATGTCCAAGCATCCACATGTATACATATATAATAATTGCCTCTAGGGCATACATATCTAACACAAGCTATGTCCGGTACCTGTGCTGCTGCAAGGTCGTCCTCGATATTTTGGGCATATTCTTCAGCCTCAAGAGGACTCTCTTTCTCTGATAAGTTCTTAGGATGTAATGCCTGAAATTGCTTTACTCCAGGTGCTTCGGCTTTAGGACGGTTCATAAGAATAGCAGTCTGCTACTGCTGGACCTCCAGAAGGCTTTTGATGGCTTCTAGAAACACATTGATCGGAGCAGCAACGGTAGGAGGAGGTGGTAAGGTAGGCGGTGGTGTGTTGCCATTGACGTTAGTGTTGGTATTGTTTGGAGAATCCATCATATTGATAGAAAAAGAAAAGGTTATGATAGATTCAAGAAGTTTAAAAATGTAAGGAATGTATAGATGCTAATTTTTATAATTCTTGTGATATATTACTTAAGACTTCATGCAGAACTGATCTGCGTAGGCCGCCAACAAAACTTGTCACGTCCCGCATTCCAATAGACGGAAACGGTGAAGTGTTAAGGCCGCAACGTATTTACTATGAGAATATGTTAAGCATAATTAAGCAATATAACAATGTGCAAGAAAGACAAGAATAATAAAATGAAACATCAATTTAACCCTAATACCAAGAGAAACAAATGTATATCAGTTTAACCCTAATACACGAAGACCGGAGGTCCAAGAAAACAACTATTATGAATATTTTTATAGAAATATATTTAGTTATTAATTTGATTGGTTATTATATGATTGTTAGGAAAGTTGATCTATAACTCTCTATATATAGTTGTATGGACTATTACTTTTCTTTCAAACCAATAAAGTATTTTCCTCTTAATTGTTTTCATGGTATCGGTGCAGAAATTTTTTGAAAAGAATTAGGGGGAAAAAAGAAGAAAAAACCTATTTTTTTTCTCACCAGCCGCCTCCACTCCACTTTCACTCCTTCCCTCGCCACCTACGATCATTGAAGTTGCCTTCACTCCCTCCCTCTCACTCAAGAGAGCTTAGAACTCAGGAAGGAGGAGAGGAGAGAGAGTGAGCCATAACAAATGAATGAGAAAGTTAGGGGTTATTTTCCAACGTTGAAAAAATATCACAACCATTTTCCAATTTAAAATGCTAGCTCATACCTTTCATCCATGCTCACTTTACACGTCACTAGCCACCTTATTTTCTTTGAATTTCATAAAAGAAAAGCAATAATGAGGTGTCCTCCTTCTAGAAGTACAAATACATAATACCCGATATATGTATCGTATACATATACACGTATCCGTATAAAAATACGAATAGCCAATGAGAGAGAAAATGAATAGTGAGCATTATATATATATATATATATTATTAAATCAATATATGATTTAATAATCGGGTTTAAACATAAGCCAACTGTTATTATCAAACGTCCAATTAAAGTCCGTGTAGCTAGTATACATATTTAATCGAACTCCTGTACGTATCAACATACGGTCTCTACATCATATCACCTGAACCGGGAAAACCATCTGTGTGGGACACTAAAGACTCGACAATACGCTGACGGTGAGTTATTGGATAAATCCATAACGCCTTCGATCACTACCAGCATCCCTAGCTGAACTTCGCCAGACCTTATCGACCCAGATCGAACTCGTCTTAACCTAGATCGAACTCGTCTAGACCCAGATATGAAATCGATGAGGAAATCACGCTTGACTTGATCGATTTGCGTTCAATCTGAGCTTCTTGTGTTCGATTTGATGTTCTTTGAGGATCTCTTGCCGATTTGAGTAGTTTTTCATCGTTCCCCCATATCATAAGTCGGTTTTCATCTAGATTTACTTGAAGACGATTCGATTAGCTGGTACTTTTCTCCTGTGATCGATTTGAGTAGATCGCCTGTGGTCGTCTCCACTCCTGCGATCGATTTGTTGTTGTTTCTTGACCCAGATCTGTTTCGACTCTTTTATTGTGAGTTTTCAAATGATTCCCTGCTGTTTTCGAGTTGATTTGTTGTTGTTCCTCAAGTCTTGGATTATTGTAGCAAAGAATTTTCGCCTCCTGCAAATAATAAAGCAATGTTTGGCGATTTGATGTCAAAGAATTGAACAATTATTAACTTTCAAATCCCTCCTCCAATAATGTCACCTCCTCCATGCCCATCGCAACCTTCCCGAACTCTATTCCTAGCCCTCGCCAACAGCTGCATGGCAACCGTCCTCACCGCTCCTCTCGGTTAATGATGATGCTCTATTTGATCGTCTTGCTTTAACTGCTTTACGCTTGTACTCGCTTGGATGTTAGACAACCTTATTCTCTCTCATATTCATTATGGATACTGCTTCGGTCTCTGATGGCCGTAGGGCATTCATTGGTATGAATTTTTTTTTATGTTAACTGTAATCAGAAACGGCATCGCTTTGCAGCTAGCCGGTGAATACGGGTCGATCCACAGAGATGGGTAATTTTCTGATTTGTGTTTTTACGAGTTGATTCCAAATATTGTTTTGGTTGGTTTATTAAATCTATAAAAACCTAGATCTTTCACTAAACTAAATTAATCTAATTTAAAGTCTTGCTAGGGTTAGGTTTAGGGGAAGTTTGGAGATTAAAGGTTTCCTCACCGCTTTCAATGCCTTTATATTTTTATCTATTAGATGTTGTGGTAATTATCAATGAAGTGGATTAGAATCTTTTGGGAAGATATTTCTTCCTCTAGATTCTTATCCTTCCTTTATCGATACTTACCCTAACCTCCATGAAAAACGCGCGCAACCGGGCCTTTATACTACGGTGTCACTGTTACCTCAAGGGGTAGGGTGCCGCAGGGAGCGGTTATGCGTGTATGCATGGAGTTCTAATTCTTGGGAAGGGGCATGAAAGGGGTGAGAGATCTCATCTCTCAAACCTTTCCCTAAGGCTAACCCTAACAAGCGAGGAGATTACTCGCTCATTAGGGGATGAACAAACATACTAATTAAAAGAGAATAAAAAGCAAAGAAATAAAATTACTTACTAGTTTGATGGCTCCCTCCAAGCAATATAGAACAGATCTGAATAAACTTCCAGCAATTCTGAATTTTATTGATTGAAAAGAGGCATAGGTTTTACAGATCCGTGATTACAATTTATAGGAAAACATGAAAACTAGGGTTACAGACTCTCGCACATGCGCAATTACAGATTTGCCCACGGAAAATCCCAACACCCGCACCGACGCACCGACAGAAGAAATCTGCGCCGACACGGGCATTAGACGGCCGCGGAACCGCGGCAATAGGGCGCTTGGGCCGCGGTTCCGCGGCCCTTTGGTGAGCTTAGCTCACCAAACTTCTGGGCTTCCTTCATTACTTCTTGGGCTTTCTATTTCCATAGTTATTTTCTCTGTTGGGCTTCTAATTCTTCTCCAGATGTTTCAGTGAAAACTTGTAGCGATCTTTTAACCGTTTGTCTTGATATTTTGGACCTTGCACTGTTCTTCGTCTAGGCTTGACTAGGATCCGTCTACTTGTTGGTCAAAAGTCCCTTTTCTGTATCAACTTGCATCTTTTTCACTGTATTCGCTCCAAGAGCCTGTATCCTGTAATATGCAACAAACGTGCGTCAAGAGTACCTGTTTATTTATAAAACGAATAAAAATAGGGAGTACAAATTGCAATATTATGATATGAACAAATACCCCCAAACTTATCTTTTGCTCGTCCTCGAGCAAACTTATTTTTTTATTCACTACAAAAAACCTAACCGCACTTTCGCAGGGAAACGCGATTGCACTGAGCTCGTGTAACAAGCCGTTAAACCTCTAGGTGTCCCTAGTAGGAGGAGTGTTGTCTCCTGAGGGTTTTCAGCGGATTACACCCACAAAATCCTATCAATTCGGCCCATTGACTTTTGTTCTCTAATTAGGTTTTCTAACAAGGAATTCTATTATCTTCTACTTGTAAATTATCCACCCATATTCTTCACGCTTCCTCATCGCCTAACTTAAGATTATATATATCTTGTAGAATTACTTAGCTTTCGGCATCTCTTGAGTTTTCCTTCTAAAGTTCCATCTCCACTTAGGAATTTCTATCAACTCTACTAAAGATACAAGTTCTATTCTTCATCCCTTTCTCTCATCTAAACTCCAATCACATACCCCTACGTGTGTGTATAGATCACCCCTACACTTGGAAATTCAAATAAAGCAATCGTACTCTCGTCCATTCTCCAAAGCACTTATTAGTGAATTTTTAATTGAATTTCGCTTACACATCCTTCATGCGACCGTAATACTTCTTGAGGTACCAACGACCGATTACAAAATGTGTTTGCACTTTTAAAGCGTACTTCCTAGTTTTTGCAACACCCAAGGCTTTAGCAGTGACTCCCAAACCAGTTGGTCTAAGGCACTAGGTGATGAAGCACCCTCGCTAAATATTTTTCTATTTTTCTAGCCTTAAGTAATCACAAAAACCAGTGTCCATTTTTTTTATTCTTTATTCACACTTTTTTTTATTTTCTTCGTACTAAGGACTTTAGACAAGAGCATTTCAAGGTCTCTCTTCTACTATTCCAAGATTCAAGGTGCGTGATTGTGCATTTTGTAGGGTATACGTTTTCAGAATTTAGACTTAAGCTAGGAACTATTCAAACTTATACTCCAATAAGAACATCAATACTTTTCCCTTGTCTCGACTTAGCCCAAGAAGTGAACCCAAAATTTGCCTATTTCTAAATAACTACAAGGCATATACTTTCTACCGTTAAACTTTAAGAAATGTTATTTTTAGGATTTTTAATTCACTAAGTCTAAGATCTAGTTGCTCCTAGCTAGTTAACCTATCTGTCAAACTCAAGTCAATTAAGCCAAAATTGAATACAATAATTTTTATAATTTTTGAAATTTTTGAAATTTTTATGGTTTTTCAAATAAATATGCAAATGCAAAAATATATACAAATGAATGCGAAGGAAGAAGACGTACCGAGCATACCCCCAAACTTGAACTTGACAGTGTCCTCACTGTCATGCTAAACCAAGAGGATCAAAATACCGGCACTCCCCTGTTTATTTATTTATAATTTTTTTTAATTTATTTTTATTGTTAAGAAAAACAAAAATATATACAGAAAGGCCATCCCCCAAACTTCATTTAAACTATGTTAGACATTACTGCCAAACTTTGCATAGACCAAAAGTTAACACCAACCAGTTGAAAAATTTATCAGTAAAGAGTATTGGTTGGTGGAAGAATAAGTTGTGGCGGTCCAAAAAGAATTGGGGAAGATAGAAGTGGTGGTATGAAAGGTATGGAGGTGAATAGACAGGAGGTGGTGATGAATCAAAACGAGAATGCGAATGATCAGCAATCAGTGGAATATTGGCATTCTCGTAGCTTATTAAAAGAAATGGGGGTGGTTCAACTTCTAAAAGAGGAGGTTGACTAACCACAATATCCCCAAAATGTTCCTGTGGGTCCTCTATTGACGTGGCATCATCCATCAATTTCATATGATATTCAATTATAAGGGAACTGATCTCCTCGATGTCCGCCATAGTCCAACCGAAAACTTGCCGCCTATCTTGTAAGACCATCAAAAGGGGGTTCTCTTGCTCAAGGGTTAGAGAAGCCGATATGATAATGGGAAAGGTCTCATTCTCACCTATGTAAGCATATTCAAGGTGAGGCGGTAAGGACATGAGTTTGAGTTTCGGAGGCGAAAGAATCATTGCGGAATCTACCTCGAACTCAAAGGACTCCAACACAGGTTCGAAATCACTGCAAACAACCGATTCGGATGGTTCAACTAACTCATCCAAAAATTCAAAAGACTCATATTCAGGCTGTGAGTCGTCATCATCCGAAAAAGTGAAACATTCATAATCAATATCGGTTGTGTAAACGGTGGTAGGCTCAAGGAGGGACGCACTAGTGGCGTCAAAACTGTTTTCATCAAATAAAAATCTTTCAAGCTCGCAGTCCTCCTGCGTGATTTCGTGAATAGAGAAAACTTCTCGTGTACTAGTTTTAGGCACGGGGGGCAGACTTCCCATCTTATAAATATTGAACTCACTAGACATCTTCCCAAAGGATAGAGTCATGGAGCCATTGCGATAGTTTATTACAGCATTGGAAGTGGCCAAAAATGGTCGACCGAGGATCACCGGAATTTGGTTCCGTGGGTTAGCAATAGGTTGTGTATCCATAACAATAAAATCAACGGGGAATATGAACTCCCCAACTTTGATCAACACATCCTCTAGCTCACCCCTTGGATGGGTGATTGATCGATAGCCATTTGGAGAGTACAACGAGTGGGTTTCAACTCTCCAACCCCTAATTGTTCGTACACGGAGTAGGGAAGCAGGTTAACACTAGACCCAAGATCTAAAAGTGCTCGCTTAATTTTCTTATCCCCAATTGTGATTGAAATCATAGGACAGCCGGGGTCCTTTCGTTTTTGGGGTAAGGTTTGAGGGTGGTTAATAGCATTGCTCACTGCACTAGCCACTAGCACTTTCTTGGGTACTTGAGATGCCTTTCTCTTCGAGGTGCATAAGCCCTTTAAGATTTTCGCGTATGAAGGGACTTGTTGGATAGCATCCAAGAGAGGTATATTTACGCTAACCTGCTTAAATAATTCCACAATCTTCTCCACTTGTGCAGTTGGTTTATTGGGACTCAACCAGTTTGGAAATGGAGCATTTTGAAAATTTGTTGAGTCAAATGTCTGTGGAGTAGAATGTGGAGTAGGAACGGATCCCAGTATGGATGTGTTCGTGTTGTGAGAAATGGGTCCGTTCGAGTTAGAAGAAGTAGAGCCGTGTGAAGGGTGGAGAATAGGCTCTAAAGAAAAATGTGAAGAAGAAAGTGAAGAAAATGAAGAAGGGGAAGATGACGATGGAGAAAAAGAAGAAGAAGAAGAAGAACCACCGGCGGGGATGTCATCACTAGTACCCACATTATTTTGCAACACTCTTTTGGATCTCAACGTGGTCACCGCATTTACATTGTGATTGTGATATGCGTTTTGAGTGTGACCAGGATTTGACAATGGTTGAGATGAAAGCTTTCCCTTTTCTCTCTCGCTCAACGCAGCAGCTAATTGTGCAATTTGTGCCTCAATAGATTTGATACTTTGATCGTGTGAAGCATTGTTATGCATCAAAGACTGAACATAATTTTCAAATCTTGCTGCGGATTCTGTAGATTGCTTAAGAAATGCATCTAGACTTTTTTCGAGCGAGATAACCTTATCATCATTTGGTTGAACCAAATTGTTCGTTTGATTTGTATAAGGTTGTTGTTGGAAAGGTTGCTGGTTTTGAGTTTGTGAAGGTGCTTGTTGTTGTTGTGGAGGAGGAGGTCTTTGAAAATTGATATTTCCTTGGACTTGTTGATTTTGGTTCCAAGCGAAATTTGGGTGACTCCTCTATCCCTGATTGTATGTCGAAAGTACGGATCGTTTCTTTGTCGTTGCTGAAATGCAGCATTGACTTGATCCTGTCCTTGAGTAGATGCATTATAAGGACACTCTTCGGTTAGATGCGATGGATTCACACAACAAGCACAAACAGTTCGTGGAGGTAAAGCAGGGGTAGGAGAAAACGATGAGATTTTGGTCTCAATGGCTTCTAGCTTTTTCATAAGTGCGGCCATCTCGGCCTTCATGGTAATTGACATATCTACTTGATGTATGTCTGCCCTAGATTGACCAACAGAAGAAGATGATGTGGTCTTGGTACTCTCCCACTGAATTGTTTGCTCACTAAGATCCTCAAGAAACTGCCACGCTTCGTCACTAGACTTAGAGAGAAAATGACCTTGACATATGGTTTCTAGCAACTGCTTCGTTGCCGAGTTCAATCCCTCATATAATGTTTGGCAAAGTTGCCAACTTTCGATCCCATGATGAGGGCATTGAACGAGTAGGTCTTTAAATCTCTCGAAGCACTTCCAAAATGGTTCGGAAGGAAGCTGTGAAAATTGTATAATCTCGTTACGGATTCTAGCAGTTTTATGATGAGGATAGAACTTTTTCAGAAAAGCTCTCACAAACTCGTCCCAATTTCTAATGGAATGTGATGCGGTGCTATATAGCCACTTCTCGGCTAGGTCACATAAGGTAAAAGGAATGACCCTTAGCCTTATAGCGTCATCACTTAATTGGGTAGTTTTCATCATGGCGCAAACGTTTTGGAATTTATTAATAAAGATATATGCATCTTCGGATTCCAAACCATGAAATTTTGGCAGCATATTGATGAAATGTGGTTTTGTTTCAAAATTTTCCCCATTTGCCGGTGGGGGTGAAAGACATGTAGGTAAAGAAGTGCGGACGGGGTAGAAGAGATCCTGGAGCGCAACTCGTGCGGGCGCTACAACTGGTGGAAGATTCAGGTTATTCGCACCTAACGGATGTGGAATCATTCCCGTCGGTAAGGTATCGTTGGGGTCGTGTCCCGACATACCTTCGAAAGAAGAATTTGAAGGTGGAGGTAAGGAAATGGAGGGAATTTCGACTTCGGTGTCGAAAGGTTTATCGGTTGGCACCAACGAAACACGGACTAATCGGGCGTTAGTATCCCTAGTCCAAAGTGACATACACTAAAAGGGGTAGTGTAGTCAGAAAAATAAAAAAAACAGAATGTGGAGGTAAGATAATATCAATGGAAAGAAATGGTGGAAGTGAGGTGCAAGTTTCCTTTAGCGACAAGTTGCAAGTTTTGAAAAGATTTTTCTTTTTTTTTAATGTGAGAGTTTTGCCAAGAAGTTTTGAAAAGAGACTCGGGACACAAATGTTTCAACCACACATGCACAATCAGGCCTAGATCAAGGGTCGCCTAGGTCTGCTAGACAGCTCCTAACTAAGGCTAGAAATAGGACCTCAAACCGCCTCTTCACCGACAAGTACGGCCAGGTAAGTGGGAAGGAACCACAATAGTGGGACTAATTAATAACCACTAGTCTAGACACCGCAAAGTCAGTTAGGATAAACGGTCGATGCCTATACTAGTCCTTTTTCTATTGAGCTCGATGTCCTTAGGTCTGAGTCTAGTATTTTTTAATTAATTGTGGTCGATGCAAAATGCTTTAAGGTGATTTCTGGGGTCCTGGGAAGGGTGATGAAATCCCCACCCAATCTGAGTTTGGTCAATTAGCCCCTTAAAGTCCAATTAAATTATGCAAAACAATAAAATTCACTTGCAATCAATTTTTTAGCGCGGCGCAAAGAAACCTGCAGAAAATCTGTTATTTAGAAGGGGAGAGAAGATTTTTAGCGCAAAGAATTCCTGCAGAAAATTTTTACAGAGAGATATATGGTAGGTTGCAGAGGGGAGAAGGAGGAAACAAACCGAGCAAATTTCGCGCAGAGAGGAGGCTAAATCGCCGCGGTTCCGCGGTCTGGGGCCTACTTTTGCCGCGGTTTCGCTGTCAGGTGGTGGGATCGTGGCTCCAAAAAATTTCTATGCCTCTTTTGTGCTATTTCTCCTCTGTTTTAATGTTCACTTTTCTGATTTGCCCTCTGTAAAATTCCAGATCCGAGAATCTTCGCTATTCCTGCAAAATTCAAAAGATAACCCTTCAAACAGATCAAAATTGATAAATTTTTTTTATTTCTCTTTTTTATTTTCAGATTTTTATAATTTTTTTTAATATTTATATCAACCCGAAATTACACAGAAAGAATTTTACGCCATCCCCGGCAACGGCGCCATTTGATTGGTATGAATTTTTTTTATGTTAACCGTAATCAGAAACGGCGTCGCTTTGCAGCTAGCCGGTGAATACGGGTCGATCCACAGAGATGGGTAATTTTCTGATTTGTGTTTTTACGAGTTGATTCCAAATGTTGTTTTGGTTGGTTTATTAAATCTATAAAAACCTAGATCTTTCACTAAACTAAATTAATCTAATTTAAAGTCTTGCTAGGGTTAGGTTTAGGGGAAGTTTGGAGATTAAAGGTTTCCTCACCGCTTTCAATGCCTTTATATTTTTATCTATTAGATGTTGTGGTAATTATCAATGAAGTGGATTAGAATCTTTTGGGAAGATATTTCTTCCTCTAGATTCTTATCCTTCCTTTATCGATACATACCCTAACCTCCATGGAAAACGCGCGTAACCGGGCCTTTATTCTACGGTGTCACCGTTACCTCGAGGGGTAGGGTGCCGCAGGGAGCGGTTATGCGTGTATGCATGGAGTTCTAATTCTTGTGAAGGGGCATGAAAGGGGTGAGAGATCTCATCTCTCAAACCTTTCCCTAAGGCTAACCCTAACAAGCGAGGAGATTACTCGCTTATTAGGGGATGAACAAACATACTAATTAAAAGAGAATAAAAAGCAAAGAAATAAAATTACTTACTAGTTTGATGGCTCCCTCCAAGCAATATAGAACAGATCTGAATAAACTCCCAGCAATTCTGAATTTTATTGATTGAAAAGAGGCATAGGTTTTACAGATCCGTGATTACAATTTATAGGAAAACATGAAAACTAGGGTTACAGACTCTCGCACATGCGCAATTACAGATTTGCCCATGGAAAATCCCAACACCCGAACCGACGCACCGACAGAAGAAATCTGTGCCGACACGGGCATTAGATGGCCGCGGAACCGCGGCAATAGGGCGCTTGGGCCGCGGTTCCGCGGCCCTTTGGTGAGCTTAGCTCACCAAACTTCTGGGCTTCCTTTATTACTTCTTGGGCTTTCTATTTCCATAGTTATTTTGTCTGTTAGGCTTCTAATTCTTCTCCAGATGTTTCAGTGAAAACTTGTAGCGATCTTTTAACCGTTTGTCTTGACATTTTGGACCTTGCACTGTTCTTCGTCTAGGCTTGACTAGGATCCGTCTACTTGTTGGTCAAAAGTCCCTTTTCTGTAACAACTTGCATCTTTTTCACTGTATTCGCTCCAAGAGCCTGTATCCTGTAATATGCAAAAACGTGCGTCAAGAGTACCTGTTTATTTATAAAACGAATAAAAATAGGGAGTACAAATTGCAATATTATGATATGAACAGGCATCGCGTGATCGTCTCTCTATTACTGCTCGTGGTCATCGTTCCCATGTATGTGGTCGTGACCGTGTCGGCCTTTATTGTGCATATTGTGGCACACTAATAATCACGAAGACCGGTGTTGGAAGAAGCATAGCTATCCTGATGATACGCCTACAGTCCGCCAGCCATCCACACCCGTTGCTGCTGTCTGATCTTCCTCTTTTGTGAGCAATTTACCTTTATCCAATGTTGAGTGGGGCCAATTGAGTTGTCTCCTCCCTTCTGTAGCTCCTGCCAACCTTTCTATTCTATCACGTATATTGTTCCTTTTTCATTCTAATTTGTGGGTCGCTGATTCCGGCGCCTCACATCACATGTCTCGTGATGGGCCTTCTGATCTTGCCTCTAGTCCTCACAAGTTGATTTCCATGGCTGATGGTAACACCACACCTCTGGCTCTGCTGATCTATCACTTACATCATCTTTACACCTAAAAATGCTTTAATTGTGCCATCTTTAAAACAAAACTTTCTTTTTAGTCGTCAGCTTAATTCTAACTGCTCCGTAACATTTTGTCCATCTCACTTTATTATACAGGATCTTCTGACGAAACAACGGATTGGCAAGGGCATGAATAGAATGAAATGAACTACATTGATCTTCTCAGTACGTCTGCAGCTGTTTCTACTATCCGGTGGTATTGACGACTTGGTCATCCTCCTTTTTCTTCTTTACGTAATATGCTGCCTTCTCAAGATTTATCCGAGTTCAGTTGTGAATCATGTATTCTTGGTAAACATCATCGCTCCTCTTTTCCTCCAGTTAATAACAGACACGATTTACCCTTTGCGTTAGTTCACTTTGATATTTAGGATCCGTTTAAAATTCTTAGTGTGTTTGGTTATAGATATTTTGTGACTTTTATCGATGATCATTCACGTATGACTTGGTTGTATTTTTTGTGTAATAGCTCTGAACTTCTACCTTTAAAATATTCGTAACTGAGATTACTAATCAATTTGGTTTTCCGGTAAAGATTCTTCGTTCACATAATAATAAAGAGTATATTAGCACGGAGTTTACTGCATTTTGTCAGAACCGGGTATACTGCATCGAACTTCGTGTTCTTGTACTTCTCAGCAAAATGGCATTGCTGAGCAAAAGAACGGACATTTGTTTGAGATAGCTCATTCTCTTGTTTTCCATATGCATGTCTCTAAACGATTGTGGAATTTTGCAGTCTTACCTGCTTGTTTTTATATCAATAGCATGCCTTCTCTAGTCATAAACAACGATTGTGGAATTCTGGTAGATTACAGCTCTCTCAGTACAGGTATGCACTTGATTTTCTATCTGAGACAGGATTTCTGGGATGTAAACCAGCAAACACTCATATGGATTCTTCGATCAAGCTATCTCGATTACGCTCTCCTTCGGATTCTCCAATACCTGACCCAGGCCGATATCGACGCTTAGTTGAGAAACTTATTTATCTTACCGTCACTCGTCCTGACATTACCTTCCCCGTTAGCACAGTGAGTCAATATATGCAGAATCTTTTGTACTCTCATCTTACGGCAGTTGAGTATATTTTCAGATAAATCAAAGGTTCTCCAGGACAGGGTTTTCTTTACAAACTATCATTTATATTGTCACTCACGGCCTTTGCGGATGCTGACTTTACTGGATCCGTTGATGATCGTCGTTCCACGAGTGGCTATTGTGTCTTCTTAGGATAAAGTTTGGTTACATGGAAAACTAAGCAAAATGTAATTGCTTGTTTTTCTGCAGAGGTTGAATATAGATCTATGGCGCATACGGTTGCTCAGTTGGTATGGCTTCCCTCCCTTTTGAGGGATCTTGGAGTTCCTTCTTCCTTTCCGACTACACTCTTCTGTGATAACAAGGCCGCAATTCACATTCTGAGAATCCAGTTTTTTATGAGCGGACCAAACATATCGAGATAGATTGTCACTTCATTCGTGACAAAATGACAGATAAAGTAGTTACACTCCAGCATGTTTCATCTGCAACTCAACTAGCAGATATTCTTACCAAAGCTCTTTCTCGACCGGTTTTCACTCGTCTTCTGTCCAAGCTCCAACTTCCGGGGAGTGTTATGAATATTGTTATGGAAATATATTTAGTTATTATATTTAGTTATCAGTTTGATTAGTTATTATATGATTGTCAGGAGAGGTGATCTATAACTCCCTATATATAGTTGGATGGACTATTACTTTTCTCTCAGGCCAATAAAGTATTTTCCTCTTAATTGTTTTCAACAAGAACAATACTGACCTGATGCAAGAGGGACTCCAGACCTCTTGCCACACGGCAAAAGGCTTTAACACTATATTACTTGGCATCAAGAAGCTTTATTACCATACTATATCAGCACTCCCTATTCCTGACAACTTGAAAATGTCAACAGTCAAATAACTTTCACCCACAAACAAATCCATAAATAACTATCATTTCAAAATTACATGTATAGTGGTACTTACTGCCCTCCTTACAAAGAGAAAGGCCCAAGAGAAAATAAAATTGACTCTTGATGATAGAATAGATAGAGCATGGTAGTATGCAAAAGGTTGACTTTAACTATATGATAAAATGATAGTGTTTAAATTCCTGAAGAAGAATATTTACCAAAAGAGCTTGATTCTCTGGATTGGCATTTTCCAGAAATACACTTCTATGAAGCCTCCGCTGTTCTATGAGAGGATTTTTTGCTAAAACCTTTCTCATATCTGCGACAATGTTCTGCCCAGGAAAAAGAGAAGAATCTAATGATCATGGAATATAAATCAAGACAGTCTGGATCAAGTAAAATCAATTTGACCATTAAAAAAATCCGAACATTAATTTTATTGACATCCAAGTCTCCAATGCCAAGATGGGTCTTAATACGCCAATGTGTCTTCTGGGTAAGATTTCTCACAACATTAACTGTGAACTTATGATTAGGAATATAGACTGCTTCACAGTCCTCACCCCTTATAATAGTTGGAGACCACCAACCAACATGCTGCAAGAAAGAGAATAAAATTGGAGTTCGAGCAGAAATTTTCTCAACAAACAAATGAAGGAAATTCTGTTAAAAGCTTCAAATATGCTCAGACTTTCTATTTGCCCGAAAAATAGCATGCAGCATTCAAGTAGGGAATGGCCTAAGGGAAAATTGTACCAGAAAGGCTTATAATGAGAAGAACAAAGCATATAACTGCAAACAAAACTAACCTCAACTGTACCAGAGACATCATAGCCCTCAATTTTAGCTTGAATCCGTTCATTCGGAATAAATGGGCGGGTGGCATGAATCATAATACTTGATAAAAAGTTTGTGAATATCTGCACAAAATCATTTAAAGATTATTTATGTAGTGACAATCACAATCATCAATTTACTGATTGTTAATATTTGAAAATTTAACATCAGCGTCATTATAAACTTTTCCTGTAAGTGCCGGTCAACCTTATAGAGATCAAGCCTCCAGGAGTCAACCTTCTAATTAGGTGACAAATTTTTATGGGCCAGAGGGCCTTGTCATAAATCCCAGGAGGCCTGCTCACATCTAAGGAAATCTTCTTCCAAGAGTTCGCATGCAATGCGCTATAAAGCAGTTGACCGCCTAAGTGGAAGTGGTCCCAAACCACTCCGCTTTAACCCTAAGCGGTTGCATTAAAAGGTCTAGACATTTTAATCTCTTAAGTAGGCTCTCCCGTCAAAGTGGGTGCTTAAATGGGTTATAATATACGCTTCATGCGTTAGGATTAAAGTTTTCTTCTAATAATATCTGACCCGAAACCCTTTTTACAATACAATACATGTCTCAATCTATTTTCAAATTATACGAACGAAGAAGCCTTAAAGTATTCTCGTTAGCGCTTTCCTCTCGTCGCTCTACTCTCAAGTCTCTAAAGAATCGCCGGCAAATTTCGTCCAAATCATTTTATGTTAAATTCTCATGTCTTTCTTCTCCTTTTCAATTTTATTTCACAATTTATGTAATTTGCAAGCTGAAAGTTTAAGTTAGAAATTTATGATTTATCAATATATTCATCTAATATCATGTATTATAATTTTTTGATCCTATGCATTCCATTTAATGTAAAGTTGCTATATAAATTTAGTATTTTTTCTAATTACATTGTTTTTAGAATTTTTCAATGATTTTTGCTATTTTATCATTTTGTGTGTGTGTGTGTAATATAATTTTACTAAAGTTAAAAAAAACCGCCTAAGCGGCTATACGCTAGGCGGTGCCCTAACCGCTCAGCTCCGCCTAACGCTTTTTACAACCTTGTTCGTATGTAGAAAAACTTGCTATAATGGTCGTGCTATTTAATGTCCAGCCAAAACCTTACACTAACACCATATATCGATAGAATACCTCTCAATATATGTAAGTGGGATATATTCAAGATTACGGGACTGCTCCCCTTCACTCAAGCTACAAGTTACAGACAATACATTATTGATGGATGTTATGTAATTATTTCATCACTTCCGAATTTTGAATAGGTCTAGAAGAAATGAAAAAATATGATAATTTTCTATGAGAAAATGCGACCATTAAGTGTTGGTACCTCACGATCAGCAAGGGTCAGCAGCACCATTCCTAGACCTCCAGCAGTGACCCATTTGTGGGTCGAAAACCCTGACAACTCCATGAATAAAGAAAATGCAGCAACCCTGATGGAGGCGTAGATCTCCTTCAGATGTTGCCTTCCGTTGATCTGCTGATGGCGGCGATGGGTGACAGAGATTGGATCTGGGTTCTGTCGCTCCTGAGATGTGTGGATCTCAATGGGTTTGAGGTTGTGGTTGCCAAGCTACCTGGAAGGAAGTCCCGGGGTGGTTGTACCACCGAAGACCCTCCGACGGTCAAGTTAGACTAGAGATCCGAGCAGAATAACGGCTTAGTGGAGTAAAAATGGCTTACTTGAACCGTCTGGAAGAGGGGTTTATATAACGGTGGTAGCAGGCGAGGCAGGCACGAGAATCACGCCGACCGTTACGCTCCCGACGTCACGCCCGCATGATGAGCGGGACCTCCCGTTAATGGCGAGACAGGCTCGTTAACGGGGGATCGTGGTGGTGTGGAACGTGGGATGTGGCCGGCGGAGATCTCGTGCATGGCGAGATTCACGAGATAGCGGTTACGCCTGCAAGCGGTGCTGTTAGTTGGTCGATAAGACCGAGAAAGATGACCTTGGAGGGAGAGCTCGCGGACGAGCGGGAGAGCCGAGGTATCTTGGATCCGCGGTTGCTCGGAGGCGGGTTGTAAGGCCGAGGAGGCCAGCTGTGCAGGGGGCTCGGAAGCGAGCCAGCGTTCGCTCAGTAGGAAGAGCGTATGTGTGGTCTGGTCGGCCACTGTAAGTCCTTTCTTGCATGCTCTGGGACACGTCATCTGCCACGTGTCCTGATCTGGGAGACCACCGATATCGAGCATCATCATTAGCCCCCCACTCTCGTCCCGACCAGCTGACGGGTCGGGTCGAGAGTGGTTTGCTGGATCACCCGAGGTGAGCTCCTTTCCAAAGATATCGTTGGGCGTGTCTCTGGGCAGTTGGTTGTCTTTTCTGGATGAGGCCAGCGAATCAGGGAGAGATCCTTTGCATTAAAGAGGGTGCGCCGGATCGTGTGCTCTTTGGTGAAGCAACGGGCCACGTGTCGGGTGCCGGTTGGCTGATGTGACGTGCTGCAGCCTTCTGGCATCCGATAGGACACTGCCAATGTGCTTGCGACAGGTGGAGCGATCGTAGCCATTGAGTGCAGTGAACCATTTTGGCGGGATACGACCGTCGCCGTTGGATGAGGACGTCGGCTGTATAAATCGAGGGGAGGCCTGATTCGGGGTCTCTCTCTCTTCCCATTTTCCTCATTCTGAGTCTTATTAGCACGACGCTCTCCCCTCTAGGACGGATCTCGGCGTTTTCTCTTCTCGAGGATTTCTTCCCATCAGGTTAGATGTCTCGCTTCTTCTTCCTTCTGCTTCTTCTCCTTCTGAGTCGAGCTTCGTCTCCCTTTTGGCAGGACAGATGGTTCGATCCCAGACTCTTAGTGCCTTCGGCGCTCAGTCCTTGAGGGGGACGGTGGTGCGACCGTGCCTCCGGCTGATTCGAGCCCTGCGCCGGATATGCCCCCGACGGCGGGGCCACCTGCCCCGTCACAAGCTCTTGACGATTGTTCCGGTGGCGGCCAAAGGCGTACACGGGTTCCCGAACCTCAGACGAGGGATGCAGGAGAGGGCGAAGAAGGAGTTCCTTTTAAGCGGAAGAGGACGGTCTCTCGTGCGCCGCCGACGGAGATTCTGGAGGGGACTCCCGTGCAGGAGGGGAACGTCCAGTTCGAGGTCCCGTCGGGGCTTTCCGTTGCCGCCAGCCTTCTTGCTGGTATGGAGGAGTCGGCCGGGGGCCAGATGCCGCGGGGGACCTTAAGGGCCCAAATGGCGGCTATCGCACAGGAGGCGGTTCAGGTATGTACTCCCTCATGTGTTGCTTAGAGCGACCTTTTCTTAGTTCGGGTGTCCTTAAGTTTCTCTGCCATTTTTCGCCAGGCCCTTCAGCACTGCGCCCTTGTTACTTGTATGGAAGCCGAGAGGGTTATTCGGGCTGCGAGGTCAGCAGAAGAGTCTTCTTCGGAGGTCGAGGGTCTGCGACTCAAGCTGCGTTTGGAGAGGGAGAGGTCGCTCGCCCTCAAAGCCCGGTCAGAAGCCGTGGATCTCACCGTTTCAAAGTGCCGGGAGACCTACCGCTACCTAAGTGAGTCCCACCGGGTCCTTGAGGCGAAGTTGATGGAACTGGCTGATAGTTTTACAGCCATGAGGAGGGCGAGGGATGCCAGCAGGTGGTATGTCGAGGCGGCGCTCCAGGCGGCGGAGGCCGCCGAACTCCGGGCTAGGAAGGCGGTGACGGATTACAAGGAGTCGGACCAGTTTTACGTCAATCTCGGCGAGGCCTCCGCCACTGCATGGAACAAGGCTCTTGATACCGCCAAGGAGCAGCTTCCGGAGTTCACCGACGGTGAGCTCCGTGCTCGGGTCCCACTCTCGGTGGTCACGCCTCCGGCCGATAGCGATGAAGGGAGTGAGGTCTAGGCGGGGCTTGCTGCCCGAACTTTTTGGTTTTTCCTCCTCTCTTTTGTAAGCCTCCGGGCAATTTGATAAGGCTGGGGAGCCCATAATACCCTTGTAAAGACTTTTGGTTTTGTAAATAAAAACTTTTTGTTTTTGCAGTAATGTTTGTGCTTGTACTTTCTTTTGTTGGTAGACACTTGTATCTACACAGTACTGCTTTTATAGTCGGCATGTTCCTCGTGTAGCGATTACTCGTCGACTTGACTCTGATCATTTGTCGAGTGTGCGAGGACCGGCGGGAAGACGGTATCTCCATGGCCCCGAAGTCGAAGTGGAGATCGCTAAGACGTTGATAGACCGGATGCCTCTTGCTGAGTTCATGTTCCTTAGTTGTTGGAGGGGCCGTGAGTGGCCAACTAAGGATGGTGCTGAGCAGGGTAGCTGCTCGGTGCCTCTTGAAGAGGGCTTTGGTCCTTGGTTTGTTGGGGTAGGGAGCTACCAGCCAGGGATAACCGGGCAAGGGCAGGCCCGGTTGCCTCTTGCGAGGGCTTAGATCCCTGGTGTTGTGAGGTAGGGAAGCTACCGGCCAGGGATAGCCGAACAGGGTAGCCGCTCGGTTGCCTCTTGGTGAGGGCTTTAATCCCTAGGCATTGGGGTAGGGAGCTACCAGCCAGGGATAACCGAGCAAGGGCGGGCCCGGTTTCCTCTTGCGAGGGCTTAGATCCCTGGCATTGTGAGGTAGGGAAGCTACCGGCCAGGGATAGCCGAGCAGGGTAGCCGCTCGGCTGCCTCTTGGTGAGGGCTTCGATCCCTAGGCGTTGGGGTAGGGAGCTACCAGCCAGGGATAACCGAGCAAGGGCGTGCTCGGTTCCCTCTTGCTAGGGCTTAGATCCATGGCGTTGTGAGGTAGGGAAGCTACCGGCCAGGGGTAGCCGAGCAGGGTAGCCGCTCGGGTGCCTCTTGGTGAGGGCTTCGATCCCTAGGCGTTGTGGTAGGGAGCTACCAGCCAGGGATAACCGAGCAAGGGCGGGATTGGTTTCCTCTTGCGAGGGCTTTGATCCTTAAGGATGGACCGGACAGGGTTGCTGTCCGGTGCCTCTTGGCGAGGGCTTTGATCCCTGGTTTGGTAGGGAGCTGCCATCCAGCGATAACTAAACAAGGGTGGGTTCGGTTGCCTCTATGAATACTTTGATCCTTGGTTTGTTGGGGTAGGGAGCTACCAGCCAGGGATAACCGAACAAGGGCGGGTTCGGTTTCCTCTTGCGAGGGCTTTTCATTCTTAGCACGGGAGGGGCCGTAATTGGCCTACTAAGGATGGCCGAGCAGGGTTGTTGTTCGGTGCCTGATCGTTGATCGCACGCGGAAAGCGTGTCGGATGTTCAAAGATTTAAAGTGTAACCGCGATCAGGACGGTGTCGCTTTGCAGCTAGCCGGTTGAGCACGGGTCGGTCCACAGGGAGATGGTGGTATCTTACCTTCTTGTTTTAGACGAGTCAATAAAGAATCTGTGTGTTTGTTTGATTCTAACCTATGTGTATATCTGCAAGTATAAAGTTGTTAAGAAAAGATACGAAATTGTAAGCTAAGAAATCCGTACTCAAAACCTTTGAGCCGAGTCTTGACCAATTGAAGCTAAGCAATTGGCAACAACGTGGATTAGGGGATTTAAGCGCGGTATTCGTGGAATTCGGCTTATTTACCCTTGTCCTTCCGTTCTTGTCTCTTGCTTTCGCCTCCGGCCAAACCGAACGCAACCGGTCGTGGTTAGGAATCACCGTTACCTTGTCAGGGTACGGTGCCTAACGGAGCGCTTGCGTATGGTTTGGGCGAAGTTCAAATGGAAAATAACGGGAAAAGGAATTGGCAAAGAAATGTGTTAACTTACAATACCGTATTTCTTCTTAACAATAATAATTACAACATTCACAAAATGAACAAAAGAGAACAAAAAGAAAAGAACAAAGAAAAGAAAAGATACAAGTATTAAAGTGCATGAATAGAATTGCAAGTAATAAAAGCAAGAAAATAAATTGCAAGTAATTAAAGACAAGAATGAAAAATGCAAGAAAGTAATTACAAGAACCATAGAACTCAAAACAAGCATGGGATCAATAGCCAACCCTTAAACTTGCAATCTCAATGAAGAGGTTGCAAGATCAAGGGAAGGGTAGAGAACTCATGTGAATTGAAGCGCTAAGGCGAGAACGAAATGATACAACCCCTTGAGACCAATGACCAAAACTTAAACTTGCAAGCTCACTTAAGAGGTTGCAAGATCAAGTTAAGATAGAGAGCTCAAGGGGGAAGCTTAAACAAAAAGAATAATACAAAAAACCTTCATCTTTATTCACATCCACAAAAAAGCTTCTCACTTACAATTTCATGGAAGAGGAATGAAGAAGAAGAAGAAAAAGAACTAAATCCTACAAAAGAATGGAGAACAAAGAATGACCCTTGGTTGTGCTCAAAACTGCTGTATTTATAGGCAGGAGAATGGAGTTCTAGGGCAACCACCAGACCACATGGGAAATACCCAAAATACCCCCAAAAGTTGACGCAGAGAGGGCCCCACCTAGCCGCGGATCCGCCGCCAATACCCCCTATTGGCCGCGGATCCGCGCCCCTACAGTAGGTTTAGGGTGTGGGGTTTCTTGTACGGCCCTGATCTGCTGTCCCCTGTTGTCTGGTACACATATTTTCTGATAATTCTTTCACAATTCTTCCAGAATTTCTGTTGAGGAAAGGTGGACTTTTTGTGGATGTTTTTGTCATGATTGTCTCGAGCTCCGCGTAGATTTCTTGGAACTTGTTGTTGCCATTGAGCCTTGTGCATGAAGGTGACATTGATTTGACATTTTGTCTTCCTAAACTGGTATCTGGCAACATACGGATGACGAGCGGAGATCGTGTTTTCTCAGTGGTTGGCAGGAACCCGGATTTTGTCGTGTTTTCCATGAATTTACCGTTTTAGAACCGAGAACCTGTATCCTGCAAATATATAACAAACACGGATTAAAAGCACCTACCTATAAACAACCGAGCGTAAGAATGGGCGGTATAAAATGCAGTATTCTGTGATGAACAAATACCCCCAAACTTAACTTTTGCTCGTCCCGAGCAAAACCAATTATTCACAAAAATAAAATGTTAACCGCACTTTCGCAGGGAACGCGATTGCACTGAGCACGTGCAACAAGCCGTTAAACCTCTAGTTGTCCCTAGTAGGAGGAGTGTTGTCTCCTGAGGGTTTTCAGCGGATACTACCCACGAAATCCGGTCAAGTTGGTTTTGTAAAATAACTAAGATTCAAACCCTAAAGTTTTGTTTCAGAAAATAACAATTCTATTATCCTAAGTCTAGACTATCGAACCTTTATTTTTCACACCTCGCTTCTTATTTAACTACAGATTTTATATGTCTTTACGTGCAGTGCAAATAGAGTCGTTAAGTTCCGGAAGGATAGATTAAAGTCATCATGTCGCACAATAAAGCCCAGATAACAATTTTAAAAGGATCACATAAGTTTTATAACGAGTTAAGCATTTTTCAAGTTTCGTTTTCCAGTAAGGTTTCAACTTCAGAATTTCTATCTTCCTTAACAGGAAACTAAGTCGTCTTTTTCACTCCACCTTTTTCTTGTTTTCATTTCATACACACCTCTGTGAACGTGCAATAGTCTTTATCATAGAATAAAACCTTCATATTTCCGTTAAATTTTTTTTTATAAAAGCCTGTCTTTTATCAAGATTATTCTCACACAAAGAACCGTTAGGAATTTTAACTCGGAGAGAACACTTGCTTGACTTTGTTTTAAACTGGACTTTCTAGGCTTCTTAGCGAGCTTTGGGCCAATGCATCCAAACCAGTTGGTTTTAGGGCATTAGGTGTAGAAACACCCCAGCGGACTTAATTACTCAAGTTACCTAGGTCCAAAAACAAAAGACAGTTTGGCGTGAAAATCATGATGATTCAATACGAACGGAGATATAACCGGTAGTTCAATTATTTTTTTTGGATAAAAGACGTGTCTAGTGGGTTTGGTGTGTAATCATTCCAATCAAGTTTCAGATGGGTTATCTTTCAGACTTAGTTCCAATTACGGCATCAATAACATTCCTTCATATTCGCTTTACTTCATAAACTATTCTTGACATTACTTATTTCAGAACAAACCTATTTGATCCTCAGAAAATCATTTATCTGTTTAAAAGTTTTTAAACATAAAAGACCTGTCATCTAATTCCCAAAAACTCACGACACGTGTAGTGTGATGCAAAGACGTATATCAGCTATAGTTAACTTCAAAGGAGAGTTATCTTTCAGGTTTTCAAAATCTAAACATAAGATTTAGTTATTCTTATTTTTTCAAACAAAAACCGTCGAATGTTGAATCAGAGTTCTTCCACAAGCTAACTTGACAAAAAAGTTTTTATATTTTTAGAAAATTTTCAGATTTTTATGGATTTTATGGATTTAATATGCAGATGCAAAATATACATATGAATGCGAAGGAAGAAAGCTTACCGAGCATACCCCCAAACTTAAACTTGACAGTGCCCTCACTGTCAGGCTATACCAAGAGGGTCAAAATTGTCGGCGCTCCCTAAAAACAAAATATACACAAAAGGGAAACAAAACAAAAATATATACAAAAAAAAGAGTCCCCCCCAAACTTAAGTAAAACAGTGTTTCCACTGTTAAGCGTTGAAGTTCAGGATTAGGGGGGAAAGAACAGTATCAAGCTATACAAGGCCTTACACAGGCCGAAAGTTAACACCAACCATTCAAAGATTTTATCTCTATAATGTGCGGGTTGGTGAAAGAAGGCGTAGAGAAAAGAGATGGAGAATACGCGAGACCGTATGCGGAGAGAAGCGGGATACGGTCTCGGTATATAAGAGGAAGAAGAATGGCAGAAGGGAGAAAGAAATGGAATACGAACTTGAGGGTGCAAATGGAGTGAATAAATTAGCACAATTTGTGATGAGCTATGTGTAAACAGCGATTGTGCTAATCTATTAACCCGTCGAGAGATTGGGTCAAATCCCTCAAGATTCGTAAGAAACCATGGGTACGCCGAACTTGGTAAACCAGACACAAGAAGTGAAAATGATACGGTTTCTTGCAAGGTCGGACCGATAGGAAGGATGGAGGGAAGTGATCGAGGAGGGGTATCGGTTAAGGTTTCGGGAGGGTGCACACAGTCAATGAAAGTAACAGGATGAATTGGAAAATCCGACTCATCAATTAGAACTGTTTCATCCTCAAAAATATCCTCAAAATTCTCCTCAAAGTTAAGCTTATCCATGCATATTTCATCAAAGTCCAGACGCATATGTTGTTCGGGAAAAACATTTAATGATTCGGGATGATGAATTGGAGAGAAAAACTTAGTCAAATCTATGGGTTCATCATCCAAAATATTCCCGGCGTCAATATTCTTAATCAAGTGAAAATCAAAATTCTCTGACACCTCAACAAAAGCATGGATATCAATTGATTCTGGTTCTAAGATGGAGGTGTAGAGGTCAAAAGGATTGGGATTGGTTTCACATGGAATGGACCCTTCACAATCAGGTAAATCAAATACAACAAAGTTGCACAACTCATTAATCATTCTATCTTCAACTGGTGAATCGTTTGGAACACTAGATAGACTTTCAACATAGGAGTTGTGGGATTCAATTTCAGACGGGTAGGTTTGATTCGGAAGGGGGTACATCTCACTCTCTCCACTCAAATTCACAGCCTGTCCTGCCGCCTCATCATACATTGAAAAAGTTGGAGCTAGTTGAGAACTAGCTACCGGGTCATTAGGTTGCATGAGGGCGGCCATAGACGCATTCAAATCCATCATCTGTTGGCTTGACGCTACCCTAAAGTCTTCCAAGGATTGTTCTAGACTAGACATAGATTGTGATGGGGTTTCAGTAAAAGATTCAAAGTTATTTGGATACTGAAAACTCCCAAGCGGCTGTTCTGAAGCAATGTCTAGGGAAGGTGCAAAAGTAAGGTAGGATTGGTAGGAAGTGAATGGCTGGACAGGAGTGGGATCAACATTTGGATAAGAAGGTGAATGAAATTGTTGATCCCAAGAATTTGAAGTGGTGAAAGGAGTGAAAGGTCGGCTACGAGATTGTTCAATACGTTCAGCGATGGACAAAGGTCTCAGGGTTACAACTGGATTTTCAAAAGGTGTATCAACGCAAGAAGGGGTGAATGTTTGAAACGGTTGATACGAAGTGGATTGCGGGGTCCAGTTGTTCGTCCTAGACGCGTCTATCCGATCTTTCAAAGAAATTTTGGGCATGGAGGGGTCGTTTGAAGTTCGACCAAAACAAGAACCGTATGAAGTAATGTCTGGTTGTGGGTACCAAAGTTCGGCAAGAGTTTTGCGTGGTGGGGTACCCATGATATGAAGAGAGAGAATGAAAGAAAGGCAGAGAAAAGGAGGGGAAAAAGGATGTGATTTTTTTCTTTTTTTTTTTTATATATTAACAAAAGAATGAAGTATACACAATAAAGAATATGGAAAAAAAAAACAATCACGACACAAAAAAAAATACCACACACCTATTCGTTCTAGGGTTAACCTAGGTCAACTAGACCTGCTCCAGAACTTGATTGTCGAAGTAAAACTGTGTCGAGAAACAGGCTCAAGATACACTGATCACGAGGCCAGGTAAGTGCAGAGATAAGGGGAGGTTGTCCAACGCTTTCGCGAAGTTCCTTAATTAAATAACCCTTTCTCTTTTGGCGGTTTCGCCGTTAACACTTTCCTAGACACCCCGTAAACAATATACCGTTAAGCAAGGTTCTAAACACAGTTAACTTCTCCTAGTGAGCGCGAAGTCCTTAAGGCTTAAAGTCTAGTTTCTTTTAATATTTGTGCGGGTAATCGTTATGCTCAAGTTCGTGATTTGTGGGCCACGGAAAAGGTGATGAAATCCTTTACCGTATGTTGTGGGGTTCGCTTGCCCTTAAGTCCGTATTAATTGATGCAATGCGCAATTCAAAAAAATTCTATAAAGAATCAAACAATCGTTTTTTTTATTTTAAGCGCGGCGCTGCAACAAATACGGGTTAGTCAATTTTGGCGTTTGCTAGCGAACTTGCAAAGAATCCTGCAAAGAATAGTATATTAGAAGCGTCGGATTTGAGAAGAAGGTGTTAGTAAAGTACGTACCGTTTAAGTTTTGGGTTAGGAAACCCCCGTTGAATCAAATCCGGTAAGCTTGAATGGTTCGCTTGCGCGGGTCAAACTACCCGGATCTTTAGCACTGTACTTCGCAATCACCTTAACTTTGAATGTATACTTTTCTCCTCACAATCGCAGTTTGCAAATACGCAAAAATCTGCACACTTGCCCACAAAAATGATCAAAAAAAAAAAAGAGATTTTTTTTTTATATATACAAAAAGAATATTAACCCGAATAACAAGAAAGAAAATACGCTACCCTCTCCCCGGCAACGGCGCCATTTGATCGTTGATCGCACGCGGAAAGCGTGTCGGATGTTCAAAGATTTAAAGTGTAACCGCGATCAGGACGGTGTCGCTTTGCAGCTAGCCGGTTGAGCACGGGTCGGTCCACAGGGAGATGGTGGTATCTTACCTTCTTGTTTTAGACGAGTCAATAAAGAATCTGTGTGTTTGTTTGATTCTAACCTATGTGTATATCTGCAAGTATAAAGTTGTTAAGAAAAGATACGAAATTGTAAGCTAAGAAATCCGTACTCAAAACCTTTGAGCCGAGTCTTGACCAATTGAAGCTAAGCAATTGGCAACAACGTGGATTAGGGGATTTAAGCGCGGTATTCGTGGAATCCGGCTTATTTACCCTTGTCCTTCCGTTCCTGTCTCTTGCTTTCGCCTCCGGCCAAACCGAACGCAACCGGTCGTGGTTAGGAATCACCGTTATCTTGTCAGGGTACGGTGCCTAACGGAGCGCTTGCGTATGGTTTGGGCGAAGTTCAAATGGAAAATAACGGGAAAAGGAATTGGCAAAGAAATGTGTTAACTTACAATACCGTATTTCTTCTTAACAATAATAATTACAACATTCACAAAATGAACAAAAGAGAACAAAAAGAAAAGAACAAAGAAAAGAAAAGATACAAGTATTAAAGTGCATGAATAGAATTGCAAGTAATAAAAGCAAGAAAATAAATTGCAAGTAATTAAAGACAAGAATGAAAAATGCAAGAAAGTAATTACAAGAACCATAGAACTCAAAACAAGCATGGGATCAATAGCCAACCCTTAAACTTGCAATCTCAATGAAGAGGTTGCAAGATCAAGGGAAGGGTAGAGAACTCATGTGAATTGAAGCGCTAAGGCAAGAACGAAATGATACAACCCCTTGAGACCAATGACCAAAACTTAAACTTGCAAGCTCACTTAAGAGGTTGCAAGATCAAGTTAAGATAGAGAGCTCAAGGGGGAAGCTTAAACAAAAAGAATAATACAAAAAACCTTCATCTTTATTCACATCCACAAAAAAGCTTCTCACTTACAATTTCATGGAAGAGGAATGAAGAAGAAGAAGAAAAAGAACTAAATCCTACAAAAGAATGGAGAACAAAGAATGACCCTTGGTTGTGCTCAAAACTGTTGTATTTATAGGCAGGAGAATGGAGTTCTAGGGCAACCACCAGACCACATGGGAAATACCCAAAATACCCCCAAAAGTTGACGCAGAGAGGGCCCCACCTAGCCGCGGATCCGCCGCCAATACCCCCTATTGGCCGCGGATCCGCGCCCCTACAGTAGGTTTAGGGTGTGGGGTTTCTTGTACGGCCCTGATCTGCTGTCCCCTGTTGTCTGGTACACATATTTTCTGATAATTCTTTCACAATTCTTCCAGAATTTCTGTTGAGGAAAGGTGGACTTTTTGTGGATGTTTTTGTTATGATTGCCTCGAGCTCCGCGTAGATTTCTTGGAACTTGTTGTTGCCATTGAGCCTTGTGCATGAAGGTGACATTGATTTGACATTTTGTCTTCCTAAACTGGTATCTGGCAACATACGGATGACGAGCGGAGACCGTGTTTTCTCAGTGGTTGGCAGGAACCCGGATTTTGTCGTGTTTTCCATGAATTTACCGTTTTAGAACCGAGAACCTGTATCCTGCAAATATATAACAAACACGGATTAAAAGCACCTACCTATAAACAACCGAGCGTAAGAATGGGCGGTATAAAATGCAGTATTCTGTGATGAACAGTGCCTCTTGGAGAGGGCTTTTAGTCCTTAAGGATGGCCGAGCAGGGTTGCTTCCCGGTGCCTCTTGGCGAGGGCTTTGATCCCTGGCGTTGTGTGGTAGGGGAGCTACCAGCCAGGGATAGCCGAGCAGGGTAGCCGCTCGGCTGCCTCTTGGTGAGGGCTTCGATCCCTAGGCGTTGGGGTAGGGAGATACCAACCAGGGATAACCGAGCAAGGGTGGGCTCGGTTGCCTCTTGCGGGGGCTTAGATCCCTGGCGTTGCGAGGTAGGAAAGCTACCTTCCAGGGATAGCCGAGCAGGGTAGCCGATCGGCTGCCTCTTGGTGAGGGTTTCGATCCTTATCGCTGGAGGGGCCGTAGGAGGCCCGCTAAGGATGGACCGAGCAGTGGAGCTGCTTAGTTGCCTCTTAGTGAGGGCTTAGATCCTTAGCATTTGTAGGGTAGGGGAGCTACCGGCCAGGGATAGCTGAGTAGGGTAGCTGCAGGGCTGCCCCTTGGTGAGGGGTTTGATCACAAATACAGAACTCTTCTTTTTGCAATGTTCTAGCGTTCCCTTCTTGTTATTCGGATGAAAATTACTTTTTAGAAAAATTTACATCGTCTTTGTGAAAGGAGAGGTGCACACTTGTAGGTAGTGATTTCACTGGTACAGCTTGAGCTTCTCGGCATTATAAGGCCGTGGAAACTTGCGTCCGTCCGCGTCCTGCAAACGGTAGGCTCCGCTGGGAAGTACCTCGGCCACGAGGAAAGGACCGTCCCATTTTGGGGAAAACTTGTGCATCCTGCCTTGATCGACGAACTCATTTCGCCGTAGGACTAGATCCCCGGTCCTGAAGGAGCGACGATTGACCCGCGCGTTATAGTATCGGGCAGTTTGCTGCTGATAGGCGGCAACCCTGATCTGAGCCCGGTCTCATTTCTCCAACAAGATGTCCAGGTTGGTCCATAGTGCCGTGGTGTTTGCTTCATCATCGAAGTGTTCGACCCGATGACTGGGTAGCCCGATCACCGCTGGGACCATTGCCTCGGTCCCGTAGCAAAGGCTGAAAGGGGTTTCCCCGGTGGGGGTCTTCTTTGATGTGCACAGGGCCCATAGGACCCGGGGCAATTTCTCAACCCAACTGCCTTGGCGTCCCTCCAGTCGGGTCCAAAGACCCCGGAGGACATCTCGGTTAGCGACTTCGGCCTGCCCGTTGCATTGGGGATGTGAGACCGCGGCGAACTTCATGAGGATATGATATTCGTTGCAGAAATCCTTCACTTTTTCGTTTTCGAAGTTCGTCCTGTGGTCGGTGATGATGCACCTCGGAATGCCGAATCGGAGTATCAGGTTATTCTGCAGGAACTTGATGGTCGTGGCGGCGTCTGGCTTCCTGATGGGGACTGCCTCGATCCACTTCATGAAGTAATCTACCGCGACGAGAATATATTTGTGCCCGCCTGTGCCGGTAGGGAACTGGCCTATCATGTCCAATCCCCACTGGGCAAATAGCTATAGGGAGGTCAGCGCGGTTAGCTCGGTAGCCGGGAGGCGGGGTACGTGTTCATATCAGATTTTTGCATTTTCAGACCGCCCAATTTTTATCACATTGCTTATCGGTAGATACTCTTGAGCCGTGTTTGCTAGTAAAATGTAGGATACAGGTTCTCGGTTCTAAAACGGTGAAATTCATGGAAAACACGACAAAATCCGAGTTCCTGCCAACCACTGAGAAAACACGGTCTCCGCTCTTCATCCGTATGTTGCCAGATACCAGTTTAAGAGACAAAATGTCAAATCAATGTCGTTTTCATGCACAAGGCTCAATGGCAGCACAAGATCCAAGAAATCTACGCGGAGCTCGAGGCAATCATGACAAAAACATCCACAAAAAGTCCACCTTTCCCTCAACAGAAATTCTGGAAAAATCGTGAAGGCAATTTGAGAAAATACATATGCCAGAATAAAGTACACAGCAAACCAGGGAAGCACCAAAAATCCCATGCCCTAACTCCACCAGAGTGCGGCGGATCCGCGGCATAGGGAGGCTTAGGCCGCGGATCCGCGGCCACTCTGTGGAGTCAGAGCATGGGCTTTGGGGGGTATTTGGGTCTTTTCATATGTGTTCTGGTGGTTGCCCTAGATTTCCATTCTCCAGCCTATAAATAGCCCAGAACTTTGAGAAGGAAAGGGTCCATAATCTTGTATTCTTTTTCTAGGTTTTAGAATACATGTTCTTCTTCTTCTCATCTCTTCTCCATTAAAACTTGTAGTGAGCTTTGTGAGTGAAGAATGGTGAATAAAGAAGTTCATTTTATTATCATGCTTATCTTGTTCTTTCTATAATTGTTGTAATTTTCATTTGTTAACTAGTTGTTGTTATTTCGTGTTGTTTCTTTCTTCTCTCTTTTTCTTTATCCTTAAAACGACTATGATGCTTACGCTCGATCCTCGCCAAGGTGAGGTCGCAAATAGCTAGTTGTTATCTTCTAATCTCTTTCTTTCTATCTTCCTCTTTTGTTTTGTTTTATTTTTCCGTATCATGATGTGTGAGTAGTTTAATACTTGTTAGGGTAGGATAAGGGAAGTTTGAGAGAAGGAAATCTCTCTCACTCTTTCCTTGCCCAACAGCTTAATTCGACTCCCGTTAATTGAACTACAATCCGCTCCTTACGGCACCCTATCCTACATGATAGCGGTGATTCCGTAGTGAGACCGGTTGTGGTTGAATTAACCGGAGGTTATGGCTAAGAGCCAAGAACGGACGGACAAGCACCAAAAGGAAGAACTTATGCGTTGGAAAGCCTAGCTTATACTCGCAAGTTCCTTCCTAGTCGTGCTAATCCCCGTTATTGCCGATTACCGTAACACCGATATTAAGAGGGGCAACGAAAGATGTGGAGACTCCTAACTCAAACTAACCTAATCCTAACCCTAACAAGCTCTCTTTACATATCATTTTACTGCTTAACTAATCACAACAAAATCTGAAAAACTGGACTTAACTCGTTAACGCACATAGAAAAAGATTCCCATCTCCCTACGGACGACCCGTACTCAACCGGCTAGCTACAAGCGAAACCGTCTTGATTGCGGTATTTAACTAAAACTTGAACACGCAGAATTGCTAACAATCAAATGGCGTCGTTTCCGGGGAGACGGTAGTTTATTTCCTTGTGTAATTTCGGGTTAACTTGTGAATATAACCGAAAAACAAAAAAAAAATATCCATTGTAAAAAAACCATCTTGTTGTTTTTTATTATCTTTTGTGCAAGTGTGCAGGAAAATACGAAGTTCAAGATCGGCGCCAAAGACGTCGGATAAGACGGAGTTCAAGTACAGTGCCAAAGACGTGGGAAGATAGACCCACATTTTGCGGCTACACCGTGACGGATCAAAACGGAACAAACGGTCTACTATCAAGATCTGGAGCAGGTACAGTGAGCAAATAAAAATTCAGAAGATCCAGACAAGCAGAGGAGACCCATACCAGCACCCACACAAAAACTGAAGACCCAACTCCCTGTTACTGCCGCGGAACCGCGGCAATAGAGGACTTAGGCCGCGGATCCGCGGCCACTTGGTGCCTTTGGGCTGTCAAATTCTCTCTGTAAGTCTCTCTCCTCTCTCCCACTCCTCTAGACTCCAATAAATTGTGTTTTCTGCAGATTTCTTTGCGCAAACTCTTCTCCCCCTTCCAATAAACTGTTCTTGTGCAGGATTCTTTGCGCCGCGCTAAAAATAAAAAAATTGTTTGCAGTTGCTTTGTTACTGCTTTGCATTTCTTTAATACGGACTTAAGGGGCTTGAAACCAATCCAGATTGGGTGGGGATTTCATCACCCTTCCCAGGACCCCAAAAATCATAAAAGCATATGCATTGTCCATTGTAAATTAAAAAATACTAGACTTCAGCCCTAAGGACTTCGCGCTCATTAGGAGAAGATAAACCGTGTTTAGAACCTCGCTTAACGGTATATTGTTTACGGGGTGTCTAGGAAAGTGTTAACGGCGCAACCGCCAAAATAGAAATGGTTATTTAATTAAGGAACTTCGCGAAAGCGTTGGACAACCTCCCCTTATTTCTGCACTTACCTGGCCTCGTGATCAGTGTATTTTTAAGCCCGTTTCTCGACACTGTTTAACTTCGACAATCAAGTTCAGGAGCAGGTCTAGTAGACCTAGGTTACCCTAGATCTAGGTGTGATTGTGCATATCTTGTTTGTGATTACTTAAGCCGTATATCTGTACATATTTCTATAAATCTCTTTCTAAAAACAAAAAAAAAAGAAAAAATCAAAAACTTTTATAAAAACTTGCCCTTTGTCGCCAAATCCATTTTTCACCCACCACCCATCACCTTTCTCCATTGACGTTTTCTTACCCTCACCTTCTCCGCTTTAACTATACTAAACTCGTTTAGTGTATGTCCGCTTGGACTCGGGACACTAGCGCCCGTCTAGTCCGCGTTACGTTAGTCGCTACCGACTATGCGATCGACTCCGAAGTCGATACTCCGTCCACTCCTCTTTCACCCCTTCCTTTGCCGGCC
The DNA here is from genome assembly GCA_030015575.1 of Agapanthus africanus. Taxonomy (NCBI): domain Eukaryota; kingdom Viridiplantae; phylum Streptophyta; class Magnoliopsida; order Asparagales; family Amaryllidaceae; genus Agapanthus; species Agapanthus africanus. Next base: position 571,039,599 of record CM057345.1, on the reverse strand, counting down.
AACTCCGACGTTGACCGGAATTCTGTTCATATATCTTCACCTTCACCTTCACCAACCTCTTCTTCCGCGATGTCAGGATTTAATCCGAACATCTCTTTGACCACCCCTGGATTGGCTCCACCTCCTACGGAGACCAATATCCCACCACCACCGCCTGTTGTAGCGCCACAGCGAATCGTGCTCCAGGATCGTTTCTATCCCACCCGTTCTGCACTTCCCACCTGCCTTTCTCTTCCTCCGGCCAATGGGGACAACTTTGAAATTAAGCCCCACTTCATCAACATGCTTCCACGTTTTCATGGGCTTGAATCTGAAGATGCCTATATCTTCATCAACAAATTTCAAAACGTCTGTGCCATGATGAAAACCACCCAGCTGTCGGACGATGCTATACGTCTACGGGTCATTCCGTTCACTTTATGCGATCTTGCTGAAAAATGGCTGTATAGTACCGCTTCCCACTCAATCACCAGCTGGGACGAGTTTGATAAAGCGTTCCTAAAAAAATTCTATCCGAATCATAAGACCGCAAGGATTCGAAATGAAATCAACCAATTCTCCCAGCTTCCTTCTGAACCCTTCTGGAAGTGCTTTGACCGGTACAAAGACCTTCTTGTTCAGTGTCCTCACCACGGTATAGAGAAATGGCAACTCTGCCAAACCTTATACGAGGGCCTGAACCCAGCAACGAAGTAGTTGTTGGAAACCATCTGTCAGGGCCACTTCCTATCCAAATCTGACGAGGAAGCGTGGCAATTCTTTGACGACCTTGCGGAGCAAACGCTACAATGGAAGAGCACCAGACCGACTTCTTCTTCTTCTACCTCCACTTCTACCGATCAGTCTAGGGTAGGAATCCACCAACTTGATGTCTCTATTGCGATGAAAGCTGAAATGGCTGCAATAACAAGAAAGCTTGAAGCGATAGAGAGCAAATTTTCTGCTCCTGCTCCTGCCCCTGTTCTCCCCCTTCGTACCATCTGCGCTTGTTGTTCCGATCCTTCTCACTTGACCGAAGAGTGTCCTTACAATCCACCCTCGCAAGGACAGGATCAGGTCAATGCTGTATTTCAGCAAAGACCGAGGAATGATCCATACTCTTCCACCTACAATCCCGGTTGGAGGAACCATCCCAATTTCGCCTGGAATCAGAATCAGAATCAATTCTAAGGCAACAATTTCCAAAGGGCCCCTCCACCGCAACAACAAGCGCAACAACAAACTCAACATCAATATCAGCAGCCCTTCCAACCCCAACCTTTCCAAAATCAGACGAACAACTTTGCACCCAACAATTCTTTTCCACCAAACAACTTTGTTCCGTCAAACAACGATAAGGTTTCCTCGCTCGAGCAAAGTCTGGAGGCGTTCGTTAAACAATCGACTCAATCCACCACCAACATCCAGTCTTCCATTCAATCCTTAGTGCAACACACTGCCGCACACGGGCAAAGCATCAAGACAATCGAGGCCCAGATTGCACAGCTGAACGCGGCCTTAAGCGAGCGAGAGAAGGGGAAGCTCCCGTCCCAACCACTCCCAAATCCCGGTCACCCACATAATGCACATGTTGCTCTTGAACAACAGAACCATAATGTGAGTGCCGTGACCACATTGAGATCGGGAAGGATGCTGCAAAACAACATTGGCGAACGGATCAACGATGACATCCCGGCCGCTGCTTCTTCTTCTTCTTCTTCTTCTTCTTCGTCTTCTGAGCCTATTCTCCGTTCTTCACAAGGCTCACCTTCCTCTTCTTCTGCTCCGAATGGACCCACTTCTCACTCCACGAAAACACCTGTTCTGGGATCCGTTCCGACTCCACAATCTCCTCCTCCAGCATTAGACTTAACCAATTTTCAAAATGTTCCATTTCCAAACCGGTTGAGGTCTAACAAACAAAATCCACAAATGGAGAAGATTCTGGAGTTATTCAAGCAAGTTAACATTAACATTCCTCTTTTAGATGCTGTCCAACAAGTCCCGTCTTACGCGAAAATCTTAAAGGACTTGTGCACGAAAAAGAGGAAGTCTCAGGTACCCAAGAAAGTTTTCTTGGCTAGTGCTGTGAGTGATGCCCTTACCCAATCTTTACCACAAAAACGGAAGGACCCTGGCTGTCCTACGATTTCTATTACTATTGGGGATAAGAACATCAACCGCGCACTATTAGATCTTGGTGCCAGTGTTAACCTGCTTCCGTATTCAGTATACGAGCAATTAGGCGTCGGAGAGCTGAAACCCACACACTGCACTCTCCAAATAGCCGACCGATCGATCACCCATCCTAGGGGTGAGCTAGAGGATGTGTTAATAAAATTCGGGGACTTCATATTCCCCGTTGACTTCATTGTATTAGATACACAGCCTGTAGCTAACCCCCGGAATCAAATTCCGGTGATACTCGGTCGCCCATTTCTCGCAACCTCAAATGCTGTGATCAATTGTCGCAATGGTTCGATGAACCTCTCTTTTGGAAATATGACGATTGAACTCAACATTTTTAGGTTGGGGAATCAGCCCGCCGAACCTAATGCTCATATACTGGACGTTTGCTCGATCCAGGAGATCACCCCAGAAGAGTGTGAATTCGAGGAGTTTCTGTTTGATCACGATAATCTTGACGCCACTAGTGCGTTTCTCTTCGAACCTGCTGCTGTTTCTGCGCCCAACAACGACTACGAGTGTTTCACGTTCTCGAACGATCTTAGCCGCGCACAACCCGAGTTTGAATCCTTCGACTTTCCGGATGAGTTACCTGAACCATCCAACTCAGTTGCCTACACTCGCTTTGAACCTTTGCTGGAGTCCTTTGAGTTCGAGACCTTTGCACCAATCTTGCCTTCCATCGTTTCACCTCCAACGCTCGAACTCAAGCCTTTGTCGTCTCACCTTAAGTACGCTTACTTAGGTGAGAACGAGACCCTCCCTGTCATCATCTCGGCTTCTCTAGCTCCAGAGCAAGAGAAAGCCCTTCTCGCGGTCTTGCACAGCAACAGGAAAGCTTTTGGCTGGTCCATGGCAGACATCAAGGGGATTAGTCCCCTGATCGTTGAGCATCACATTCATCTGATGGATGATGCCAAACCAGCCCGGGATCCACAAAGACGGCTCAATCCAGTCATGAAAGAGGCTGTGAAGAAGGAGATCGTAAAATGTCTAGATAGTGGTATCATTTACCCTATCTCTGATAGCCAGTGGGTTAGCCCCATTCATGTTGTCCCCAAGAAGTCGGGCATCACGGTCATAACTAACGAGGCGAACGAGTTAATCCCTACCCGCACCCAAACTGGGTGGCGAGTTTGCATTGATTACAGAAAACTCAACGCCGCAACGCGGAAAGACCACTTTCCGCTACCTTTCATTGACCAGATGCTTGAACGATTGGCCGGACACGAGTACTACTGCTTTCTTGATGGCTACTCCGGCTATAATCAAATCCCCATCGCCGAAAAAGACCAGGACAAGACCACATTCACTTGTCCTTTCGGCACGTTTGCATATCGACGCATGCCCTTTGGGTTTTGCAATGCGCCCGCTACCTTCCAGTGGTGTATAATGGGAATTTTCTCAGACATGGTGGAAAAATTTCTGGAGATTTTCATGGATGACTTCTCCATCTTCGGCGATTCCTTCAACAAGTGTTTGCTGCATCTTGACGCTGTCCTTACCCGATGTAAGGACAAGAATCTCACTTTGAACTGGGAGAAATGCCACTTCATGGTGCGCAAAGGTATTGTCTTAGGACATATCATCTCGCAAAATGGCATAGAGGTTGACAAAGCTAAGATTGAGGTCATTTCCAATCTGCCTCATCCCCGATGCGTCAGAGATATCCGAGCCTTCCTTGGCCATGCCGGTTTCTATAGACGGTTCATCAAGGACTTTAGCAAGATTGCTAGGCCCTTGACTCTTTTGCTGGCCAAGGACACGCCATTCGACTTCAACTCGAGCTGTGTGACAGCCTTCGAGTCATTGAAAAGCTCACTCACTTCTGCTCCCGTTCTTTCTTCACCTGACTGGACGCACCCATTTGAGATTATGTGCGATGCATCCGACTTTGCCATTGGTACTGTCCTTGGACAACACATCAACAAGATGCCGCACGTAATCTATTATGCGAGCCGAACCCTGAACGACGCCCAACTCAATTATACAACAACTGAGAAGGAATTCTTGGCTGTTGTATTTGCTTTAGAAAAGTTCAGGCCCTACCTCATCGGCTCTCCAGTCATTGTCTACACAGACCATTTTGCTCTGCGCCATCTTTTTGCGAAGAAAGATGCAAAATCTCGGTTAATACGTTGGATCCTCTTGCTTCAAGAGTTTGACCTTGTCATTAAGGACAAACGAGGATGTGAAAACGTAGTTGCCGACCATCTCTCACGACTTCCTTCTTCGCCTTCGCTTCCAATTCCAATCAACGACGTTTTCCCGGATGAACAGCTCTTGACAGTATCTTGCGAACCCTGGTTCGCAGATATTGTGAACTATTTGGCCACGGGATTACTACCGACCGAATGGTCAAGTCAGGACAGACTTCGCTTCTTATCCCAAGTAAAACACTTTTACTGGGACGAACCCTATTTGTTCAAGTACTGTCCCGACCAGATTATTCGTCGGTGTGTCCCTGATGAGGAATTCAAGAGTGTGCTGTCATTTTGCCACGATCAAGCGTGTGGCGGGCATTTTGGCCCCAGAAAGACAGCTGAGAAGATCTTGCAATGTGGTTTCTACTGGCCACAACTTTTCAAAGACGCTCATGACTATTGCAAGACTTGCTCCCGGTGCCAACACATGGGCCGGATATCCCGGAGGAACGAGATGCCGCTCCAACCAATCTTGGTTGTGGAGATTTTCGATGTTTGGGGGATAGATTTCATGGGGCCGTTTCCCAGCTCTTTTGGGAACTTGTACATCCTTCTAGCTGTTGATTACGTCTCTAAATGGGTCGAGGCTGTGCCCAGCCGGACTAACGACAACAAGGTTGTCGTTAGGTTCCTTAAAGAAAACATTTTCTCCCGGTTTGGGCACCCCCGAGCGATCATTAGCGACAATGGAAGTCATTTCTGCAATAAAACTTTCGAAGCCTTGATGCGGAAATACTCCATTAATCATAAGCTCTCTATGCCCTACCACCCCCAAACCTGCGGACAGGCCGAAATTTCAAATCGGCAAATCAAGCAGATACTGTAGAAGACGGTTTCCAAGAACCGTAAGGATTGGTCGCTGAAACTCACTGATGCCCTTTGGGCCTTTCGAACCGCTTATAAGACCGACCTTGGCATGTCTCCCTATCGGCTTGTGTACGGAAAAGCCTGCCACCTACCTGTCGAAATAGAGCATCGCGCATTTTGGGCGATAAAGGAGCTGAATCTGTCTCTCGAGGATGCAGGCAGCCATCGGATGCTGCAGTTGAACGAACTGAGCGAGCTTAGGGATGAGGCTTACGATAACGCGGTTGTCGTTAAGAACCGAACGAAGGTGTTTCACGATAAACACCTTTTGCGCAAAACCTTCGTACCTGGTCAGCAGGTACTGCTTTACGACACCCGACTTCACTTCCATCCTGGAAAGCTCAGATCTCGTTGGAAAGGACCGTATTTTGTGCGGAATGTGTATCCGTAGGGCGCTATGGATTTGGAAAATCCAAAGGACGGTTCATTTTTCAAAGTGAACGGACACCGCTGCAAACCGTACCTTAGCGCCGAACCAACAGAGGAGCTCCTGTTCTTACAGGAGCCGGTTTACCCTGAATGATCTTCCTCTGCCTACCTCCAAACTTCGGTTATCCAGCCAAGAACAGTGGACACTGTTCCAAATAAGTTTGGGGGTATGTACAAACCATTTTGTATATATTTGTGTATATTCTTTTTTCTTTTTCTTTAAAAACAAAAAACAAAAAATTTGTGTATCGCTAACCGACAGTTTTGACCCCTCAAATGATCTCTTCATGCAACGACATTGAGGACACTGTCCAGTTTAAGTTTGGGGGTACGCTCGGTACGCATTTCTTACCTTCGCATTCATATGTATATTCTGCATCTGTATATTAAAATCCATAAAATCCATAAAAATCTGAAAATTTTCTGAAAATATAAAAACTTTTCTGTCAAGTTAGCTTGTGGAAGAACTCTGATTCAACATTTCGACGGTTTTTGTTTGAAAAAATAGGAATAACTAAATCTTATGTTTAGATTCTGAAAACCTGAAAGATAACTCTCCTTTGAAGTTAACTATAGCTGATATACGTCTTTACATCACACTACACGTGTCGTGAGTTTTTGGGAATTAGATGACAAGTCTGTTATGTTTAAAAACTTTTAAACAGATAGATGATTTTCTGAGGATCAAATAGGTTTGTTCTGAAATAAGTAATGTCAAGAATAGTTTATAAAGTAAAGCGAATATGAAGGAATGTTATTGATGCCGTAATTGGAACTAAGTCTGAAAAATAACCCATCTGAAACTTGATTGGAATGATTACACACCGAACCCACTAAACACGTCTTTTATCCAAAAAAATAATTGAACTGCCGGTTATATCTCCGTTCGTATTAAATCATCTGATTTTCACGCCAAACTGTCTTTTGTTTTTGGACCTAGGTAACTTGAGTAATTAAGTCCGCTGGGGTGTTTCTACACCTAATGCCCTAAAACCAACTGGTTTGGGTGCATTGGCCCAAAACTCGCTAAGAAGCCTAGAAAGTCCAGATTAAAACAAAGTCAAGCAAGTGTTCTCTCCGAGTTAAAACTCCTAACGGTTCTTTGTGTGAGAATAATCTTGATAAAAGACAGACTTTTATAAAAAAAAAATAGCGGAGATATGAAGGTTTTACTCTATGATAAAGACTATTGCACGTTCACAGAGGTGTGTATGAAATGAAAACAAGAAAAAGGTGGAGTGAAGAATAAGACCTAGTTTCCTGTTAGGGAAGATAGAAATTCTGAAGTTGAAACTTTACTGGAAAACGAAACTTGAAAAATGCTTAACTCTTTATAAAACTTATGTGATCCTTTTAAAATTGTTATCTAAGCTTTAGTGTGCGACATGATGACTTTAATCGATCCTTCTGGAACTTAGCGACACTATTTGCACTGCACGTAAAGACATATAAAATCTGTAGTTAAATAAGAAGTGAGGTGTGAAAAATAAAGGTTCGATGATCTAGACTTAGGATTATAGAATTGTTATTGAATCTTAGTTATTTTACAAAACCAACTTGACCGGATTTTATGGGTAGTATCCGCTGAAAACCCTTAGGAGACAACACTCCTCCTACTAGGGACACCTAGAGGTTTAACGGCTTGTTGCACATGCTCAGTGCAATCGCATTCCCTGCGAAAGTGAGGTTAGGAAATTTTTTGTGAATAAATTGGCTTTGCTCGGGACGAGCAAATGATAAGTTTGGGGGTATTTGTTCATATCAGATTTTTGCATTTTCATACCGCCCAATTTTTATCACATTGCTTATCGGTAGATACTCTTGAGCCGTGTTTGCTAGTAAAATGCAGGATACAGGTTCTCGGTTCTAAAACGGTGAAATTCATGGAAAACACGACAAAATCCAGGTTCCTGCCAACAACTGAGAAAACACGGTCTCCGCTCTTCATCCGTATGTTGCCAGATACCAGTTTAAGAGACAAAATGTCAAATCAATGTCGTTTTCATGCACAAGGCTCAATGGCAGCACAAGATCCAAGAAATCTACGCGGAGCTCGAGGCAATCATGACAAAAACATCCACAAAAAGTCCACCTTTCCCTCAACAGAAATTCTGGAAAAATCGTGAAGACAATTTGAGAAAATACATATGCCAGAATAAAGTACACAGCAAACCAGGGAAGCACCAAAAATCCCATGCCCTAACTCCACCAGAGTGCGGCGGATCCGCGGCATAGGGAGGCTTAGGCCGCGGATCCGCGGCCACTCTGTGGAGTCAGAGCATGGGCTTTGGGGGGTATTTGGGTCTTTTCATATGTGTTCTGGTGGTTGCCCTAGATTTCCATTCTCCAGCCTATAAATAGCCCAGAACTTTGAGAAGGAAAAGGTCCATAATCTTGTATTCTTTTTCTAGGTTTTAGAATACATGTTCTTCTTCTTCTCATCTCTTCTCCATTAAAACTTGTAGTGAGCTTTGTGAGTGAAGAATGGTGAATAAAGAAGTTCATTTTATTATCATGCTTGTCTTGTTCTTTCTATAATTGTTGTAATTTTCATTTGTTAACTAGTTGTTGTTATTTCGTGTTGTTTCTTTCTTCTCTCTTTTTCTTTATCCTTAAAACGACTATGATGCTTACGCTCGATCCTCGCCAAGGTGAGGTCGCAAATAGCTAGTTGTTATCTTCTAATCTCTTTCTTTCTATCTTCCTCTTTTGTTTTGTTTTATTTTTCCGTATCATGATGTGTGAGTAGTTTAATACTTGTTAGGGTAGGATAAGGGAAGTTTGAGAGAAGGAAATCTCTCTCACTCTTTCCTTGCCCAACAACTTAATTTGACTCCCGTTAATTGAACCACAATCCGCTCCTAACGGCACCCTATCCTACATGATAGCGGTGATTCCGTAGTGAGACCGGTTGTGGTTGAATTAACCGGAGGTTATGGCTAAGAGCCAAGAACGGACGGACAAGCACCAAAAGGAAGAACTTATGCGTTGGAAAGCCTAGCTTATACTCGCAAGTTCCTTCCTAGTCGTGCTAATCCCCGTTGTTGCCGATTACCGTAACACCGATATTAAGAGGGGCAATGAAAGATGTGGAGACTCCTAACTCAAACTAACCTAATCCTAACCCTAACAAGCTCTCTTTACATATCATTTTACCGCTTAACTAATCACAACAAAATCTGAAAAACTGGGCTTAACTCGTTAACGCACATAGAAAAAGATTCCCATCTCCCTGCGGACGACCCGTACTCAACCGGCTAGCTACAAGCGAAACCGTCTTGATTGCGGTATTTAACTAAAACTTGAACACGCAGAATCGCTAACAATCAGTACGCTTCCGTGGAGTTGGCAGCTTTTGCATCTCCTGACAAGCTTCTGAGCGTCCTCGTGAATAGTTGGCCAGTAGTACCCCTGGAGCAATGCCTTCTGGATTAAGGTTCAGGCCCTTGGTGTGCGCCGCCAAGCCTTTCATGGATTTCAAGGAGGAAGTAGTCGGCTTCGTGGGGGTCGACACACCAGAGCAGGGGCTGAGTGAAGGATTTCTTGTAAAGGTTCCCATTGCTCCAGATGAAGTGACAGGCTTTGGCCCGGAGACGGCGGGCTGCTTCCCGATCTCCTGGGAGCGCTCAATCCCCTAGGAATTCTACGAGGGGCTTCCTCCAGTCTTTGTCGTCTTCCTGCGCCGCGTACACATGAAGTATTGTCGCCCCGTCTTCCACGCTGGGCCGTGGCAGGGTCTCGAAGAGGATAGATCCCTTGTTGTTGGCCGAGTAGGATGAAGCCAGCTTGCTCAGGGCGTCAGCTTGGGAATTGAGCTGCCTAGGTATCTGCTCCACCTAGACTTCGTCGAAGTTCCTTCGAAGTTTTCTTACCTCGTCCAGGTACTTTGCCATTAGAGGTTCCCGAGCCTCAAAGTGGCCAGTCACTTGTCCAACGACTAGGGCTGAGTCACTGCGGATTCGAATTGTTTTTAGCCCCAGTCCGGAGGCTATGCGCAGTCCGGCTAGCAGGACCTCATACTTTGCCGCGTTGTTTGAGGCCCTGAATCCGAGCTTTAGAGAATACTCCATTTCTGCTTCGTTCGGTCCCCGAATGATAAGGCCGGCGCCACAGCCTTCCTCGGTTGAGGACCTGTCGACGTAGATGACCCACTCAGGGACCGAGTCAGGTCTCCCCACGATCGGGTGTTGATCCGCGAAGGTCGGTGCGGGCTCCGGTTCCTTGCTGGGGATGGTACACTCGACAATAAAGTCGACCAGGGCTTGTGCTTTGATGGCCTGTCTCGGGCGGTATTTTATATCAAACTGGGACAGCTCCCACCTCCACTTCTCCAAGCGGCCCGATGATTCGGGCGAGGCGAGGATAGCCCCCAGCAGGCACTCGGTGAGGACGAGGATAGTGTGCGCTTGGAAGTAGTGTCGTAGCTTCCTTGAGGCCACTGTGAGGGCCGGGACGATCTTCTCTATGGCCGGATACCTCATTTCTGCGTCTTTGAAGACGTGGCTCACGTAGTATACCGGCTTCTGCACTGCGTCAATCTCCCGGACGAGCACTGAGCCTGCCGCTTGGTCGGATACTGCCAGGTACAGTGATAACTTGTCTCCTTCAACTGGTCGGGTGAGCAGCGGCGGTGTCGCATGGTGCCTCTTTAACTAGTCGAAGGCGGTCTGACACTCCTTTGACCACTCGAACCTCGGGATTTTCCTTAGAGCTTTGAAGAATGGGATGCACTTTTCCCCAGACCTTGACATGAAACGGCTCAGAGCGGCTACCCGTCCCGTCAGTCGCATGATCTCGACGTTAGTCTTGGACGCGGTCATGTTGAGGATAGCGTCGATCTTTTTTGGTTTAGTCTCGATCCCACGGTGTATGACCATGAAACCGAGGAATTTTCCCTCGGTGACCCCGAATGCGCATTTGGCGGGGTTCAACTTCATCTTGAACCTGCGGAGTACCTTGAAGGCCTCGCCAAGGTCTTTGGAGTGGTCGGTCAATGAGACGGTCTTGACGAGTATATCGTCGATGTAAACTTCCATGTTCCTGCCGATCTGTGGCTTGAACATGCAGTTGACCAACCGTTGGTACGTAGCTCCGGCGTTCTTGAGGCCGAAGGGCATCGCCTTATAGCAGTATACCCCCGGTCGGTTGTGAATGCGGTAAGGTCTTTGTCTGCCGGATTCATACGGATCTGATTGTAGCTGGAGAAGGCATCCATGAAGCTCAATAGCTCGTGGCCCACCGAGCTGTCGACGAGCTGGTCTATCCGAGGTAGGGGATAGTTGTCCTTGGGGCACGCTTTGTTGAGGTCGGTGAAATCGACGCACATGCGCCACTTCCCGCTTGACTTCTTGACTAGGATTACGTTCGCTAGCCACTCTGAATAGGGCATGTTCCGAATGAAGTTGGCAGCAAGGAGCCGATCTACCTCGTCCTCGATAGCCTTCTGTTTGACCGGGGCGAAGGTTCGCTTTTTCTGTCTGATGGGTCGGGCCGTAGGATCAACCCCGATCTTGTGAGATTTAATTTTGGGGTCGATCCCAGGCATGTCAGCAGGCGCCCAGGAAAACACGTCGGAGTTGTTTCTGAGGAAATGGACCAGGTCATCTCGCTGGGTTCCTGTCAGAAGCGACGTGATCTGAACGAGTTTTTCGTCATCCCCTTCTATGAGGGGGACCTCTGTCAGAGGCTCCACCGGGGTACTTCGGACTTCTGTTTGCTCGTCTCGAGTGCCTAGGGAACCCCTGATGTCTCCCTCACCTTCGACATCGTCAACCAGTCTCTCCGATGAAGATGTTGCGGTGAAGCAAACCTTTGCAATTCGCTGGTCTCCATAGACCCGACCTATCCCGCCCTGGTCGAGAGGGAACTTCATCGCCAGGTGATAGGTTGATATCTGAGCCCGGAGGGAGTTCAGCATGGGGCGGCCGAGGAGGATGTTGTAGGCCGATGGGATTCTCGCTATGATGAATTCCACCGGCAGTGTCCGCGTACGGTTGGCCTCCCCGACATTGAACAGTAGAGTGATTACCCCTTCCACCGGGATGGAGTGGTTGGTGAATCCTGAGAGGACGTGGGAGGTCGGCCTGAGGTCTGCCGAGGCGAGCCCCATGCGCAGGAAGCAGTCGTGGAAGAGAATGTCTGCCGAGCTTTCCGAGTCGACCAGGATCCTGTGCACCTCGTATTGATGGACTCGAGCCGTAATTACCAGGGGATCATTGTGTGGCAAGGATATGCCGTGAAAGTCCCCGTCGTCAAAAGTGATCGGCTCGGTCTCCCTTGACCTCTTCGTCGGTCGGCTGCCGGCCTCCGCGGCTGGCGCGGGGTGCCAAGTCTCGCATGTGCCCGACGTACCCCCGACCTTCATGACCATGATTTTCGACGAGCCTTGGTTCCCTTTGGTGAGGTTCCTTACACCCCCGGTGGGGTTGTTTTTGAGCTGTCGTGGAGAGTCTCGCGTGCGTGACCTCGTCGAGACAGGGGGTGCCGGTCGTGCCTGTAAACAGGCGAGCTGACTGCCACCGCCTCGGGAGGGACAGGGGTGCGACAAGACTCAGGGCGAAACTCTCTAGCGTAAGACCTCGGATCCAAATTTAGTGGTGCCCACCGGGTTTTCGAGTACATCGGCACGAGGGAATCGTGGTTGCCGGAAATGATGAGGTGGTGGTCGGCAGTGCCGACACGGACGGAGTCTTCTCCCCCTGTAGGGGTCTTGGTCCCGAGGCGGGGGAGCAGCAACTTGGTGATCTTGCCCTGCCGTTTGGAAGCGGACGAGCACTTCCACGACGGACGCGAGTCGGTCTATCCGGCCAGCGAGGGCGTTGATGGCATTTGGCGGAGGAGGTTCATCCGCGCCTCCGTTGAGGGGGAGGCGGCAGCTGGTGCTTGGATCATCGTGATGATCGCTCGCCATTAGGTTGAGATCGGAAGGCGAACTTTTGTTTTTGTGGAATCAAGAACGTGTTCCCACAGACGGTGCCAGCTGATGGAGGCGGAAATCTCCTTCAGATGTTGCCTTCCGTTGATCTGCTGATGGCGGCGATGGGTGGTTGAGATTGGATCTGGAGGCTGTCGCTCCCGAGGCGTGTGGATTTCAATAGGTTTGAGGTTGTGGTTGCCGAGCTACCTGCAAGGAAGTCCCGGGGTGGTTGTACCACCGAGAACCCTCCGACGGTCAAGTTAGACTAGAGATCCGAGCAGAGTAGCGGCTTAGTGGAGTAAAAATGACTTACTTGAACCGTTTGGAAGAGGGGTTTATATAGCGGTGGTAGTAGGCGAGGCAGGCGCGAGAATTACGCCGGCCGTTACGCTCCCGACGTCACACCCGCGTGATGAGCGGGACCTCCCATTAATGGCGAGACGGGCTTGTTAATAGGGGATCCTGGTGGCGTGGAATATGGGATGTGGCCGGCGGAGATCTCGCGCATGGCGAGATTCGCGGGATGGCGGTTACGCCTGCAAGCGATGCTGTTGGACCTAATCTAAGATATCCTTGTGAGCTAGCAAATAGCTAATGTAAAGAGGTAACAACTTTATTCTAAATTATGATTAAGCATATGATTGTAGGAAAAGTATTTGTCTCATCCAAACGTTCAACATCTAATCTCCACCACATGATAGATGCCCTAATTTTCTTAGGAGAAGATTTGTGTATCCTCTTTTCACCTCCATAACAGCAAGATGCTTGTATGTTTACTTTCTAAACTATACAGATCTCAAATCATGTCTGTACTAAATATTAAACAAGACCCAGTATAAATCTAGCCTACTCTCCATTGAATCAAATATCGGTCATATCGGCAAATATATTGACCAATATATCATATTGGGACCCTCATGATATGATAAAACCGATAAATTTTCAACGATATTGCAATATCGGACGATATATCGCCCGTATATGACATAGGAGACACCTAGCCGATCCGATTCCGATATCCGCCGAGATCCGATATTCAAAACCTTGCTCCTCCCTCCCTTATATCTCGCCATCACTCTGTAGTGAGTAAATAGCTTCTATGGTCAACCTCCTTGCCATGAAAGCAAACTATTTTCAAGAGACTATCATTCAAATGTTTTCTCAATTAAATCTTTCTAAAAGTTCCATTCTACGTGTTATGTTTTATTCCTAGGCTCCTAGAAACTAGATAGTATGCACAAGCTACTATATCTTAAAATTAGGCACCAAATTTCACCTAAGGTTGTTGGGAAACTTTGTTTGTGATGATGCTCAATATTTGCGATGCGAGATCAGGACACGTGGCGGATGACGTGTCCCAAGACCCGGAAGGAAGGACCCATAGAGGCCGACCAGGCCACCCTTGTACCTGACCTGCAAGCACAAGCTGACCCTCCTCGGGGCCCCCTGCAAATTTGCCTCCTCGGCCCCTCAGCTCGCCCCGAACTGCCACAGGACCAAGACTCCTCAGCCCCTTGCTCGGTTCCGAGCTCCCCAGCCGAGGCCGTCTTCCTCGGTCCCTCCGACCGACCAACTCCACCACTCGCAGGCGTAACCGCCGCTCCGCAAATCTCGCCACACGCAGATTCTCCGCCAGCAACGTCCCACGTTCCACGCCATCACGATCCCCATTAATGGGCGATCCGCTCTTCACGCGGGCGTGACGTCAGGAGCGTAACGGCCGGCGAGATTCTCGCGCCTACTGCCGCGTGCTGCCGCCACTATATAAACCCCCATCACAGAGGGGTCAAGTAAGCCATTCTTGATTCCACTTAGCCGTTACTCTTCTCGGATCTAGTACTAACTTGATCGTCGGAGGGTCCTCGGTGGTACCAAACCACCCCGGGACTTCTTTGCAGGTACTCGGTGCTAAACTCCTCAAATCACCAATCTCCTCAAAACCCATTGAGACCCACACGTAACAGGAGATCACCGCCGAAATCCACCGGGAGATCAACGGAAGACAACACCTGACGGAGACCCGAAAAGGACCTCCATCAGTTGGCGCCGTCTGTGGGAAGGCAAACTCCACAAAAACAAAGTTGGCCTTCCGATCTCTGTCCGCATGGCGAGAAACCATCCTAAAGATCCCGGTACCAGCCGCCGCCTTCCCCTCACCGAAGGCATGGATGAGCCTCCTCCAGCGACCATCATCAACGCCCTCGCCAACCGGATAGATCGGCTACAGACCCTCGTGGAGGCGCTCGTCCGCGTCCAAGCGGCCGGGCCTGGGCCCCAGATTGCCGCTCCACCGCCTCCAGAAGGCTCTGCCCCCGTCAGGATGACTGACCACCAGCAGGCTACGACTCCTGGCCACAGATCTCTCGGGCCGGTACTCCCTAAGGCCCGCTAGGCGCCCCACGGCTCCACACCAAGGTCCGCCGCCAGAACGCTTCGCCTCGAGCCTCCTCACGACCCTTATCCCCCTGAGGAGATGTCAGTCACCTCGCCTGTCCACAGGCATGGTCGACACCACTTACCTCGGCGGGGTCGCACAGAAGGGGTTCACCTCGGCGGCTTGAGAGCCACCTCGCCCAGGGATCTAAGGCACCTCATCGAGAGGAACCGGGGCCGCTCCCAGACGCAGGTCACCCGTAGCAGAGGCCAGGGATCCTAAGGCGCCGATTCCTCGGGATACCACGGTCGACTCGACGCCCTCGAGAAGAAGATCGAGGGCATGCGCCGGGAGGCTCACCTCTCGAGCGACGGGGCTAAGTACGCCTCCGATTTGCTCACAAAGCCGTTCACCGAGGAATTGCTCACCGTCCACGTCTCCTCGCGCAACAAGCACCCAAAGGTCTCTCTGTTCGACGGGAAAACCGACCCGAAGGACCATTTGGACGCTTTCACCGTGGGGATGAGCTTCTAGGACCATTCCGATGCCGCCCAGTGCAGGGCCTTCCTGGCCACCCTCATCCGCGCGGGTCAGGACTGGTTCCGGGGGCTCGAGCCCCGCTCAATCTCGACCTTCGACGAACTGGCTACTCAGATTCTCGGCCACTTCGTGGGGAACCGTCGACAGAAGCACACGGTCGACTACCTCTTCACGGTTAAGAGTGGGGACAAAGAGACGTTCAAGGCCTACATCACCCGCTTCTACAACGCCCTTCTCGAGGTCCCCGAGCACCGGGACGAGACCGTCATCACGATGTTCAGATCTGGTCTGAAGCACAAGGAGTGGTTGCGCTCCTTTGCGTTGGCACAACCTAAGACCATGGCCGAGGTCAAGGCGTGGACCGAGCGCGAGGTTCAGCTGGAATCCGAGGTGAACGCAAACCTCCCCCGAGCCGAAAGATCCGACCAGAAGAAGAGGGCTCGGCAGGAGAGGCCGGAACGTCAGCAGCCCTATCACCCGAACTTCCAGAAGTATACCCCACTCAACGTGTCACGCCCCGCTTCCCAGAGTACGCCAAGATAGGCACGTGATAGAGCCAACCATGCTACCTGTGGATAGGAAATATCCTTCACAGTCACATTATGGGTGTAGAGATATCGAGAACAATAATAAACTATCTAACACATGTCCATAAGCCAGAATAAACGAGTCAAGAATAAAATAATGCGGAAGCAAAAGATCCAATACAAGAATAAACTGGAATGTACGTCCCATAATGCGGGCTCACATCAGGAATGAAAATGCATAAATAAAACCGAATACTAACAGGTCCTCACTGCTCGGCCTGCTGACTAAAATACTCCTGCTCGGCTTGCAGCAAAGGTAAAGAATCTGGGCCATGCAAAACCCAGACGTCAGTGCGTCATAATATCAAGCAATAATATAAACAGGGGTAGCAAGACATGCATGTACGAGTATGAACGGTAAGACAGGTATAACAGTAACATAAATAAGGCTAGTGCAGGGTAAGGCACAGGTGATGTGCAGTGAGTAATCTAAACTGGTCTGCTGGGTTAACTACTCTCAAGTCTTTGAAATCAATTTGATGAATCATCGATGTAACTCAATAGTATCCCGTGCATGCCCGGGACCACGGTCTAAGACTCTCGGGATGAATCCGAGACGTGTCGCAAGGCAGTAAAAGGTAGTATGTAACGACGAATGATGTCAGCAGCATCATCCCGGGGCTGGCCTAGCCCGTAAGACTGATCAGTAAAGGCATCGAACTGTCGAGTTACAAGTCAGGTTTCATAATTGATTTCCCCATACCCCCAAGTTATGTGTTCAAGTCAGGTATTGATAAATCTGGAGTTAATGCCAACACAGGATCAAGCAGGTACAGGTTTGTCTGGATAGACAACAGGAAATGTCCGTAGGGGCAACAGGTCAAGATTGTTGGCATTGGTAACAAGATCAGGTAACAGGTCAAGCTGTGGTACATCAGGTCATGTCAGGTAGTGTACATGGGTCGAATCATGTCAGGTAGTGCACAATATCAAGTCGTGTCACGTAGTGGTGTATCAAGTCATGTCAGGGGATGCACAAGTGTCACGTGGGTGCTCATAATTAAACCGTAATAAGCATGGGTACACAAAAACAAGTATGGGGTACCAATGTAACAATAAAATGGAATAATGTGATGTGGTATGCAAAACAGGTATAGATTCAAACATATGGATGCACAGTTATCGATTAGGGTTAAAGTTATAGTTCCAACACTAATTAGGATACACTTTATCAAACATGGAATGTTAATATTACATTATTATGCATTAATATGATCTAAGGATGCAATGATATGTATATTAGACGAGATGGATGCAAACGGGTATCCGAAAGGTTATAAACTATAAAAAATGGTACTATGGGATGTACAAATAAACACTATCTGATATGAATATTGGTATGGATGCATTGTAATGTAATCTACTATGTAAAAAAATCATTTTTCATGTTCTAGATCTAAAATGATATAAACAGATGCAAATGGAACATCGAAACGTGATAAAATGAAACATGTGGTACTGGATTTACACTACAGGTATGATATATATTTAAATAGGTATATAATGATTTAAATAGCATGTAGCAAGATTAACTTGCCTTGACGGATCAAGAAACGGATGTGTACGGAACGTCTCACGTCGGTGAAATATCGCGACGCGCGCACGGTACACGGAACGATTCCAAACAACGCATAAGGGTGATCACACGAGTCAGGTACGACGTCAGGATCGTCGACGTCAAGTCTGGTTTCCGGCGAACTAAACAATAGAGAACCTTTTAAAGAAAAAGGAAAGAATAGAAAAAAGAAAGAAAGAAAAGGGAAGAAGGGAACAAGGAAAACTCACTGGGGTTGTGCACTGGTCACAGGGAGACGGGATGGTGGCGACGAGATCAACGGAGCTCCGGCCAGGTACTGCGCAGGGGGTGTGCAGGGTTTCTCGGCTGTTAGGGGTTGGTGCAAGAAAGAAGGAGAAAAGGAAAAAGAAGGAAGAGAAGGGGATGAAGAGGAGGAGGAAAGGAGATGAACGGAGGGAGGCAGAGTCAAAGGTGAGGCCGACGAGAGTGCCGGCGAGGCTGGCGACAAGGAGTTGGGTTTCTTGGGTCGGGTTTGCACGGGGATGGAGATGAGGCGGTGGTGTGGTGAGGTCGCGGGAATGAGGGTGGTGGCAAGGTGAGGTGGAGTGCTGGGGAGATGGGTGGCGACGGCGAGCGAGAGGCTAGGGTTTCGGTGGTCTCGTGGGTAAAAGAATTGAGGTAAGGAAGAAGAAGGATATATAATATAAGGAGAGAGAGAGAGAGAGAAGATTGAGAGGAGAGAGAGAGGAGATCGAGAGGAGAGAAAGAGAGAGGGGAGTGAACAGTAAGGTGAGAGAATTTTGTTTGTTTGTGGGAGAGAGAGAAAGAGATAGCGGGTGAGATAGAGAGAGAGAGAGAAAGAGAGAAAGAAAGAAAGAGAGGGGGAGAGAGAGAAAGGTGGGGGTCACGGCCAGCTAGGAAGAGGGCTGTAATTGGTTGGGGAAAAAGATTAAAAATTTTTTAAAAGATTTGTAGTTTGTATAATATTTTGTTAGTTATATAAAATTTTAGGTCGTAGATTAAATTTAATAAAAAAATGGATTTCAAGTAAATACAAATCTAGTCCAAAAATACGCCCGAGTCGGGTCTAAAATTCAAATTTTAAATATGAAAAATATATGCGACTTTCAAAATTCAAAACGAAGGTTTGGGTAACGAAAATGCATACCCCCAAGAACGGATGCACGTACGTGCGCGTAGCCATCCAAACACGTCCATTTTACTGAACGGGACGAGAACAAGATGCGCGAATGCTACCACGGGGTTAGGGGTATCATGCAGGCTATGAAATGCAATTTTAAATTATTTTACATGACTTAAAAATGTTATATGGTAAATATGCGATACCAGATGAAATGTCAGTATGCAGTATACATGAGATGCACGTGTCTAATTAACAAGTCAAGGTAATTCATAAATATGAATCAAACAGGTTCAAGTAAGTGGGTCGGGTCGAATGCAATGTAAAATGTAAAATACTATTCGCACCCAAACACGATAAATCAATAAAATACCACAGATAAATAAATACGGGAACTGGAATTGGTATAAATAAACTAGGTTGTTACATAATGTCTCCCTCGCGGTATTGCTAGAGGAGGCCCAGAATGAGGGGTTCTTCAAGTTCCCTCCAATCCCGCGTCAGGCCGCGAAGCGAACCCGGGGCCCTTACTGCGCCTTCCACCGGACACCGGGCCACACCACGGAGGATTGCAAGCAACTCAGGGACTACATCGAAGAGCTCATCCGATCGGGACACCTCACCGCATACTTGAGGGACAAACGGCGGGCCGACCGCGAGCAGGAGCAGCATCGCCCTCCCGCTAAGCTGACCATCGGTCAGATCATGCTAGTTTCGGCGGACGGCCAGCACGAAACTCGGGGAGCCCTTACCCTGTACCAAGCACGGAGGCCAACAATCCTCCAGGGAGCTCGGGCCGAGCTAATAAGGTCATCTACTAGCATGTACTGTTCTTTTAAGGCAATATAAACTCTTTCTAGGTTCTGTTGTCTATTTAATAAAGATCAATGGAACGTTACAAAAAAGAAGGAAAAATCTCGTTTATTCAAAAAGGACAGTCGCCCGCTTTCACCTAAAAAGTCGCTGCCACGCGGCGACCGCCGAGCCTTCTCTGGCAGAATCGAAACGACACGACTCTGGCGCTTCGCCTCCCCCCACGCTCAATGCGCAGGCTACGCGCACATTCGCCGCGACCATTCCCGGTACCTGCAACTAAATGGTCAGACAAGACCTCGTGTGAAATCAGCCCAGCAGCTACCCTGCTCGGTTATCCTTGGCGGGTAGCTTCCCTACTGCAACGCCAGTGACCAGAAATTCCTCCTTAGAGGCGGCTCAGCAGCTTCCCTGCTCGGCTATCCCTGGTGGGTAGCTTCCCTACCGCAACGCCAGGAATCAGAAAGCCCTCCCAGAAGCAGTCGAGCCTGAGGATCCCTCGCTCGGCTATCCTTCAGGACAAAAGCCATCGCCAGGAGGCACCGGGTAGAAACCCTGCCCTGCCAAGGGTCCTTGGTAGGCATTTTACAGCCCCTCCCGCGCTAAGGACCAAAGTCCTCCCAGAGGCAGTCGAGTCCTTGCTCGGCTATCCCCGGCTGGTAACTTCCTACCACAACCGACAGGGATCAAAGTCCTCGCCAAGAGGCACTGAGCAGTAACCCTGCTCGGTCCCCGTCCTGAAGGATCAAAGCCCTCGCAAGAGGCAACCGAGAAGCTACTCTGCTCGGTCATCCCTGGCGGGTAGCCTCCCTACCGCAACGCCAGGGACCAGAAAGTCCTCCTTAGAGGCAGCTTAGCAGCTTTCCTGCTCGGCTATCCCTGGCGGGTAGCTTACCTACCGCAACGCCGGGGATCAGAAAGCCCTCCCAGAGGCAATCGAGCCTGAGGATCCCTCGCTCGGTTATCCTTCAGGACAAAAGCCCTCGCCAAGAGGCACCGGGTAGAAACCCTGCCCGGTCAAGGGTCCTTGGCAGGCTTCTTACAGCCCCTCCCGCGCTAAGGACCAAAGTACTCCCAGAGGCAGTCGAGTCCTTGCTCGGCTATCCCCGGCTGGTAGCTTCCTACCACAACCGACAGGGATCAAAGTCCTCGCCGAGAGGCACTGGGCAGTAACCCTGCTCGGTCCCCGTCCTAAAGGATCAAAGCACTCGTAAGAGGAAACCGAGCAGCTACCCTGCTCGGTCATCTCCGGCGGGTAGCCTCCCTACCGCAACACCAGGGACCAGAAAGTCCTCCTTAGAGGCAGCTCAGCAGCTTCCCTGCTCGGCTATCCCAGGCAGGTAGCTTCCCTACCGCAATGCCAGGGATCAGAAAGCCCTCCCAGAGGCAGTCGAGCCTGAGGATCCCTCGCTCGGCTATTAGACAAAAGCCCTCGCTAAGAGGCACCGGGCAGAAACCCTGCCCGGCCAGGGGTCCTTGGCAGGCTTCTTACAGCCCCTGCCGCGCTAAGGACCAAAATCCTCCCAGAGGCAGTCGAGCCCGACCCTGGCTCGACCATCCCCGGCTGGTGATCGATGCTCGCATTGCCAGAAGTCAAAATATGGCACCCCCCATCGGGCCACCAAGCAGCTTCCCACTGACGCTAGGCACAGATACGGCGAACAGCATGTAAATCTACGATAGCGCCCAGGCCGTCTAACAGACGCCAAATGTGGAACAAAAACTTTTTAACTGGCGCTATCGTATACTATAACCCGGATCTGCCATTATTGCTAAACTAACAAACTACAAAGTGGGTAGAAATGTTATACCGAACGATCCGAGTCATTCGTTCTTTAACCATCATCCCAGGCTTTGTTGCGGCTGCTCCGATCTCCTCGATCTTCGGTCTTCTCGTCCAGGTGGCACCACGTCAACGGATCTTTAAACGGGCTCCCGCCTCTGACCCGAGGAAACTCGGTCATCAAGTTTGCTAAAAGAGATGACCAAAATTGATGTAGAGAATGAGTAGAACACTTTGTCTCACTTCGTCCAAAGCCATGGACGAACGGTTAATGAAGTTGCCTTTTGGATCGGGTGAAATGAGAAATCTAGCTATCTAATTTTCATGAATCCAAAACTATATCTTTTTCCAAATTAACAACCATAATCACTCAACAAGAATGGCCGGCCAATATATAAAGAGAGGAGAGAGTGAGTGTACGAGAAAAGAGGGGTGACCATAAGGAATAATACTTATCATCACATTAATTGAAACAATGAGTCATAGAAAACACCTCAGTAATCAATTAATGCAACCATGAGTCACTAAACCTAGTCATCAAAAACCATTGATGTACTAATGAGTCATGAAGCCTAGTCACCATCTAGAAGCTTCTAGAACCATCCATACACTCATGACTCACCTCAAGAAAAGATAAATCCGCATTAAACCGAATGTTTAATACGGGTGATAGAAAACTGGAAACTGGAAACTTCCAAAAGCGATCCCGAAACGAATTTCAGGATAACCCCGTAACAGTATAAACATACCCATATTTGTATTACGACCGAATACAAATGCAACTGAGACAAAGATATTATATCTACACAGTATAATACTCGGATCCGGCTTAAACCAAAGCCCACCAGTATTATCTGCCCGAAATATAACACGTGCGTAAACGCACGTGCATTTTCCGAACCCTGCCATAAAACCATACGGCCTCTACAACGTTTCGCCCGAACTTGGGAAACTGTCTGTGGGGGACTCTAATGACTCGTCAGTACCCTGGCAGTGGGTTTAACCATAAGCCGTCAGCGGCACTAGCTGTGCGTAATGGTTGTCCATGCACTGACCTCAAGGGAGGACGATGAGTGAACTCATCCAGAAACCCTACTGAGCCTAACAGTGACAATGTATATACAGTCCGGTCCGTTCGTCTATGAGTATCGCATATCGGCCTAGGGGGCTGGTAACGTCAGACCCCCAATAGCGGTATAAGTCGTGTCGGAGTGTAGCCCAAAAACACCCTGAGATACTACTGGAGTACCTACCAGTAAATCTCCTGCCTCGGCCGAGGGCTATGTGTAATGGCTCTCCTAGACACAGCGCGATCTCGCCCGCAATACCGGGAGAGACCAAACCCCTGCCAATCCGCTCACTTGCCTCCATGCGGGCTCGGGACTGTACCCAAAAACTACCTGTTTGCACGACTTCTTTGAGCCGTGGTAGGGTAGAAATCAAAGCACAGTGGGAACTCACACGAGACAAATGACGACCTCAGGTCGATGACCTAACCTGTATATATGTCACCAGGGAACTTCTATCTGACGATAGGTATAATACCAACTAGCAGATTCCCGGCGAGTCCTGTCCAGTGTACTCATAACCCAATGAGCACCTGTATACATCTTAGGTGATCCAACTGACACCAGTGGCTTGTGAGACTGGCCACCGCCCCTCGTCGGGGTCTCGACTGTATACACTAGTCTACTCCGGAGTATCGATGCCCTGTCTCGAAACTCCCACGACTAGGGCCAACTTTTAAGGATATGCTTATAGACCACCCAACTCTCACGTATATGATCGCCATCATACTGTTGGTAGTAAAGCAAGATCCTAAGGGCTCTATCAACGTATAACAGTGATCAGTCACTTGAACCTGTACACGACTGATAAAGGTAAACTAAATAGCCTACTATCATCTCGAGTAAGACTGTCCTACCGGTATAGGTCCTCCGTAATCATTGCAATCACGTGCCTGCGATCCAATAATTGACTTTGAGGGCACTATATCCAACAATCTCCCACTTGCACTTAAGGCTAATTATTGCGATGTCGCATACTCACAGCCCGTGTGACACCGAACATCCAACTCCTCTACTAATCAGGTTCACAAAGCCCGTTTGTAAAACTATTGTGTTCGAGAAATAGCCTCAGTGAGTGGATACGCCCTGATGTTTCTTTCTATGTCTCTCTTAATCTCAAGTTCGCGGAGAAAGCCATCTCCCGAATTGAGTAATACCTGTCTTAGAATATGTCTGGATATCTGATGGGACCTAGTTCATAAATGAACTCCAAATCCAAACTTCTTAGACTGTATCGATCACTGAACCTAATCAGTATCCAGCACCAAACCTCCCACAGTATCCACTTGGACCACCTGTCCATAATACTGTCCCTCATCAGAGGGAAAACTATAACTCTGACAATCACTCTGTCATCTATGTCACCTTTGAAGCCTGGAATGATAACCGTCTCCCGAAGGAGGTTGCCGTCATCAAATCCGTAGAACATCCACTTATGTTCTAAAACTGCTTCCTTATGTTTCTTCAGGATTGGATTAATATAAAATTATTGCATCTAGTGCAAAAGCAACATCTGGTGTGGTACTTGACATCTCATGATTGACTCAATTGCCTAAGC
Source organism: Agapanthus africanus (assembly GCA_030015575.1). Taxonomy (NCBI): domain Eukaryota; kingdom Viridiplantae; phylum Streptophyta; class Magnoliopsida; order Asparagales; family Amaryllidaceae; genus Agapanthus; species Agapanthus africanus. Next base: position 571,015,638 of record CM057345.1, on the reverse strand, counting down.
AAGTGATCTGCCAATCATGCACATCCCTCTCCCCTTTAGTCTGTAAGACACCTTTAGAGAGGGTGACTTCATCATCTGCTGGTATACCACCATGCCAGGAGTCATTTATTCTAAATACCATTAGAATACTATCAAAGTACCCACATTGGGAAACTACCCAAATCTAGATCTAAAACCATAGATCTAGAAACCATAATGTCAGATATTATATACATATCCTGTCTGGAGAAACAACTGTGTGACGACCACAGTACAACCGATCGTAGTATAGGAATTTTACTTCCTACTCTGTGTATGTCATCCATATACCATGACATCATACCCTACTACCTTCTTAAAAGATCCATCCTCTATTCTGATGAAGTCAAACCCATGACTGTCATATCAAAAATAGATGATCTATCTCCGCTATATCTGCTCAAGTCTATAAATAGACATAAGCTACTTGCCCACTATGCTTCCGCTGCTCCCACTGACCACAACTCTCTGGCAGAATAATATACACGTGCACTTCTAAAGCTAGTTTAGAATGATGCTATACTTAACCTTCTGCCGGGTCTCATAGCCTGGAACAACAGTAGTGTCAAGCCTGGATAAACAAGAACCTTCCTGTCACCGTCCTTGAGGCTACCGGAGTACCTCTCGGGTGTCTTAGGTTACCCACCATATCTGCGGAGTGGCTAATGGAATGTCAAACCTGATTGAATCTTTAGGTCCTATTAAATTTTCCGTAATCGTTTGCGGTTCTGGAATCACTTCCAGTTCTACCATACTCCCACTACTGTTTTCTGAAAAAAATCCGTTTTACTAAAACTGTGGTGAGTCAAGAACAATATCACTATTGATCTTCCAGATGGTAGAAAGTCAACCCTCGTCATAGCCTGGGCCAACCCACAAACTGCCATTACAGAAACGTGCCATGAGTTATCCAGAGTCTGGTTTTAAGCATAAGCCGGATAACTCCCCGTACCTTAACATCGTTAAGATATGAACCATTCTATATTCAATATAGAAACTTTGGCACTTATTTAATTGGAACCAGATTCTAATCATGCATCTGTCTCCAGTGCAAATCAACTTAACGGAGAGAGGCTAATCAGCATTACTCAACTTAGGAATCCATCCAATTATGAGTAACCTGAAAGAGAAACAAGTTTCTCAAAACTATTACTATCATCTGAATACCAATCACAAGTATCTACATCTTCGATCTCTTTGAAGAATCCCGATACTTGCGACATCTTGTTTTCTACTTTATTCTTATACCCACAACTTCTCAAAACATAGACCTTGTATTTCTACGAAACACTTGTCTAAAAACTAGAGAAGTCATAAGTAAACAGAACATAGTACGAGGACCTACCCCTTTGTCCTGATGGACACTGGACAACATACAATACTCTGTATAAGTCCGCTGAGTTAAATAACTCAAAACTTGTGCGTCGTAGGTTGAAAACTGTACCCAGGCGATTTCCTCAAATATCACCAATTACAATGAATTCCGATATAATGAGGATGATCACCTTATTCCCAATAACTTACTCCCACTCATCATCTATAAAACCATACAGATATGAGAATGAAACCTGGTAAATACATACCCTGGAGTAAGTATCTAATCGGGAAATCAGTTTTCCTTTAACAATGCACTGAAACATGAAAATATTTCGTAGGGGTATCCTGGTATTCCTAGCAATGCCTCTTCCATAATCCAATTCATGACTATAACCGTATATTTCTTTTCCATCTCTCCAAATCCCTTTATTTGTCTTTAGTCATTACCTTCTGTACACCATCGTTAGGCTAAATGGTTTTCTTCCTTCCCTACCGTTCAGCACCAGCCTATGGTTTGGAAGAAGACTATCCAGTAAGCATAATAGGTGTACCCTTCTAAACCAAGGAGTACTCGCAACTTGAGAGAAGGTGATGATTAAAAGACAACTGAATAATACCTTATTCTATTTCTCCCGAACTGGGGGAAAAAACAAAGGTGAAATAGGAGTGGCGATGAAGTACGCGGTTTGGTCGTGAATGATAGCAGTCGCAATTTACTTTGCCCTCTTTCTAATCCCTTTTATTTTGTCTTTAGTTATTATCTTCTGTACACCCTACTTAGGCTAATTGGTTTTCTTCATTCCCTACCTTTCGGCACCTGCCTATGGTTTGGAAGAAGACTATCCAATAAGCGTAATAAGTATACTCTCCTAAACTAAGGAGCCCTTGCAACCTGAGAGAAAGTGATAATAAAAGACAACTGAATAAACCAATTCTATTTCTCCTGAACCTTGATCCATCCTCGAAGAAGTCCCTTCGAGTTCGTATATAACCATACGATGGATCTATCCAATGGAAGTGGATGCCCGTAGTAATACGGGGTGTTCTGAGAAATACAAAGGGTAAAAGAAGGAGCGGCAATGACTTATGCAACTCGGACAATCCAAAAGCCAGTATTTTAAGAAGGTTCGGTCAACTTGGTCACTGAGTCATAGTCTAGGGTCGGTCAACGGTCGCTGCCAAAGAGAGAGAGAGAAAAGAAACACTCTACGTGCACTCTAACCTAGATCAGAATGGTTATCATTTTATCTAATCCTGAAACTTCCCACTGTACTGTCAAATTCTCCTCCAAACCTAAAAGAAGAATCAATCGGGATCACCCCGAAGAGTAAACCAACTCATCAGTGGGAATCGGGATCCAACTCTCATCGCATGATAACGTGACGGAATCCACTCACGTTATCACACTCCAGAAGGTATGCACATACTTGGCAAGTTTCAGTTTCTTTAGAAACTCCCGATATGATTTTTGCCCCGTGCTCTTATGACCTTGGCGTTAGGTCAAAATGTCATAAGTCACATGCCAAGTTCAACCCATCATTATCTTGTCAATTTGAACCGGCCCGCACATGCCCTTGGCGTTAGGTCAAAATGGCAGAACGGCTGTCCCAAACTAACTCATCTATCTATGCAACAAATGAATACCCAGCAGCTACCAAACACTATGCCTTGGCGTAAGGTCAAAATACATAGCTTGAATACTACTGAATACCCAAAAGAAATGACGGAGGGCTACGGCTGGTTTTTGGCGAAAAACCTTTAACATAATGAACTTGATATCGCTGAAGGAACCTGATAGCATTTTATAAAAATATAGTGGCAAAAACCTTTTGCTAAAGAGGTCACTCCCGGTGAAGGGATCTCGGCTCTTTCCTCGTGGAATGAGGTGCAGGATATTCCAACTGAATACCGCGATGCAAAGCAACTTGTAATCGACTATAGTGAAGTTATTACCCTGACTCAAACTTCTGCCTAAAGGGTCATTCCCGGTGAAGGGATATCGACCCTTGCCTCGTCGAATGAGGTGCAGGATATTCCCACCGAATACCGCTATGCAAAACAAAAGGAGACGTCTTTGTAATAACACCTTTTAAAATTGTTCCAACAACATCCAAACAGGTTTGTTTTTCTTTGCATTGATCAGAATCAACGCAGTCCCATCAATCAATCACACCAGAAAAGAACGAAAATAAAATGTACGTATATGCCATCCGCATTCGTCACTGGGTCCCGTCATCACCCGTTAGGTTACTTAACTAACGACAGAGCGGGGACTGGACTAGCGCGGGTGTAAAACATATACAACATCTAATAGTATATATACCAATATACAATAATCGCTCCAGGCGTGATAATATGCAACATTACAGAAAAGTAATAAGCATCACAGAACAATACAAATAATCTGGGATCCCCGGGTTTCACAAAGCCGCTACTGAAACCCGACATTCCCCTGGTCATGTGGATAGCCTGTGCAATGAAACCTAGACCCCTACGGGTGCGGCAAGTTACCCGCCAAAACCTGAAGCGAGGCAGCCCCCTACAGCAAAGTGAATGGACCACCCGGCACTTCACGGAATCCGGTAACTTGAGCACCCCCTCCTTGGGTCAACCTGTACCCCCTACGAGTGCGGCGAATAGTCTGCCAATTCTAGAGTGAGGCCCCTCTGCCTCTCAAAGCTATGAGATGCGGACTCGTTGCCCTCCAGAACCCGGCTATCCGTGCACTCCGTCGCGGGGTAAACCTAGTACAGAAATAAATAATATGTACAACGGGTACATCGACCTCAGCCCGGTCGTGCCCCAAAAGAATATTATACAAACAGGCAGTGACGGCAGTCCACATGTTAGACGTTCGCCCCGCAATATCAAATGTACAAATAAATCCAAACTGCACTACCATTGCACACTGCTATCCACCACGACAAATCCGCAATATCACAGCACAACACAGAACATCAACGCGATTGTCACGTTCGCAAACCCGTCTAAAAGAACTATAGCAATCAGACGCGGTTTACCGCTCGAATGACATTCACGGTCGGAGATATAATGAAAGTATTGTAAACTAACAAGTTTAAAATTTCGATCGACAAAACTTCCCGAAGTGGGCCCCACGTACATCTGGTGTACAGTAAAAAATTTGGGCCCAAAAGAAATATTCCATAAACAACAATTTTACAAGAAGAACCTACTGTAGAAAAATGGTTTACTGTAGCTCCAAAACGGCGGCGTAAACTCGGCTAAACTAGGGTTTACGCGGCGGTTCAGCGGCTCTTTGGAAGCTTCAGTTGACCAAATTTCACCAGAATTCTTAGAAAAGCCTGCTCTGTTTTCTGTGATATGCAAAATAATTTTTAGACCCTTTTAAAAATCGACAGAAACTTTAACCCAGAAAATTGTAGTTTTCGAAATTCCGTTCGATCGATCTTTTAAACGCGTTAGCACAAGTTAGGAAAGCTTAATGGCGTGACTCTGATACCACTGTTAGTCTACGGTAGCGCCCCGGCCGTCTAACAGACGCCAAATGCGGAACAAAAACTTTTTAACTGGCGCTATCGTATACTATAACCCGGATCTGTCATTACTGGTAAACTAACAAACTACAAAGTGTGTAGAAATGTTATACCGAACGATCCGAGTCCTTCGTTCTTTAACCATCATCCCGGGCTTTGTTGCGGCTGCTCCGATCTCCTCAATCTCTTGTCTCCTCGTCCAGGTGGCACCACGTCAACGGATCTTTAAACGGGCTCCCGCCTCTGACCCGAGACAACTCGGTCATCAAGTTTGCTAAAAGAGATGACCAAGATTGATGTAGAGAATGAGTAGAACACTTTGTCTCACTTCGTCCAAAGCCATGAACGAACGGTTAATGAAGTTGCCTTTTGGATCGGGTGAAATGAGAAATCTAGCTATCTAATTTCCATGAATCCAAAACTATATCTTTTTCCAAATTAACAACCATAATCACTCAACAAGAATGGCCGGCCAATATATAAAGAAAGGAGAGAGTGAGTGTAGGAGAAAAGAGGGGTGACCAATCATCACATTAATTGAAACAATGAGTCATAGAAAACACCTCACTAATCAATTAATGCAAACCATGAGTCACTAAACCTAGTCATCAAAAACCATTAATGCACTAATGAGTCATGAAGCCTAGTCACCATCTAGAAGCTTCTAGAACCATCCATACACTCATGACTCACCTTAAGAAAAGATAAATCCGCATTAAACCGAATGTTTAATACGGGTGATAGAAAACTGGACACTGGCAACTTCCAAAAGCGATCCCGAAACGAATTTCAGGATAACCCCGTAACAGTATAAACATACCCGCATTTGTATTACGACCGAATACAAATGCAACTGAGACAAAGATATTATATCTACACAGTATAATACTCGGATCCGGCTTAAACCAAAGCCCACCAGTATTATCTGCCCGAAATATAACACGTGCGTGTGCATTTTTCGAACCCTGCCATAAAACCATACGGCCTCTACAACATTTCACCCGAACTTGGGAAACTGTCTGTGGAGGACTCTAATGACTCGTCAGTACCCTGGCAGTGGGTTTAACCACAAGCCATCAGCGGCTCTAGCTGTGCATAACGGTTTTCCATGCACTGACCTCAAAGGAGGCCGATGAGTGAACTCATCCGGAAACCCTACTGAGCCTAACAGTGACAATGTATATACAGTCCGGTCCGTTCGTCTATGAGTATCGCATATCGGCCTAGGGGGCTGGTAACGTCAGACCCCCAATAGCGGTATAAGTCGTGTCAGAGTGTAGCCCAAAAACACCCTGAGATACTACTGGAGTACCTACCAGTAAATCTCCTGCCTCGGCCGAGGGCTATGTGTAATGGCTCTCCTAGACACAGCGCGATCTCGCCCCCAATACCGGGAGAGACCAAACTCCTGCCGATCCGCTCACTTGCCTCCATGCGGGCTCGGGACTGTACCCAAAAACTACCTATTTGCACCACTCCTTTGAGCCGTGGTAGGGTAGAAATCAAAGCACAGTGGGAACTCATATGAGACAAATGACGACCTCAGGTCGATGAACTAACCTGTACACATGTCACCAGGGAACTGCTATCTGACGATAGGTATAATACCAACTAGCAGATTCCCGGCGAGTCCTGTCCGGTGTACTCAGAACCCAATGAGTACCTGTATACATCTTAGGTGATCCAACTGACACCGGTGGCTTGTGAGACTGGCCACCGCCCCTCGTCGGAGTCTCGACGGTATACACTAGTCTACTCCGGAGTATCGATACCCTGTCTCGAAACTCCCACGACTAGGGACAACTTTTAAGGATATGCTTATAGACCACCCAACTCTCACGTATATGATCGCCATCATACTGTTGGTAGTAAAGCAAGATCCTAAGGGCTCTATCAACGTATAACAGTGATTAGTCACCTGAACCTGTACATGACTGATAAAGGTAAACTAGATAGCATACTATCTTCTCGAGTAAGATTGTCCTACCGGTATAGGTCCTCCGCAATCATTGCAATCACATGCCTGCGATCCAATAATTGACTTAGAGGGCACTATATCCAACACAGCGCTCTGCCCGTCGCCCGCAGAGGATCCGAGACCCCAGTGAAGGGCATCAAGTCTATCCAGTTCTAAATGATCCCCTCTCGACTTCGGGGCCCATGGGGGTACCTCCTCGGCAGCGCTTGGCACGCTCGTCGGCAAGTGATCAAAATCAACTCGACGGGCGATCGCTAGATAGATGGCCAACCTGACATGAAAACACAACGGTGCAAGCAGAGGTATCTTACGAGCATTCATCACAAACAGATGATAGAGCGCGACTCGATAAAACCAAAGAAAAATTTTATTACTACCAAAGACAAAGGCTTTACAAAGGATATTTTTTGGGCTTCCCAGCCTTACAAAAGTCCAAAAACAAAGAAATAAAAGGAGGAAGACGGGGGCTCTAGACCTCAGGGCCAGGTGCAACCTCGGGGTCCTCGACGTCCACCACATGACGTACGGGGTCCTTGGCGGTTTCCTCGTCGGGAACCTCTTCCCCCTGCTCATTGGCGTCCTGAGGGGGAATTCGACTCGGAGATCTCCGTCGGCAAACTCTGGCATCTGGGCCTTAACGGCATCGAGGGCCTCGTGCAAGATGCGGGTCGTAGCCACGGCCAGGTCATCATAGAAGTCCTTCGACTTCTTATAGCTCTCCACTGCCTTTGCCGCCTTCAGGTCGGCCGCCTCGGCCGCCTCGGCCGCCGCCCAAAGCTCCTTCCGGAGGGTCTTCACCGTCCTCTTCAGGTTGTCGGCAAGCACCTGAGCATCCCCGAGCTTGACCTCGGCAGTCACGGCTGCCTCGCGGTACCGGGCTACCTCCCGTTTCCCGACCTCCACCTCGCCTTCCAAGGCGGCAACCCTCGCCGTCACCGTCTCCAGCTCCCGCCTGGAGCTCTCTTCCAGCGAGGCGAGCCGGCCCGCAGCCTCCAGCACCGGGGCTGCCACCTCGGATTCCATACGTAAGGTGAGGGCAACGTGCTGGAGAACCTGGGAGATACGAAAGAGATCAGAAAGATGAAGGAGGCACCGAATCTCACAATGAACCAAACACTTACCTGCACGGACTCCTGGGCGATGGACGCCAGCTGAGCCCTGAAGGTCCCCCCGGGAACTCTAACCCCGGTCGAGGCCTCTATCTCATGCAGAAGGCTATCCGCAACGGATAGCCCCGATGGCACCGCGAACCGGAGGCCCCCTTCCTCCACCATGGTCGGCGAGGACCGGCCCCAGGAAGGTCTTTGGGAGCTCCTCTTGAGCGGCTATGAGGGAGAGCCAATCTCCTCCTCCGAGACCGGGTCCTCCAAAACCAGGGCCCGCTTTCGGCCCGACATTCTGCTGGGACCCGGGGCGGGATTGATTGATAGGATACGAGCGTGTTCAAGTTTAAGTTTAAATACCGCAATCAAGACGGTTTTGCACGTAGCTAGCCGGTTGAGTACGGGTCGTCCGCAGGGAGATGGGAATCTTTTTCTATGTGTTTTTCGACGAGTTAAGTCCGGTTGTTCAGATTTTGTTTGTAACTATCTAAGTGTTAAGTTGATATTTAAAGAGAGCTTGTTAGGGTTAGGATTAGGTTAGTTTGAGCTAGGAGTCTCCACATCTTTCGTTGCCCCACTTAATATCGGTGTTACGGTAATCGGCAACAACGGGGATTAGCACGACTAGGAAGGAACTTGCGAGTATAAGCTAGGCTTTCCAACGCATAGTCCTTCCTTTTGGTGCTTGTCCGTCCGTTCTTGGCTCTTATCCATAACCTCCGGTTAATTCAACCACAACCGGTCTCACTACGGAATCACCGCTATCATGTAGGATAGGGTGCCATAAGGAGCGGATTGTGGTTCAATTAACGGGAGTCGATTTAAGTTGTTGGGCAAGGAAAGAGTGAGAGAGATTTCCTTCTCTCAAACTTCCCTTATCCTACCCTAACAAGTATAAAACTACTCACACTTCATCATACGGAAAAATAAAACACACAAAAGAGGAAGATAGAAAGAAGGAGACTAGAAGAATACGACTAACTATTTGCGACCTCACCTTGGCGAGGATCAAGCGTAAGTATCATTGTCGTATGAATGATAAAGAAAAAGAGAGAAGAAATAAACAACAAGGAAATAACAACAACTACTTAACAAATTAAAATTACAACAAGCATAAAGATAAGGAGACAAGCATGATAATAAAATGGTCTTCTTTATTCATCACTCTTCACTCAAAAGCTCACTTACAAGTTTAATGGAGAAGAGGTGAGAAGAGGAAGAAGAACATGTAACTAAAACCTAGCAAAAAGAAATACAAGAATTGGACACTCTCCTTCACAAACTTCTGGGCTATTTATAGGCCAGAGAATGAAACCCTAGGGCAACCACCAGAACCCAAACGAAATGACCAAAATAACCCCCAAACCCCTGCACACTTGGCGCCATACTGCCGCGGATCCGCGGCCTGGACCCCACTTTGGCCGCGGATCCGCGGCCCATTGGAAGAATTGGGCTTTCTCCTTTTTTGGGTATTCCTGTTTTTCTGTGTACATTATTGTGGAATATGTATTTTCTCAATTTGGATCCCCGATTTTTCCAGAATTTCTGTTGAGGGAAAGGTGGACTTTTTGTCAAGATTTTGTCATGATTGCCTCGAGCTCCGCGTAGATCTCTTGGATTTTGTGCTACCATTGAGCCTTGTGCATGAGAATGACATTGATTTGACCTTTTGTCTTCCTATTGATATCTGGCAACATACGGATGAAGAGCAGAGACCGTGTTTTATCTTTGGTTGGCAGGAACCCGGACTTTTTTTGTGTTTTCCATGAATTTCACCGTTATAGAACCGAGAACCTGTATCCTGCAATTGACTAGCAAACACGGCTCAAGAGTATCTACGGATATGCAAATGTGATAAAAATTGGGCGGTATGAAAATGCAAAAATCTGATATGAACAAGGATCCACCCCCGAATGCTCGCGGGACACTACCACTGGAGCAGTAGGAACCGGGGCGGGCTTCGCGCGAGAAGAGCTGGCGCCCCCACCCTTCGTAACCTTCCTCGGCTGGCGCATAGAGGCTTTAAGCGAGTCGAAGTACATGGATCCTGCACGAAACAAATACCCAACAAATCAGCGACACGAGCAAAACACAAGCCAAAAAGCCCAGATAACAATTTTAAAAAGATCACATAAGTTTTATAAAGAGTTAAGCATTTTTCAAGTTTCGTTTTCCAGTAAGGTTTCAACTTCAGAATTTCTATCTTCCATAACAGGAAACTAAGTCGTATTTTTCACTCCACCTTTTTCTTGTTTTCATTTCATACACACCTCTGTGAACGTGCAATAGTCTTTATCATAGAATAAAACCTTCATATCTCCGTTAAAATTTTTATAAAAGCCTGTCTTTTATCAAGATTATTCTCACACAAAGAACCGTTAGGAATTTTAACTCGGAGAGAACACTTGCTTGACTTTGTTTTAAACTGGACTTTCTAGGTTTCTTAGCGAGCTTTGGGCCAATGCACCCAAACCAGTTGGTTTTAGGGCATTAGGTGTAGAAACACCCCAGCGGACTTAATTACTCAAGTTACCTAGGTCCAAAAACAAAAGACAGTTTGGCGTGAAAATCAGATGATTTAATACGAACGGAGATATAACCGGCAGTTCAATTATTTTTTGGATAAAAGACGTGTTTAGTGGGTTTGGTGTGTAATCATTCCAATCAAGTTTCCGATAGGTTATTTTTCAGACTTAGCTCCAATTACGGCATCAATAACATTCCTTCATATTCGCTTTACTTCATAAACTATTCTTGACATTACTTATTTCAGAACAAACCTATTTGATCCTCAGAAAATCATTTATCTGTTTAAAAGTTTAAACATGAAAGACTTGTCATCTAATTCCCAAAACTCACGACACGTGTAGTGTGATGTAAAGACGTATATCAGCTATAGTTAACTTCAAAGGAGAGTTATCTTTCAGGTTTTCAAAATCCAAACCTAAGATTTAGTTATTCCTATTTTTTTCAAACAAAAACCGTCGAATGTTGAATCAGAGTTCTTCCACAAGCTAACTTGACAATTTTTTTTTTTTTATTTTTTAGAAAATTTTCAAATTTTTATGGATTTTATGGATATTAATATGCAGATGAAAAATATACATATGAATGCGAAGGTAAGAAATGCGTACCGAGCGTACCCCCAAACTTAAACTGGACAGTGTCCTCACTGTCATTGCATGAAGAGATCATTTGAAGGGTCAAAATTGTCGGTTAGCGATACACAAATTTTTATTTGTTTTTGTTTTCAAAGAAAAGAAAAAGAATATACACAAATATATACAAAATGGTTTGTACATACCCCCAAACTTATTTGGAACAGTGTCCACTGTTCTTGGCTGGATAACCGAAGTTTGGAGGTGGGCAGAGGAAGATCATTCAGGGTAAACCGGCTCCTGTAAGAACAGGAGCTCCTCTGTTGGTTCGGCGCTAAGGTACGGTTTGCATCGGTGTCCGTTCACTTTGAAGAGTGAACCGTCCTTTGGATTTTCCAAATCCACAGCGCCCTGCGGATACACATTCCGCACAAAATACGGCCCTTTCCAGCAAGATCTGAGCTTTCCAGGATGGAAGTGAAGTCGGGTGTCGTAAAGAAGTACCTGCTGACCAGGTACGAAGGTTTTGCGCACAAGGTGTTTATCATGAAACACCTTCGTTCAATTCTTAACGACAACCGCGTTGTCGTAAGCCTCATCCCTAAGCTCGCTCAGTTCGTTCAACTGCAGCTTCCGATGGCTGCCCACGTCCTCAAGAGACAGATTCAGCTCCTTTATCGCCCAAAATGCGCGATGCTCGATTTCGACAGGAAGGTGGCAGGCTTTTCCGTACACAAGCCGATAGGGAGACATGCCAAGGTCGGTCTTATAAGCGGTTCTAAATGCCCAAAGGGTATCAGTGAGTTTCAGAGACCAATCCTTACGGTTCTTGGAAACCGTCTTCTCCAATATCTGCTTGATTTGCCGATTTGAAACTTCGGCCTGCCCGCAGGTTTGGGGGTGGTAGGGCGTAGAGAGCTTATGATTTATGGAGTATTTCCGCATCAAGGCTTCGAAAGTTTTATTGCAGAAATGACTTCCATTGTCGCTAATGATCGCTCGGGGGTGCCCAAACCGTGAGAAAATGTTTTCTTTAAGGAACCTAACGACAACCTTGTTGTCGTTAGTCCGGCTGGGCACAGCCTCGACCCATTTAGAGACGTAATCAACAGCTAGAAGAATGTACAAGTTCCCAAAAGAGCTGGGAAACGGCCCCATGAAGTCTATCCCCCAAACATCGAAAATCTCCACAACCAAGATCGGTTGGAGCGGCATCTCGTTCCTCCGGGATATCCGGCCCATGTGTTGGCACCGGGAGCAAGTCTTGCAATAGTCGTGAGCGTCTTTGAAAAGTTGTGGCCAGTAGAAACCACATTGCAAGATCTTCTCAGCTGTCTTTCTGGGCCCAAAATGCCCGCCACACGCTTGATCGTGGCAAAATGACAGCACACTCTTGAATTCCTCATCAGGGACACACCGACGAATAATCTGGTCGGGACAGTACTTGAACAAGTAGAGTTCATCCCAGTAAAAGTGTTTATTTGGGATAAGAAGCGCAGTCTGTCCTGACTTGACCATTCGGTCGGTAGTAATCCCGTGGCCAAATAGTTCACAATATCTGCGAACCAGGGTTCGCAAGATACTGTCAAGAGCTGTTCATCCGGAAAAACGTCGTTAATCGGAATTGGAAGCGAAGGCGAAGAAGGAAGTCGTGAGAGATGGTCGGCAACTACGTTTTCACATCCTCGTTTGTCCTTAATGACAAGGTCAAACTCTTGAAGCAAGAGGATCCAACGTATTAACCGAGACTTGGCATCTTTCTTCGCAAAAAGATGGCGCAGAGCAGAATGGTCAGTGTAGACAATGACTGGAGAGCCGATGAGGTAGGGCCTGAACTTTTCTAAAGCAAATACAACAGCCAAGAATTCCTTCTCAGTTGTTGTATAGTTAAGTTGGGCGTCGTTCAGGGTTCGGCTCGCGTAATAGATTACGTGCGGCATCTTGTTGATGTGTTGTCCAAGGACAGCACCGATGGCAAAGTCGGATGCATCGCACATGATCTCGAATGGGTGCGTCCAGTCAGGAGAAGAAAGAACGGGAGCAGAAGTGAGTGAGCGTTTCAGTGACTCGAAGGCAGTCACACAGCTCGAGTTGAAGTAAAATGGTGTATCCTTGGCCAGCAGAAGAGTCAAGGGCCTAGCAATCTTGCTAAAGTCCTTGATAAACCGTCTATAGAAACCGGCATAGCCAAGGAAGGCTCGGATATCTCTGACGCATCGGGGAGGAGGCAGATTGGAAATGACCTCAATCTTTGCTTTGTCAACCTCTATGCCATTTTGCGAGATGATATGTCCTAAGACAATACCTTCGCGCACCATGAAGTGGCATTTCTCCCAGTTCAAAGTGAGATTCTTGTCCTTACATCGGGTAAGGACAGCGTCAAGATGCAGCAAACACTCGTCAAAGGAGTCGCCGAAGATGGAGAAGTCATCCATGAAAATCTCCAGAAATTTTTCCACCATGTCCGAGAAAATACCCATCATACACCGCTGGAAGGTAGCGGGCGCATTGCATAACCCAAAGGGCATGCGACGATATGCAAACGTGCCGAAAGGACAAGTGAAAGTGGTCTTGTCCTGGTCTTTTTCGGCGATGGGAATTTGATTATAGCCAGAGTAGCCATCAAGAAAACAATAGTACTCATGTCCGGCCAATCGTTCGAGCATCTGGTCAATAAAAGGTAGCGGAAAGTGGTCTTTCCGCTTTGCAGCGTTGAGTTTTCTGTAATCAATGCAAACTCGCCACCCGGTTTGGGTGCGAGTAGGGATTAACTCATTCGCCTCGTTGGTTATGACCGTGATGCCCGACTTCTTGGGGACAACGTGAATGGGGCTAACCCACTGGCTATCAGAGATAGGGTAAATGATACCACTATCTAGACATTTGACGATCTCCTTCTTCACAGCCTCCTTCATGACTGGATTAAGACGTCTTTGTGGATCCCGGGCTGGTTTGGCATCATCCATCAGATGAATGTGATGCTCAACGATGAGGGGACTAATCCCCTTGATGTCTGCCATGGACCAGCCAAAAGCTTGCCTGTTGCTGTGCAAGACCGCGAGAAGGGCTTTCTCTTGCTCTGGAGCTAGAGAAGCCAAGATGATGACAGGGAGGGTCTCGTTCTCACCTAAGTAAGCGTACTTACGGTGAGACGACAAAGGCTTGAGTTCGAGCGTTGGAGGTGAAACGATGGAAGGCAAGATTGGTGCAAAGGTCTCGAACTCAAAGGACTCCAGCAAAGGTTCAAAGCGAGTGTAGGCAACCGAGTTGGATGGTTCAGGTAACTCATCCGGAAAGTCGAAGGATTCAAACTCGGGTTGTGCGCGGCTAAGATCGTTCGAGAACGTGAAACACTCGTAGTCGTTGTTGGGCGCAGAAACAGCAGCAGGTTCGAAGAGAAACGCACTAGTGGCGTCAAGATTATCGTGATCAAACAGAAACTCCTCGAATTCACACTCTTCTGGGGTGATCTCCTGGATCGAGCAGACGTCCAGTATATGAGCATTAGGTTCGGCGGGCTGATTCCCCAACCTAAAAATGTTGAGTTCAATCGTCATATTTCCAAAAGAGAGGTTCATCGAACCATTGCGACAATTGATCACAGCATTTGAGGTTGCGAGAAATGGGCGACCGAGTATCACCGGAATTTGATTCCGGGGGTTAGCTACAGGCTGTGTATCTAATACAATGAAGTCAACGGGGAATATGAAGTCCCCGACTTTTATTAACACATCCTCTAGCTCACCCCTAGGATGGGTGATCGATCGGTCGGCTATTTGGAGAGTGCAGTGTGTGGGTTTCAGCTCTCCGACGCCTAATTGCTCGTATACTGAATACGGAAGCAGGTTAACACTGGCACCAAGATCTAATAGTGCGCGGTTGATGTTCTTATCCCCAATAGTAATAAAAATCGTAGGACAGCCAGGGTCCTTCCGTTTTTGTGGTAAAGATTGGGTAAGGGCATCACTCACAGCACTAGCCAAGAAAACTTTCTTGGGTACCTGAGACTTCCTCTTTTTCGTGCACAAGTCCTTTAAGATTTTCGCGTAAGACGGGACTTGTTGGACAGCATCTAAAAGAGGAATGTTAATGTTAACTTGCTTGAATAACTCCAAAATCTTCTCCATTTGTGGATTTTGTTTGTTAGACCTCAACCGGTTTGGAAATGGAACATTTTGAAAATTGGTTGAGTCTAATGCTGGAGGAGGAGATTGTGGAGTTGGAACGGATCCCAGAATAGGTGTTTTCGTGGAGTGAGAAGTGGGTCCGTTCAGAGAAGAAGAGGAAGGAGAGCCTTGTGAAGAACGGAGAATAGGCTCAGAAGACGAAGAAGAAGAAGGAGGAGAAGAAGAAGAAGAAGAAGAAGCGGCCGGGGTGTCATCGTTGATCCGTTTGCCAATGTTGTTTTGCAGCACCCTCCCTGATCTCAGTGTGGTCACGGCACTCACATTATGATTTTGTTGTTCAAGAGCAACATGTGCACTATGTGGGTGGCCGGGATTTGGAAGTGGCTGGGACGGGAGCTTCCCCTTCTCTCGCTCGCTCAAGGCCGCGTTCAGCTGTGCAATCTGGGCCTCGATGGTCTTGATGCTTTGCCCATGTGCGGCAGTGTGTTGCACTAAAGATTGAATCGAAGACTGGATGTTGGCGGTGGATTGAGTCGATTGTTTAACAAACGCCTCCAGACTTCGCTCGAGCGAGGAAACCTTATCAGTGTTTGACGGAACAAAATTGTTTGGTGGAAAAGAGTTGTTGGGTTGAAAGTTGTTCGTCTGGTTTTGGAAAGGTTGGGGTTGGAAGGGCTGCTGATACTGAGTTTGTTGTTGCGCTTGTTGTTGTGGTGGAGGGGCCCTTTGGAAATTGTTGCCCTGGAATTGATTCTGATTCTGATTCCAGGCGAAATTGGGGTGGTTCCTCCAACCGGGATTATAGGTGGAAGAGTATGGATCATTCCTCGGTCTTTGCTGGAAGGCAGCATTAACCTGATCCTGTCCTTGCGATGGTGGATTGTAAGGACACTCTTCGGTCAAGTGGGAAGGATCAGAACAACAAGCGCAGATGGTACGAAGGGGGAGAACAGGTGTGGGGGCAGGAGCAGAAAATTTGCTCTCTATCGCTTCAAGCTTTCGTGTTATTGCAGCCATTTCAGCTTTCATCGCAATAGAGACATCGAGTTGGTGGATTCCTACCCTAGACTGACCGGTAGAAGTGGAGGTAGAAGAAGAAGAAGTCGGTCTGGTGCTCTCCCACTGTAGCGTTTGCTCCGCAAGATCGTCAAAGAACTGCCACGCTTCCTCGTCAGATTTGGATAGGAAGTGGCCCTGACAGATGGTTTCCAGCAACTGCTTCGTTGCTGGGTTCAGTCCCTCGTATAAGGTTTGGCAGAGTTGCCATTTCTCTATACCGTGGTGAGGACACTGAACAAGAAGGTCTTTGTACCGGTCAAAGCACTTCCAGAAGGGTTCAGAAGGAAGCTGGGAGAATTGGTTGATCTCATTTCGAATTCTTGCGGTCTTATGATTTGGGTAGAATTTTTTCAGAAACGCTTTAACAAACTCGTCCCAGCTGGTGATTGAGTGGGAAGCGGTGCTATACAGCCATTTTTCTGCGAGATCGCATAAAGTGAACGGAATGACCCGTAGACGTATAGCATCGTCCGACAGCTGGGTTGGTTTCATCATGGCACAGACGTTTTGAAATTTGTTAATGGAGATATAGGCATCTTCAGATTCAAGCCCATGAAAACGTGGAAGCATGTTGATGAAATGGGGCTTAATTTCAAAGTTGTCCCCATTGGCCGGAGGAAGAGAAAGGCAGGTGGGAAGTGCAGAACGCGTAGGGTAGAAATGATCCTGGAGCGCAATTCGCTGCGGCGCTACAACAGGCGGAGGTGGTGGAAGATTGGTCTCCGTAGGAGGTGGAGCCAATCCAGGGGTGGTCAAAGAGATGTTCGGATTAAATCCCGACATCGCGGAAGAAGAGGTTGGTGAAGGTGAAGATGTATGAACAGAATTCCGGTCAACGTCGGAGTTGGCCGGCAAAGGAAGGGGTGAAAGAGGAGTGGACGGAGTATCGACTTCGGAGTCGATAGCGTAGTCGGTCGCGACTAACGTAACGCGGACAAGACGGGCACTAGTGTCCTGAGTCCAAGCGGACATACACTAAACGAGTTTAGTATAGTCAAAGCGGAGAAGGTGAGGGTAAGAAAACGTCAATGAAGAAAGGCGTTGGGTGAAAATGGATTTGGCGACAAAAGGGCAAGTTTTTATAAAAGTTTTTGATTTTTTCTTTTTTTTTTTTTAGAAAGAGATTTACAGAAGTATGTACGGAAATACGGCTTAAGCAATCACAAACAAGATATGCACAATCACGCCTAGATCTAGGGTAACCTAGGTCTACTAGACCTGCTCCTGAACTTGATTGTCGAAGTTAAACAATGTCGAGAAACGGGCTTAAAAATACACTGATCACGAGGCCAGGTAAGTGCAGAGATAAGGGGAGGTTGTCCAACGCTTTCGCGAAGTTCCTTAATTAAATAACCCTTTCTCTTTCGGCGGTTGCGCCTTTAACACTTTCCTAGACACCCCGTAAACAATATACGGTTAAGCGAGGTTCTAAACAAGGTTTATCTTCTCCTAATGAGCGCGAAGTCCTTAGGGCTGAAGTCTAGTATTTTTTAATTTACAATGGACAATGCATATGCTTTAGTGATTTTTGGGGTCCTGGGAAGGGTGATGAAATCCCCACCCAATCTGGATTGGTTTCAAGCCCCTTAAGTCCGTATTAAAGAATGCAAAACAGTAACAAATCAACAGCAAACAATTTTTATTTGCGGCGCAAAGAATCCTGCACAAGAACAGTTTATTGGAAGGGGGAGAAGAATTTGCGCAAAGAAGCCTGCAGAAAACACAGTTCAGTGGAGTTCAGAGGAGAGGGAGAGAGGAGAGAGACTTACAGAGAGAGTTTGGACCACTGACCCCACCAAGAGGCCGCGGATCCGTGGCCTAATCTTACTTATGCCGCGGAAACGCGGCAACACTAGGGAGTTAGGGCTTCTGGTTTGGTACAGGTGCTGTTCTGGGTCTCCTCTTCTTTTCTGGATGTACTGAATTTTTATTTTCTTACTGTAACTGCTCCAGATTTTTCAGTAGACCGGATGCTTTGTTTTGTCCGTCGCGGTGTAGCCGGGAAATGTGGGTCTATCTTCCCACGTATTTGGCACTGTACTTGAACTCCGTATTTTCAACGTCCTTGGCGTCGATCGTGAACTTCGTATTTTCCTTCACACTTGCACAAAAACTAATCAAAAATAACAAGATGGTTTTGTTTACAATGTATATATTTTTTTTGTTTTTCGGTTAGAGTTATACTTACAAATTAACCCGAAATTTCACAAAGAAACAAACTACCGTCTCCCCGGCAACGGCGCCATTTGATTGATAGGATACGAGCGTGTTCAAGTTTAAGTTTAAATACCGCAATCAAGACGGTTTCGCACGTAGCTAGCCGGTTGAGTACGGGTCGTCCGCAGGGAGATGGGAATCTTTTTCTATGTGTTTTTCGACGAGTTAAGTCCGGTTGTTCAGATTTTGTTTGTAACTATCTAAGTGTTAAGTTGATATTTAAAGAGAGCTTGTTAGGGTTAGGATTAGGTTAGTTTGAGCTAGGAGTCTCCACATCTTTCGTTGCCCCACTTAATATCGGTGTTACGGTAATCGGCAACAACGGGGATTAGCACGACTAGGAAGGAACTTGCGAGTATAAGCTAGGCTTTCCAACGCATAGTCCTTCCTTTTGGTGCTTGTCCGTCCGTTCTTGGCTCTTATCCATAACCTCCGGTTAATTCAACCACAACCGGTCTCACTACGGAATCAGCGCTATCATGTAGGATAGGGTGCCGTAAGGAGCGGATTGTGGTTCAATTAACGGGAGTCGATTTAAGTTGTTGGGCAAGGAAAGAGTGAGAGAGATTTCCTTCTCTCAAACTTCCCTTATCCTACCCTAACAAGTATAAAACTACTCACACTTCATCATACGGAAAAATAAAACACACAAAAGAGGAAGATAGAAAGAAGGAGACTAGAAGAATACGACTAACTATTTGCGACCTCACCTTGGCGAGGATCAAGCGTAAGTATCATTGTCGTATGAATGATAAAGAAAAAGAGAGAAGAAATAAACAACAAGGAAATAACAACAACTACTTAACGAATTAAAATTACAACAAGCATAAAGATAAGGAGACAAGCATGATAATAAAATGGTCTTCTTTATTCATCACTCTTCACTCAAAAGGTCACTTACAAGTTTAATGGAGAAGAGGTGAGAAGAGGAAGAAGAACATGTAACTAAAACCTAGCAAAAAGAAATACAAGAATTGGACACTCTCCTTCACAAACTTCTGGGCTATTTATAGGCCAGAGAATGAAACCCTAGGGCAACCACCAGAACCCAAACGAAATGACCAAAATAACCCCCAAACCCCTGCACACTTGGCGCCATAACTGCCGCGGATCCGCGGCCTGGACCCCACTTTGGCCGCGGATCCGCGGCCCATTGGAAGAATTGGGCTTTCTCCTTTTTTGGGTTTTCCTGTTTTTCTGTGTACATTATTGTGGCATATGTATTTTCTCAATTTGGATCCCCGATTTTTCCAGAATTTCTGTTGAGGGAAAGGTGGACTTTTTGTCAAGATTTTGTCATGATTGCCTCGAGCTCCGCGTAGATCTCTTGGATTTTGTGCTACCATTGAGCCTTGTGCATGAGAATGACATTGATTTGACCTTTTGTCTTCCTATTGATATCTGGCAACATACGGATGAAGAGCAGAGACCGTGTTTTATCTGTGGTTGGCAGGAACCCGGACTTTTTTCCTGTTTTCCATGAATTTCACCGTTTTAGAACCGAGAACCTGTATCCTGCAATTGACTAGCAAACACGGCTCAAGAGTATCTACGGATATGCAAATGTGATAAAAATTGGGCGGTATGAAAATGCAAAAATCTGATATGAACAGGGATCCACCCCCGAATGCTCGCGGGACACTACCACCGGAGCAGTAGGAACCGGGGCGGGCTTCGCGCGAGAAGAGCTGGCGCCCCCACCCTTCGTAACCTTCCTCGGCTGGCGCATAGAGGCTTTAAGCGAGTCGAAGTACATGGATCCTGCACGAAACAAATACCCAACAAATCAGCGACACGAGCAAAACACAAGCCAAAAAGCAAGCCTAACTTACCGACGAACTCAACGGGGCTGAGCCCGGCCCAGCTCAGGACCCTCTCAGACAGCAGCACGTCAGGTCAGGGGATGGGCTCCTACGATGCCACTCTCACCGCGGCGGGATCATTGGACTGGTTCCCCGGCAAATATTTCTCCCTCGACCACTTGATGGGCACGGGCCAGTCCTCGCCCTCGGGAGGGGAAACAAAGAAAAATTTCTTCTTCCAATCATGAATAGAAGAGGGCAAGGCCACGACCCCGGTCCCGGCAGTGCCCCCCGTCCACTTTCTGAAAAAGAGATAAACCCATCTCGGGTCGCCCGCTCGACCACCAGGGTAACTTTTGAAGACGAGAGAAGAATCGAGAAGGGAGAGGCTTAAGGGAACCGCCTGTAACTTCAGGCGGATCAAGAACCTGAGGAGGATCCTCCACGAGTTCGGCACTAATTGGCTGGGTGCCAAACCGAAAAAATTCAGCACTGCGACGACCTCGGGAGAGAAAGGCAGGCGCATTCCGCCCCAAAAAGCTTCCAAATACAAGGCGATCTCCCTGCCCCGTACTTGATCCGTCCTCTCTCCCTCCTTAGCCAGTCGGAGCGTGTAACACGGGAGGATGTGGAAGCGAGCCCGAGCATTGACGAGCTCATCCTCATGCCTCACCCAACACGAGGAGTCGGGGGCCGCATCTGTTGCTTCCTCCCTGGGGGCTGCCCTCGCCGCACGATCCCAGGGAGAGGATCCGACCCTTGCTCCCCGGAGGGACTCGGACACAACTAAAGGGTCCCTAGAACCTACTCCTATAATATCTACTGACTCTACAAAGGAAGACATCTAACCTTGAAAAAGAGAATCCTCGGGAACCGAAAGCGGGAGAAAGAAGACGAGCGCCGAGCAATCAGGACTTAGAAGAGGGAAATATGAAGGAGTAGGAGCCCAAGGACAGGCCCCACCCCTGTTTATTGCTGCAAGCAGCCTCATCCAACGACGCCCGTCATCTCCCGCCAAAATGACTCCTCGCGTCCAGCGGCTCCGATCGCTCCACGTGTCGATCCTGCGCTGGACCGCATCCCAACAGACGCCGCAGGCCTGCATACGTCGCGTCATCCATTCGATACTTGACACGTGGGCCGTCGCTTCAGTGGAAGAATGCACGAACCGACACACCTTCCTTAAATGCAGAGATCTCGCCCTGATTCGCTAGCGAAAATGACAACTGACAGCCCGAGGACTCGTCCCGACAAAGCCTTAGGAATGAGCTCACCTCGGGAGGCCTGGCAGTCCACTCCTGACCCGACTTGCTAGCTGGTCGGGACAAGAGTGGGGGCTAATGACGATGATCAATATTGGCGATGCGAGATCAGGACACGTGGCGGATGACATGTCCCAAGACTCGGAAGGAAGGACCCACAGAGGCCGACCAGGCCACCCTTGTACCCGACCTGCAAGCACAAGCTGACCCTTCTCGGGGCCCCCTGCAAATTTGCCTCCTCGGCCCCTCAGCTCGCCCCGAACTGCCACAGGACCAAGACTCCTCAGCCCCCTTGCTCGGTTCCGAGCTCCCCAGCCGAGGCCGTCTTCCTCGGTCCCTCCGACCGACCAACTCCACCATTCGCAGGCGTAACCGCCGCTCCGCAAATCTCGCCACGCGCAGATTCTCCGCCAGCAACGTCCCACGTTCCACGCCATCACGATCCCCATTAATGGGCGATCCGCTCTTCACGCGGGCGTGACGTCGGGAGCGTAACGGCCGGCGAGATTCTCACGCCTACTGCCGCGTGCTGCCGCCGCTATATAAACCCCCATCACAGAGGGGTCAAGTAAGCCATTCTTGATTCCACTTAGCCGTTACTCTGCTCGGATCTAGTACTAACTTGATCGTCGGAGGGTCCTCGGTGGTACCAAACCACCTTGGGACTTCTTTGCAGGTACTCGGCGCTAAACTCCTCAAATCACCAATCTCCTCAAAACCCATTGAGACCCACACGCAACAGGAGATCACCGCCGAAATCCACCGGAAGATCAAAGGAAGACAACATCTGACGGAGACCCGAAAAGGACCACCATCAGTCTGTCTTTAAAATTTTCTTCGATAAGTTAGTCAGCCATACTAACCATTCATCCCCCAAACATTGTAGGCAAGAGTTCAAAAATTACCATGCCTTAAAGCTATTCCCATTTCATTTTGGAACCATAATCCTAAGTTTCTATAATAACCAAACTATCTAAAGCTTGCATGGTTCATTTGACTTTATCATGAAACCTCACATATGATTCCTAACAGTTTATGGAAACAACTCTTCTATCTTGCTTTACATTCTCCTACTCCTAAAACCCTATGGCTTCTCTATAATATGTTCACTTTGTTGGGCCAGGTCTCTACTTTTTCTCTCCCACATACTGTCAAGCAAGTAAATATCCTTCCCTGCATAAGTAATCTCTTATCAGTTATCATAAGCAAATGCGGACATTTAATCTTGACCACTTCAGTGCTTACAATTAAACTACATCTCGAAGTCTGCGCTGTTCATATCTTAGAAATAAGTTGTTATATTTTTTTTGCTAACACCTCTTTTATTTTAAATTATCGTTTGCCATTCTTCATTCCATCAACAACTTTCTTTTAAGTAAAAGCCCCTTCTGATCCTCTTACTAGAATATTTGCTGTGATTTTTTTCGATACAAGTAAACCATGACTTCGCTTAATATTATTCTATTCATCTATATTCTTTTTTTCAGCTGATATCATTTTATCCTTTCTAACTAAAAGGCTTTTCCTTTTAAGTTTTGTGTAGTTCTTAGATCATAATCCTTCATATTTTCTTCCTTCATTGAAGACATGTCTGACACCACCAATCACATGACCTATCACATGTCATATATTGGCTAGCAAAAATGGGAGCATAATAAGTAAAAATAGCTTGCAAAGATAACTACTTAATTAGTTTGAGAGATTATTTGGTAATTACCGATATTCCAGCTTAGATCATATAATATCAAGAATTATGAATTCAGAACAATATTTTTTGAGTAGAAGAAGGAGAAAAAGGCAATAATTTGCACTGGAAGGAAGAATTAATTAATTAATTAGGGTATTTACTACAATTCACACATCAAAATCTGCTAGAGGCTGTAGGAGATCTATTCCTAAATAAATTTGCTTACCCTAATCCATACAAATTTAGATAAATTTTTAATATAGAACTAGCTTAAGCAAACTCATTGCTAAATACTATAGAATGATCAAAGAACAAAAATTACTTTCCTCTCCTGGTAACTTATCACAAAGACATGACCGTATGGCTGCACAATTGATTTAAAAATTAAGAAATAAGCAAAGAGAAGCATTGGCAATTCGCACAATCAAAAAACAATGGGCACATACATTTCGTGAATCATTCGAGCTATTCTTCTCCATAAAGATTTTTGTGTTTACTGGATCAAGCTGCACAGAAGAAACATAACCGGAAGGATCATTCGAGCTATTCTTCTCCATAAATAGACTATATTACTTATCAACGGAAACCATAAGGATCCAATTAGGGGATGGGGGCTTATGGAGGAAGTAACAAAGAAAAAGAGAGCATAAAGAGAGCATAGTATAACAAAGAGTCGGACTTTTCTTCTCCCGCTCCTTCCCGGGAAAGAATATGCCTTTGAACTGCCTCTTGTGATGAAGATGAATATCACAGTTTTGACATATTAGATGCCACCAAATAATATAAAGAACCTAAAATGATCTTAGACCTACAAGGCATAGTATAATAAAGAGTCAGCGATTATCTGATCTGCACATTCCATTGCAGGTTCACAAATATACAAGTCCCATGCAAAAGTAGTGTGTGTTCAGCAAGAGATCATTAACTAAAGCAATGAATGTTCTACTACAAGAAGTACAAATAGATCAAATTTCATGCAAATTGCTTAATAGTATCCTGATAAAGATGTCAACATGAATGCGCATGCTTACACATCTATATATCATAAGAATGACATAAATGGAAAAACAATTACCTAGACAATGCCAAGCTGGTATTTTTCAAAAGTGGCATCCCATCAAAAAAGCTTGGTATGCTGAAACATCGACACATGAAATGTTTATGTCTATGCGGGAGACAATTCAACGGCCTGTATATCCTGTCTGTTACATGAAGGCTCCAAACATCCCATCTCCGCATATAAGATAAGCATTTCTCATAAAATCACCATATGTCTAAAAGGAACACCATAGACACTTGAGAGCATAACCGCCGAGGCAGGAGCGGTTGTAGACCACTCCAGTTTTGGGATAGGAGTTGGATTTAGCAGTTAAAGCGCCAGGCCTAAACTTTAAACAAAACAGCGGACCTAGGCAGGAACTACCTGGTCTCTAGACATTTTACACCTTTTTAATTTCCTAATTGGATGTTTAATATACTATCCAAGTAATGTTATACAGAATACATCGCTTTTTATACTGTTACATGCATATTCATTACATTTTTAAATAATATCATTCACATAATTTACGTTTTATTGGAATATTAGGGAATTACTTATTAGAATAGTTTTCGCATCCTTCCTTTTGGAAGTAGTTACTTAGAGAAAGTTAAAACTGTCTATTCGGCGCCTAGTTGCTTAGGCAGTAGTTGGTACTCCTACCCGACACGACCTACCGCTTTTAAAATCCTTGGAAAGAACAGATTTAAAGCAAACTAATATGACTGATTTATAAAAATCCAAATGTCAGGGTGATGGAGCTTCGGATCTCCTTCAGATATGCTGTCCTCCGTCGATCCTGCGATGGCTGTCTTGGACGGATGTGATTTGGTTTTGGAGCTGTTGAGTGTGGATCTCAATGGGTTGGTGTTGGACGCCGAACTACCTGCAAAGAAATCCCGGGATAGGTGACCACCGTAGGACCTTCCGACGATCAAGTTAGAGCTGAGGAATAGGAGCAAAGTAGCGGCGTATTGAGATAATTCAAGATCCCTGAGTCTTCTGAGAGAGGGGTTTATATAGGGATCGCGTAGAACGAGCGGGCGCGAGATCACCTCCGTTAGTTACGTCCCCGCGTTATTCTCGCCTTGATTAGCGAGATGCGCTCATTAATGGAAGGATGTGCTAGCGTGCGGCGCGGATCGTGAGGAGACCGACATCTCGCCCT
The DNA here is from genome assembly GCA_030015575.1 of Agapanthus africanus. Classification (NCBI taxonomy): domain Eukaryota; kingdom Viridiplantae; phylum Streptophyta; class Magnoliopsida; order Asparagales; family Amaryllidaceae; genus Agapanthus; species Agapanthus africanus. The sequence goes on along the minus strand of CM057345.1, from coordinate 570,990,248 downwards.
GGCGATAAACAGGGAGCCGTTGTGGGGCACATGGGATATGTGCTCCCGGTAGATCGAGGGAGGCCGAGGGAGCTCGGCATGTCGGAGACTCGGAGACGAGCCTGGAGGCCGAGGAAGCTCGGCACTTCGGAGGCTCGGAGACGAGCCTGGAGGCCGGGGAAGCTCGGCACGTCGGATGCTCGGAGACAAGAAAGGAGACCGAAGAAGCTCAGCACGTCGGATGCTCGGAGATGAGCAAGGAGACTGAGATAGCTCGGATGAGAGCTGTTGGTAGATTACCAGGTAAAGGCGGAATGCATTCAGGGAGGTCTCCTGGAAAGTCGGACATGTTCCCCTAGACGAAGTCCCGAGGAATTCTCACAATTCAACTCGTTTATCCCACCTTCGTAGCCTTTGGGACACATCATCCGCCACGTGTCGTAATCCGAGGTGACACTACTTGTAAGCATCATCATTAGCCCCTACTTTTTTTCTGACCTATCCAAGGGTCGGATCGAGAGTAGTCTGCTCGGTCTTTCTTCTGCTCAATTTGGCGCCAAGGAATCGTAACGCGGATCGCCTGGGAACGGCACAACGTTTGGCGGTCGCATCGTTTCGATCTTTTGGGCCCACATGCCGTCTTATCGCACGCCTGAATCTTCGCGCGTATCCCCGATGGCATCAGCAGATCAAATGAAATGATCGTGCTTTAAAGTGGGGGCACCGTTTCAGTCGGTCGCCCGTTGGGATACGGGTTGCGTATCGGGCATCAGTTGGCAGACGCGACAGGCTGTCGCTTGTCACCTGCAACCGAAGGGACGTCCCCAATGTCCGATCGACACGTGGAGCTCTGACAGCTGGCAGGCGCGACGTTTCGTTTTGGCGAGAGTCGATTTGGGCTATCGGATACTTTCTTTGGGGTGTATAAATAGGATAGGACCCCTCTAAGGCCAACATTTTCGCCATAATTTGCATTCGTTGTCGAAAATTGCTCGGCACTCCTTCCTTTTAGATCGGATCATCCGTGATTTTTCCTCGGCGAGGGCGTTGGATCCATCTTTTCTTAGGGCAAGAACCTACCCCACACGGTCGAGCCGAACAGGAGTATGCTCGGTGGCCTCTTGGTGAGGGCTTTAGATCCTTAGCGTTGATGGATAGAAAGCTACCCGCTAGGGACGGACCGGGCAGGAAGCTGCTTGGTGGCCTCGCAACGAGAGCTTTAGATCCTTAACGTTGTTGGGTGGGAAGCTACCCGCTAGAAATGGACCGAGCAGGAAGCTGCTCGGTGGCCTTGCAATGAGGGCTTTAGGTCCTTAGCGTTGTTGGGTAGGAAGTTACCTGCTTTGGATGGATCGGGCAGGGAAGCCGCTCGGTGGCCTCGTTAAGAGGGCTTTAGATCCTTAGCGTTGTTGGGTAGGAAACTATCCGCTAAGGATGGACAGGGCAGGAAACTGCTCGGTGGCCTCGCAATGAGGGCTTTAGGTCCTTAGCGTTGTTGGTTAAGAAGCTACTCGCTATGGATGGACCGGACTGGAAAGCTGCTCAGTGGCCTCATTAAGAGGGTTTTAGAGCCTTAGCGTAGATGGAAAGGAAACTACCCACTAAGGATGGAACGAGCAGGGAAGCTGCTCGGTGGCCTCGTTAAGAGGGCTTTAGATTCTTAGCGTTGTTGGGTAGGAAGCTACCCGCTAAGGATGGACCGGAATGGGAAGCTGCTCAGTGGCCTCGTTAAAAGGGCTTTAGATCCTTAGCGTTGATGGGTAGGAAGCTACCCGCTAGGGATGGACCGGGCAGGGAAGCTGCTCAGTGGCACTGTTAAGTGGGCTTCAGATTTTTAGCGTTGTTGGGTAGGAAGCTACCCGCTAGGGATGGACTGGGCAGGGAAGCTGCTCGGTGGCCTCTCAACAAGGGCTTCAGATCCCTAGCGTGGTTGGGTAGGAAACTACCCGCTGCGGGTGGACCGGGCAGGGAGGCTGCTCGGTGGCCTCATTAAGAGGACTTCAGATCCTTAGCATGGTTGGGTAGGAAACTGCCCGCTAGGGGTGGACCGGGCAGGGAGGCAGCTCGGTGGCCTCGTTAAGAGGGCTTTAGGTCCTTAGCGTTATTGGATAGGAAACTACCCGCTAGGGATAGACCGGGCAGGAAAGCTGCTCGGTGGCCTCATTAAGAGGGCTTCAGATCCTTAACGTAGATGGTTAGGAAGCTACCCGTTACGGATGGACCGGGCAGGAAGCTGCTCGGTGGCCTCGTAATGAGGGCTTCAGATTCTTAACGTAGATGGGTAGGAAGCTACCCGCTAGGGATGGACTGGGCAGGAAGCTACTCGGTGGCCCTGGCAATGAGGGCTTCAGATCCTTAGCGTAGATGGGTAGAAAGCTACCCGCTAGTGATGGACCGGGCAGGAAGCTGCTCGGTGGCCTCACAATAAGGGCTTGAGATCCTTAGCATAGATGGGTAGGAAGCTACCCTCTAGGGATGGACCGGGTAGGAAGCTGTTCGGTGGCCTCACAATGAGGGCTTGAGATCCTTAGCGTAGATGGGTAGGAAGCGACCCGCTAAGGATGGACCGGGCAGGAAGCTGCTCGGTGGCCTCGCAATGAGGGCTTCAGATCCTTAGCATAGATGGGTAGGAAACTACCCGCCAGGGATGGTCCGGACAGGGAAGCAGCTCGGTAGCCTTGTTAAGGGGGCTTTAGATTCTTCGCGTAGATGGATAGGAAACTACCTGCTGAGGATGGACCGGGCAGAGAAGCTGCTCTGTGGCTTCATTAAAAGGGCTTCAGATTCTTAGCGTAGATGGATAGGAAGCTACCCGCTAGGATGGACCGGGCAGGAAGCTGCTCGGTGGTCTCGCAATGAGGGCTTTAGATCCTTAGCGTAGCTGGATAGGAAGCTACCCACTAGAGATGGACCAGGAAGGAAGCTACTCGCCGCGGATGCGCCGAGCAGGAAGCTACCAGGCGACCTCGCGAGAAGGGCTTTCGAGTTTCCCCTAAGCCATCGCTGGATGTCGTTCAAACTTCCGCAGGCCGCATTAGCGGGAGTGAGGGCGTCGTTCAACCTTCCGTAGGCCGTATGGTCACCCTTGAAGACAGGCATGGCCGACACGTGGCCGTTCCGTATCGGGAAATTGAGACGCCTCGCGATCGCGTCGCTACGCGAGTAAACTTTCAGCCATTGGAAGATTTTGTTGAAGCTATAAATAGTGAAGGTATGTTGGCTTCTTTCTAGCTATGTGTTTCTGAAGATGGTCGGGCGTCTGTGTGTGCTCATCAGGGAGATCATTTCTCGTGACGATGTGTATCTTTATAGTCTCGATCGCTCCGAACAGATGTACGAGGCGGTGATAGACCGCGTGGAGGGCCACATTGGACGCCTTCTTCCCCAGCAATCTCCTCTCCTCCAACTGCTCATTTACGCGATCTGGAGGATGTCCCCGGGTATGCACAATGCCCTGTCTCCGCAGCTGAGGGACAAAACGATCGAAAAGTTGCACTCGCTCTACCAGCTCAGCCTGATCTCACAGAGCAGGCGGGAGCGGTCGGTAGGTCTTCTTCTGGAGTGTTCCAGAAAAGGTAGATCGTTGCTTCTTGCCTGTCAGATCAGGCCCCCGATGCTTCCGTGGCATCTAGGGTCCACGGGCACTGTCAGAGAAAGCGAGCGAAAGGAGCGGGCGAAGGAAGCAAGAGATCTGCTCGGAGTACCATCAACAGTGCTTTCTTGATCCCCGCCCCCCTCTATTGTAATTATTGTAAGGCTGGGGAGCCTATAATACCCTTTTATCAATAAAGTTTGTTTTTGGCACTAGGCTGTTGTCTTCTTTTTCTCTTCTCGTACAATTTTTAAACTTTAACTAAATGCCAACAGGAACAACTTTATTTATTTCAGAAAAAGGGTACAAATAAATTTTTTTAATTTGTACAACTTGAGCTTTTCAGCGTTGTAAGGCCGGGGAAAATCATAGCCCCGAGCATTCTTAAGTCCGAAGGGCATCACCTTGTAGCAGTATACCCTCCGGTCAGTGGTAAAGGCGGTCAGTTTTTCGTCGGCCGGGTTCATCCTGATCTGATTGTAACCCGAGAAGGTGTCCATGAAGCTCAATAGTTCATGGCTTGCAGAGCTGTCTACAAGCTGGTCTATCCGAGAGATGGGATAGTTATCTTTGGGGCAGGCCTTGTTTAAGTCCGTGAAATCGATGCACATGCGCCATTTCCCGTTCTCCTTCTTGACCATGACTAAATTTGCAAGCCTACTAGAGTAGTCCATATTCCTGATAAAGTTAGCGGCGAGCAGCCGATCCACTTCGTCTTCTATCGCCTTTTGCTTAACCGGCGCAAAGCTTCTTTTCTTTTGTCGGACGGTCTTTGCTTTCGGATCGACCCTGATCTTATGGGAGATCACTCTAGGGTCAATTCTGGGCATGTCTGTCGGCGTCCAAGCAAAAACGTCCGAATTATCTCGGAGGAAGTGGATCAGTTCTTCGCGGCGATCCCTAGTTAGTAGAGAGCTGATCTGGACTGTTCGGTCGTTGACCCCTTCTTCGAGTGGTATTTCCGTTAATGCTTCTACTGGGGCACCTCTGACTTCCATTTGGTCGTCGTGCGTATCTAAAGACCCCTGGAAGTTAGGTCCTCAAAATCGTCGCTTTGATCTCCGGCAGTGGACGTCGAGGTGAGGCAAATCCTAGCGGTTTGCTGGTTTCCGGGTGCCCGGCCTATTCCCCCTTGATCTGAAGGAAACTTGATCGCAAGGTGGTAAGTTGAGATCTAGGCTCGGAGAGCATTTAAGGTCGGACATCCGAGGAGAATGTTGTAGGTCGAAAGGACTTTGGCGACGAGAAAATCCACAGGTACAGTCCGTGTATGTCCGGCTTCCCCAATGTTGAGTAGAAAGGTGACCAATCTCTTGGCAGGGATGGAGTGATTGGTGAACCCTGAGAGTACATGGGAGGTAGGTCGCAGGTCGGATGGTCCTAACTCCATAGGCTGGAAGCAATCATGGAATATGATATCCACCGAGCTCTCTGAGTTGACCAAAATCATCTAGACCTCGTAACGGTGGACTCTGGCTATTATTACGAGTGAGTCGTTGTGAGGCAAGGATATACCGTAGAGGTCTTCATCGGTGAAGATGATAGGCTCGTCTTTCCTCCCCTTCTTCTGGGGTGGAACGCCTATATTCTCGACCAGGAGGAGGCGGTGGTTTCCGCCAGCTTCCCGAGCAGGATCCGAGGTAACGACCATGATTTGGCTGATCGTTAACTCCCCAGGAGGGGGCTGGTTCTCTTGCTCCCGCTCTGTCTGCCGCTTGTCCTGCAAGTACTTCGCCAGGTGGCCGGAACGGATCAACTCCTCGATGTAATCATGGAGTTGTTTACAGTTTTCGGTCAGGTGGCCCTGCGACCTGTGGAAGGTGCAGTACGGGCCTCGGAGACGCTTGCCCGCCCTTTGGATCACCGGCGGTAGTTTGAAGAACCTCGCGCCCTTTGCCTCCTCTAGCAGCTCGGTCTGGGAGATGTTTAGGGGAGTGTACTCCTGAAACCTTGATGAGTAAGGCTTCGGACGGTCAACCTTCTTCTTCTCCTCTATGGCCGTTTCTTTTGGTCGGTATGGTCGTCTCTGGACAGATTTGTGCTCACCTCAGACTCAAGTTTGATCTCCCGCTCGGTCCAGGCTTTTATCTCAGCCATAGTCTTAGGTTGCGCTAATGCAAAAGAGCGAAGCCACTCTTTGTGCCTAAGACCCAACCTCAGCACGGTGATGACCGTTTCATCGCGGTGCTCGAGGAGCGCGTTGTAGAAGCGGGTGACATATCCTTTGAAGGATTCTTTGTCTCCGCTTTTGATGGTGAACAGATAGTCAACCGTCCTCTTCTGCCGTCGATTCCCGACGAAGTGACCAAGGAATTGGAAGGCCAGCTCGTCGAAGGTCGAGATGGAGAATGGTGTAAGTCCTCAGAACCAGTCTCGACCTACCCGGATTAGGGTGGTGGGAAAAGCGCGGCATTGGGCTGCGTCCGAGTTATCTTGGAAGCCCATGCCCGCTGTAAATGCGTCCAAGTGATCTTTTGGGTCGAACTTCCCGTCAAAGAGCGCCACCTTGGGCGGCTTGTTCTTAGATGAGACACCTTCGGCCAGCAATTCCTCGGTGAAGGGCTTCATGAGAGGATCCGCGGAATACCTAGCCCCTTCGCCAAACGGATGGTCGTTTCGTCTTATACCCTCGATCTTCTTTTTGAATGCCTCGAGTCGGTGGTGGTAACCCGAGGATTCTGCACAGTCGGAGTGGTAGTTATCCCTACACCGGGTTTGCGCCAGGGTGCGGCTTTGATTCCACTCTATCAGGTGTTTCAGATCCCCGGACGAGGCCCTTCTCGAATGGTCCCAGCGCTCGTCGTTCCCTCGATCCCGGCAAGAGTGGAGGTGTCGGTCATGCCTGGAAACAGGCGAGCTAACCGATACCTCCTCAGAAGGAGAGAACGCACGACGGGCATTAGGGCGACGGCCCAATCTTCCCTGGGACTGTGGCGTGGATCTGTCCAGCGCCCAGCGGGTCATGGAATCAGTCGCCGCGTGTGGGTTAAGGTGGCCAGAGTCGGCCCGCCGGCGCTCAGTAGCGCTGTGACGAGGGTGAGGTAGATCGGGGGCTTAAGTGTGCCCGTCCGTCCTTCGGCGAACGTCGTTATTCCGGGAAGGCAAATCCATGCTCTGGTGGTTAGGGCCCGTTACTTGAACGTGGACGAGGGCATCTACCAGCATCATGAGCCGGTCTATCCGGATGGGCAAGGCATGAATAGCATTAGGAGGGAGAGGCGAGCCGCTCTGGCCTCCGTTGTGATGGCTCGTGTTTGGATTGTTGCGGTCATCGCTCGCCATTGGATTGAGAGCGGAAGATCAACTTTTTGGGTGAAACAAAATAAGTCTTTTGTTCTCACAGACGCGCCAACTGATGGCGTTTCGGATCTCCTTCAGATGCTGCCCCCCGTCGATCCTACGATGGCTGTCATGGATGGCTGTGAATTGGTTTTGGAGTTGTTGAATGTGAATCTCAATGGGTTGGTGTTCGACGCCGAGCTACCTGCAAAGAAGTCCCGGGGTGGGTGACCACCGTAGGACTCTCCGACGATCAAGTTAGAGCTGAGGAATAGGAGCAGAGAAGCGGCGTATTGAGATAATTTGAGATCCCTGAGTCGTCTTAGTGAGGGGTTTATATAGGGGTCGCGTGGAGCGAGCATGCGCGAGATCACCGCTGTCAATTACGCCCCAGCGTTATCCTCGCTTTGAATGGAGGAATGCGCCCATTAATGAAGGGATGTGCTAGCGTGGGACGCGGATTGTAGGGAGGTGGCTATCTCGCCCTGGCGATATACACAGAGGCGTTATGGGGCGCATGGGATCTGCACTCCCGGTAGATTGGGGGAGGCCGAGGAAGCTTGGCACGTCGGAGGCTCGAAGACGAGCCTGGAGGCCGAGGAAGCTCGACACGTCGGAGGCTCGGAGACGAGCCTGGAGGCCGAGGAACCTCGGCACGTCAGATGCTCGGAAACGATCAAGGAGACCGAGGAAGCTCGACACGTCGGATGCTCGGAAACGAGCAAGGAGACCGAGGAATCTCAGCACGTCGGATGCTCAGAGACGAGCAAGGAGACTGAGATAGCTCGGAAGCGAGCTGTTAGTAGATTCCCAGGTGAAGTCAGAATGCATTCAGGGAGGTCTCCTGGAAGGTCGGACATGTTCCCCGAGACGAAGTCCCGAGGAATCCTCATAATGCAACTCATTTATCCCACCTCCGTAGCCTTCGGGACACGTCATCTGCCACGTGTTGTAATCCGAGAAGGCACCACTTGGGAGCATCATCATAGTGAATCTCCAAATATGCTCGGTCACTTAGGATCACTGCAACCCATCTCTTGTCCATAGTTTCCCTGCCCAGTAATTGGGAACCAAGTGAAACTTTGTTAAAACCTTTATGAAGCCTTGCATCGTAACTGAACCCACTTAGCTGTCAAAAGGCTTAGATGATCGAGGTAATTAATATCCGGTTTGTGTCAGTTTGGTGTTTTCTATATTATATAGCATATAACAACCAATTTCTATCAAGAAAATTAGTCAATAGCGGATATCCGAATCAACAATGATGATCGAATGTGTTACACCTCATTCAATGAACTGCATTAAAATTCTACATCTATATTTCAAGCTTTAGCTAAATTGAAATTAACTGAAAGACACAATTAGACTTAGCTCAAACATTTCATCAGAATAATCATCGAGAGAAAAGATAGCATACCAGAGAGCTCGACGACAGCGAGGAAACCCTAGAAAAATGCAAATGGCGCCAGCTCTTCGCTTCACAACTCTTCAAAAAATTCAAAGGAAACAGAAATAAAAACAAATCGACAGTAAAGAAAATCGATTGATGACCTCGTAACATCGCTAATCTTTACCTCAAATCGGTTATTGCGGCCGCTGTAGATCCTCAGAGCACCCGATTCATAGGGCGGCAGCTGCAGGGAAGCTCCAATGGCCATTATCGGCCTCGATTGAAGCTAGGGTTAGGGTTAGAAAGGGGGAAGAAAAGGATAATTAGGTTTTTTTTTCCTCGTCGATTGAGGGAGAGGGAGAGAAAAGCAAGAAAGGAAACAGAATAAAGAAAAGGTTGTTAATTCGATTTTGAGGAGATCATTCCAAGCATCGATCGTGACAATAGCATCGACGAGTACCATTCAAAAGCTGTCTGCCGACGAACTGGCGAAGCAGTAGTTTGTCGTCACCTCCAGTATTGTCGCATAGAGCCCTGAACTGAGCAACGTGCTGATGGGGGTTGCTTGTCCCCTTATACACATGAAATTTAGGGATCGTGTATACTGGCGAGTGCTTAATTTGATCGTACTAGCTTGGATAGGGTCGCCCAGTTTTGACGACTTGGCCAGTAGCTTCATTTGCCTGATGAGCTCGTATTTGCTGAGCTATGTAGTCATCAAGCGCAGCTTTCGAGATCATCTCTTTCCTGGCTGCTGATAAAGCCGTAAGAGGGTTTGATGTCTCCCCTCTATCTTCTTCAATGATTATTGGGGGATCTTCAGCTGGAGGGTCCGGCTGGATCATCATCCCCACCATATCTTGGAATAGGAGCGTCATTTGCTTTATGTTAGCCGCTTATTCCGCGGCTTCTTTATCTTTTTTCTCGAGCATCCTTCGGAGGAACTCGGCGTCGGTTTCCTGCTCCTGGCACTGATCCGATGATACTTCTGGGCTTTCCCTCTGTCTAGTGAGTGTGGCCATCTTTGTCAGCATCACCTAGAGCTTTTGTTGCTGCTCCTGAGTTTTCATCACAGACAGCGTAAGTGGTCGATGACCCGTAGAAGTACGGCTTTCCTCTTTTCCGGAATCCATATAGACGGTGTGCACTACCATGCCCCTAGACTTGGGGCATTTGGATTCAGCGCCTTTGAGATTTTTCGCAGACACGGGGATTTTCTCCGGCCTTCTCCTTTTATGAACGGTCGAAGTTGAGGGGGCTGTTGCAACCGATGCTTTCCGTAGTACAACGGTGGTGAGATGGTCCTCCTCTTGCCGAACCTTCATTTTCTTCTGTCGACGGGAGTAGCCTTTGTCGATTACAGAATCTTGGACTCTTCGCTAGCCCCTATGGATTTTGGAGGACAGCCGCCGAGGAGGCTGCTCCGGCTTCGCCTTAATAACATTTTCAGCGGGTGGAGGAGATCTTTTTAGTACGACAATTGGAGAGTTCTTGCGCACTCTCCTGAGCGGCTCAAAGTTGTTCCCAGTTAGAACAGCAGCATGAATTTCCACCATTGGAGCTGGTGGAGTCAGTCCAGAGGGAGAGCTGCCCCCAGTTTTCCTCACTCGGCGCCAGTGGCGACATCGAGCATGTCTTGCATATGGGGGTGGCTTCATCATTCCCCATGTTATGGTGAAGGGTTGCTGTTGGTGCCAGCCTATCGAAGACCGACGTCCGCTGAGAAGAAACGTCCAACATGTCGAAAACTGACTTTCGGATAGGGGAAGCAGTTTGGACGACTTCGTCTACGGCAAGAGTTGGGATAGCCTTCTCCAGTATTGAGAGCCTCTTTGCAGGCCTACTGGTGCTTTGGCTCAGCCGGTTGAAGACTGAAACGTTGGAATTGGACGACCCGTTGAGAGGGGCCGTGGTAATTGTAAGCCGATCGAAGACCAACTTCTTTGGAGCTTCCTGTGATGGCACTGGAGTGTTGAAGCTCATTGGCGGGAGCATGGTCCCGAAGAACAACCCAGTGGTGGCCTTTGTCACCTGGTCCAACGGCATTGCGAAGATGGAGGCCGCTTGGGGCCCGTAAGTTACTCCTCCAGACGGGGCGGAGCGGGAGTTGTTGTTGCAGTTGGTGCAGCTAGAAGCCATTGATCTTCTCCTTTTCTGCGTGGAGCAAGACACCAAATCTTAGTATCTCGAATCCAGGGAAAACCATATTAAACCACAATTCGTTCGCAAACACGACACACGAAGTGTGGAATGGAAAGAGGAAAAGGTCCCACCGGGCGTGCCAGAATCTGTTCACCGCCGAAAGACGCAACCGGGACGCTGGGATGTCTGGCCTAAATTTTGGGGGCAGATGCTATTTGGTCTTATCCGGTAACCTCTCCGAAGATACAAAGTTGATTTATGGCACCGTGTATCGGAGGTTTGGACAGATGCGGCCGTTGTAGCAGATTTCGTCGGATTCCACCTCGTTTACGAAAGGTTTTTGATTGTGGGGACGCTCTTCCCTGCAGGCGCAATCCCCTGCAGTTAATTACGTTACCACATAGCGATAACCACTTTCTCCTGCTCCAGATGTTCACTTCATGTCGTGTGTGTTTTTTTATTTTTGGTTGCCCGTGGATTGTATACGGAGACTAATTTATGTTGTCGCCCGTAGGGCGGGGATTAGTCTAAATCCGTATTTTCTTCGATTTGGATTTATTTGAATTAAGGCTCGTTAATCTCATTTGAGATTAAGATCAACTTAAATGGTTGTTGAGGATACGTTAGCCAAATTCTAGACTAAGATCTACAAACTTACCCTTCCACTTTACCAAGAATTTCTGGAAACCACCGGTGATTATAGACATTAACTCGTCTCGAAAAATGGCTTCTATCTCTGGCTTTGTCTTCGTCACTGGTGGAAGGCATAGTGCAGTTTCTTTTTCCTCATCCTCATGATGACCTAGATATGCTGTCAGGTCTTCCACGTTGAAGATGGGATACGTTAGCCCAATTCTAGACTAAGATCAACAGGATTTTGGGATCATTTAGATCCAACGAAAGAGCATTTGGGCTCTATCATTTAGTTTAGAGACGTTGCAGTCCATTGGGTTTAAAGACATCATAGTCCATGGAGTTTAAGGACATCATAGACATTTAGTTTAGGGACATTGCGGTCCATTGAGTTTAAGGACATCATAGTCCATGTTTAAGGACATCATAGTCCAAAGAGGTTTAAGGACATCATAGTCCATGGAATTTAGTTTAGGGACATTGCGGTCCATAGATCACCATTTTTGAGGTGAGGTTTAGTTTAAGGACATTACGGTCCATAGTTGGTTTAAGGACATTACGGTCCACAGCTTGTTGGTTGTTGGGACCCACCACCTCTCTGAAGATGTTGAGAAATTACAACGACATGTATCAAAGGTGTGGAGAGATGTACCCTTGAACCAAATTTTAGATTGAAGAGTCATCGGTCATGAGCATGGAGGCTCGGGTTATTTAGATATTTAATCTCAGAAAAGACTTAGCCAATCTGGGGTTGAAGTTGGCCTCTTATAGTGTTAAACACTAGTGTATGCTCAGTGCCCACGTGCTTCGACGTGATATTCTAAGGCAGTGTTAAACACTGAGGTTTGGGATGCTCACGTGTGGCACGTGAGGCGCCATAGCAGTGTTAAACACTGAAAGTTGTGGTGCTCACATGTAGCACGTGAGGCATTTAGAGTTGGTCGCTGCCTCTTTTATTCTCTTATTCTAGTACTAAGCACTGCTAGGGGGTCACGTGGGATCACGTGAGACGCCCCAAAACTAGGGTTTATTCCTTTTTCTCTTTTATAAGTGCTGAGCACTTCTCAGGGGTCACGTGGTGCTCCAAAAATAGGTTTTATTCCCTTTTCTCTTTTATAAGTGCTGAGCACTTCTCAGGGGTCACGTGGCGCACCAAAAATAGGGTTTATTCCCTTTTCTCTTTTATAAGTGCTGAGCACTTCTCAAGGGTCACGTGGGGTCACGTGGCTAGATCTCAGTCTTTCCTTTTTTGTTCTTCAAAAGTGCTCGTGTAGGAACACGTGAGCTTTTATTGTGTAGCATTGAACACTAATATGCATGGAGCTCTTGATCTGAGTTTTGTGAATTTCAGGTCCTTTATTTTTATAAGAATTAAATTCTTTTATATGGTTAAACCCTAGTTTTGTCAGAGGAATTAAATTCCTATATCTTTTGGTAAGAATTAAATTCTTTGAACTTAGTGTTCCCCGCCGAAAACACGGAGACGCGACCGCGCGGGTCCGTCTTGTCTGAGTTTCAGGGCAGATGCTAATTGGTGCTATCCGTCCACCTCTCCGAAGATGCCAAGTTGATTTATGACACCATGTATCGAAGGTTCAAACGGATGCGGCCGATATAGCAGACTTCATCAGATTCCTCCTCATTTGAAGGGTTTTTGATTATGGGGACGCTCTTCCCAAAAGCGCAAGCCCCTGCAATTAATTACGCTACCGCATCGCGGTAACCACTTTCTCCTTCTCCAGATGGTCACTTCGTGTCGTGGGTGTTTGTTTTGTTTTTGGTTGCCCGTGGATTGTATACGGAGACTAATTTATGTTGTCTCCCGTAGGGCATGGATTAGTCCAAATCCGTATCTTCTTAGATTTGGGTTTGGGGGTTGGGTTTAAGGATACGTTAGCCTTATTTGAGACTAAGATCAACTTAAACGTTTGTTAAGAATACGTTAGTCTCATTTTAGAGTAAGATCAACTTAACGGGATCATTTAGATCCAACAAAAGAGCGTTTGGGCTCTATTGTTTAGTTTAGGGACATTGCGGTCGATTAGTTTAAGGACATTACGGTCCAATATTAGTTTAAGGACATCTCAGTCCGAGGTTAAGGACATCATAGTCCGTGAGTTTAAAGACATCATAGTTGAGGTTAAGGACATCATAGTCCGTGAGTTTAAAGACCTCACAGTCAAGTTTAAGGACATCATAGTCCGTGAGTTTAAGGACCCCACAGTCCATGAAATGTGTGGTTGTCGGGACCCGTCACCTCTCTGAAGACGTTGAAGGATTACAACGACAAATATCATAGAAGTTTAGAGATGTACCCTTAAACCGATATGGGTTGAGAGATCTGTAGTCCAATTGGGACTAAGATCTGTGATTTATGAGCATATGAACTCAATTAATCTGAATTGAGGACTTATGGCCAATTTGGGCTAAGTCCATTCAATTACAATGTTCAACATTTGTTTTTGGAGTTGCTAGATGTTTGTTTAAGCCCAATCCCTTTAAAAATGCTAAGCATTGGTTTGGTCTCTGACCATGTTTTGTCTTTAATTGAATGCTGTGCATTTATCATAACCCCAGGCTTATTCAAAGAACAGTTTATGTTCTGTCCAAGTGCACATAAAAACATGTGGTGCACTTGGCACTAGCGACAGTCGCTGAACGCAGTGCGCTATGGTTAAAGCGCTATTGAAGAGCGCTGATGCGCTTAGCGCTGATGCGCTTAGCGCTTTGCGCTAGATGTAGAGCGCTGATGCACTATAGTTGAAGTATTGAGGCGTTTGGCGCCGATGCCATATAATGAGCGCAGAGCGCTTATAGTAATGCAGCACACACGTGCGGAACACGTGGCGTGCTTAGCGCTGAGCGCTAACCAATGAGCGCAATGCGATGTGTTTGAAGCGCTATGGCGCTGCAGCGCTGCAGCGCTAGATGAAGAGCACTAAGACACTTTTGAATTAGGGGCGCTAAGGCTCTTATTAGATTAGGAGCGCTAAGGCTCTTCTTAGATTAATTTTGCGCTCTGCAGATTATCTGTTCTTTGATAAGAGACTTCGTCTCAAGATTCTAAGAACAAAGTTATTGGTTCAATCTCTTTTTTGATGAAAGGCTTTGCTTTTGTGGATCTCTGATCCTAAGAGAATTGAATAATTCGCCCCCCTTTATAATGAGATGTTCATAATCTCTTTTGTGAAAGACAACTTTGTCTTATAGATGTATGATCTGTGAAAGAAGTAAGCACTTCTGTTTATATTGAGACGATTTCGTCTGTATATTCTTTTTACCTTGAAAAAGAATTGTCTTCTTTTGCCGAGAGCTTCTTCTTCTTCTTCAGATTTTCTCAAAGTTTATGGGGGATTCCTCTTTTATTGTTTCTTCTTTCTTCTTTTTTTTATTTTGGAAGGAAGGATTATTGGTCGTTGGGACCCACCTCCTCTCCGACGACACTGAGAGATTACAATGCCATATATTGAAGGTGCGGAAGGATGTATCCTTTGAACCATGTCCCACTCATCAGGGAGGAAGAACCTGCTGGAGCTTAAGCTTCTCGCTGCTGAAAAAGGCTTCTTTGCGTTCGCGCGCTTGCGTCGCACGTGTTGGGCGCACGTGCGTCGCACGTGTTGGGCGCACATATTTGCACGTAGCGCACATGGAGCTTGCACATATGCGCATTATGGGGGGAGCAAGCTCCTATGGAAAATGAGTCTCCTTTTAATATTATTGAATATTCTCATGTGGTGCGCACGTGCGTTGCACGTGGTGTGCGTATGGCGTGCACACGTGCATTGCATGTAGCGCACTTGGCGCTTGCGCATTATGGGGGAGCAAGCTCCTATGGAGAATGTATCTCCTTTTAATATTATTAAATGTTCTCATGTGGTGCGCACGTGCGTTGCACGTGTTGCGCGCATGGCGGGCACACGTGCGTTGCACGTAGCGCACATGGCGCTTGCGCATATGCGCATTATAGGGGGGAGCAAGCTCCTATGGAGAACGTACCTCCTTTGAGAATTGAATCCTTTGAGAATTGAACTCCACCTTTTCTAAGAGGTATCCCCTCTTATTTATATGGGAGTGGTAGAGAAGAGATCTTTTCTTTTCCCGATATAGGACTAAAAATGCATTCCCCATGTAGTAGAGCATTACTTTAGATTACACGTGCATAACACATTTGCTCATAACTTTTGATCCCGGATAAATTATGAGGCTCATAATATATCAAATCGAAGGATTTTTCGAGAAACTTTCGATACCATCAGAATTTATCTGTTTCTCATTCGGAGGTTTGTCAAAATACAGCTCGGAAAATACTGGTTCGTATTTTCTTCCTTAGATCACATGTGCTTGCTCATAACTTTTGATCCCGGATGAATTATATGGTTCATAATATATCAAATCGAAGGTTTTTTCGAGATGCTTTCAATGACATCAGAATTTAGCTGTTTATCATTCGGAAGTTTGTCAAAATACAGCCCGGAAAATACTGGTTCATATTTTCTTAAGCGTATCGCTGCCATTTGATACCTTGGGCTTTTTTGCGCAGAAATTTTTGGCGGGAACAAATGCCCCCCACTACTTTTCCCATGTAAGTATGTACGTGGGTGAAGTAGGGCAGAGTTATGTATGGCCATAGAATTGAGGGCTTAGGAGACAAGTTTAGGATCCTTGTAGCCTAAGACTTTTTCATCTTCATGAGTCGTAAGGGTCTCAAGAAGGTTTTTTCTCCCTAGAAATCGTGAGGATTCCTAAGTGTCCATCGCCTCCGTGAGTCGTAAGGATCTCTCTCGGGTATTTTTCCTTACGAATCGTGAGGACCCATAAGTAGCTCCTTTATTTCAATGGCCTGTAATTTTGGCAAATGTGGCACGTAGATAGTAGTTAGCTGTCCATCTTGGATTCTTTGCAGGGTAGCGATGGCTTAGGAAACAACTTCAGATATGTTGCCTAAGACTTTTCAATTTTATGAGCCGTGAGGGTCTCATAAAAAAATTCTCTCTACGAGTCGAGAGGATCTCATAGGTGTATTTTCTTCTTAGGAATCGTCAGGATTCTTAACTGTGTTTTCTCTTGGGAGTCGTAAGGATCTCACAAGAGAGTTTTTTCCCTTACGGGTCGAGAGGTCCCGTAAGTGATTGATGAGGTTGACATTATCCGCATTTCATGGAGTCAGAAGTCGCTCTGGGCATTTCCCACGGGGTCGAGATTGACTCTAGCCATGTTCCACGGGACCAGGATTTGCTTTGGATGCTTCCCATGGGGTCAGGATTGACATAGCCGTGTTCCGCAAGGACCAGGTTCCGCTCTGGACGCTTCCCACAGGGTCAAGATTGATATAGGTCGTGTTGGATATATAAGCCCTAGAGGCCTACATTGTATAGGATGCTTGGGATATGTATGTACATGACAGTCTTGCTTGATATGATAGTACGCTATTTGGTTTGACTTTGTCTTAACGTATAATATATTTTACTTGGTATTTATATATATATGTTGATAAAGCCCATAGGGTGTTTGTCTGACTACCGGCGTTGTGATGGCAGTCATACTAGTGGGAGCTGGATAGTCAATAGGCACACCCTTAGATGTCCCTGGTCGCAGGAGTATCGAGATTGGGCATCGATACTCCGGAGTAGACTAGTGTATACATATCTAGACCCTAACGAGGGGCAATGGATTGGTCCCGCAACCATTGGTGGTGTTCACCTAAGATTGTATACAGATGCTCACTGGGTGTGAGTACACCGGACAGGACTCGCCGAGAACTGACTGGATGGTATTATACCTAACGTCAGATAGCAGTTCTCAGGTGACATGTGTGCAGATAGTCCGTTGACTTAAGGTCATCATTTGTCTCGTGTGAGTTCCCACTGTGCTTTGATTATTACCCTACCACGGCTCAAAGGAGTCATGCAAACAGGTTTCAGTTGGGCACAGTCCCGAGCCACATGGAGGCAGTGAGCGACTGTTAGGGATTCGTCTCTCCCAGTATAGGGAGTTGATATCGCACTGTGGTCGTTTGGTCATTACCATAAGTCCCTGGCCAGGGCTGATTGAGAATTACTGATAGGTTGATCAGTAGATTCTCGAATGGTGATAAAGCCATACCGACACGACTTGTATGGTTATTAGGGGTCTGACGTCCACCACCTCCCTAGACCGTACATGTGATACTCTCAGACGAACAGACCGGACTGCGCGGATATTGTCACAGACAGGCTCAGTAGGATTTCAGATGGGTTACCTCATCAGCTTTCTTATCGACAACTACCTGGGGACCGTTACGTACAGCTAGTGCCGCTTGCGGTCTGTGGTTAAACCCACTGCCAGCGTAGTAGTCGAGTCTTTAGAGTCCCACACAGAGATTTCCCAAACCCAGGCGAAAAGATATAGAGGTCGTATGGTTTTACGACAAAGGTTCGGACGCATACGTGTTTAAACGTACGTACGACATTCGGACAGTTTTTACTAGCCGGCTTTGGTTTAAGCCAGATTCTAGTATCAGGTTATTGGATTTATACAGTCTAAAGTTTTTCCGTGTTTTCACTGATGAGAGGGGCGTTCTCGTAATTTTCCGAGAAGCTTCTAGAAGGATGTGACATAAAGAGAGAGGTGGCATTTTCATTTAATGATTAAGTGACTCATTGTGAGTGATTCATCATATCATTAATGCATCATTTATTGCTTAATGACTCACATGATGAATCACCCACTTGATTAAATGAAACATGATGAATATTCACTTATTATTCATTTCTTTTAAATTCATTATGTTTCATATATATCAAGTGAGAAGCTTTATTCATTATAATAATATCATTATCATCTTCTCACTCTCTCTCTTCAAGTTCTCTCTCCTTCACCAAGCCTAATCCTACCCCTCATGAGTTGAGAACAAGGATTAGGAAAGACTAATTACTCCATAACCAATCTCTACATCATCTTAGCTACTCTATTTAGCAACTAGAGAAACTAAGTAACCTCAAGTTTAGAGGTTATAGCTTGGATTAGGGTTCTCGGGTGGATCGTCTATCACGGAAGAAAGCCGAAGAGGACGTGGAGATCCAAAGAGGCCGTAGACAACATCAAGACGAAGGACTAGAACCGTTTGGTATAATCTCTTCGCATAGTAGATTAAAACTCTAAAGCTTTTGTTAAAACTTGTATAGCAAACGATTCATACGGTTAATCGTTGTTTGATCATAGAACTTGATTGTTATTCATATTTCCGCCTCCCCACAAGTATTGGGGTGTTGAACATCGACTTACAGTGGTATCAGAGCCTAGCTAAACAAGTTTTAACTTAATTGCAAATTTGTACGAATTTCGAACTGAAAAACGAAGCCGGAAAACCCCAAAAACATCAAGTTTCTGTCGAAATTTAAATGAAGTCCAAAAATTTTTCAGGTAAGTTCAGAAAGCTTGAGAAGACACCAGAAGAACACCCAAGAAATTTGGGCTCCTGAATCGGCAACACGGCCGCGGAACCGCGGCGGATCGCACCGATCCGCCGCGCTTCCGCCGCCGAGTTGCCGAGTCAGGAACTCAAATTTCCTGTGCTGCTTCTCTGTGTAATTTAGGATTTTCTGGGATATTTAATATTTGCTCAGGTTTCAGTTTTACAGAGCAGTTTTTGGAGCAATATTAAAGATGTTTAATCGATCGATATTGTACAGTATTTGCATATTGGATTATATCTGTGATTGTATAATGTGTTCGTAAACCTCCCCTAACTGCTAGTATGTCGGTTGGCAGGGGGTTGCACATTTCTGTAATGGATTTTAACTGTTTGTGCATATAAACTGTATTGGACTGTTGTGGTGATTAGCCGGGTTTTGTGATGGGTTATTGTATTAATTCATTTGATGTAATTGTAACAAGTTGTAATATTATTTTGCGGGGCACATCCAGGTTGCGGTTGTAGCCACCGTTGTATTATTTCTTTTTACTGTTTTTGCTCCTAGGACAGACCCAAGGTGGGGTGCACAAACTGCCGGGCGGGTAGTTTGCCGCACCCGTAGGGGTCGTGGGTGGGGTAATGGCTATTCATCACAACTGTGTAATCTGTCTTTTCTTGCAGGCTCAAAAGAAATACAGATTGCTTGCAAATCCAATATTGTTTATCTGTGTTCTGGAATGTATATCATTGCGTCAGACGAATGTAAAATATCTATATATATGATAGCTATTTAGACGTCGCTTATGTTTTTCACCCGCGCTAGCCCAGCCCCCGCTCTGTCGTTAGTTAAGTAACCTAACGGGTGATGACGGGACCCAGTGGCGAATGCGGATGGCATAAGAGGACGTCATATTTTCGTTGTTATCTGTAATGATAGGTTAAAGATGGGACGCATTATTATTAATGCAAAGAAAATAAAACCTAAACTGAATCGTTGGAACAATTTCTAAAAACCACTCGGTTTTCTTGAAAAAGCAAATTTTAAATGCGGAGCTTAAACCACTCCTTTTAATAAAAGCTATCTTAGTTCCTTCGATCAAATCAAGTTCATTACGTTAACGGTTTTTTGCCAAAAACCAGCCGTAACCCTCCGTCGTTTCAGATAGACAGCACATCGTATTCATGCTATGCTTGTTGGCCTACGTCAAGGCATAGTGTATGGTAGCAGTGTGTGTGCCTATTTGTTGCATAGATAGATACATTAGTTTAATACAGACGTACACCTTGTTGGCCTACGTCAAGGGCTTGTACGATGTATTTAAATTGATCAGGACAACGACGGGTAGAACTTGACTTGCGTCTTATGACTTGTTGGCCTACGTCAAGGTCTATAAGAGCTTGGGGTAAAAATCACATCGGGAGTTTCAAACATAAAGGAAACTTGCAGATTTAGCTTACCTTCTGGAGTGTGGTGACTAGAGTGGCTTCCATCTAGGGCATCATGCAATGATAGTTGGATCCCGATCCCACTGATGAGTAGGATTACTCTCGGGAATTTCTCTCACTTAACAATCAATGCTATAAACCAAGTAGGTGCCTAGAAAGGTGTTAGAGGGGCTACGCCTCCAGGGAAAAGAGGTTCTTTAATTAAGGAACTTCGCGAAAGCGTTGGAAAACCTCCCTCGAAGTACCAACACCAGCCTGGCTGAAAGGTTAAGCAAGTATTGTGACGTGTGATTAAATCCTGACTAGTTCTTCTTTCAGGTTTTGAAGAAGGATTTGAGGAAACAGTGGGAGCCATCCTGTTTAGATAAATTAATAAACCAATCTAAACTTGCAAGAGCATATGCTGAGTGTTTTCTTTTCTCTCTCTCTGGCAGCTACCATGACTGGACTAAAACTATTACTTGAAAAGAATATACTAACCGGGCAGAACTATAAAGACTGGCTAAGAAACGTCAATATTGCGCTGACTTATGACAAAGTTGCATATGTTACCACTGCTGTTCCTCCCCTTATCCCAGGACCAGATTCCTCAGTTGCGGACAAGGAAGTTCGTAAAACCTGGGATCTAGACTGTGAGCGAGCTAAGTGTATCGTGCTGGCGTCCATGAATAATGAACTCCAGAAACAGCACGAGAGTATGGATATTGCATCCATATTCCTCCATTGCAAGGAATTGTATGGTGAACACTCCCGTATCGCGAGGTACGAAACCTCAAGGAAACTCTTCCAGATGAGGTTAGCTCCAGGATCGCCTGTTGGAGAGCACGTCCTCAAAATGATCACCCTCATTGAGGAACTCGCAAACCTGGGATGCGTGCTAGAGAATGATTTGTATATCGACTTGATTTTGCAGTCCCTTCCCCACACCTTCTCTCAGTTCGTGCTGAACTTCAACATGCACGAAATGGAAGCGGATCTTCCAAAGCTCCTCAATATGTTGAGGGTAGCAGAGACCTCCTTGAAAAAGGAGAAGACCCCCGTTCTGTATGTTGGCCAATCATCTTCTCCTAAATCTAAAGCGAAAGCAAAAGGGAAGAAGAAGATGAAAGCCACCAAACCGAAGGGTGGGGTCAAGAAGGTGCAGGGAACGAACAAGGCAGGAAGGGTGAAGGCAGAAAAGAACGAGTGTTTCTATTGTCACAAGCAGGGGCACTGGAAGAAGGATTGTCAGGCCTTCAAAGCCAAGGACATGAAGCAAGTTGTTGCTTCTACTTCAGGTGTGTTCGTAATCGAAAATTGTCTTTCAGTTAACTCTACTTCATGGGTACTTGATACCGGTTCTGGTTCTCACATCTGTAATTCTTTGCAGGATCTGAGAAATAGTAGAGTACTGGGGGCAGGTGATATGACTCTCCGGATGGGCAATGGAATGCATGTAGATGCAGTTGCAATAGGGGAATATCACCTAGGGTTGAATAGTGGAAACATTTTGGTATTGTATAACTGTTTTTGTATTCCCAGTATGTTGTGTAATATTATATCAGTGTCTTTATTGTCTAATAAAGGATATAATTTTGTGCTTGATAGAAATGTCATGAACATTCTCCTAAATCAAGAACTGATTGGGTTTGGCACACTGGAAAACGGCATATACATACTTAATCAACCACAAATTTTCAATATTCAAAACACGCGTAAAAGAAAGGCTCCAGATTCGAATCAAGCCTTCCTATGGCATTGTAGACTTGGTCATATAAATGAAACAAGGTTGACTAAGTTACATAAAGATGGATATTTAGATTCGTTTGAATATTCATCATATGCAACTTGTCAATCATGTATCAAAGGAAAAATGACCAAATCTCCGTTCACCGGACACGGAGAAAGAGCCACCGAACTCTTGGGACTAGTACACAGTGATGTATGTGGTCCGATGTCTATACATGCACGAAGTGGTCACTCCTACTTCATCACTTTTACTGATGACTTCTCTAGGTATGGACATGTGTTCTTGATAAAACATAAATCCGAGGCTTTTGAGAAGTTTAAGGAGTATAAAAATGAAGTAGAGAAACAAACTGGTAAAAGCATCAAGACACTTCGATCTGATCGAGGTGGAGAATACTTAAGTACCAGTTTCCTTGAATACTTGAAAGCAAATGGAATACTCTCTCAGCTTACTCCACCTTATACACCTCAGCATAATGGTGTATCAGAAAGGAGGAATCGCACGCTATTAGATATGGTGCGATCAATGATGAGTAGTGCTGAGTTGCCACTTTCCTTCTGGGGATTTGCTCTAGAATCAGCCGCATATCTATTAAATAGAGTTCCAACTAAATCCGTACCTACCACTCCATATGAAATGTAGTGTGGGAAGAGACCATAGCTCAAGTATATCAAGATATGGGGGTGTCCGGTATATGTTAAAAAGCATAATCCGGACAAGCTCGAGGCACGATCGGTTTTGTGCAAGTTTGTAGGATACCCCAAGCATTCAAGGGGGTACATGGTCTACCACACTGAAGAACAAAAGGTGTTTGTCGCTCGTCACATTGTCTTCTTAGAAAGCGAATTTCTTGCAAAAGAAATTAGTGGGAGCGCGGTAGAACTGGAAGAAATTCCAGAACCTCAAACTGCAACCGAGGACTTAGAAGAATCTCAGATTTCAATAGAACATGACGAACCAACGCCACTCCGCAGATCTAGTAGGCTTTCTCATCCTCCTGAAAGATACTATGGTTTTCTTCTTGATGGGGATCGAGAGGATTGCATCATCGATGATGATGAGCCTACTAGTTTTCAGCAGGCTATCACAAGTAGAGACTCGGTGAAGTGGCTGGATGCAATGAGATCCGAAATGGAATCCATGTATACCAATAAAGTATGGACTTTAGAAGTTGCTCCTCCTGGGGTAAAACCAGTTGGGTGCAAATGGATCTTCAAAAAGATGATTGGTACATTTGGACAAGTGGAAACGTACAAAGCTAGACTAGTAGCAAAAGGTTTTCGTCAAAGACCAGGATTGGACTATGATGAAACTTTTTCGCCAGTAGCTATGCTTAAATCCATTCGGATCATGCTTGCCATTGCTGCCTTCCATGACTATGAAATCTGGCAAATGGATGTAAAAACAGCTTTTCTAAATGGACATCTAGAAGAGAGTGTTTACATGGATCAACCAGAAGGTTTCAGAGACAGTGGGAGCAGCGGAAGAGTGTGCAAATTGCTTAAATCCATTTATGGGTTAAAGCAAGCATCGCGGAGTTGGAACATCTGCTTTGATGAAACAGTCAAGGAATTTGACTTTATCAAAAATGTAGATGAACCATGTGTTTATAGGAAGATTGTAGAAGGAGCAGTAGTCTTCCTCGTTTTATACGTCAACGACATACTACTAATAGGGAATGATATCCCTATACTACAATCAGTAAAGCTCTTCTTGTCACAGAAATTCTCTATGAAAGACTTGGGAGATGCATCATACATTCTGGGCATTAAGATCTATCGTGATAGATCTAATAAAATATTGGGACTTTCACAGTCCAGGTATATAGACACTATACTAAAGAGATTTAGTATGGAAGATTCCAAGCGCGGCAATATGCCCGCTTGTCACGGAATCACCCTCTCCAAAGAGATGTCTCCAAAGACTGATGAAGAGAGGGCTCGCATGGGCATTATACCCTACGCTTCGGCGGTAGGATCAATAATGTATGCGATGTTATGTACCAGACCAGATGTAGCTTACGCACTTAGTGTGGTAAGCAGGTATCAATCGGACCCAGGTGAGAAACATTGGATAGCGGTGAAGAACATTCTCAAGTACCTGAGAAGGACTAAGGAGATGTTCTTGATTTACGGCAATAAGGACCTCCAGGTAGAGGCTTTTACCGACTCCGGCTTCCAAAGTGACAAGGATGATTCTAAATCTATTTCGGGTTTTGTGTTTACCCTCAATGGAGGGGCGGTAAGTTGGAAAAGTTCCAAACAAGATACCGTCGCAGACTCAACTATGGAGGCTGAGTATATAGCTGCTAGTGAAGCCGCAAAAGAGGCTTTCTGGATAAGGAAGTTCATTTCTGAACTTCAGGTGGTTCCGTCCATTGCCAATCCAATACCTTTGTATTGCGATAACAATGGCGCTGTAGCTTTAGTGAAGGAACCAAGGTCCCATCAGAAATCCAGGCATATCTTAAGGCGGTTTCACCTGATCAGGGAGATCGTGGATCATCGGGAGATCGAGATACGGAGAGTAGACACAAAAGACAACACGGCAGATCCATTCACCAAGGCCATTCCTCAAGTACAGTTCGAGAGGCTTTTTGAGATGTTGGGCATGCGGTACGCAAGCAACTGGATCTGGTAGAGACAGTGGGTACTCATTGCACCAATTATAGGCCTTAGTGCAAGTGGGAGATTGTTGGATATATATGCCCTAGAGCCCTACATTGTATAGGATGCTTGGGATATGTATGTACATGACAGTCTTGCTTGATATGATAGTACGCTATTTAGTTTGACTTTGTCTTAACGTATAATATATTTTACTTGGTATTTATATATATATGTTGATAAAGCCCATAGGGTGTTTGTCTGACTACCGGCGTTGTGATGGCAGTCATACTAGTGGGAGCTGGATAGTCAATAGGCACACCCTTAGATGTCCCTGGTCGCAGGAGTATCGAGATTGGGCATCGATACTCCGGAGTAGACTAGTGTATACATATCTAGACCCTAACGAGGGGCAATGGATTGGTCCCGCAACCATTGGTGGTGTTCACCTAAGATTGTATACAGATGCTCACTGGGTGTGAGTACACCGGACAGGACTCGCCGAGAACTGACTGGATGGTATTATACCTAACGTCAGATAGCAGTTCTCAGGTGACATGTGTGCAGATAGTCCGTTGACTTAAGGTCATCATTTGTCTCGTGTGAGTTCCCACTGTGCTTTGATTGTTACCCTACCACGGCTCAAAGGAGTCGTGCAAACAGGTTTCAGTTGGGCACAGTCCCGAGCCACATGGAGGCAGTGAGCGACTTTTAGGGATTCGTCTCTCCCGGTATAGGGAGTTGATATCGCACTGTGGTCGTTTGGTCATTACCATAAGTCCCTGGCCAGGGCTGATTGAGAATTACTGATAGGTTGATCAGTAGATTCTCGAATGGTGATAAAGCCATACCGACACGACTTGTATGGTTATTAGGGGTCTGACGTCCACCACCTCCCTAGACCGTACATGTGATACTCTCAGACGAACAGACCGGACTGCGCGGATATTGTCACAGACAGGCTCAGTAGGATTTCAGATGGGTTACCTCATCAGCTTTCTTATCGACAACTACCTGGGGACCGTTACGTACAGCTAGTGCCGCTTGCGGTCTGTGGTTAAACCCACTGCCAGCGTAGTAGTCGAGTCTTTAGAGTCCCACACAGAGATTTCCCAAACCCAGGCGAAAAGATATAGAGGTCGTATGGTTTTACGACAAAGGTTCGAACGCATACGTGTTTAAACGCACGTACGACATTCGGACAGTTTTTACTAGCCGGCTTTGGTTTAAGCCAGATTCTAGTATCAGGTTATTGGATTTATACAGTCTAAAGTTTTTCCGTGTTTTCACGGATGAGAGGGGCGTTCTCGTAATTTTCCGAGAAGCTTCTAGAAGGATGTGACATAAAGAGAGAGGTGGCATTTTCATTTAATGATTAAGTGACTCATTGTGAGTGATTCATCATATCATTAATGCATCATTTATTGCTTAATGACTCACATGATGAATCACCCACTTGATTAAATGAAACATGATGAATATTCACTTATTATTCATTTCTTTTAAATTCATTATGTTTCATATATATCAAGTGAGAAGCTTTATTCATTATAATAATATCATTATCATCTTCTCACTCTCTCTCTTCAAGTTCTCTCTCCTTCACCAAGCCTAATCCTACCCCTCATGAGTTGAGAACAAGGATTAGGAAAGACTAATTACTCCATAACCAATCTCTACATCATCTTAGCTACTCTATTTAGCAACTAGAGAAACTAAGTAACCTCAAGTTTAGAGGTTATAGCTTGGATTAGGGTTCTCGGGTGGATCGTCTATCACGGAAGAAAGCCGAAGAGGACGTGGAGATCCAAAGAGGCCGTAGACAACATCAAGACGAAGGACTAGAACCGTATGGTATAATCTCTTCGCATAGTAGATTAAAACTCTAAAGCTTTTGTTAAAACTTGTATAGCAAACGATTCATACGGTTAATCGATGTTTGATCATAGAACTTGATTGTTATTCATATTTCCGCCTCCCCACAAGTATTGGGGTGTTGAACATCGACTTACAGGTCGTGTTCCACTAGACCAAGATTTTGCTCTGGATGCTTCCCACGGGGCCGGTTTGACATAGCCGTGTTCTGCGAGGACCAGGCTCCGCTCTGGATGCTTCCCACAGGGTCAAGATTGATATTAGGCTGTGTTACACGTGACCAGGAATTTGCTCTGGATGCTTCCCACGGGGTCGGTTTGACATAGCCGTGTTCTGCGAGGACCAGGATCCGCTCTGGACGTTTCCCACGGGGTCAGGATTGACATAGGCCGTGTTCCACGTGACCAGGAATTTGCTCTGGATGCTTCCCACAGGGTCTGATTGACATAGCCGTGTTCTGCGAGGACCAGCCTCCGCTCTGGACGTTTCCTACGGGGTCAAGATTGACATAGGCCGTGTTCCACGTGACCAGGAATTTGCTCTGGATGCTTCTCACGCGGTCTAATTGACATAGCCGTGTTCTGTGAGGACCAGGATCCGCTCTGGACGTTTCCCACGGGGTTAGGATTGACATAGGCCGTGCTCCACGTGACCAGGAATTTACTCTGGATGCTTCATACGGGGTCGGTTTGACATAGCCGTGTTCTGCGAGGACCAGGCTCCGCTCTGGATGCTTCCTACGGGGTCAGGATTGACATAGGCCGTATTCAGCGAGGACCAAGAATTTGCTCTGGATGCTTCCCATGGGGTCTGATTGACATAGCCGTGTTCTGCGAAGACCAGGCTCCGCTCTGGACGTTTCCTACGGGGTCAGGATTGACATAGGCCGTGTTCCACATGACCAGGAATTTGCTCTGGATGCTTCCCACGGGGTCTAATTGACATAGCCGTGTTCTGCGAGGACTAGGATCCGCTCTGGACGTTTCCCACGAGATCAGGATTGACATAGTTCATGTTCCACGTGACCAGGAATTTGCTCTGGAGGCTTCCCACGGGGTCTGATTGACATAGCCGTGTTCTGCGAGGACCAGGCTCCGCTCTGGACATTTCCCACGGGGTCAGGATTGACATAAGCCGCGTTCCACGTGACCAGGAATTCGCTCTGGATGCTTCCCACGGGGTCGGTTTGACATAGCCGTGTTCTGTGAGGACCAGGCTCCGCTCTAGACATTTTCCACGGGGTCAGGATTGACATAAGCCGTATTCCACATGACCAGGAATTTGCTCTGGATGCTTCCCACGGGTCTGATTGACATAGCCATGTTCTGCGAGGACCAGGCTCCACTCTGGACATTTCCCACGGGGTCAGGATTGACATAGGCCATGTTCCACGTGACCAGGAATTTGCTCTGGATGCTTTCCACGGGGTCTGATTAACATAGCTATGTTCTGTAAGGACCAGGCTCCGCTCTGGACGTTTCCCACAGGGTCAGGATTGACATAGGCCGCGTTCCACGAAACCAGGAATTTGCTCTGGATGCTTCCCACGGGGTTATAGTCGTGTTCTGCGAGGACCAGGATTCACTCTGGACGTTTCCCATGGGCTCAGGATTGACATAGGCCGTGTTCTACGTGACCAGGAATTTGCTCTGGATGCTTTCAACGAGGTCTGATTGACATAGCCGTGTTCTGCGAGGACCAGGCTCCGCTCTGGACGTTTCCCACGGGATCAGGATTGACATAGGCCGCGTTCCACGAAACCAGGAATTTTCTCTGGATGCTTCCCACGGGGTCATAGCCGTAGTCTGCGAGGACCAGGATCCGCTCTGGACATTTCCCACGGGGTCAGGATTGACATAGGCCGTGTTCCACGTGACCAGGAATTTGCTCTGGATGCTTCCCACGGGATCTGATTGACATAGACGTGTTCTTTGAGGACTAGGCTCCGCTCTGGACGTTTCCCACGGGATCAGGATTGACATAAGTCGTGTTCCACGTGACCAGCAATTGTTGACTCTCGGTTGTTTGTGCATCGTCGAGTCATGGAACTGGGAATTTTGCCGCGGCTCCGATTTGTTGATGTCGTGTCTGTTGAAATGAGACGGATATTGAGATAATCTCCACGCTGTCTGTGAACCATTGAGATTTGGCTTCTTCTTCTGATGAAGCATGGGGAGGGAAGGTATGATTCCTTCTTTGTTTACGCCCCTGGATTGTATACAGGGATTGATGTGATATCACCTGTAGGGCAAAAATTTCATTCTTTTAAAATAAATTTTTATTTCTTTCCGCGATGCTCTATTATTTCAGCTTTTATATCGCGAAGGTTGCGATTGCCCAATCATTTCGGCTATTTTTCGCGGTGTCCAATCATTTCGGCTATTTGTTTTATTTTTACTCGCTGCTTTTTATTGCGAGTTGCCCAATCATTTCGGCTATTTTTGTATGCATACATTTTTACTTGCTGATTTTGTTGCAAGTTGCCACATCATTTCGGCTATTTTGTATGCATGTGTGGCTCGCTGGCTTTTTTCTGCAAGCTTACAATTAGACGCCGATTTTGGCATCAGCATCGCTACAACTGGGATATTGCCAGGAGCGAATCATCATTTGCCTCTGTCGATGTCGAACAAAGGTGGCTTAGCAAACAGGGTTAGTATCCTGTCGACTAAGGCTTTTGACTTCATGAGCCGTAAGGGTCTCATAAAGGTATTTCTCCCTACGAGTCATGAGGATCTCGCAAGTGTAACTTCTCCTTAGGAATCGTGGGGATCCCTAAGTGTGTTGCTCCCTTGTGAGTCGTAAGGATCTCATATAGGTGGTTTCTCCTTACAAGGTCGAGAGGACCTTGTAAGTGTCTTTCAACGAGATTGTGCCCTTTCGGATTTTCACAAAATTCGCCTGTAACCCTGCTGTTTTTACACATAGAGCCCTTTCGGATTTTCATCCATTCCCATTTTGCTTATGGAAATATCGTTTTTTTTAGCCTTAGGATGCTGCAGTCCGTAGTAGTTTATCGACGTTTCGGTCAACAGCCAGTTTTAGGACATAGTGGTCCATTGTTAGTTTAAAGATGTTTCGGTCCGTCGTTAGTTTTAGGACATTTCGGTCCGTTTTTTAGTTTAGGGACATTTCGGTCCATTGTTAGTTTTAGAACATTTCGGTCCGTTGTTAGTTTTTAGAACATTTCGGTCCGTTGTTAGTTTTAGGACATTTCGGTCTGTTGTTAAGGAAGCCGGCTACTACTTACAGAGTTTAGGCTTAAGAAGATAGCGAGCGGACATAGGCGTCGTCATCTATCGTTGAGCTAGGCCGTGACTCGTCAGGTGTAGTATTTCTTTAGGAAGCGACCGTTTATTGGCCTGAAAAGTCTTTCACCATGCATGTCCATGAGTAGGTAGGCACCTGTTCATATCATAATATTGCATTATTATATTCCCCATTCTTATTCATTTTACAAATAAACAGGTGCTTTTGACCCATGTCTGCTACATAGTTGCAGGTTATAGGTTCTCGGAACGAAAACAGTGAAAAAGATGAAAAGATGATACAAAAGTGAGACTAAGACCGACAAATGGAAGAATCTTGATCAAGCCTACAATTTGGAAAATAAATGAAAATCAATGAACAAGTTCACAAAGTACAAAGGCAGTGCAAGGTTCAAGACTTCGACACGAAGCAAGCGGTAAAGTCCACGACATTATTCACTGTGGAAATCTGGAAGAAAACTAGAAGACAATCTGAGAAACCAAGTGAAGAAACAAGAAAAAAATGCATCTAGAAGAAACCCAGAAGAAATCAGCAACCAAGCCCCCTATATGGCCGCGGAACCGCTGGCAAACCTGGCTATTGGCCGTGGATCCACGGCCGTGCATTGCGCGTGCGTGGCGCGTGTCGGTGGTGTCGGTGCGACGGTGCATTTATTAGGTTTTTCTTGGGGTAAAATTGTAATTGCAGGTGTGAGTCAATTGTAACCCTAGGGTTTCTATACTCTATAAATAGAAACCCTAAAACCTTTTTTAGGTTATGCCTCTTCTTGTGCCTCATTGTATCTATCTAAATTCAGAATTTCAGATCCTGTAAATGTTGGAAGAGAGCATCAAATAAAAATTAGAGTAAGTTTTCTATTCTTGCCCTAATTAATTTTATTATCTGCCCTAGTATAATTTTCCTTTCTGCCCTAGTTTAGATTTTATTCTCTGCCTTAGTTAATTAGTTTAGAACATGTCTTTTAATTCCTTAATGAGTGGGTAGTCTCCTCGCTTGTTAGGGTTAGATTTGGGGAAGGCTTGAGAGATGAAGATCTCTCACCCCTTTCTTGCCCATAACACGTTTATATAGGACTCTATGCATACATGCACAAACCGCTCCCTACGGCCCCCTATCCCACGAGGTAGCGGTGATACCGTAGTATAAATGACCGGTTGCGTATGTTTTCCATGGAGGTTAGGGCAAGAATTAAGAAAGGAAGGACAAGAACCTAGAGGAAGAAACATCATTTCTTCCCGATGGTACTAATCCACTTTATTAATTATTACCATAACACCTCATAGATCTTAAACAGGGCATAGAAAGCGGTGAAGAATATTGACTTTCCAAATTTAACCTAAACCTAACCCTAGCAAGATGTTAATCCTAGTTTAGATCAACTTAGTTTTTAGATTTAATCAATCCGACAACAATCGGAATTAACTCGTTAGAACAAATTGAGAATACACAAAATCCCTGTGGACCGACCCGTACTCACCGGCTAGCTACCAAGCGACGCCATTCTTGATTGCGGTTAACAAATATTTTTGATTCATCTTTTAAAAAACGCATACGCGAAACATATAAAAATCAAATGGCGCCGTTGCCGGGGATGGCGTGTTATTTTCTTTTTGCAATTTCGGGTTAATATAAAATTGAAAAATCATAAAAACTGAAAAATAAAAAAATAAAAAAATTTATCATTTTGCTATTTTGTGAAGGGTATTTTCGTGTGAATTTTGCAGGATCAACGAACGAGTTCGGATCTGGAAATATCCAGAGATCAAAACAGAAAAAAGCAGATCTGAACAACAGTGGATTACAACAACAGAGGAGCAGAAAAAAATTTAGGAGTTTCACCGCATATTCAACCGCGGAACTGCGGCAAGGAAGCGTCTTTGGCGGCGGAACCGTGGTAAGGAAGCGTCTTCGGCGGCGAAAACGCGGTCAGTAGGTGACGTCATCATCTGAAATTTCACTGTAAGCTCCCTTCCTTCCTCTGAACCCCTGATATCTCCTCTGTAAAATTTCCTGCAGGGTTCTTTGCATAAAAAAATTTCTCCCCTTCTCCAATAATTGATTTTCTGCAGGATTCTTTGCGCCGCGCTTAAAAAAAATTGATTGCAAGTGATTGTGTTTACTGCTTTGCATAATTTAATTTGACTTTAAGAGGCTTGAACACCAATCCAGATTGGGTGGGGATTTTATTACCCTTCCCAGGACCCCAAAAATCACATAAGGCATATTGCATTGTCCATCAATTAATTAAAAAAGATTAGACTCAGCCCTAAGGACTTCGCGCTCAATAGGACAAAGGAATAGTTGTAGGCATCAACCGTTGATCCTAACCTGACTTTGTGATGCCTAGGCTAGACAGGTAGTGAAAGGTAACTTTAAAAGGCCCGTCTCACGGTGATTCGTGAGCGGATCCCTCCTTTCTCTACTTGTGCTTACCTGGCCACAATTAGTGGTGAAGAGGCGGTTTAAGGTCCTACTTCTTGCACTTTGGAACAGTTAGGGGCTGACCTAGGTGACCCTAGATCTAGGCTTGATTGTGAATTTGTGATTGATTGAACGTGTGTCTAAGCCTTTTATCGAAAATCTTTTTTTCAAAAAGCTCTACATAAAAAAACACAAAAAGAAAAAAGGAAAAAAATTTTTACAAAAACTTGCAACTTGTCGCTAAGAAATCCGTGCACCCCACATTCTTTTTCTTCTCCTTTCTTACATCATGGGTACCCCACCTCCCAAAACTCTTTCCGAACTTTGGTACCCTCATCCAAATATTGCTTCGTACGCGAATTGTTTTGGTCGAATTACGGACGACCCCTCCATGCCTAAAATTTCTTTGAAAGATCGAATAGAAGCGTCTAGAAGAAACAGTTCGACTCCGCAATCCACTTTGTATCAACCATTTCAACCTTCACAACCTTCTTACGATGACACCCCTTTTTCGAGTCCTATTGTAACTCCGAAACCCATGTCTATCGCTGAATATATTGAACAATCTCGTAACCGATATTTCACTCCTTTCAACACTTCTAGTTCTTGGGATCAATAAGTCCATTCACCTTTTTATCTAAATGTTGATCCTACTTCTGTCCAACCATTCAATTCCTACCAGTCCTACCCGACTTCCGCACCTTCACTAGACATTGCTTCTACACAACCATTTGGGAGTTTCCAAAATCCAAACAATTTTGAATCTTTTACTGAACCCGCTTCATAACCCATGTCTAGTCTGGAACAGTCGTTGGAAGCTTATATGGTAGCGACAAACCAAATGATGAGGAATGTGGATGCGTCCATGGCCGCCCTTCTACAACCTAGTGAACCGATAGCTAGTTTCCAACTGTTAGTGTATATGCCCTAGAGGCCATTACTGTATCATACTAGTTTGTATATTACTTAATGGAAGCTTGGGATATTCACAGTTGTATAGACAATCCTGCTCAAAATGGTAGGATACTACTTGGTTTGTTTCTACTTCAATATGTACATATATTTTTTTTAGCATATAGCTTATACATATTAGTGGAGTCCTTAGGATCTTTGCTTGATTACCAGCGTTGTGATGGCAGTCACACTAGTGGGGGCTTGGTAATCTACAAGCACATCTTTGTACAGGTCCCTAGTCATAGGATTATCGAGACAGGGCATCGATACTCCAGAGTAGACTAGTGTATACGCTTCTCATCCCAGGAGGGGAGATGGTCTGCCCCACAGCCATCAGTACGTCGTACTGGAGATAGTATGCAGGTGCTCGTTAGTTTACGAGTACATTGGACAGGACTCGCTGGGAACTGTTGGTTGGTATTATGCCTATCGTCAGTTATCAGTTCCCAGGTGACATGAGTACAGCTTAGTCCGTTGACTTGACACTGTCACTTCGCCTCGAGTGTGTTCCCACTGTTCTTAGATTTCTATCCTACCACGGCTCAAATGAGTCGTGTAAACAGGTAGTAGTTGGGTGCAGTCCCGAAGCACTTGGAGGCAGTGACGGTTAGACAGGATCCGTCTCTCCCGGTATTGGGGGTTGATATCGCGCTGTATCTAGGAGAGCCATTACACAAAGTCCCTGGCCAGGGCAAGCGAGATATACTGGTAGCGTTTCCAGTGCTATCTCAGGGTGTTCTTGGCTACACTCCGACACGACTTGTACCGCTATTAGGGGACTGACGTTTACTGCCCCCCTAGGCCCACCATGCGATACTTCAGACGAACAGATCGGACTGTATGGAGATTGTCACATTCAGGCTCAGTAGGAGTTCGGATGGGTTCACCTCATTGGTCTTCTTATCGGCATCTACCTGGGGACCGTTAGGTACAGCTAGTACCACTTGTGGCCTGTGGTTAAACTCACTGCCAGCGTAGTGTCGAGTCTTTAGAGTCCCACACAGAGGGTTGTTCGCCTTTAGGCAAAACAGAGTAGAGGTCGCATGGTTTTGCGACGGGGTTCGTTCACATCCGCGCACTTGTGCACGTTTGGTGTCCGGGCAGTTATTACTAGCGGGCTTTGGCTTAAGCCAGATCCTAGTATTTGTTTTGGGATTGGTTTTGTCTCATTGTATTCGTGTTCCTCGGAACACGGATGCGGGTGTATATGCACAGTTGACAGAGGCAGAGGAATCTCATTAAGGTTATTGACCGTTGACTTTTTCTTAACCCTAATGAGAATGAGAAATATGATTAATGATATTAATTAAGGATAATTATGCCATGGTTAGGTTGACCATTTGACTTTTGTTGACCTTTTTGACTTTGGTTGACCGGTTGACTTTTGTTGACCTTTTTGACCATCATCATTTCATTTGCAAGATGCTTCTTGTTTCTTACAAAATCCATTTAATGTTGAAATGATAATGGTCATTCCAAACTAACCATCACATTTTCCTTAGTTATTATTATTATTATTCTCATTTGAGAGCATGGTTGAAGATTTTCTAGTTCATTCTCACTTGCTCTTTCTCTTTCATGAAAAGCTCTCCCTCTTCCTCTCTCAAAGCTCTCATCTTTCATATGTTGAAAACCATGAGCTTTGTGAGATAAAACCATCAAGACATCACTCTACTCATTATAGGGTTCTTAGTTTAGCAAGCCAAGCATTTTAGTTACCTCTTGGTTGAGGTAGGAGCTCAAGGTAGAGGCTTTCGGGTGGATCTATCTTCGGCAAAGAGAAGACGACGAG
Source organism: Agapanthus africanus (assembly GCA_030015575.1). Taxonomy (NCBI): domain Eukaryota; kingdom Viridiplantae; phylum Streptophyta; class Magnoliopsida; order Asparagales; family Amaryllidaceae; genus Agapanthus; species Agapanthus africanus. Next base: position 570,955,747 of record CM057345.1, on the reverse strand, counting down.
GAGGAGCCGTCTACGCCACTCCAAGGAGCAAACAAGAAGAGAAGGAGTTCAAGATCTAGGTATAACCATCTAACTTTGTAGCTAAAACTTTTAGCTTGTTTGTTAGTTTTTGTTTAGCAAAGATCCTCCATTTTTAGTCCATGTTACCTTGTGTTAAAAATCCGTTTTTTACCTATTCCGCCTCCCCGTAAGCACCGGGGTGGGTAACGTGGGCTTACAATGGTATCAGAGCCTAGCTAAACAACAACTAGCATGTTAGCAAAGTGTTTAGAACTGCGATCCGAGAAAAAATCGCAAAATACACCGAAAACTTGTACTTTCTGCCGTTTTTAAAAACAGGTCTAAAAATATTTTCACATACCTAAAAAATACGTGCAGGGTATTTTAGGAACAACCAAGAAAAATGAGCCCATAACTCGACCAGACCGCCGCGGAAGCGCGGCGAAACCAAGCGTTTCGCTGTGGATCCGCGGCCGAGTCGACTCGGTCGCGACTCGTTTTTCCTGCAGTGTGTTCAGTATGATGTTTTGTGATTCTTAAGATACTTTGTTTCTGCCCAGATTCTTCAGAGAACAGTGTTGTGTTTGGGGTGGTTACAAATTGGTATTCTGATCGAAATTCTATAAATTTTAGCTAAATGGTTATATCTATAATGCGATATATGTACTGAACGTCGACTAATCGCTATACGTCGATTAGTGGGGGTTGTGCATATCTGTGATCTGTGTTGTTGGATTGTGTATATGAACTTGTTGGATTGTCGCGTATGAATAGCCGGGGTTCGTGAGATGAGAGCTTCTTTATCTTTCATTTGATGTAATTTGTAAATTGATGTAATATTATTTTTTTGGCCGCACATCCGGGATGAGGTTGTAGCCGCCATTGTATATTATTTCTTTTACTGTTTTTGCTCCTAGGATAGACCCAAGGTGGGGTGCACAAACTACCGGGTACCTTGAAGTGCCGAGTGGCCTACTCACGTCGTTGAGGGAGGTTGCTTCACTTCGGGCACTTGGCGGGTAGTTTGCCGCACCCGTAGGGGTCTAGGGTGGGGTTTGGCTATTCATCACGACCGTGTAATCCGTCTTTCGTTGCAGGCTCGAACGAAACGTGGATTCCTAGCATATCCAATGTGTTCATTTGTGATCTGAAATGACTATCATTGCATCTGACGAATGTATATATCTATATATGATATCTAGTAGGCGTTGCTTATGTTTTGCATCCGCGCTAGTCCAGCCCCCGCTCTGTCGTTAGTTAAGTAACCTAACGGGTGATAACGGGGCCCCGTGGCGAATGCGGATGGTATAAGTATACGTCATATTTTCGTTGTTTTATTCAATGATAGGATTAATTGATGGGACGCATTATATTAATGCAAAGATAACAAACCAAAGTTAAAATCGTTGTAACAATTTCAAAACCACTCGGTTTCTTTTCAAAATAGAAAACTTTTTAAAACGTGGAGCTTAAACCACTCCTTTTAAAAGCTATCAGGTTCCTTCGATTATATCAAGTTCACTACGTTCACGGTTTCGCCAAAACCATTCGTAGCCCTCCGTTATTTCATATGGATAGTCAATAGTATTCAAGCTGTGTTTGTTGGCCAAAGTCAAGGCATAGTGATTGGTAGCTATTGGATATTCATATGTAGCATAGATAGATGCGTTGGTTTGGGACAGTCGTACTGCCTTGTTGGCCAAAGTCAAGAGTAAGTACGGGTGGGTTCAAATTAACCTGGAAAATGATGGGTAGAACTTGACATGTGACTTATAATTTGTTGGCCAAAGTCAAGGTCATAAGAGCATGGGGCAAAAATCCACATCAGGAGTTTCAAAAGAAACTGAAAATTGCTAGTGTTGCATACCATTTGGAGTGTGATGATTTTGGTAGGATTCCTTCAGCTTTATCACACGATGATATTTGGATCCCGATCCTGCCGTGAGTATATGCTACTCCTCGGGAAACTTTCTCTCTTAACGATCAATGCTATGAACTAAGTAGGTGTCTAGAAAGGTGTTAGCGGGGCTATGCCTACAGGAAAAAGAGATTATTTAATTAAAAAACTTCGTGAAAGCGTCGTAAAACCTCCCTCGAAGTACCGACACTGGCCTGGCTGAATGGTTAAGCAAGTATTGTACGATGAGATTGATCCCGACTAATTCTTCTTTTATGGTTTGAGGAAGAATTCAAGAAACAGTGGGAGCCATACTGTTTAGACAAACTAAAAACCACTCTAAACTTGCAAGAGTATCATGCTAAAGTGTTTCTTCTCTCTCTCTTAAATTGCAGCGACCCAGTGACCAGACATAGGTTACATCTAGATAATAAAATGACTGAATCTGACTGTTATGACTGGCAAAGGTCTGTCCAGATGTCCATTACCCATAACAAGCTGGGACACCTCTTAACTAATCAAACCCCTGCCGTCTCAGGACCAGTTTCCCCTGTCATGGATATTGATATCCGTAAGACATCGGAAAAAGACTGTGCGAATGCCAAGTGCCTTGTGATGGCCTCAGTTGACGGTACATACCAAAGGCAGCACGAGAAGATGGACTCAGTTTCTGTCTTCCTCCATAACAAAGATTTATATGGAGAGCAATCTCGTATCGCAAGATATGAGACCTCGAAGAAATTGCTTCAAGCGAGGTTGGCTATCGGGTCATCAGTAGGGGACAACGTCCTTACAAAGACTAGCTATTTTGATGAGCTCACGGATCTGAAGACCACGTTGAAGAATGGGTCAAATACTGACTTGATTCTACAGTCTCTACCCTCTACTTATACCCTGAAGGAAACCAAGGAAGTAGAAGGAAAGGGAAGGGCAAAAGTTTCGGGACTGGATATAGTAAAGGAGGGACATTCCTATTGTTACGGGAAAGGATATTGGCAGAAGGATTGCAGGGCTAGCGAAGCCAGTAACCAGGATTCGAAGCATATTGTGGCTTTGGCTTCGGGTGTGTTTGTAATAGAAAACTGTATGTCAATTAACCCTACTTCCTGGGTATTGGATACCGGATCAGGATCTCACATCTGTAATTCATTACAGGCTCTGAGAAACCGTAGAGTTATCAGGATAGGTGATATGACTCTCAGGGTTGCCAACGGAATGAGCGTGGACGCTGAATCCGTAGGAGAATATCACCTTGGATTGACAAGTGGGCAGATATTGATTCTGTATAACTGTTTGTATGTACCTAGTATGGCTTGTAATATCATATCTGTATCCTTACTTTCTAAGAAAGGATATGATTTTACTTTTGTAAGCGATGTGGTCCACATCCACCTAAATCAAGTTCTGATTGGGTCAGGTACATTAGAAAACGGAATATACGTACTGAATCAAGCTCAGGTTTTCAATGTCCAGAACACACTTAAAAGAAAGTCTCCGGAAACAAATCAGGCTTTCTTATGGCATTGTAGACTGGGTCACATTAATGAGACACGGTTAACAAAGTTACATAAAGAGGGATACTTGAATCCGTTCGAGTATCAGTCTTATGCTACTTATGAATCTTGTCTCATGGGAAAGATGACAAAGACTCCGTTCACTGGACACGGAGTAAGAGCGAGCGAGCTCTTGGAACTCATACACAGTGAAGTGTGTGGTCCAATGTCTACACATGCGCGAAGTGGTTATTCATACTTCATTACTTTTACGGATGATTTCTCTAGGTATGGACATGTCTTCCTGATGAAGCATAAATCCGAGGCCTTTGATAAATTTCGGGAATACAAGAATGAAGTTGAAAAACAAACAGGTAAAAGTATCAAGACACTGAGATCTGATCGAGGTGGTGAATACTTGAGTGCCGAGTTCCTGGATTACTTAAAAGAGAATGGAATTCTCTCTCAACTTACTCCTCCATACACCCCACAACATAATGGTGTATCGGAGAGACGGAACCGAACCCTATTGGATACGGTACGTTCCATGATGAGTAACGCTGAGTTGCCGTGATCTTTCTGGGGATATGCACTAGAATCAGCTGTATATCTTTTGAACCGAGTTCCAACTAAGACAGTGCCTACCATACCATATCAGATGTGGAGTGGGAAGAAATCCTATCTTAAACACATTAAGACATGGGGATGTCCAGCTTTTGTCAAAAAGCAGCATACGGACAAACTCGAGGCACGCTCAGTACAGTGCAAGTTTGTGGGATATCCAAAGAACTCCAAGGGATATTTCTTCTATTACGCAGAGGAACAAAAGGTATTTGTTTCTCGTCTTGCCTGCTTCTTGGAAACTGAATTTTTAGAAAATCAGATAAGTGGGAGCGCAATAGAATGGAAGAAATACCAGAACCACAAGCTATTACTGAAAGCTTAGTTGAACCAAAAGGTTCAAAAGAACAGGACATTCCTGTGCCGCTCCGCAGGAGTAGTAGGCAGTCTCATCCGCCCGAGAGATACTACGGTTTTATCATTGACGGGGATAGAGAGGATTGCATCATTGATAATGATAAGCCGACTAGCTTCTAGCAGGCCATTCAGAGCACTGACTCGGTAAAATGGCTAGATGCAATGCGGACCGAAATGGAGTCCATATACACCAACAAAGTATGGACTTTGGACGTTGCTCCAGAAGGGGTAAAACCCGTAGGCTGCAAATGGATCTTCAAAAGGAAAATTGGTATAGATGGACGGGTTGAGACCTATAAGGCTAGACCTGTTGCAAAGGGTTTTTATCAAAGACCTGGTTTGGACTATGACGAAACCTTTTCTCCAGTGGCTATGCTCAAATCCATTCAGATCCTTCTTGCCATTGCTGCCTTCCACGATTATGAGATTTGGCAGATGGACATAAAGACCGCTTTTCTAAATGGAAATTTAGAGGAGTGTGTCTATATGGACCAGCCAGAGGGTTTCATTCAGAGTGGGAGCAGCGAGAAGGTGTGCAAATTGCTTAAGTCTATTTATGGACTGAAGCAGGCATCGCGGAGTTGGAACATCTGTTTTGATGAGACGGTCAAAGAATTTGGCTTTATCAAAAATCCATATAAACCATACATTTATAGTAAAATTGTAGCACGAACTGTCGTATTCCTCATTTTATACATGGATGACATTCTCTTGATAGGAAATGACATTCCTATGCTACAGTCAGTCAAAGGATTCTTGTCACAGAGGTTCTCCATGAAGGACCTGGGCGATGCCAACTACATTCTGGGGATCCAGATCTATCGTGATAGATCTAAGAGGATGTTGGGACTTTCGCAGTCCAGGTACATCGACACCATACTGAGACGATTCAGAATGGAAGATTCAAAGCGCGGTAATCTACTGGCTTGTCACGGAATCACCCTCTCCAAAGAGATGTCTCCCAAGACTGATTTGGAAAGGGCTCGCATGTCATCTATACCCTACGCATCTGCGGTAGGCTCTATAATGTATGCGATGTTGTGTACCAGACCAGATGTAGCATACGCATTAAGCGTTGTAAGCCAGTATCAGACGGACCCAGGGGAGAAACACTGGATAGCAGTAAAGAACATTCTCAAGTACCTGAGAAGGACTAAGGAGATGTTCTTGGTGTATGGCGGAAAAGACCTCCAGATCGAGGCATTTGCTGACTCCAGCTTCCAGAGTGACAAGGATGACTCCAAGTCCATGTCGGGGTATGTCTTTACCCTCAATGGAGGGGCGGTTTGCTAGAAGAGCTCCAAGCAGGAAACCGTTGCTGACTCAACTATGGAAGCGGAGTATATAGCTGCTTGCGATGCCGCAAAGGAAGCTGTCTGGATGAAGAAGTTTCTCACGGAGCTTCAGGTGGTTCCAACCATTGTTGATCCAATACCGCTGTATTGCGACAACAACGGCGCTATAGCTTTAGCGAAGGAACCCAGGTCCTATCAGAAGTCCAGACACATCTTGAGGCGGTATCACTTGATCAGGGAGATCGTGGATCGCCGGGAGATCGAGGTTCGGAGGGTTGCTACAGAAGATAACATTGCAGATCCATTCACTAAGGCCATACCCCAGACTCAGTTCGAGCGGCTGATCGAGATGATAGGTCTTCGATACGCCAGTACATGCCCTAGTGCAAGTGGAAGATTGTTAGTGTATATGCCCTAGAGGCCATTACTGTATCATACTAGTTTGTATATTACTTAATGGAAGCTTGGGATATTCACAATTGTATAGACAATCTTGCTCAAAATGGTAGTATGCTACTTGGTTTGTTTCTACTTCAATATGTACATATGTTTCTTTTAGCATATAGCTTATACATATTAGTGGAGCCCTTAGGATCTTTGCTTGATTACCAGCGTTGTGATGGCAGTCACACTAGTGGGGGCTTGGTAATCTACAAGCACATCCTTGTACAGATCCCTAGTTCGTAGGATTATCGAGACAGGGCATCGATACTCCAGAGTAGACTAGTGTATACGCTTCTCATCCCAGGAGGGGGAGATGGTCTGTCCCACAGCCATCAGTACGTCGTACTGGAGATAGTATGCAGGTGCTCGTTAGGTTACGAGTACACTGGACAGGACTCTCTGGGAACTGTTGGTTGGTATTATGCCTATCGTCGGTTATCATTTCCCAGGTGACATGAGTACAGCTTAGTCCGTTGACTTGACACTGTCACTTCGCCTCGAGTGTGTTCCCACTGTTCTTAGATTGCAACCCTACCACGGCTCAAATGAGTCGTGCAAACAGGTAGTAGTTGGATGCAGTCCCGAAGCACTTGGAGGCAGTGATGGTTAGACAGGATTCGTCTCTCCCGGTATTGGGGGTTGATATCGCGCTGTGTCTAGGAGAGCCATTACACAAAGTCCCTGGCCAGGGAAAGCGAGATATACTGGTAACGTTTCCAGTGTTATCTCAGGGTGTTCTGGGCTACACTCCGACACGACTTGTACCGCTATTAGAGGACTGACGTTTACCGCCCCTAGGCCCGCCATGCGATACTCTCAGACGAACAGACCGGACTGTACGGAGATTGTCACATTCAGGCTCAGTAAGAGTTCGAAAGGTTTCACCTCATCGGTCTTCTTATCGGCATCTACCTAGGGACCGTTACGTACAGCTAGTACCACTTGCGGCCTGTGGTTAAACCCACTGCCAGCGTAGTGTCGAGTCTTTAGAGTCCCACACAGAGGGTTGTTCGCCTTTGGGCAAAACAGAGTAGAGGTCGCATGGTTTTGCGACGGGGTTCGTTCACATCCGCGCACTTGTGCACGTTTGGTGTCCGGGCAGTTATTACTAGCGGGCTTTGGTTTAAGCCAGATCCTAGTATTTGTTTTGGGATTGGTTTTGTCTCATTGTATTCGTGTTCCTCGGAACACGGATGCGGGTGTGTATGCACAGTTGACAGAGGCAGAGGAATCTCATTAGGGTTATTGACCGTTGACTTTTTCTTAACCCTAATGAGAATGAGAAATATGATTAATGATATTAATTAAGGATAATTGTGCCATGGTTAGGTTGACCATTTGACTTTTGTTGACCTTTTTGACTTTGGTTGACCGGTTGACTTTTATTGACCTTTTTGACCATCGTCATTTCATTTGCAAGATACTTCTTGTTTCTTGCAAAATGCATTTAATGTTGAAATGATAATGGTCATTCCAAACTAACCATCACATTTTCCTTAGTTATTATTATTATTATTATTCTCATTTGAGAGCATGGTTGAAGATTTTCTAGTTCATTCTCACTTGCACTTTCTCTTTCATGAAAAGCTCTCTCTCTCTTCCTCTCTCAAAGCTCTCATCTTTCATGTGTTGAAAACCATGAGCTTTGTGAGATAAAACTCATTCTAGGGTTCTTAGTTTAGCAAGCTAAGCACTCTAGTTACCTTTTGGTTTAGGTAGGAGCTCAAGGTAGAGGCCTTCGGGTGGATCTATCTTCGGCAAAGAGAAGACGATGAGGAGGAGCCGTCTACGCCACTCCAAGGAGCAAACAAGAAGAGAAGGAGTTCAAGATCTAGGTATAACCATCTAACTTTGTAGCTAAAACTTTTAGCTTGTTTGTTAGTTTTTGTTTAGCAAAGATCCTCCATTTTTAGTCCATGTTACCTTGTGTTAAAAATCCGTTTTTTACCTATTCCGCCTCCCCGTAAGCATCGGGGTGGATAACGTGGACTTACACCAACTAGCTCCAAATTTTCAAATGTATAATGAGGCGGTTGGACAGAATGAGAATTTGAGTGGTAAGAGTGAGTTCTACACACTTCCAAATCAAACCTACCCATACCCAATTGAATCCCACAACTCCGGTTTTCAAACAAGTGTCCCAAATGATTCACCAGTTGAAAATAAAACGTTTAATGAGTTGTGTGATTTTGTAGTGCTTGATTTGCCAGATTGTGAAGAGCCCCTTTCAAGTGAAATCGTCACCAATCCTTTCGACCTCTACACCTCCAATTTAGAACCTGAATTGATAAATATCCATGCTTTTGATGAGGTGTCAGAAAAAATTGATTTTCACTTGATTGAGGATATTGACGCAGGGAATATTTTGGATGATGAACCCGTAGATTTGACTGAAATTTTATCTCCAACTCATCATCCCGAGTCATTAAATGTTTGTCCCGAACCTCATATGCGTCTTGATGATAATTGCATGGATGAGATAACTTTTGAGGAGAATTATGAGAATAGTATTGAGGATAGTATTGAGGATGAACCAGTTTTGTTTAATGTGTCGGATTTTCCAATTCATCCTCCTGAACCTTTAACTGTTATACTTCCTAAATCAAACCCCCTCCTTTCCATCATTCTGACCACGCAAAAGATCACGCTTGAGGACTGTGAGCTTGAAAAATTTCTGTTTGATCACAACAGTTTTGACGCCACTAGTGCGTTCCTCTTTGAATCTGACACAGTTCTCACAGCTGATAACGATTACGAGTGTTTCACTTTTTCGGACGATTTTGAAGACTCACCGCCCGAGTTTGAGTCCTTTGAATTTTCAGATGAGTTAGTTGAACCATCAGACTCGGTTGCTTACAGTCATTTCGAACCATTGATGGAACCCTTCGAGTTCGAGACAGTTTACTTCGGTGAGAATAAGACTATCCCTAAATCACTCCCCTTCGTCCCTTCCATCGTTTCGACCGCGCAAGAATCCGTCGCGTTTCCATTTTAAATGGATGGTTTACCAAGTTCGACGTACCCATGTTTTCTTGCGAATCTTAAGAGATTTGACCCCATTTCTCGACGGATTGATAGATTGGCACAATCGCTTTTAACACATCGGTCATCACAAATTGCGCTAATTTATTCACTCGATTTACACCCTCAAGTTCGTACTACACTTCTTTCTCTTTTCCGCCATTCTTCTCTTCCACCGGGACCATATTCCAACCTTCTTCCCATACGGTCTCGTGTGTGTTCCCGCCAAAATTTTGGCTCAAAACCCGCTCCGTATAAAATAATAACAATAAAAGAAGAAAAAATAATAAATAAATAATAAACGAGAAAATCTCCCTTTCAGAGCAAAGCTCTGTTCAAATCCCAAGGCGGGAAATGAAGCAACGCTTCTGTTTCCCCCAATCAGAGCAAGGCTCTGTTTTAAAATTTAAACTTTAAAATAAAGGAAGAAACACTTCAGTTGATTTGCGCTCTGCGCTGCGCGACACGTGTCAGCGCAGTTGCGCTGCGCTCTGCGCTGCGCGACACGAGTCAAGCGTTGCGCCAGCTGTGCCAGCATTTAAACAGAAAAATTCTGGAAAGATCTTTCCAATCTTGTTAAAAACAAGAAGATTACCTTCTGTAAAACAGAAGCCCTAGGATCAAAGATCCAACGGTGGGGAAACATTCCCAAATCACTCAGAGAAAGATCTCTTTAACTGATTTAACAAATCAATTGGAACTATATAAAGGCCCCTAGACTCCAAGTCTAAAAGACATGGACACACAGACACAGAGATAGAGAAACAAAGAGAATTCCTCTAAAACTTCGAGAAGAACTCCAAAAAAAAAAAGGTAAACCTTTGAAAAAAGAAGAATTTCTTCTGAAAAGATCAATGATCTAAGAACAAGATCAAGATCTTTAATAAAAAAGAATAATAAAGAAGTAATCTACTTCATGACTAGATCTTTTGATCTATATAAAGGCATTGCCTTTTGATGAACCACTGGTTCTTGAAATTTGAGGTAGAACCTCTCTGGAACAAGAAAAACTTGTTTTCTTTGATCTAAATTTGATCAAGATATTAAACAGTGTCTTGCACTTTTGAAATTTGCACTGTTGCGCTCCTTGGATTGGCGCAAGCCACCAAAGAGCGTCGCGTGTCAATCACAGAACAACTGCGTCTTGCGCTTCTAAAAACAGAGCACTGCTCTCTTGGTTTGGCGCAAGTCACCAGAGCGCGCCACGTGTCAGCAGCGCACTGGCGCAGCGCACTGCGCTAACAGACTTGCGCTCACCAGAGCGTCACACGTGTCACCTCCACATGAATTTGCGCCGTGCGCTCCTCAATTGGCGCAAAGCGCCTGACAGGCCACGTGGGGCACTGTCAGAACATTTAATGCGGTGCATTATTAAAAAGGGCAGAGCCCTACTAAAGGCCTAATAGGCCAAATGCAAATAAAATGTTGAATATTCTCAACTGGACTTAGCCCAATTCTGGCCATAAGTCCTCAAATTAAATTGACATGAGCACAACTGCTCTCTCTCTCAAATCAATTTACACTCGGTTCAAGGGTACATCTCTGAACTCCTCTGATATTGTCGTTGTAATCCTTCAACGTCGTCAGAGAGGTGACGGGTCCCGACAACCACACATTAATACGGACTGTGGGGTTCAACTCATGGACTAATGCGTCCTTAAACCAACACTCGTCCCCAAAATGGGAATGCTGGACCACCATGTCCCTAAACTGATAATACGGACTGCGGGGTCCTTAAACTCATGGACTATGATGTCCTTAAACCAATATTCGTCCCCAAAATGGGAATGTTGGACCACCATGTCCCTAAACTGGCAATGGACCACCATGTCCTTAAACTAGCAATAGACCACTATGTCCCTAAACTAGAACAATAGAGCCCAAATGCTCTTTTGTCGGATCTAAACGATCCCGTTAAGTTGATCTTAGTCTCAAATTAGACTAACGTATCCTTAACTAACGTTTGAGTTGATCTTAGCCTCAAATATGGCTAATGTATCCACAAACCAAAACCCCAAACCCAAATCTAAGAAAATACGGATTTGGACTAATCCACGTCCTACGGGCGACGACATAAATTAGTCTCCGTATACAATCCACGGGCAACCACAAACAAAACAAACACCCACGACACGAAGTGATCAGCTGGAGAAGGAGAAAGTTGTTACCGCGATACGGTAGCGTAATTAACTGCAGGGGCTTGCGCCTGCAGGGAAGAGCGTCCCCACAATCAAAAACCCCTCAAACGAGGGGGAATCTGACGAAGTCTGCTACATCGGCCGCATCCGTCTAAACCTTCGATATACGGTGCCATAAATCAACTTGGCATCTTCGGAGAGGTAGACGGATAAAACCAAATAGCATCTGCCCCGAATCTCAGGCGAGACGTCCAGTCTCGAGCCGTCATTCGGAGGGGAACAGATTCTGGCACGCCCGGTGGGACCTCTTCCTCTTTCCACTCCACACTTCGTGTGCTGTGTTCGCGAACGAATTGTGGTTTGCTATGGTTGCCTGTGGATTCGAGGTACTTAGATTTGGTGTCTTGCTCCGTGCAGAAAACAGAAGATCAATGGCTTTAAACTGCACTACCTGCAACTGCAACCCTCACTTCGTCCTTGCTGGAGGAGTGACTTACGGGCCTCAAGAGGCCTCTCTTTTCAAGATGCCAGTGGAACAGGTAACTCAAGCCACTACTGGACTATTCTTTGGGACCATGCTCCCACCAATGAGCTTCAGCACCCCTGTACCAACACTAGAAGCTTCCAAGAAGTCGGTCCTTGATCGGCTTGCTACTACCACGGCCCCTCTCAACGGGTCGTCCAAGTCCAATGCCTCAGTTTTTAACAGACTAGGCCAGAGCTCCAACGGGCCCATGAAGAAGCCTGCAATACCAGAAGGCGTTATCCCGAAGCGGATAGCCATCCCTACTCCCGTTCCAGGCGAAATCACCAAGGTTGCTTCCTCTTCTCGGAAGTCTGCTTTTGATAGGTTGGCCATCCCCATTCAACGGACGTCGGTCTTTAAAAGGCTGATACCAGCAAATTCTGACCAATACAGGGGCATGAGGAGGTCACCCCTACGGCTAAGCCAACTCCAATTGCGCGACATGCTTGCCGTTGTCACTGACGCCGGGTAAGGAAAGTTGGGGGCAACTCCCCCTCTGGGATAACTCCGCCAGCTCCAATGGTGGAAATCAATGCTGCTGTTCCGACCAGGAATAGCTTTGAACCGCTAAGAAGGGTGCGCAAAAACTTGCCAACTGCCGTATTCTCCTACACCTGTGGATAATGCCCCAAAGGTGAAGCTGGAGCAGCCCCCTCAACGGCTGTCCTCTGAAATTTACAAGGTCTGGCGTCAAGTCTAAGACTCCGTAATGGATCAAGACTATCTCCACCGACAGAAAAAGATGAAGGTTCGGCAAGAGAAGGACTACTCTGTCAAGACAGAAAAAGCAACAGCTTGCTGGGTGCCCACTGCAACGGCTCCCTCAACGTCAGTCACTCAAAGAAAAAGGAGGCCGCAAAAAGTCCCTGTGAACATGGCGAACCGTAAAGACGCCGAGACCAAACGCCCCAAGTCTGGGGGCATAACAGTCCATACTGTTTATATGGTTTCCGGAAAGGAGGAAAGCCGTGCTTCGAAGGGTCACCGACCGCTCACCCGATCCGTGACGAAAGCCCAGGAGCAACAACAGAAGCTTCAGGAAATGATGACTGCAATGACCGCACTCACCGGGCCAAAAGAAAGCTCGGAGGCATCATCAGAACAGTGTCACGAACAAGAAACCGATGCTGACTTCTTACGCAGAGTCCTCGAAAAGAAGGACAGAGAGGCAGCAGAACAAGCTGCCAACATAAAACAAATGGTGCTTCTCTTCCAAGACATGGTAGGAATGATGTTACAGCCGGACCCTCCAGCTGAAAACCCTCCGATCATTATTGAAGACGATAGTGGGGAGACATCTAATCCTCCTCCGGCTCTTTCAGCAGCCGAGGAGGAAACTATCTCCAAGGCCGCCCTGGATGATTATATTGCTCAGCAGATACGAGTTCATCAGGCGAATGAAGCGGCTGGGCAAATTGTTAGAACCGGACGACCCTACCCAGGCTGGTATGACCAAATTAGTTACCCGCCGGGATATACGATCCCTAAATTCCATGTGTACAAGGGGATAGGGAATCCACATCAGCACGTCGCTCAATTCAGGGCCTTATGCGGCAACACTGGAGGCGATGACAAACTGTTGCTTCGCCAATTCGTCGGCAGCTTGGCAGAAACGGCCTTTGAATGGTATTCGGAGCCACCTAACGACTCTGTCAAAACATTTGCGGAGATGGAGCTATTGTTTACACAAAGATTTGCAACCGCCAGCGAGCGCACCCCAATAACAGCACTGATTAACGCCAGGGTGAAGCCAGGTGAAACGTGGGTTCAATACGCAGCAAGATGGCGGAATCTGTGGTCGAAATGCGAACAGCGGATCGAAGAAGCACCTGCGGTAGGAATGTTCGTGGGCACTCTTGATCCGCAAGCGACCATCTCACAATTCATGATGTTCTTCAAGCCAACTACTTTCCAGGCCTTGATTGACAAGTTGGCTCAAATGGACCAGATGGGACATAAGCCATCTCCTCCAAAGACGGACTCTCGAAATGAAAAAGGGAAAGCGATCGTCATCGCCAATACTCAACAGCAGCCGAGAAACTCAAAGCCGGTTGTTCGCCAAAACAGCGTGCGTCCACGCCCATCCCTCGTGGAGAGACTGGGACGTCCTTACTCGTTTCCTCAGAATAAAACAAGGAGACTGTGTGAGCTGGCAGTACGCAACAGACTCATCAATTTGCCGAGTCCAAAACGTCCGTTGCAGCCAGGCGATGTCAACGATCTTAATTACTGCCCTTACCACCAAGCGGTAAGCCATCCAATCGAAGATTGCTTCGTTTTTAAAGGCTGGATTGAGGACCAATACCAACAAGGCAAGTTCGCATTATCCGAAAACTGGAAGGTGAACCCGCCACAACCTCATGCTCCTAAAAAGGTGAACACGCCGGGGGCATCGTGCTCTTTTGTAAAAGAAACTCCATGGGAGATCGCTCTTTCAGCCAAGACGAAAAGAATGTTGAAAGATCTTCACACATGTCCGGCGATCAGGTGGAAGAATTCGCTAGAACCCCAGATCAGCGAAGGGATGCTAAAGCCGCACCCAACTCCAAAGATTGGTGATAGCCAAAATGCTCACACTCAGCCGTCAAAATCTTCGAAAAAGAAGAAGAAGTCCAAAAAGGCCGTGAATCCTGGTGACAAGCGCATGAGCCTGCAAAAACAGATCGACGCGCTGGAAGAATATAATCAGAAGGCGCGGACTCCCATCACACTCCAAGAGTTCCTCAGCCACGTCTTTCAGGAGGAAGATGATGGAGAAAGCTCGTCGGATGAATCTGAGGGTTACGTAGCAAATTGTCATGTGATCTCTCACTCGTTTACAGACGATGAAAAAGCTTCTTGCACAGAGAAACTGGGGGCAGGTCCCGTACCAGAACTTCTAGAACCATCAGACGAAATGATTGATGCATTCCTAAACGAAGCCAGTCAGGAAAGCAAAGCCAATCGAGAGCGTGAACTGGCTATATTTGAAAAGGCCAAACGCCAACGACAGGAGGAAAAGGTCGAGACGCCCCGAATGGAGCAAAGCGTCCCTATCGCCAGCAAAAGTAAGCTTAAAGAGGAATCAATTTGCTAGGGCCCTGGCAATAGGAATGAAGTTGCCCTCTCTCAAAGGAAATTCCCCTGGCAATATAATTCTTGATGAAGAAGACATGCATCCTAACTTCTGCCTATACCATCAGAGGATTACACACCCCACCGAGGAGTACATAGCCTTTAAAAACTGGTGGCAGGGATATGTTGCCCATCGACGACACGTTCAACGAGTGAAGCGCAAAGCTCGTCAGGAACAGAAAAGCACGACAGATGAGCGTGAAAGAGCTGCTGGCAACTGTCACATAGCCGACACCAAGGGATCGCAAGTTATCACTTTTGGAAGCGACTCTGACGAAGAAATCGCCCTCAGCCCTCTCTTCAAGGAATCTACCTCCGGCACAAAACATGCGAAGATTTGCGGCAAAATTTAGCTGCGTAATCATACGTTGACCTATGAACAAAACGTCTTTAAACTACTACCGCAGCATCCTCAGGCTGACGTGATAAAAAAAATGGTATGTCCATAAGCAAAATGGGTACGGATGAAAACCCGAAAGGGCTCCGTGAGTAAAAACAGCAGGGCTACCGGCGAGTGTTTGTGAAAACCCGAAAGGACGCAACCTCGTTAAAAAAAAGAATAAAAAAAAGAAGACGGTATGTCCATAAGCAAAATGGGCACGGATGAAAACCTAAAAGAACTCCGTGAGTAAAAACAGCAGGGCTACCGGCGAGTGTTTGTGAAAACCCAAAAGGACGCAACCTCGTTAAAAGACACTTACAGGGTCCTCTCGACCTTGTAAGGAGAAACCACCCGCGTGAGATCCTTACGACTCACAAGGGAGAAACACACTTAGGGATCCTCACGATTCCTAAAGAGAAATTACACTTGCGGGATCCTCACGACTCGTAAGGAGAACTCTCTTATGGGACCCTCACGGCTCATAAGATTTGAAAGTCTTAATTTACAGAGACCTGAACCTGTCTTAAGAAACCCCCACAACCTTTGATACTGCCCTACAAGTGGCTCAATACTGACCCTTGTATACAATCCATGAGCGCGAATAAACATTTCCCTAACCAAGTCCCATCCGTGACTAGGGATATGTTCGCACGATGAACAACCCTTGTAAGTCCTCTCGACTTATAAGGAGAAAACACTCTTGTAAGATCCTTACGACTTATAAGAGAACATACACTTAGGAATCCTCACGATTCCTAAGGAGAAAACACACCTACGAGATCCTCACGACTCGCAGGGAGAAATACCTTTGTGAGACCCTTACGGCTCATGAAGTCAAGAGCCTTAGTCGACTGGATCCTAACCCTGTTTGCTAAGCTACCTTTGTTCGACATCGACAGAGGCAAATGATGATTCGCTCCTGGCAATATCCCAGTTGTAGCCATGTTGATGCCTAAATCGGTATCAAATTCTAAGTCCTTTCATGGCAAATGATGATTCGTTCTTGGCAATATTCCAGTTGCAGCGATGCTGATGCTAAGATTGGCATCAGATTCCAAGTTCCACGCTCGCGATAAAAAAAAATCAGCGAACCAAAAATGCATATAAAATAGCCGAAATGATTGGGCAGCTCGCAATAAAAAGCAGCGAGTAAAAAGAAAAATAGCCGAAATGATTGGGCACCGCGAAAAAATAGCCGAAATGATTAGGCAATCGCGACCTTTGCGATATAAAAGCTGAAATGATAGAGCATCGCGGAAATAAAATGATAATATAAAAAAAAATGAATTAAACTTTTTCCCTACAGGTGAGATCACATCGATCCCTGTATACAATCCAGGGGCACAAACAAAGAGGGAACCATACCTTCCCAACAGGCTCCACCAGAAAGCGAAGCCAAAGCTCGACGGTTCATAGACAGCCTAGAGACAATCTCGACATTTGTCGCAATATTGCAGACACAATGTCAACAAACGAAGCAAAGGAAGATCCCTAGCTTCAGGGTCTCGATGTCGATATTGACAACTTAGAGATCACCAACGGCGTTTCTCCTCACTCCAACCAGATGCAGACATGACGTCAACAACCGACTTCAGAGTCACAACGAAACGGAGCCACGGCATAGTCCCTGGTTCCAAAGCTTAACGACAATATCTACAGCCTAAGAATCAGCATTGGCGTTCCTTCGTAGTCCAACAGGATGCAGATGCAACGTCTATGAAAGACCCCATGGTCGAAACAATGCGGAGTGATGGCAAAATCCCAGCTCCACCTCAGCATTCGTCTCGTTACAGCAGACGCAATGTCAACAACGGCGTTCCTTTGCAATCCAGCAAGATGCAGATGCAACGTCAACAAAAGACCCCATGGTCAGTAAAGCGGAGTGACGGCAAAATCCCAGCTCCACCTCAGTGTTCGTCTCGATACAACAGACGAGATGTCACGACAGCGTTCTTCCTCCAACAGGATTCAGACATGACAAAGCAAACGAAGCGAAGGCCAAACTCCTAGCTTCAGGGTCTTAACGGCAAGTCATATAAAGCCTGAGAGACAATCGGAGATCATCTCGCAGCAGGGCGGAATGGTCACCACCTCGACGTTCGTCTCGATACAGCAAACGCAACATCACCAAAAGGAGCCACGGCAAAATCCCTAGTTCCAAACCTCGACGGTTCACCAGCAACCTAGAGACAACCGCAACATTCGTCTCGATACAACAGACATAATGCCAGCAAACGAAGCGAAGGCCAAATTCCTAGCTTCAGGGTCTTAACGGCAAGTCATATAAAGCCTGAAAGACAATCATAGATCATCTCGCAGCAGGGCGGAATGGTCACCACCTCGACGTTCGTCTCGATACAGTAGACGCAACATCACCAAAAGGAGCCACGGCAAAATCCCTAGTTCCAAACCTCGACGGTTCACCAGCAACCTAGAGACAACCGCGACATTCGTCTCGATACAACAGACGTAATGCCAGCAAACGAAGCAAAGGCCAAATTCCTAGCTTCAGGGTCTTAACGGCAAGTCATATAAAGCCTAAAAGACTATCGGAGATCATCCCACACCAGCGCGGAGTGGTTATGACTCATCGCGGCTCTCTAAAATGAGCCTAACCTCAAGTAAAAAGCGGCATGGCAAAATTCCTAACGCTTGCTCTTCCGACGGTCAAACTGCCTAGGAGGATTGCTTGAAGACGTCTTGTCCAGCCCCCGAAGGGATCAGAGACACGACAGTCGCAAGGCTACTCGAACAGCAAGATTGCCTATCGAGGAATACATCAGCCAACGCGACGGTACGACGGACAAAACTCTAAGTACCACAGACCTTAACGGACCTCTGTCGTAAAGAGCAGAGGTTAACTGTGACATTAGGATATTCTTGCAAGAAATGCTCGATTCGTCTCGACTCGTGAGATAAAGTCTTAGGCAGCGGGGATTAAAAAACCTATTTCCTAAGCACTGGGAGCCTGCAAGTTGGTCCAAAACGGTCTCTTGCATACTATCCACAAGTCACACTCTCCAAAGTCGAATCTCGACAAGGAGGGAAACAACCGCTTACGGATCCTCTCGACTCGTAAGAGGGAAAACTCTCTTATAAGATCCTTACGACTTATAAGAGAAAACGCACTTAGGAATGCTCACGATTCCTAAGGAGAAAATACACCTACGAGATCCTCTCGATACGTAGGGAGAAAAGTCTTTGTGAGACCCTCACGGCTCATAAAGTTGAAAAGTCTTAGACTACAAGGACCCTAAACTTGTCTCCTAAGCCCTCAATTCGGTGACCATGCATAATTTTGCACTACTTCACCCACGTACATACTTACGTGGGCAAAGTAGTGGGGGGCATTTGTTCCAGCCAAAATTTTGGCTCAAAACCCGCTCCGTATAAAATAATAACAATAAAAGAAAAAGATAATTAATAAATAAATAAATAAATAAATAATAAAGGAGAAAATCTCCCTTTCAGAGCAAAGCTCTGTTCAAATCCCAAGGCGGGAAATGAAGCAACGCTTCTGTTTCCCCCAATCAGAGCAAGGCTCTGTTTTAAAATTTAAACTTTAAAATAAAGGAAGCAACGCTTCAGTTGATTTGCGCTCTGCGCTGCGCGACATGTGTCAGCGCAGTTGCGCTGCGCGACACGTGTCAAGCGTAAGTGTGCTTGCGCCAGCTGTGCCAGCATTTAAACAGAAAAATTCTGGAAAGATCTTTCCAATCTTGTTAAAAACAAGAAGATTACCTTCTGTAAAACAGAAGCCCTAGGATCAAAGATCCAACGGTGGGGAAACATCCCCAAATCACTCAGAGAAAGATCTCTTTAACTGATTTAACAAATCAATTGGCACTATATAAAGGCCCCTAGACTCCAAGTCAAAAAGACATGGACACAAAGACACAGAGATAGAGAAACAAAGAGAATTCCTCTAAAACTTTGAGAAGAACTCCAAAAAAAAGGTAAACCTTTGAAAAAAGAAGAATTTCTTCTGAAAAGATCAATGATCTAAGAACAAGATCAAGATCTTTAATAAAAAAGAATAATAAAGAAGTAATCTACTTCATGACTAGATCTTTTGATCTATATAAAGGCATTGCCTTTTGATGAACCACTGGTTCTTGAAATTTGAGGCAGAACCTCTCTGGAACAAGAAAAACTTGTTTTCTTTGATCTAAATTTGATCAAGATATTAAACAATGCCTTGCACTTTTGAAATTTGCACTGTTGCGCTCCTTGGATTAGCACAAGCCACCAGAGAGCGCCACGTGTCAATCACAGAACAACTGCGTCTTGCGCTTCTAAAAACAGAGCACTGCTCTCTTGGTTTAGTGCAAGTCACCAGAGCGCGCCACGTGTCAGCAGCGCATTAGCGCAGCGCACTGGCGCAGCGCACTGCGCTAACAGACTTGCGCTCACCAGAGCGTGACACGTGTCACCTCCACATGAATTTGCACCTTGCGCTCCTCAATTGGCGTAAAGCGCCTGACAGGCCACGTGGGGCACTGTCAGAACATTTAATGCGGTGCATTATTAAAAAGGGCAGAGCCCTAGTAAAGGCCTAATAGGCCAAATGCAAATAAAATGTTGAATATTCTCAACTGGACTTAGCCCAATTCTGGCCATAAGTCCTCAAATTAAATTGACATGAGCACAACTGCTCTCTCTCTCTCAAATCAATTTACACTCGGTTCAAGAGTACAACTCTGAACTCCTCTGATATTTGTCGTTGTAATCCTTCAACGTCGTCAGAGAGGTGAGGGGTCCCGACAACCACACATTAATACGGACTGTGGGGTCCTTAAACTCATGGACTAATGCGTCCTTAAACCAACACTCGTCCCCAAAATGGGAATGTTGGACCACCATGTCCCTAAACTGGCAATGGACCACCATATCCTTAAACTAGCAATAGACCACTATGTCCCTAAACTAGAACAATAGAGCCCAAATGCTCTTTTGTCGGATTTAAACGATCCCGTTAAGTTAATCTTAGTCTCTAATTAGACTAACGTATCCTTAACAAACGTTTGAGTTGATCTTAGCCTCAAATATGGCTAACGTATCCTCAAACCAAAACCCCAAACCCAAATCTAAGAAAATACGGATTTGGACTAATCCACGTCCTACGGGCGACGACATAAATTAGTCTCCGTATACAATCCATGGGCAACCACAAACAAAACAAACACCCACGACACGAAGTGATCAGCTGGAGAAGGAGAAAGTTGTTACCGTGATGCGGTAGCGTAATTAACTGCAGGGGCTTGCACCTGCAGGGAAGAGCGTCCCCACAATCAAAAACCCCTCAAACGAGGGAAAATCTGACGAAGTCTGCTACATCGGCCGCATCCGTCTAAACCTTCGATATACGGTGCCATAAATCAACTTGGCATCTTCGGAGAGGTAGACGGATAAAACCAAATAACATCTGCCCTGAATCTCAGGCGAGACGTCCAGTCTCGAGCCGTCATTCGGAGGGGAACAGTGTGTTTCTCAACTCCTTTCTCTACACTCCATTCTTCCACCAACCCTACCATTATCATGATAGAATTTTTGAATGGTTGGTGCTAACCTTTGGTCTATGTAAGGCCTTGTATAGTTTGATTTTTCTCCTCCCTAACTCTGAACTTTAACGCTTAATCAGTGGAAACACTGTCTCACTTAACTTTGGGGGGAACCTTTTTGTATATATATTTTGTTTTTCTTTTAACAATAAAAAAAATAAATAAATAAAAATAAATAAACAGGGGAGTGCCGACATTTTGACCCTCTTGGTGCAGCATGACAGTCAGGACACTGTCAAGTTTAAGTTTGGGGGTATGCTCGGTAAGCCTTCTTCCTTCGCATTCATGTGTATATTTTTGCATTTGCATACTTATTTTAAAAACCCATAAAAACTGAAAAATTTGAAAAACTATAAAATTTAAAACATTCTATTTTGGCCATAATTGACTTGAGTTTGACAAAAAAGGTTAAGTGGCTAGGAACAACTAGATCTTAGACTTAGCAAATTAAAAATCCTAAAGATAACCTTTCTTAAAATTTAACGGTAGAAAGTATATGTCTTTGTAGTTTATTTAGAAATAGGCAAATTTCGAGTTGACTTCTTGGGCTAAGTTAAACCAAAGGAAAAGTATTGATATTTTTATTAAAGTATAAGTTTGAAAAATAATTCATAAGCTTAAGTCTAAATTCTGAAAATATATACCCTACAAATTGCATAAATACGAACCTTGAAACTTGGAATAGTAGAAGAGACCTTGAAATGCTCGTCTAAAGTCCTTAGTATAAAGGGAAATAAAATAAAAATACAAGTGTGAATATAAAAAATGAACACAGGTTTTTGTAATTACTTAAGGCTGCATAAATAGAAAAAATATTTCGCGAGGGTGCTTCATCACCTAGTGCCTTAGACCAACTGGTTTGGGAGTCACTGCTAAAGGGAGTCAATGCTAAAGCCTTAGGGATTACAAGACTAGGAATTATGCCTTAATGTGCAAACACATTTTGTAATCGGTCGTTGGTACCTCAAGAAGTATTAACGGTTGCATGAAGAATGTGTGAGCAATTTCATCTAAAAATTCACCAATTGAAAAGTACTTTGGACGATGGACAAGAGTATAATAGCTTGATTTGAATTTCCAAGTGTAGGGGTGATATATACACACACGTAGGGGTATGTGATTGGGGTTTAGATAAGAGATAGGAATGAAGAATAAGATTTATATTTTTAATAGAGATGATAAAAATTCCTAAGTTGAGATAGAACCGTAGAAGGAAAACTTAAAAGATGCCAAAAGCTAAGTAAATTCACAATAATATATATAATCTTAAGTTAAATGATAAGGAAGCGTGAAAAATACGGGTGGATAATTTCTGAGTCGAAGATAATAGAATTCCTTGTTGGAAAACCTAATTGGAGAATAAAAGTCAATATGCCGAATTGATATGATTTTGTGGGTAGTATCCGCTGAAAACCCTCAGGAGACAACACTCCTCCTACTAGGGACACCTAGAGGTTTAACGGCTTGTTGCACGAGCTCAGTGCAATCGCGTTTCCCTGTGAAAGTGAGGCTAGGTTTTTTTTCGAGAATAAAACTAGGTTTGCTCGAGGACAAACAAAAGATAAGTTTAGGGTATTTTTTCATATCATAATATTACATTATTATATTCCCCATTCTTATTCATTTTACAGATAAACAGGTGCTTTTGACCCATGTCTGCTACATAGTTGCAGGTTACAGGTTCTCGGAACAAAAACAGTGAAAAAGATGAAAAGATGATACAAAAGTGAGACTAAGACCGACAAATGGAAGAATCTTAATCAAGCCTACAGTTTGGAAAATAAACTAAGATCAATGAACAAGTTCACAAAGTACAAAGGCAGTGCAAGATTCAAGACTTCGACACGAAGAAAGCGGTAAAGTCCACGACATTACTCACTGTGGAAATCTGGAAGAAAACTAGAAGACAATCTGAGAAACCAAGTGAAGAAACAAGAAGAAAAATGCATCTAGAAGAAACCCAGAAGAAATCAGTAACCAAGCCCCCTATATGGCCGCGGAACCGCGGCCAAACTTGGCTATTGGCCGCGGATCCGCAGCCGTGTCGGTGCGACGATGCATTTATTAGGTTTTTCTTGCGATAAAATTGTAATTGCAGGTGTGAGTCGATTGTAACCCTAGGGTTTCTATACTCTATAAATAGAAACCCTAAAACCTTTTTTAGGTTATGCCACTTCTTGTGCCTCATTGTATCTATCTAAATTCAGAATTTCAGATCCTGTAAATGTTGGAAGAGAGCATCAAATAAAAATTAGAGTAAGTTTTCTATTCTTGCCCTAGTTAATTTTATTATCTGCCCTAGTATAATTTTCCTTTCTGCCCTAATTTAGATTTTATTCTCTGCCTTAGTTAATTAGTTTAGAACACGTCTTTTAATTCCCTAATGAGTGAGTAGTCTCCTCGTTTGTTAGGGTTAGATTTGGGGAAGGCTTGAGAGATGAAGATCTCTCACCCCTTTCTTGCCCATCACACGTTTTTACAGGACTCCATGCATACATGAACACACCGCTCCCTACGGCACCCTATCCCACGAGGTAGCGGTGATACCGTAGTATAAACGACCGGTTGCGTATGTTTTTCATGGAGGTTAGGGTAAGAATTAAGAAAGGAAGGACAAGAACCTAGAGGAAGAAACATCGTTTCTTCCCGATGGCACTAATCCACTTTATTAATTATTACCATAACACCTCATAGATCTTAAACAGGGAATAGAAAGCGGTGAGGAATATTAACTTTCCAAATTTAACGTAAACCTAACCCTAGCAAGATGTTAATCCTAGTTTAGATCAACTTAGTTTTTTGATTTAATAAATCCGACAACAATCGGAATTAACTCGTTAGAACAAATTGAGAATACACAAAATCCCTGTTGACCGACCCGTACTCACCGGCTAGCTACCAAGCGACGCCGTTCTTGATTGCGGTTAACAAATATTTTTGATTCATCTTTTAAAAAACGCATACGCGAAACATATAAAAATCAGCACCACCCTGGTAAACTTTGTCTATGATATACGGGCCTTCATAATTCGGCTCGAATTTTCCCCGTTTGTCACGATTAGGGATCATAGATCTTTTGACCACTAGCACGAGTTCGCCTTGGCGGAATGTTCTCGGCCTAGTCAATCTCTCATATGAGCGCGTCATCTTTGCTTTATAAGCCTCCAGATTTTGTTGCGCTATGAGCCAGGTTTCATCAAGGGCATCGAGCTCCTCAAGCCGAAGGTGAGCATTTTCCTCTTCTGTTAGCTCGTAGTGAACTGCCACTTGCAGAGAGGGTAGCTCTATCTCGAGGGGGAGTACCGCTTCTGTGCCGAATACCAATGCATACGGCATTGTGTTTGTGGCTGTTTTGAACGTAGTTCGATACGCCCAAAGAGCTTCATGCAGTCATTCATGCCAGTCCTTCTTATTTTGAGACACCGTCTTTTTCACGATCTTCGTCAAGGTCTTGTTGAAAGCCTTAGCTAGACCGTTAGCTCGGGGATTATAGACCGATGAATATCTCCAGTCTATGTTATGCTGTTGTGCAAAGCGACTGATCTTGTAGCTTCTGTAGGCTGGCCCGTTATCAGAGATGATCCGTCGCGGAGTGCCAAACTGATAAATGACGTGTGTCTTGAAGAAATGGAGGATATTTTCCGTCTTCACTTCCCTCAGCGGTACTGCTTCTGCCCATTTGGAGAAGTAATCAGTTGTCGCCAAGATGAACCGATGTCCTCTGGATGATACTGGTTCGATGGGGCCGATTATGTCAGTTCCCCGCATTTCGAACGGCCAGCTAGCCACCGTTGGATGTAGTGGATTTGGATGCTAATGGATAAAGTCCCCGTGAATCTGGCACGAGTGGCACTGCTTCGCGTATTCGAAGCAATCTTGGATCATCGTGGGCCAATAATAACCCATCTGTTTGATCTTCAACTTTATCTTCGGCCCGGCTTAGTGAGAACCGCAGAGTCCGTCGTGAGTTTCTTGGACGACTCTCCTTGCTTCTTCAGGTCCCAGGCATCTTAACCTCAGAGAATAAAATGATCTCTTATACAGAGTATCATTGACAAAGGCAAATGATAGAGCTCATTTTATGAGCTGATGCTTTGAGAACGCATCTTCAGGTGTTCGACGGGACTTGAAGTAGTCTATAAAGACTTCTCTCCAATCCTTAGTCTTTTCCTGATCTTTTATTTATAGGATCATTTCCTCGGTCGCTCACTTTTCTTCGGACGATTCCGGCTATATTTCTGTCGGGGCAAGAACCCGACGGCTTTGCACAATGATCCTCACGTCATCGAGGTTCTCGTCGGCCTGTTCTTTAGCGAGCTTGGCTAATGCATCCACCTTGCTATTTTCCGCACGCGGTATGCTCTCCAGGGCATAGGAAGGGATTTGAGTCAGCAATTGCTGCACTCTATCACCGTATTTCACCAACTCTGGCTTGCACGTTTGATAGTCGCCATTTACTTGATTAACGACCTGTTGGGAGTCTTCGTATATGAGGAGGTTTTTAATTCCCATGTCGACAGCGATCTCAAGACCTGCTATCAAAGCTTCATATTCGGCTTCATTATTTGTGTCACGCCCCGCTTCCCAGAGTGCGCTAAGATAGGCATGTTACAGAGCCAACCATGCAACCTGTAAATAGGAAACATCCCTCCACAGTCACATTACGGCTGTCTAGAGATATCAAGAACAATAGAAATAAAATAAACTATCTAGTACATGTCCATATGCCAGAATAAACGAGTCAAGAAATAATATGCGAAAGCAATAGATCTAATGAGCAATAACATCCGAAAAGTAAACATAACTAAACTGGATACTAACTGGATCCTCACTGCTCGGCCTGATGGCGGAAATACTCCTGATCAGCCTGCGACAAGG
Source organism: Agapanthus africanus (assembly GCA_030015575.1). Taxonomy (NCBI): domain Eukaryota; kingdom Viridiplantae; phylum Streptophyta; class Magnoliopsida; order Asparagales; family Amaryllidaceae; genus Agapanthus; species Agapanthus africanus. The sequence goes on along the minus strand of CM057345.1, from coordinate 570,930,020 downwards.
GTAGCGGATCTGGGCCATGCAAAACCCAGACGTCAGTGCGTCATAATATCAACAATAATATAATCAGGGATAACAAGTCATGCAGGTATGAGTAGGAACAATAATAAGTCATCAGTAACAAGTAACAGTAACATGAATATTGATCAGTGAACATGATATAAACAGGTGAAGTGCAGTGAATAGTCTAAACCGTGCTATAGGGTTATCTACTCTAAAGTTATTCGAAATCAATTAATGTAATCCTCATCGTAACCCATCGGTATATGCCCCGTTCAACCCCACGGGGCCACGGTAACAATATATAATAGACTGTGAGTCTATGTCCCGTTCAACCCCACGGGACCACGGTAACAAGATGTAATAGCCCTTTGAGTTACGTTCGGATACATTCTTGATTTCCCCATACCCCCAAGGTTATGTGTGTAAGTCAGGTATTGATAAATCTGGAGCTAATGCCAACACAGGATCAAGCAGGTACATGTTTATCTATATAGACAACAGGAAATGTCCGTAGAGACAACAGGTCAAGATTGTCAGCATTAGTAAAAAGATCAGGTAATAAGTCAAGATGTGGTACATCAGGTCATGTCAGGTGGTGTACATGTATCAAGTCGTGTCAAGTAGTGCACAGGTATCAAGTCATGTCAGTAGTAGTATATCAGGTCATGTCAAGTAGTGCACAGGTATCAAGCGGGTGCTCATAATCAAACTGTAGCAAGTATTGAATCACGGTAAAGGTGTGGATGTACGGTGAAAGCATGGATGCACAAACATCTATCAGGGGTTACATCATGACTATGTAGGATGCACATTATAAAGCATGGTGCACTAATACAACAGTAACATGAAATAATATGGTTTCGGCATGCAACTAGATATGTAATAAACCATACGGATACAGACGGATACTATAAAACTGTAAATCGGTAAAATTTGCTGAATATTAAAACACAAGCACTATTATTTATTAAATAGATATTGATATAATAATATTAACATGGATAACATATTCAAACCGATTAATAACTATAAAAGTGGTATTGATTAACCATGCACAAGAAAGTTCCGTTCAGAAATTCAGCGTCACCCTGATTTGTAAAATAGATTAAAAATAACAAACGTTCTCCAAAAGGGACGTGTCTTATGCCAAAACAAAGATAATTCAAAGAGGTTTTCATTTTTATAAGTTTAAGTATCTCAGCTTGTTCCTACAAAAAGCTATGAACATTCGAAATTGAAAGTTTGCTGCTGGAATTTCCCTGGACAGAAGTTTAGAGATATTTTCATTTGCATTTTACGTTATTTAAACAATTTATTTTGCAAGTAAATATTTCATAGAGTTATAGTATTCTGAGTTAGATTCGTAACGAACTAAAGAACGTATACTGATAATTTTTCTATGATTTATAATGAATTTTATAAGGTAAGGTGTACAGTAAATTTCAGATTTGTCGTATCCGCTTTGCAACGGCGTTTCATGTGTAAACTATAATATTTTCAGCTATATTTTATATAACATTATAAAATGCAGATTATGAACTAATTAAAGATAATAATAAGAAATATTATGATGATATATATTTTAAATGATATGGATGCAATCGGGTATCCGAAAACAGTAAAACTTCAGTATGGAAGCACAATGGGATGAACGGATAACATTTTACTCATATGGATGCATATGGATGTCATATCACAGTAAAATGATAAACTGGTAAATGCAGGATGTACAAATAAACAATATGAAATATAAATATTCAATTGGATGCAGCATATTGTAGTCTAGCATGTATCAAGATAAATTTGCATGCACTAGATATGAAGTAACCTGCACAGATGTACACGGATATCCGAAAACGGTGAAACATGCAAAATGATAATGTGGGATGCATAACTAATCATTATGTGTTGTTATTATTCAAATGAATATAGAATATAGTAGTATAGTAGTATAGCATGTAGCAAGATTAACTTGCCTCGACGGATCACGAAACGGATATGTACGGCACGTCCGACGTCAGTAAAACGTCGCAACGCACGCACGGCACACGGGACAGGTCTAAACAGTGCAAGAGGGTGATCATGCAGGCAAGGTATGTTCACTGGATCACTCGGATCTTCAGCGACGAGCACGGCTCCGGCGGTGATCACCGGAATCAAGAAATAAGATCAAGAAAAAGAAAGAAGTAAGAAGAAGAGGATGTGTATTAAATAAGGAAAGAAAAAATAAATAAATAAAATATTTATAAGTATATATATGCAGGAGAGAGAGAGAAAGGGGTTGTTAGTTTGTTAGGAAATTAGTTTAGATTTATATTTAAAAAATCTTTTATTAGTTAACTAAATTTTAATTTGTATCAGTTTATAAAATTAATATTATATAAATAAAATTTGATATTCTGGTAAATACAAACATAATCCAAAACATGCCCGGGTCGGGTCTAAAATTTAGTTTTAAAATACGAAAAATATACATATCGACCAAAATTTTAAAAAAATGAATGTCCGGGTAACGAAAATGCATACCCCCAAGAACGGATGCAGGTACGTGCACGTAGCCATTTAAACAATTCCGTTTCACTGAACGGGACAAGAACAAGATGCGCGGATGCTACCATGGGGCTAGAGGCATCATGCAGGCCATGCAATGTATTTTTAAAATATTTTATGTGACTTAAAATGTTATATTGTAAAAATGCAAATGCCAGATAAAATACCAGTATGCAAGATATATAAATTAAAATGAAAGTGCACGAGTCTATGTAACAGGTCAGGATAAATCATAAACATGAATTAAGACGGGTTTCAAGCAAGCGGGTCAAGTAGAATGCAAATACAAATGTCAAATACACTATTCGCACCCAAAACACAGTAAATCAGGAAAATACCATAAATAAAGAAATACTTGAACTAGAACTGGTATAAACGATCTAGGGTGTTACATTATACCCAACTACAAAAGAATTTCGTCCTCGAAATTCCCAAAACAAGAAAAATAAACAAACAAGAAACTACAGGAAGAGATCTGGAAACTTCTGTCGAATCTCGTCTTCTCGTTCCTAAGTCGATTCTCCGTGCGAGCGATTCCCCAAGAAACAAGTACGAGAGGGATAACCTTGTTCTTAAAGACCTTTTTCTTTTCGATCAACAATCGACATCGGTCGTTCCTCAAAGGTCAAATCCTTTTTTACAATCAGCTCCGAATGATCCAGCAAGCGTGTTTCATCTCGAACATACTTACGGAGTTGGGATACATGAAACGGGTCATGAATATTCGCCAGAGATTGTGGTAAAACCAATCGGTAAGCCACTTCTCCAACACGCTCCAAAATCTCGAAAGGCCCCACGAATCGAGGACTAAGCTTGCCTCGACTCCCAAACGAATCAGTCCTCTAGTCGGTGATATCCTCAAGAATACCAGATCACCAATAGCGAACTCTAGAGGTCTTCTCGATGTGTCGGCCCAACTCTTCTGCCGATCTTGTGCTGCCTTCATATAATTCCGGATAGTATTAACTTTCTCTACGGTTTGCACGATCAAATCCGGTCCCAACAATCTTCGTTCTCCAACACCGTCCCAACAAACATGTGAGCGACACTTGCGACCATACAATGCTTCGAATGGAGCTATCTGAATAGTCGCCTAAAAGCTTTTGCTGTACGAAAACTCCACCAAGTGTAAATGATCCTCCCACGAACCCTTGAAGTCCAACATGCAAGCTCTCAACATATCTTCAAGAGTTTGGATTGTTCTTTCCGACTGGCCATCTGTCTGAGGATGATAAGCTGTGCTAAACTTCAATCGAGTCCCCAAACTTTCCCGTAAACTCCTCCAGAAGTGCGATAAGAATCGGGTGTCACGGTCGGACACGATGCTCACAGGTACTCCATGCAATCTCACAATCTCCTTCATGTACCGTTCCGCCAACGCTTCCGTTGATTGACCAACTCGAAATGGTATGAAATGAGCTGCCTTGGTCAATCGATCAACAATCACCCAAACTGCATTGTTGCCCTTTAGACTCCGCGGTAAAGCTGTCACGAAATGCATGGTTATATGTTCCCACTTCCATTGAGGAATCGGAAGTGGTTGCAATAAACCAGCAACCCTTTGATGTTCAGCCTTAACTTGCTGACACACCAAGCACTTCGCTACAAAGCGAGCGATATCCCTTTTCATGCCTTCCCACCAGAAACGTTGTCTTAGATCATGATACATCTTCGTCCTCCTGGATGTACGGAATACGAGAAACCGTGTGCCTCCTTCATAAATTCTTCGCGAATGTCTCCTTTTGGCACACACAAACGGCTACCAAATCGCAACGAACCATCTTCATGAATCAACAAGTCCGTTCGAAGTCCCGCTTCTACCTGTTCTCGAAACTTCTGCAATCTTGGGTCCCGTGACTGAGCTACTTCAATGTTATCGATCAATGACGACTGTACTTGCAATTGCATCAACTGTCCCGAAGAATGCTGTAGCACGATCTCCAACTCGAATCTCCGAAAATCTTCGATAAGCTCTTCAACATCCGAATTGCTGGCAACCGACTAAGCGTATCCGGCACTACATTAACTTTCCCCGGATGGTACTTAAGATCAAGATCGTAGTCAGCCATCAGCTCCAATCATCTACGTTGCCTCATACTAAGCTCTTTCTGCGTGAACACATACTTTAGGATTTTGCGATCGGTGAATACTTTGACCTTTTTGCCCAGTAAGTAGTGTCTCCAAATCTTCAAAGCGAAAATCACTGCTGCTAGCTCCAAATCATGAGTTGGGTAATTCTTCTCATGGGTCTTCAACTGTCTCGATGTGTAAGCTATAACCTTTCCATGCTGCATCAAAACACACCCCAAACCTTTCCCAGATGCGTCGATGTGAATCACCAATCCTTCGAAACCGTCTGGAACGGTCAAAATAGGAGCGGTTATCAACCTTTGCTTCAACGCCTCAAAAGCTGACGCACAACTATACGTTCGTACGAACGGTACCTCCTTCCGTGTAAGCTTGGTCAAAGGCTCAGCCAAATGGGCAAAATTCTCCACAAACCTTCTGTAATACCCGGCGAGTCCAAGAAAACTTCTGATATCTGCTACGTTCTTTGGAATCGGCCAATCTTGAACTGCTGCAATCTTCTCGGGATCAACAGCGATTCCATCTCCGGATACGACAAACCCTAAAAACTTCACTTCTTCAAGCCAAAACTCGCGCTTGCTCATCTTTGCATACAATCTTTCTTGCCTTAATGTCTGCAGTGCGATCTTCAAGTGTTCTGCATGCTCTTCATTGCTCCTCGAGTAGACCAGAATATTATCGATGAACACCACTATAAACTGGTCCAAGAACGGTGAAAAGATTCGGTTCATCAAGTCCATAAATATCGCCGGTGCATTCGTGACTCCGAATGGCATCACTAAACACTCGTAATGTCCATACCGGGTTTGGAACGCAGTCTTGCAGATATCTTCTGATTTAACTCGGACCTGATGATATCCGGATGGCAAATCCAGCTTCGAGAATACCCTCGCGCCAGTAAGTTGCTCGAATAATTCTCCAATGCGAGGTATCGGGTACTTGTTCTTAATAGTCACCCAGTTTAATTCTCGATAATCGATGCACATCCTCCTTGTGCCATCTTTCTTCTTGACTAGAAGAAATGGAGCTCCCCAAGGTGAATTACTGCTGTGAATCCAACCCTTCTCAAGCAATTCGGTAACCTGCTTCTTGACTTCTTCCAACTCCACTGGTGCCATTGGATAGTACGCCTTTGAGATTGGCGCTGCACCAGGAACAAGATCGATTGCGAACTCCACATCTCGTTTTGGCGGTAAACCCGAGATGTCCTTGAACACGTCCATGAACTCTCGAACTACAGCTGGCGCTTCCTCCTTCCATTGACGAGAGAACGTTGTTTGTCGGCCTAGCCCTAAACTCGACTGCCCGACAGGACTGTTTCCTCCAGCGAAAACAAACTCCGGATGTCCGGGAATCTGGAAAATCACTTTCTTTGCCCTACAATCAATGTGAGTGTAGAAAGTGCCGAGAAAATCCATTCCCAAGACAACATCATAACTGCCGGTATCGATCACCAAGAAATATGAAAAACATGAACTGGTAAGCAATGAAACTGAGAGAACCAAGGTAATAAAATGACCATGGAACAAGGAAATGAATCAAGACCAGGACTCCAAGTTACTTAAATAGAGTACCGCATTGTAACCATGCTGCAGTTCATAGTTACAATCACATAACTCCGTTCAAGTCGCCCAAATCCTAGCATCAGAATCAAAAGAATAGGACGAGAGAAACAATAAGGAACCAAAAGAATTCAAGCCGAGATGCAAAGTTGTTTGCATATCGTCAAGACCAGGGTCAAGAGAAAGATATGATTTAAGAATCACGATAACAAGGTGGCAGGACATGTTCCTAATCACGGATTTTCCGATTCATGTATTGGGTCCAATACCCAACTACAAAAGAATCAAACCCGATTAACCTAAATCCTATGGCTCTGATACCAACAAACCTTGTCACGCCCCGCTTCCTAGAGTGCGCTAAGATAGGCACGTGACAGAGCCAACCATGCTACCTGTGGATAGGAAAAATTCCTCCACAGTCACATTACGGCTGTCTAGAGATATCAAGAATAATAGAAATAAAATAAACTATCTAGTACATGTCTATATGCCAGAATAAACGAGTCAAGAAATAATATGCGGAAGCAATAGATCTAATGAGCAATAACATTCGGAAAGTAAACATAACTAAACTGGATACTAACTGGATCCTCACTGCTCGGCCTAATAGCGGAAATACTCCTGATCAGCCTGCGACAAGGGTAGCGGATCTGGGCCATGCAAAACCCAGACGTCAGTGCGTCATAATATCAACAATAATATAATCAGGGATAACAAGTCAGGCAGGCATGAGTATGAACAATAATAAGTCATCAGTAACAAGTAACATGAATATAGATCAGTGAACAGGATATAAACAGGTGAAGTGCAGTGAGTATTCTAAACCGTGCTATAGGGTTATCTACTCTAAAATTATTCGAAATCAATTAATGTAATCCTCATCGTAACCCATCGGTCTATGCCCTGTTCAACCCCACTGGACCACGGTAACAATATATAATAGGCTGTGAGTCTATGTCCCGTTCAACCCCACGGGACCACGGTAATAAGATGTAATAGCCCTTTGAGTTACGTTCGGATACATTCTTGATTTCCCCATACCCCCAAGGTTATGTGTGTAAGTCAGGTATTGATAAATCTGGAGCTAATGCCAACACAGGATCAAGCAGGTACATGTTTATCTATATAGACAACAGGAAATGTCCGTAGAGACAACAGGTCAAGATTGTCAGCATTAGTAAAAAGATCAGGTAATAAGTCAAGATGTGGTACATCAGGTCATGTCAGGTGGTGTTCATGTATCAAGTCGTGTCAAGTAGTGCACAGGTATCAAGTCATGTCAGTAGTAGTATATCAGGTCATGTCAAGTAGTGCACAGGTATCAAGCGGGTGCTCATAATCAAACTGTAGCAAGTATTGAATCACGGTAAAGGTGTGGATGTACGGTGAAAGCATGGATGCACAAACATCTATCAGGGGTTACATCATGACTATGTAGGATGCACATTATAAAGCATGGTGCACTAATACAACAGTAACATGAAATAATAAGGTTTCGGCGTGCAACTAGATATGTAATAAACCGTACGGATACAGACGGATACTATAAAACTGTAAATCGGTAAAATTTGCTGAATATTAAAACACAAGCACTATTATTTATTAAATAGATATTGATATAATAATATTAACATGGATAACATATTCAAACCGATTAATAACTATAAAAGTGGTATTGATTAACCATGCACGAGAAAGTTCCGTTCAGAAATTCAGCGTCACCCTGATTTGTAAAATACATTAAAAATAACAAACGTTCTCCAAAAGGGACGTGTCTTATGCCAAAACAAAGATAATTCAAAAAGGTTTTCATTTTTATAAGTTTAAGTATCTCAGGTTGTTTCTACAAAAAACTATGAACATTCGAAATTGAAAGTTTGCTGCTGGAATTTCCCTGGACAGCAGTTTAGAGATATTTTCATTTGCATTTTACGTTATTTAAACAATTTATTTTGCAAGTAAATATTTCATAGAGTTATAGTATTCTGAGTTAGATTCGTAACGAACTAAAGAACGTATACTGATAATTTTTCTATGATTTATAATGAATTTTATAAGGTAAGGTGTATAGTAAATTTCAGATTTGTCGTATCCGCTTTGCAACGGCGTTTCATGTGTAAACTATAATATTTTCAACTATATTTTATATAACATTATAAAATGCAGATTATGAACTAATTAAAGATAATAATAAGAAATATTACGATGATATATATTTTAAATGATATGGATGTAATCGGGTATCCGAAAACAGTAAAACTTCAGTATGGATGCACAATGGGATGAACGGGTAACATTTTACTCATATGGATGCATACGGATGTCATATCACAGTAAAATGATAAACTGGTAAATGCAGTATGTACAAATAAATAATATGAAATGCAAATATTCAATTGGATGCAGCATATTGTAGTCTAGCATGTATCAAGATAAATTTGCATGCACTAGATATGAAGTAACCTGCACGGATGCACACGGATATCCGAAAACGGTGAAACATGCAAAATGATAATGTGGGATGCATAACTAATCATTATGTGTTGTTATTATTCAAATGAATATAGAATATAGTATTATAGCATGTAGCAAGATTAACTTGCCTCGACGGATCACGAAACAGATATGTACGGCACGTCCGACGTCGGTAAAACGTCGCAACGCACGCACGGCACACGGGACAGGTCTAAACAATGCAAGAGGGTGATCATGCAGGCAAGGTATGTTCACTGGATCACTCGGATCGTCAGCGACGAGCACGGCTCCGGCGGTGATCACCGGAATCAAGAAACAAGATCAAGAAAAAGAAAGAATAAAGAAGAAGAAGTAAGAAGAAGAGGCTGTGTATTAAATAAGGAAAGAAAAAATAAATATATATAAATATATATATGCAGGAGAGAGAGAGAAAGGGGTTGTTAGTTTGTTAGGAAATTAGTTTAGATTTAAATTTAAAAAATCTTTTATTAGTTAACTAAATTTTAATTTGTATCAGTTTATAAAATTAATATTATATAAATAAAATTTGATATTCTGGTAAATACAAACATAATCCAACACATGCCCGGGTCGGGTCTAAAATTTATTTTTAAAATACGAAAAATATACATGTCGACCAAAATTTTAAAAAAATGAATGTCCGGGTAACGAAAATGCATACCCCCAAGAACGGATGCAGGTACGTGCACGTAGCCATCTAAACAAGTCTGTTTCACTGAACGCGACGAGAACAAGATGCGTGGATGCTACCACGGTGCTAGGGTATCATGCAGGCCATGCAATGTATTTTTAAAATATTTTATGTGACTAAAAATGTTATATTTTAAAAATGCAAATGCTAGATAAAATGCCAGTATGCAAGATGTATAAATTAGAATGAAAGTGCACGAGTCTATGTAACAGGTCAGGATAAATCATAAACATGAATCAAAACGGGTTTCAAGCAAGCGGGTCGGGTAGAATGCAAATACAAATGTCGAATACACTATTCGCACCCAAAACACAGTAAATCAGGAAAATACCATAAATAAAGAAATACTTGAACTAGAACTGGTATAAATGAACTAGGGTGTTACAATTTGTCCTTGGCTCTGTTAAGGAGAAAACAAAGCGCATTATCCTTCCTTGTGGAGTCACGAAGATGAGGCCTACCCCAGACTTGATTATGGGGGCACTTTGTTTGCGCTTCTTCATGGAAGATGCTCCATCGAAGTAGAGTTCCCACCGGGTATCATTCTCCCAGTCGATCGTGTCAAACGCGTGCTCGTCGGGCAATTCGCAGTTCAAAGGAGAGTCGACAGGTATCGGATGTTCAGCGAGGAAGTTGGCGATGGCCTGGCCTTTCACTGCCTTACCGATAAGTTATCGAGAACTCCATCAAGATTAGGGCCCATTTAGCAAGCCGTCCCGTTAATATAGCCTTTGACATCAAATACTTGAGAGGATCCACCTTTGATATGAGATGGACCTCATGTGCCAACGCATAGTGTCTGAGCTTCGTTATCACGAAGATCAACGCCAGGCAGTGTTTTTCAATGGGGGAGTAATTGTTTTCTACCCTCAGGAGAACTCGACTCAAATAGTAGAGGGCTCTCTCCTTCTTTTGGTCGTTCTCTTGTGCCCACAGCGCGCCTAAGGAACCTTCGATGGCTATTGTATACAGAATGAGAGGCTTTTCCTTGATCGGAGCGGTCAACACCGAAGGATTCTGTAGGTATTGTTTGATTTCATCGAGTGCGCTTTGGCATTTGCGATCACAGATGAACGGCTTCTTCATCAGGTGACTGTAAGGACGGCACTTGCCGGAGAGATTGGCTATGAATCGCCGGATATACGCGAGCTTTCCTTGGAGAGACTGCAGCTGTTTGAGAGTTCTTAGCGGAGGCATTTCCATGATCGCCTTGATCTTCGAGGGGTCTATCTTGATGTATCGGTGTCGGACTATGAATCCCAGGAACTTGCCTGAGGAAACTCCGAATGCGCATTTGAGAGGATTCATCTTCAAGTTGTATTTCCGAAGGCGTTGAAATACAATCTTCAGATGTTCAAGATGTTTCTCGTATGATTTGCCTTTAACTACGAGGTCGTCGATATAACATTCGACGATTTCATGTATGAGGTCATCGAAGATCTTCGTCACGGCCCTCTGATTGGTGGCACCGGCGTTCTTTAGACCGAAAGGCATCACCTTATAGCAAAATATACCCAAAGGGGTCTGGAAAGCGGTATGCTTCTGGTCCTCGGGATGCATCTTTATCTGATTGTAACCTGACGAGCCGTCCATGAAGGAGAAAACTTCATGAGTAGACGTATTGTCTATCATCAGCTCGGTAACTGGCACTGGGAAGTCATCTTTTGGGCAAGCTTTGTTGAGATCCCGAAAGTCCACACATATGCGCACCGTCCCATTTTTCTTCATCACCGGGACGATGTTGGCGATCCAATCAGGATATTGAAACTCTTGGATAAAACCGGAGTCGATTAGTTTCTTGACCTCGACGTTGATGCTCATCTCGAGCTCGAGCCGCATTCTCCTCGGTGCTTGTTTGATTGGCTTGACGTCTGGGGATATTGCCAATTTGTGGACAGCAATCTCTGGATCTAGTCCTGGTATCTCGGAATAGTTCCATACGAATCAATCTTTATGCTGCATGAGCATTTCCTTTAGCGTAGCCACCCTTTCTTCAGACAACAGCTCACTGACGAATGTTGGTCGCGGGTCACTTGTCGTCCCTAAATCGATCTTTCTGAGGTTGTCTGCAGTAGTATGTATCCCATCTTCCAGCTCTTTTGGCGCCGGTGGAAATTCTGATATCACTTCGTCGTCATTGTTTTCGAAGCACCAGGGGAGGTCATCTGTATTCTCGGGTCCTTCTTCTGACAGCATTACCATATGACAAATACGAGATCGCTTCCAAGACCGATGTTGATCTGGTTCTACTCTCGCTGCAGGCGCGGCTTTTAGTTCATGCTTCTGTGGCGGAGTTACCCTCCAGCTGCTGGATAGAGCGAACCTGCCTTGCTGATATTGGTCTTCTACCCAATCTTTGAATGTGAAGCAGTCTTTGAGAGGATGTTCTATTGCTCTGTGATAAGAGCAATAATCCGGGTGAGAGACCTCGCCTGCTTGCTCAGGGTGCTTGGACTCCGGGAGGGTCATCATTTTATGTTTTATAGAAAGATCAAGTATCTTCCTTGTCTTGTCTTGGGAAAAAGACTACGCTCGACTCATCTTCTTTATAAGAGACGAATCCGGATTGCTTGATTCCTAATCAAGTGGATTCTTGGTCCCGCTTTGTCGCTGTCGACTGCCTTTCCTGTTATTTGGTTTATTTTTGCCTCTACGTCGGGTCTTCTGTATGACGGGCTGGCGACGAAGGGCATCGTCGCTTTCTGCAACCTGCTGAAGGAGGCGCTGCGTCCTGGCTTTCTCGTAGATGGCCATTTCGCGATTATGATCGTCTCGAACCTTTTGACCCGCTTCCCTTATAAGCTTGTCCATCTGCTCTTCGAACGACGGACTTGGTATTTTCACGATGGGACCTCGTTTTGGTTCAGGGTTAGTATCTTCCCACAGAGCATCTCCTTCCTCATCGAAGTCATGTATGACGTAGCAATCGCGGAATAGCTCTCGTTTCTTGGATTGGACATATCCAAGCCCGATCGTTTCCATTCTCCCGTTGGGCAACTTTCTTTGAGTTCCGGGAACGTTCCAGATCCTGTTATAGAACCATGCTTGTCGAGCAGTTTGCTTAAGGGGTACACCTTGGCGTCTCAAGAGTCTCTTTAGTCCGTCTGTGTAATATCTGGGCGAACGGATGGGCTGGAGCCGGTCAAGTGTAGAATCCGCGCCATGCCAAATTTCTTTCTCCACTTTGGTTTCCCCGGATCGGTAGAATAGGATCGCCTTTTCACCCTTTCGTCTGGGAAGGACGTAGAATGTCTGCAGTTCCTGCACACTATAGGCATTAAGTGCATCGAGCTCTTTGTAATGCTCCCGCGGAACCATGGCGATTTGCAAACTCTGATTATCGCCAGCGAAGGCTTGTATTGACGGCCGAGCGGAAAATACGGCATTGACTTCATCTTCGGAGTCGCTGCCGAAGATCAACATAAGGGTGGACGGTCCTGGCATTGCATTAGGGCGGCCCTGAATAAATTATCTCTTCTTCTTCCTCGGTATCACTCCCGAAGACCGGAATAGTGGTGATAGCTTTGTTCTTTGGTTTGTGACATTTTTCCGTGTCCTCGAAATCCGGTAAGAAGTATTTTGCATCTTCGTACTTTCGGACTTCATTCACGGAGAATGGTTTCAACTCCCCCGTCACAGTGTACTCGAGACCATCCTTGAAATACTTCATACACTGATGTTGTGTAGAAGAAATGATGTTGTACTCGTGTAACCAAGGCCTGCCGAGCAAAGCGTTGTAGCAAGTCTTGGCGTCAATGACATGAAACTTGATGTCCATGACAAGCAGCCCAAAGCGTAGTGTCAATATTACAGACCCAAGCGTCCGTGATGACTGGGAGTCAAACCCGGAAATGGTGATTTTATCACGAGCGAGGTGATGAACGCTCATGCAGATTTCCTTCAACACTCTCACATTGAGGAGATTGACGGAGGACCCATTATCAACCAGGATTTTGCGTATCTTGATATCATGACAGTATCCAGAGACATAAAGGGGACGGTTATGCTCGCATGTCCCAAAGAGGAGATCTTCATCGCCGAAAGTGATATCGGCCGTACGCACTTCTTCCAGCTCGTCCTTCATCTTTTCTTCGGCGAGGAAAGCTTGAAATTGGTCAGGCTCTTGTAATGCCCTGATCAGAGAATCTCTCGCCTCTTTGGATAGCAAAAGGGCGTCGAGAATGCTTAGCTGCGAAGGTAGCTTTCTCAAGTGTGCCAGAACGTTGTAGTCCACCATGTTTTTCTTTGGCGGGTCCTTGGCTATCAGCTCTTTGACGACCTGATCTTCTAGGGCGATGTCCTCAGGGACCTTTTCTTTTCCCTTATCCTTTTTGTTTGAAGCCTACTTGGTGGGTCCGAGATTCTTTTCAGGCAGCATGAGATTGCGCAGCTGAATGTTCTCGCGATTCTTCGGTTCTTCCTCTTTTCCCAAAGTGGATTCTTTGAAGAGAGGGCCGAGAGTTATTTCTTCGTCAGAATCGCTCTCGAAAGTGAGGACTTGCGATCCCTCAGCGTTGACCATGTGACATTTGCTGGCAGTTCTCTTACACTCCTCGGTCGTATTTCTTTGCTCCCGACGAGTTTTGCGTTTCATCCGCTTGAAATGCTGCCGGTGAGCAACATATCCCTGCCACCAGTTTTTAAAAGCGTTGCACTCTTCGGTGGGGTGCGCAATCTTTCGATGATATAAGCAGTAGCTAGGATGTACTTTCGCTTCACCAGGAGTGTTTCCTTTGGAGGGTGACAGCTTCATTCCCATTGATATGGCTTTGGCGAACCTCTTTCTCGTCTTGAACCTGCTTTTATTTGCGACGGATGTACTTCGATCTGGTGGGAATGTTTCAACCCTTTCGTCCAGTCGCCGACGTTTGGCTTTTTCAAATATGGTCGTCTCACGCTCTCGAGCGGCTTTGCTTTTAAGAAGAGCTTCATCCAGGAATGCATCAATCATTTCGTCCGATGGCCCTAGAAGTTCCGGTTCAGTATATGTCCCCAGTTTCTCTGCATAAGGAGCTTCTTCATCGTTTATCGACGAGTAAGAGATCACATGGCAACTTGCTACATAATATTCAGATTCATCGGACGAGCCTTCTTCATTGTCGTCATCTCCATCCTCAAGGACGTGGTTGAGAAATTCTTGGAGTGTGACTAGGGTCCGCGCCTTCTGGTTATATTCTTCCAGCGCGTCAATCTGTTTTTGCAGGTCCGTGCGCTTGTCACCAGGCTTCATAGGCTTTTTGGTCTTCTTCTTCTTATTTGAAGACTTTGACAGCTGGGTGTGAGCGCTTTGACTATCACCACCAATTTTTGGAGTCGGGCACGGTTTCAACATTCCCTCGATAATCTCGGGTTCCAGTGGATTCTTCCACCTGATTGCCGGGCATGTGTGGAGATCCTTCAGCATTCTTTTTGTTTTGGCTAAAAGAGCGATCTTCCACGGAGCTTCTTCTACGAAAGAACATGATGCCCCCGGTGTCCGTCTTCTTAGGAGCGTGTGGCTGTGGTGGGTTCACCTTCCAATTCTCGGACAGGGCAAATTTGCCCTGTTGGTATTGATCTTCGATCCAGCCTTTAAAGACGAAGCAATTTTCAATTGGATGGCTTACCGTTTGATGGTAGGGGCAATAATTGGGACTATTAGCCTCGCCGGGTTGCAACGGTCGTTTTGGATTCGGCAGATTGATGAGCCTGTTGCGCACCGCTAGCTCGAACAATCTTTTTGTCTTGTCCTGGGGAAATGAATAAGAGCGCTTCATTTTCTCATTATAGAATTGCCGCCTCTCGTCTAGGCGATCAGTTAGTTTTGGGCCACTGGGCTGCTGTTGAGTATTTGCGACGAAGGTCGCCTTCCCTTTACCCTTTTCGTTCCATGGCTCCGGCTTTGAAGGAGACGGTCTATGACACATCAAGTCCATTTGGGCCAGTTTGTCGATCAAGGCCTGGAACGTGGTCGGCTTGAAGAACATCATGAATTGGGAAATAGTTGGTTGAAGGTCAAGAGTGCCCACGAACATGCCCACTGCCGGCGCTTCTTCGACGCGTTGTTCACATTTTGACCATAAATTTCGCCATCGTATTGCGTATTGCACCCACGTTTCACCTGGCTTCACCCTGACATTGATAAATGCCATTATTGGGGTGCGTTCACTAGCACTTGCAAAACACTGGGTGAATAATAGCTCCATCTTTGCAAAAGTTTTGACGGAGTCGTTTGGAAGTTCAGAATACCACTCGAATGCCGTCTCCGACAAGCTACCAACAAACTGGCGGAGCAGAAATTTATCATCGCCCCCGGAGTTACCGCACAAGGCTCTGAATTGAGCAACATACTGATGTGGATTCCCCGTCCCTTTATATACATAAAATTTAGGGATCGTATATCCCGGCGGGTACCTTATTTGGTCATACCAGCCTGGATAAGGTCGTCCAGTGTCATGACCCGAAATTAGTACGTGACGGCCCTTAAACTACACAACGTCTACAGGCGTAACGCAATTTAAGTAAGCCAAAAACTCAGAAATCTAAACCATCAAAAGTAGTAAGAAATAAGAACATTTTCAAAACCTTTGAAATCTCAACCCAAATTCTTTAAAAGTCCAACTTTATTTCCTTTAAAATTTTGGCAGCACCTCCTTTGTAAAAACTAGCCCCAAAAAAATGGGTACAACATAAATAAAAGTAAAGCATCCCCAAACGGGAGCAAAATCACGCCCAAAGGAGGAAAACAACCACCACAACAAATATACGACGCCGTAGAGAAAAAATAAAAGACGATAAAAAGGAACTGTATAAAAGACAACCAAGTCACAAAATAATATACAATATCGTCCTCACATCAAGTCTCTAAGTCAACATGAAAATAGTAGATGGAGAGTACAAAGATACAACGAATAACCACAAAACCCACCTAAGCAAACTGCACACTGTGAGCTGATGCGGTATCCGCAACAAAAGATGATAAGATAGATGAATAGCCTGCCTCGACTACTCTGGGGAACAACCTGCAAAACAATTGTGGCACAACGGGGGTGATTTGCCAACTCGTGAATACTAAATAACATATGCAGGTAATCGCAAGTATGCACGTACAGCGCGAATCTAACATATGCAATTAATAGCAATAAAAGGTCATATGAATGCAATAATCATGAAAGGTACACTAACGGTTACTAAAAATACATGAAGTAATAATATGACAATCGGTATGCAATAATCATGCAATAATGATATGAATGTGTATATATGCAACAGTCATGAAAGGTACGCTAGCAGGTACAACTAACACATGAAGTAATACATATAAATAAAGATATGTAAATGCAACAGTCATGAAAGATACTCTATCAGGTACAACTAAAACATGAAATAGTGCATAAACAATAAATGTGGAGCATGGAATGAAACATGTTATTTCCACGGAATCCTAATATCGTGGTAGGATCAAAATCCATCAAGACAATCCAAATCCCAATCTTCTCAAATCAGCCCCCAAATTGGCTCTTATATCATATAAGTCTCACAAATCCTGAATGTACAATATCGAATAAATCTCATATATCCTGAATGTACAAAATCAGCAATCCCATATATATATATATCCCGTATCCAATCTCAAATAAATCTCCTATATCCCAAATCTAATATCAAGTAAATCTCTAATATCCTAAGTAAATTTGCATGAATAAATATGATGATGTAAATGAATTAATATGTATACATATATATTAACGTCTCATTCCACTAATATATATATATATATATAACAGCGTCTCATTCCACTGTTATATATACTTAGGAGTAAAATATCATGAAAACAATGTGTCAAGTATCGACACAGAAATGCTGATCTATCAGGTGCTGTCACCATGACTGGCCCCCCGATAGGTACGTATCATACGCTATACCGAAAACTCGAGTGCCTAGCTCTGACCCTCGCCTCTCGACGTATCCATACGTACATGACTCTCATCGGTATCCCCACGATAACCGCCGAGTCATTGGTAATGTCACCGGAGTGTATGGTTCCCCTGCCAGGCTCAATCGGCAAGGTCCATCAATCGTCTTGCCCCGAAGTACCTCTGGGCCCCACCATGTACCCTCATACGGCCCACGACGCTCCTCGCATGGAGTATATATATCAGAACCGAAAAATCTCATGGTGGATACTGAAATATCATATCAAGGAAAACCGGGTTTTTCAAATAATGCATTATTTCATGAACTACCACGGTCCCCAAATCCAGAAAATATCATGAAAAATCCATATCTCAATGCGAAAATTCATGAATATAATATATACAATATAAAACTGAAATGTAAGCATATAAAGGAAAAGCCGCTAATTAACGGCAACAAGTTAATATAAATATCATGCGGTTCCTAATTCTCCAATGCTAAATAACATCAAGTAAAGGTAAACATGTAGCTATAACTGATATATGTGTAAACATAAAGGTATAGCAATATATAGATATCTACCTATCAGTAATGATGTAATATACCCCCGGTATAAGTGTAAATGTGTATGCAAGTATACATGAAGCTATGTCATTATGTGTGTATGTACCTATCGCTAATAGTACAATACTCTATAGGTATACAGGTAACTAGCATGTAAGTGTGTCAAGGCATATGTGTAAGCATGTAGGTATTCAGGTATGCTATATGTCATATGCATAAAGAAATATGAATCAATGTCACAATGTTCCTAACCAAACAATATCATATCTATAAGTGGGTTGTGCGTGTCATGGCAATTATTGACGGTGTGTGTGGCATACAATCAGTGCTCGTGCAACATAAGCCGTCAATAATAGTGCAGTGTCCTAAGGATACTGGTCCAAGCACAACAATTAACTAAGCAGTAGGGTGTATGCGCAATTCTAAATATGAAATAAAATATGCGACAAGTCAAGTCATCTCTAGCCCAGACGCATAACGCCATGCGGGCGATTCCCCTGTAGATGTTAAATCTACTCACCAATGCTCCTGCCTAAGTGAAGCCTACCACCTATTTTCCCTTTGTCGCAGCGTCCGAAGTTCCCGCCTGCGAACCTGTAGCATTAAACAATATAACAGAAATATATTAGCAATAGACCCAAAACACGTACAATCTACATGGACCAACACGACACACATACGTACTCTAAAGGGTTCAATTTGTAGCTAACGTGTATAGCGACACTACGAAACCAACTCAGAGCAACAGCAACGCAGAACACGCACCGTATCGGATAACGTATCGCGCTTAAACGAAACACAAGAAACTACCTAGGTGATCCCAGATTTTGCATACTGAGAAAACTAAACAACCAAACAAGACCAAAAACACCTAAACCACTGCAAGGACCTACCCACAAAAACCCACAACACAACTCCACCCAGGAGCCGAGGTCGCCGGAATTGGCCTTCGTGTCGCCGGCCGTGGTCCGAGCAGGGTGGTCCGGGCTTGAGGTGAAGGCTCAGGGTCCTAGGTACAACACAACTACATTGTTTGGTTTTCTAGTAAAATCTCCGGGTCACAGCAGATCACAGAAGTCACAAACGACACTAAAAATATGATATTTGCACATAAACTTAATTTTAAACAATCTAAACTAAAACTAAAAGTCTACACAACACAAAAACTACTTAAAGAACAGATAGAGATCATTACTTATACGAAAGAACTCAAAGATCCAAGTTTTGCAAGCTCCAAGGCATGCAGGAGGCAAAAGGTGATCAAAGATGTGATTTTTTATGAGATTGTGAAGTTTTTGATATGGTTTTGTAATGAAAACTCAAGTGTTCAGTTAGATTTGAGAGAGAATAAGGAAAATGAAAAGAGTTAGAGAAATGAGAGAGAGTGTGAGGATAATAGAGAGGGAGGTGAGTGTAGGGTGAGAGTGAGAGGTGGGTGTATCCTTTGCATTAATTCTCCCATTAATGCATTCATACCATGTCACCATGCCACCTTTCTCACAAACAAAACCCCAAAAGAAAATATCTCTCTCTCACAAAAAATATCAACGAATGGTTAAGGATTGGATTAGGGTTAAGGCAAAGGATTAAATAAATGGTTAAGTGCCATGGTTGCTAAGATCAAGATTACACAAACAAACCCTCACATTAACGTGCACACGTACGTGCATGTCCATAACAAATAATATTAAAATAATAATTAAATGTTATAAAATGTGAGAAACCGGAATTGGTAAACTTTTTACAGTAAACCCGCATTAAAGTCTAAACTAACACTAACCGAAATCTAAGGTGTTACAGCCAGTCTTAACGATTTGTCCAGCCGCTTCGTTTGCCTGGTGAGCTCATATTTGCTGGGCAATGTAATCATCCAGAGAAGCCATGGAGATGGTCTCCTATTTGGCTGCTGAAAGAGCCTGAGGAGGGTTCGATGTCTTCCCTCTGTCGTCTTCAATGATGATCGAGGGGTCTTCAGCTTGAGGTTCCGACTGCAACATCATCCCAGCCATGTCTTGGAACAAAAGAGCCATTCGTTTTATATTGGCTGCCTACTCCGCAGCCTCTTTTTCTTTCCTCTCGAGCATTCTTTGGAGGAATTCAGCATCAGTTTCTTGTTCTCGACGCTGCTCTGAGGTCTCTGGATTTTCTTTTGGCCCAGTGAGCGAGGCCATTGCAGTCAGCATCTCCTGAAGTTTCTACTGCTGTTGTTCCTGAGCCTTCGTTATCGATCGGATAAGCGGTCGATGACCCATAGAAGCACGGCTTTCTTCTTTTCCGGAAGCCATATAAACGGTATGTATTACCATGCTCCCGGACTTGGGGCGTTTAGATTCGACGTTCTTGCGGTTTGCCGCATTCACAGGGGCTTTCTCTGGCCTCCTTCTCTTGTGAGCAGTTGAAGTCAAGGGGGCCGTTGCAGCGGGCACCCAGACGGATGACATCTTCTATGGTACTACGAAATGGCTCTTTTCTTGCTGAGCTTTGAGCTTCTTTGATCGGCGAGAGTAGTCCTAGTCAATCACCGATTCCTGGACCTGTCGCCAGACTTTATAAATTTTGTAGGACAGCCGCTGAGGGGGCTACTCCAGCTTCTTATCTGTAGCATTCTCCACAGGTGGAGGAAATCTTTTCAGCACGGCAGTCGGAGAGTTCTTGCGAACCCTCCTAAGCGGTTCAAAGTTGTTCCCAGTTAGAACAGCAGCATTGATTTCCACCATGGGAGCTGGCGGAGTTAGTCCAGAAGGGGAGCTGCCCCCAGCCTTCCTTACTCGGCGCCAGTGAAGACGGCGAGCATGTCGTGCGGATGGAGTTGGTCCAGCTATGGAGATGGCTTCGTCATGCCCCCTATCTTGACGGAGGGTTGTCGCCGGTGCCAGCCTTTTGAAAACTGACGTTCGCCAAGAAGTAATGTCCAACCTATCGAATACAGACCTCTAGGCAGAGGTGGCTTCGCCTGGAGCGGGAGCCGGAGTGGCCAGCCTTGTGAAGACTGACTTCTTGTCAGGAGAAGCCTTTCCAATGATTTCGTCCGCTTGAGCCGGGATGGCTATCCGCTTTGGGATGGCTGCTTCAGGTATTGCGGGATTGTTGGCATTCTGGCCCAGTCCGTTGAAAACTGAGGCGTTAGACTTGGGCGACCCGTTGAGAGGGGCCGCGGCAGTGGTAAGTCGATCAAAGACCGACTTCTTTGGGGTTTCTTATGGCATCATCGAGGCATTGAAGCTCATGGGTGGGATCATAGTCCCAAAGAACAGCCCAGTGGTGGCCTGAGTTACTTGGTCCACCGGCATCGTGAATAGGGAGGCCGCCTGGGGCCCGTAAGTTACACCTCCAGATGAGGCGGAACGGGAGTTGCAGTTGCAGCTGGAGCATTTTGTGCAAGTAGAAGCCATTGATCTTTCGTTTTCTGCACGGAGCAAGACACCAAATCTTACCACCTCGAACACAAGGGCAACCATATCAAACCGCAATTCGTTCGCGAACACGACACACGAAGTGTGGAGTGGAAAGAGGAAAAGGTCCCACCGGGCGTGCCAGAATCTGTTCCCCGCCGAAAACACGGAGACCCGACCGTGCGGGTCCGTCTTGACTGAATTTCGGGGCAGATGCTAATTGGTGTTATCCATCCACCTCTCCAAAGATGCCAAGTTGATTTATGACACCATGTATCGATGGTTCAAACGGATGCGGCCGATGTAGCAGACTTTGTCAGATTCCCCCTTATTTGAGAGGTTTTTGATTGTGGGGACGCTCTTCCCTGCAGGCGCAAGCCCCTGCAGTTAATTACGCTACCGCATCGCGGTAGCCACTTTCTCCTTCTCCAGATGGTTATTTCGTGTCGTGGGTGTTTGTTTTGTTTTTGGTTGCCCGTGGATTGTATACGGAGACTAATTTATGTTGTCGCCCGTAGGGCGTGGATGAGTCCAAATCCATATCTTCTTAGATTTGGGTTTGGGGGTTGGGTTTAAGAATACGTTAGCCTTATTTGAGACTAAGATCAACTTAAACGTTTGTTAAGAATACGTTAGTCTCATTTTAGAGTAAGATCAACTTAACGGGATCATTTAGATCCAACAAAAGAGCGTTTGGGCTCTATTGTTTAGTTTAAGGACATTGCGGTCTATTAGTGTAAGGACATTACGGTCCAATGTTAGTTTAAGGACATCTCGGCCCGAGGTTAAGGACATCATAGTCCGTGAGTTTAAAGACATCACAGTCAAGGTTAAGGACATCATAGTCCATGAGTTTAAAGACCTCACAGTCAAGGTTAAGGGCATCATAGTCCGTGAGTTTAAGGACCCCACAGTCCATAAAATGTGTGGTTGTCGGGACCCGTCACCTCTCTGAAGACGTTGAAAGATTACAACGACAAATATCAGAGGAGTTCAGAGATGTACCCTTAAACCGATGTGGATTGAGAGACCTGTAGTCTAATTGGGACTAAGATCTATGATTTATGAACATATGAACACCGTGTGGATCAAAAGCCCTCCTCTCGAGGCCACCGAGCAGCTTCCCTGCCCGGTCCATCCCTAGTGGATAGCTTCCTAACCATCTACACTAAGGATCTAAAGCCCTCCTCACGAGGCGACCGAGCAGCTTCCCTGCCCAGTCCATCCCTAGCAGGTAGCTTCCCACCCATCTACGCTAAGAATCTAAAAGCCATCCTTTCGAACCCACCGAGCAGCTTCCCTGCCCGGTCCATCTCTATCGGGTAGCTTTCTACCCATCTACGCTAAGGGTCTAAAGCCCTCCTCTCGAGGCCACCGAGCAGCTTCCCTGCCTGGTCCATCCTAGCGGGTAGCTGCCTACCTTCTACGCTAAGGATCTAAATCCCTCCTCTCGAGACCGTCGAGCAGCTTCCCTGTCCGGTCCATCCCTAGCGGGTAGCTTCCTACACATCTACGCTAAGGATCTAAAAGCCCTCCTCTCGAGGCCACCGAGCAGCTTCCCAGTATCGATGCCCAGTCTCGAAACTCCTACGACTAGGGACATTTAAGGATGTGCTTATAGATTACCCAGCTCCCATGTATATGATCGCCATCATACTGCTGGTAGTCAAGCAAGAATCCTATGGGCTCTATCAACATGTAATAATGATCTGCAATGACACCTGAAGCATGTACATGATGATAAAGACAAACCAGATAGCATACTATCATCTCGAGTAAGACTGTTCTACCCGTATAGGTCATCCCCCAATCATCGCATCGCGTGCCTGCGATCCAATAATTGACTTGAGGGCACTATAGCCAACAAAACCAAATAGCATCTATCATATCGAGCAAGACTGTCCTGTACATACATATGTCCAAGCATCCACATATATACATATACAATAATTGCCTCTAGGGCATACATATCTAACACAAGCTATGTCTGGTACCTGTGCTGCTGCAAGGTCGTCCTCGATATTTTGGGCCTATTCTTCAGCCTCAAGAGGACTCTTTTTCTCTGAGAAGTTCTTAGGATGTAATACCTGAAATTGCTTTACTCCAGGTGCTTCGGCTTCAGGACGGTTCATAAAAATAGTAGTCTGCTACTGCTGGCCCTCCAGAAGGCTTTTGATGGCTTCTGGAAACACCGTCTGTTCATTGATCGGAGCAGCAACGATAGGAGAAGGTGGTAAGGTAGGCGTGGTGTGTTGCCATTGACGTTAGTGTTGGTATTGTTTGGAGAATCCATCATCTTGATAGAAAATAAAAGGTTATGATAGATTAAAGTAGTTTGAAAATGCAAGGAATGTATAGTTGCTGATATTTATAATTCTTGTGATATATTGTTTAAGACATCATACAGAACTGATCTGCGTGGGCCACCAACAAAACTTGTCACGCCCCGCTTTCCAGTAGACGGAAACGGTGAAGTGGTAAGGCCGCAACGTATTTACTATGAGAATATGTTAAGCATAATTAAGCAATATAACAATGTGCAAGAAAGACGAGAGTAATAAAATGAAACATCAACTTTATTTACATTCAGATTTACATACAACTGTTTGTAATGAAAAGATACAGTCTAAGCAAATGCCTAAACAATGGCATACTGGAAGTAAATATAAGCAGGAGCTATAGCGAATTGGTCCAAGTCCTCCTGGCTCGGCTCTATACCCTCAGAATCCGGTCCTCCTGACGAACATTCCAAAAAAAAAAAGAAACACAGAGGAACGTCGTCAGCGAACTAGCACTCGGCAAGTTCTTGAAAGAAATAAGTAATGATGAATGAAAATGAATAGAAATTAAGTTAATATGAATAGGCAAGATTATATATAAGAGTATCTAAGCATATTTATTTACAGGTATAAGATAGTTATTCTAACGTGGTTGTTTGTAGTTTGATAAGGAAGATATTCATGTATACGAGATGTCACACCCCGCTTCCCAGTGTACGGGTAAGAATACGCGACGAGGCTCGCTACGTATTTACTCAGAAGTAAACACGCCAAGCGTATCTAAGCAATACAATGTAAATATACATAAGAAGACATGAAGTGTAAATGAACAGCAACTTTTATTTATTAAACATTTCTTTACAAGTACAACCGAAAATGTAAATACAGGAACGGAGAGCAATGCCTAAACAATGGCATGAACTGAAAAGAAAATATATACAAGTATCTAGAGCTCTGGGTCAATGGCGAACTGCTCCAAGTCTTCAGTACTGGACTCAGCCTCCAGAAAGTCCGATCCACTTGACAACATTCCAAAGAAAAAAGAGAAGGAATGTCGTCAGCGAATAATCGCTCAGTAAGTCCCAAAGATAGGTAAGAATAGACAGATGAAAATATAACTGATATATTGTAATTTTGTTTTTTGTTCTGTTAATGCAGTTATTTATAGCTTGGTACATAATATGGCAGTGCATACGAGAGGAGTTCCGCTATTCCGGAGACTAAGGTATACGGAGCATAAGAAACCGTTAAGCCACGGTACAACAGCAATGGATATTCATGTTAGGTGTATTAAAGTGACCGTCTCGTGCCACTTCTAACACATTCCGTACCAGTCTACCCCTTTAAAACCCCGTAATGTCTTTTGTATTGATTGTATTGTTTTGTTTTATAGATGGAAGAATTGCCGAAACCATGATATCATGTAAACGGAATGGATATAAATGGATAGTCATGTAATCAAGGTATATCCATGGTTCGGTTCGGTCGAGTCATGTTGATATAGATTGAATTCTGGTATAAATAGATTCATGTTCAAATGGAGTTATCATATTCAAGGATAGATTGATTTCATATTAGACTGAGACTCTGTCTGAGTCAGACACTTTAAAACGAATTGAAGTCCTGAATTAGTTTTGATGTTATCGGTAACTGCTGCACATGGACGGCAGGATTTGTGTCTTTTTCCAAGACAATTACCGTATTGATAACACCGTTTTTAAGTTGTTTACCATAGATAGGCAAGCACCCATATTCTCCAGCTCTCTGAGACTCAAGAGAACTGCTCCCGCTTAAACCTATATTTACTAGGGTCCTTATTATAAATTAATATAACTTGAGAGGGTTTTATGAAAAATAGTTTTTATATATTTTCAAAATACACCTTAAGTATTTAATTATCGTCTTTAGGGTTTTCATAGTTGTAATTTTTATAAAATGAAATATTCTAGTGGATATAAACCTAACTTGAATAGTATTTGGTATTATAGTGTAATATTGAAATTGTATTGATTTGTAATGGTAGTTTCATGAAATTTATGATTCCTTTGATTTAGAAAAACATGAAATATATATAATATATTTAAAGTAGGTATTTTGATAATATATATATATATATAGATATATATAGTAAAAATAAATTTTATTTATTAAGTAGAAATCTCATTTTTCTTAAAAATTGCATTAAAAATTCCATCGAGATCGGATACTCCGTAAGGAGGTCTGCATCTCGCTCTACTAGGCCCGAGAATGTGCGATAACCCGCACCATCCCGATCGGGGTTCCACAAAATGGGTTGTAGAGGCGCATTTGCAAGGAATTAAATAATACACTTTTAAAGAAAACGGTTTTTGAATGTTTATGGTATTTAAATGTAAACTCGTATTTATCCCACAAACTAATGTTCAAAAAGCCATCGTGCTATGTCAATAATGAATGCTGTGATGAGGTAGATCATTACCTCGTGAGTTTTCTAAAGATAATATGATCAAAATGAATAAGCAATGTCGTATGTAAACATGATGGTATTTTACCGTAAAACTAAAATAGAAGTTGCAATACATATTATTTTGAGATGAAACTTGTTCTAATATGTTTGTTTATGATTGCTAAACAATATACAAAAAGATTGTAAATTTGTTACTAAGATAGATGGTGTTTTTAGTTAAATTAGAAACGGAAGTCGGATTAACTCCGCTTTTGACTAGTTTTGAAAATGGAATTCGTTTTAATAGAAGGAGAAGGGGAAAGCGAGACTTACAGATTAGAAAGAAGGAGGAGAGATAGAGGAAGCTTATGGAATCATCGGGGAGTCGTTTCGTCGCCGGATTTGGCACGAAATATCGCCGGAACTTTGCCTTGAGCTAACTCCACTTGTACAACTTCTTGGACTTAGGAATTTTAGAGAGTTTTGGCAATGGAATTCTGAATGAGGAAGGCTATGGTGTAAGGTTGTATTTATAGGAGAAATTAGGGTTCAGGGTAAGAAAGAATGGAATTAAAATGTGCATTAAAAATGGATTTAAGAGGGGAATTATCACTCTCTGGATAATTGCAGAGAAATCAAACAACATGAGGGTAGTGGGTAGGCCAAGGGATGCTAGGGTAAAAATTTCAGAGCATTTCCTATGGGGGAGCCTGGCGGCGCCGGCCCCATAGGCAATCTCGCCGGCCATTCTATGGGATGGGGTGCTTGGATCAATGCCACGTGTTCTAGTCGTCTCATATACCTCAGTGCACATGTTTGATTTTGTTGTGACTTTTCATTTTACGTGTTTTGCACGTGTAAACTTTTGAGCTTCTAAAAATTTTAAAGAAAAATCAATAAAAATAATATGTGGCTGATGGGATTCGAACACAGGGGCTATGTCACAACAGTGTAAGGCTTTACCAATGAGCTAGATGTGCTTTCTTGCCATTCTAAAGCAATTTAAATTTATAACTTGTGCTCAGGCTTAGGTACTCCTTTCTGTATTTTTGAAAAAAAATCGATACAGAAAGCTAGGGTTGTTACATGAGAGGAGTCCATCTTACCTCGTGGACTATAGTAATATATAGTACAAGACCCCGTCATAACCCACGGGACAACGGCACATGAATTCATGTAGGTGTCTTTTAAGTGACCTCTCGTGCCACGATATACGTTCCGTACCAATTTACCCATTTATCCCTGCGTGTTATATTGTATAGTTTACAGGTCTTGGCCGAATCCATGAATATATATAAAAAAAAAGTACAGGTTTATGTTCAAAATGTAATCATGTATTCAGGTATTCATGTCAAGTTATATACATGGTTCGGTCAAGTCGAGTCAAGTGTTCAAGTTCAAGTTTGATATTTGAAATCGAGTGTTTAGATTCATGATCAAGTATCCAAGTTTGTGTTTGATTTTGGATTCTGATTTGAGTTTGGATTTAGGTTGGAATTAGTATCTCATGAAAGGATTTAGCTCTTCAATTTTTTAAGTTCGAGAATAATCAGACAACTGCTGTATATGGACGATAGGATTTGTGTCTTTTTCCAAGACAATTGTCATTTGATGACTCCGTTAATTTGTCTAACCTGATTAGGCAAGCACTCATTTTCTCCGGATCCCTGGCCTCGAGAAATGATACTTCTTAAACCTATATTAATCTAAAGTCCTTAATATTTATTATTGCTATTTATATTGTATTTATATTGTTTGCATTTCTCGAGGGGGGTTTATGAAAAATACTTTAACATTATTTAAAAATAAATCTCGAGGGTGACTTATGTTATTTAGAGTTTTTATGAACATTTATTTTAATTTTAGTGATAAAACTTAGATTTTAAAAGTTTATGGTATTTTTATGAAAAGTACTGCTTTGTAAAACTTGGTGGTATTTTATTTAAAATTTAATCTTTCATTTAAAAATATATTTTTTTCACACTTTGTTTTTATTGAAAATATGTTTTCATAATTTTATATAACTTTCCAAAGTTTTAATTTTGTTTTAAAAAGCCGTATTCTTCTAAATCGTATTTTTTATTCCTTTCGAGTCCGAATGCTCCGTGAGGAATTCTGTATCTCATTTTACTATTCCAAAAATGTGCGATAAACCATACCATCCGTAGATGGGTTCCTCTAAAAGGGTTGTAGAAATGCAGTTGTAAGATTAAAAATATTTTTTTATAAAGTGGTGGTATTTTATTGAAAATTGTTTCATTTAGATGAAAAATTCTAACTAAATATCGTGTTATGAATCAAAAGTGTGCAATTAGGGTAGGTCGTTACCCCATGAATGTTCTAGATGTATGAATGACTAATTATCGAACAAAGGGTTATAATTAAAATTCATAGTATTTTGATGAAATTTTGTTGTATGATGTATTTAGCCCAAAATTATGAACAACTCAAAAATAATTTGGATTAAATATTGTGATGTGATGCTTAGAAGAGTTGTGGTGGAAATTTTGACATATTAAAAGTGCCAAAAACTTATTAAAAGAAGTTTTACCTAAGCTAACTCTATTTTAATCGAATAGTTTTAGAGATTGGTTTGAGATAAAAAGAGAGAGAGAAAAGGACTTACCATTTTAGAGTGTTGAGAAAAGAGTAAGGAAAAGGGAGAAGTCTTCATGGCGCCATGGTAGCTCCGGGAACAACTCCGATTTTTAACGAAAAGAATTTGGTTGCTAACTCCACTTGACTCCAGTTGTACTTAGAAAATTTTGGGAGAATTTTGATAGTGATTTTTCAGAATAAGGAGAGCTAAGGGATGAGATATATTTATAGTATAGGGATGAGGGTGTGTGAGTTAAAGAATTGAAATTAAAATGAATTAAAATAGGATTAATGGTGAAATGAAAGGTCTCTGAATAAATGCAGAGTAATCAAACAATTCACAGAAGTAGTGGAGAGTTAAAGGGACGCACAGGCAAAGAATGAAGAAGATTGGGGCTAGATGGACCGTCGGTGTCGGCCAAAACGAGGATTTGGTTGGTTGGATTTAATCCATCTGCCTCGAGATTCGTGTCGCATACTATATTCTGTGTTAACTCGTTATTTATCATGTTTGATTTTTCTGAAACTTTTCGTTTCTCCGTATATTGCACGTGTAACTCTTGAGCTTTCGAAAAGTTAAGAAGAAAAAATATTAAAAAATAATTGAGAGTTATGGAAGTTGAACACGTAGGCTATAGCACAACAGTGTAAAGGGTTTACCAGTTAGCTACAAATTGGTTTTTACTTTTATTAAACAAATTCAACTTATAACTCCTAATTAGAATGAAATACTCTTTCTATATATTGAATAAATTATATTTGTACAGAGATTTCAGAGTCGTTACAGCGGTCAGCCAACCTGAGAGCCGCCCTCGTCGGGCCGTCCGATCTGCACGCCAGCGAAGCGCCTCCACCCTCTTCTCATCTCTGCTTGCCGCTCCCCCGCCGACCCATCTGCTCGCCTCCCTTCCTCTCCTCCTCCTCCACATTCCCCTTGTTTTCACCATTCCCGCCTCCTCGAGAATTCTACTCCATGCCTCCTCCTCCCCCATCTCACTCATCTCTGCTTCCACCTTGCCCACCTCACCAACAAAGCCGACCGTACTAGAAACTACTTTCGGCTTTCTCGGTAGGGTCCTTTCCAAGCTTTTCGAAGCTATAAAGCTCGTCTTTAGGTTCGTTACATGGTACGTTGTATTTGTAAAGGCATGATCGTGAAACGAGGAACGAGACGCGTGAAACCGAGGATACGCCGCTTGAAACTAAGGACCGCCATTATATTTTCGATCGCCGTCGTTGGTCTTCTGAAAAACTATAGGGATATTATTGGTCCCAAACTAGACCTGATGTTAGAGCTTATCGAGAAATCGTTCAAGGCCTATGAAAAGCTGTTGAGGAGATCGAGCAGGTTAACAAACGAGATTGCTGATATTAAGGACTGGATGGATCAGAGAGGGATACTTGAGAGGACGTGGGATTTTATTTGGGAAACAGGTATATAAATTTCTTTTTTTCCCTTATTAATTTCTTTTTTTTTTGTGTTTAGGGAAAAATTTAATGAATTTTCATTTATCAGGAGAAGTTTATATATTGATTTTGATTTTTTTTAAACTAAATATGCTAAATTGTCTGCCAGATTTCTCTGGGCCGGACCCTAGGCCGTATGCTGCTGGGCCAGACCATGCAGTGCGTTGAAGAAAGGAGCTGAAAAAAACTAGGATTTTGTCCATATTTATTAAGTATATTTAATGATTTATCAAGCATATAAATATATGGATAGATGAAGAATATGGTCTCTTTTTATGTAGACGTTTAAATATATTGATGTTTTTATGTTTTTATTTTCATATTAATGTTTTTATGTTTTTATATTGATTTTAATGTTTTTATGTTAATGTTTTTATGTTGATATTAATGTTTTTATGTTGATATTAATATTTTTATGTTTTTATGTTGATTTTTTTTTCTTATTAATGTGAAAAAACAATTATCTAAATGGTAGAGAATTATCTGGCTTAAAAATAAAGCAGGTATTTGAGTAACATAACCGATTATAAGATACAAATATATAATTACATATAGGTTCGGACGGGTTTGGGTAACGGGCCGGTTATTAATTTTTTAAAATCCCGTGTAATTTATAAGTTAATCAATTAAAAACCAATTATTTATGATTATTTATGAATATTTTGTTATTGTTACTGTTGGGTTTTAGCAGGACAATAAGCTCAGTTAATGTTGAGCTCATTGTCTGATTATTGATTACAGGAACTTTATTACCATCAATTTAGCAGAAACGCTAATTGATATGATTTTTTGAAATTAATCAGAATCCTTGAAAATGGTACATTAATAGCAAAAATAAATAATTTAAGTATATAAATAACAGTATTTCAATGTGAAAACAGAAGATTGCCTAACTTCCTACTTCCTGTTAATAATCAGTATCAAATTTGGTTGAAAACAATATAATACCAATAGTACTTCATAAAAATCCATTTTCGCCTACTAAAGTGTTTTACTAAAGTGCTCTGATGCATCGCAAATTTAAAGTGTGTATCAGTAAGGAAAATTAATCTTGAAAGATTTTAAAAAGCATAAAATTGCATTCAGATTTTCAAGTGAAAACAGAGAATAGAGACAGTCAAGAAGTATTTTTAAAAACAATCAATTACTGTTGTTACAGTAAAAATTCATGAATTGGTTAATTATTAGTGTAGTATGTTCCAAAAATACCGAAAACAATGATTATAAAGATTCAGTAATCAGGCGACAATGCTTAATGGATATCATCTCTCCTGTTCCCTCTGGTCAACCGCCGGCTTCTAACTTTTCTGATCTTTAATATTCGAAAGAGAAGCACCGTTCCCACTACAGGCATTGGCCATTTCACCCGCTTCCAAAGGCACGGGCACGAGCCCTGCCCTTTCTTCGATCCGCACTATCCTTTTCGAACCCTCAAGGGCCATACCAAGCACAATGTTGTCTCCAAAGACAGGTTTCGAGGCCGGAGAAGTTGGAGGAGATGATTTTTCACTCTCTCTAACTTCGCTTGTACTTTCGGCCAAAGGCGACGAATTAGATGATCCCTTACTGCTTTTGGATTGTGAATTTCCTCCACTTGTTTTCTTCAGTTACGGTTTCTCTGTGTTGTTTTGTGTTATGCCTGCAGTTACCGTACAAGCCTTTTGCGCCAATGCTTCGGTAACCTTTGTGGCTTATTATTCGTTCGACCGAGGTGTAGGCTTTGGCTCTGATGCTGCAGTGTTTTTTATGTCTTTTTCTTTGTTCGAACACGTAACTATAGCAAAACAGTGTAAAGAGTTTACCAGTGAGCTACAAGTTGGTTCTTACTTTTATTAAACAAATTCTACTTACAACTCATAATTAGAATGAAATACTCTTTCTATATATTGAATAAATTACATTTGTATAGAAATTTCAGAGTCGTTACAGCGGTCAGCCAACTTAAGTGCCGTCCTCGCCGGGCCGTCTGATCTGACGCCGGCAAAGCGCCTCCACCCTCTTCTCATCTCTGCTCGCTGCTCCCCCGCCGAACCATCTGCTCGCCTCCCTTCTTCTCATCCTCCACATTATCCTTGTTTTCACCATTCCCGCCTCTTCGAGCATTCTACTCCATGCCTCCTCCTTCCCCATCTCATCCATCTCTGCTCCCACTTTGCCCACCTCATCAATAAAGCCGACCGTAATAGAAACTACTTTCGGTTTTCTCGGTAAGGTCCTGTACAAGCTTTTCGAAGCTATAAATCTCGTATTTAGGTTCGTTACATGGTACGTTGTATTTGGAAAGGCAGGACCGTGAAACGAGGCACGAGACGCGTGAAACTGAGGATACGCCGCTTCAAGCTAGGGACCGCCATTATGTTTTCACTCGCCGTTGTTGTTCTTCTAAAGAGCTATAGGGATATTATTGGTCCCAAACTAGACCTGATGTTAGAGCTTATCGAGAAATCGTCCAAAGCCTATGAAGAGCTGCTAAGGAGATCGAGCAGGTTGATTAACGAGGTTGCTGAGATTAAGGATTGAATGGATCAGAGAGGGATACTTAAGAGGACGTGGGATTTCATTTGGGAAACAGGTATATAAATTTCTTTTTTTTCCTAATTAATTTTTTTAATTTTTTTATGTTAATGTTAATGTTTTTATGTTTTTATGTTGATATTGATGTTTTTATGTTGATTTTAATGTTTTTATGTTTTTATATCAATGTTTTTTTCTGATCAATGGGAATAAACAGTTATCTAAATGATAAAGAAGGATCTAGCTTAAAAATGAAACGAGTATTTAAGTAAAATAACCGATCATAAGATACAATTATATAATTAAATTTAGGTTCGGACGGGTTTCGGTAGCGGGCCGGTTATTAATTTTTTAAAACCCCATGAAATTTACAAGTTAATCAATTCAAAACCAATTATTTATGCTTATTTGTGGATATTTTGTTTTGTTGTTGTTGGGTTTTAGTGGGACAATAATCTCGGTTAATATTAAGAATATTGTTTGATTATTGATTGCAGGAACTCTCTTACCATCAATTTAGAAGAAAGGCTAATTTATGTGCTTTTATGAAATTAATCAGAATGCCAATAATACTTCATAAAAATCCATTGTTGTCTACTAAAGTGCTCTGATGTATCGCAAATATAAAGTTTCTATCAGTAAAGAAAAATTAATCTCGAAAGACTTTATTACAATTTTATTCAGATTTTAAAGCGAAAACAGAGAATAGAGCCAGTCAAGAAGTATTTTTAAAAACCATTAAGTAATATTGTTACAGTAAAAATTCATGAATTGGTTAATGATTGGTGTAGTATATTCCAAAAATACCGGAAATAATGATTATAAAGATTCAGTAATCAGGTGACAATGCTGAATGGATATTATCTCTCCTGGTCCCTCTGGTCAACCGCCGGCTTCTGACCTTTCTGATCTTTAGTATTCGAAAGAGAAGCACCGTTCACACTACAGGTACTGGCCATTTCACCCGCTTCCAGAGGCACGGGCACGAGCCCTGCCCCTTCTTCGATCCGCAGTGTCCTTTTCGAACCCTCAAGGGCCATACCAAGCACAATGTTGTCTCCAAAGACAGGTTTCGAGGCCTGAGAAGTTGGAGGAGATGATTTTTCACTCTCGCTAACTTCGCTTGTACTTTCGGCCAAGGGCGACGAATTAGATAATCCCTTCCTGCTTTTGGATTGTGAATTTCCTCCACTTGTTTTCTTCTATTGCGGTTTCTCTGTGTTGTTTTGTGTTGTGCCTGCAGTTACCGTACAAGCCTTTTGCGCCAATGCTTCGGTAACCATTAGGGATTCTAATTCGTTCAACCGAGGTGTAGGCTTTTGCTCTGTTGCTGCAGTGTTTTTTATGGCTTGTTCTTTGTTCGAACACGTAGCTATAACACAACAGTGTAAAGAGTTTAACAGTGCGCTAAAAGTTGGTTCTTACTTTTATTAAACAAATTCAACTTATAACTCCTAATTAGAATTAAATACTCTTTCTATATATTGAATAAATTACATTTGTACAGATATTTCAGAGTCGTTACAGCGGTCAGCCAACTTGAGTGCCGCCCTCGCCGGGCCGTCTGATCTGCACGCCGGCAAAGCGCCTCGACCCTCTTCTCGTCTCTGCTCGCCGCTCCCCCGCCGACCCATCTGCTCACCTCTCTTCCTCTCATCCTCCACATTTTCCTTGTTTTCACCATTCCCACCTCCTCGAGCATTCTACTCCATTCCTCCTCCTTCCCCATCTCACCCATCTCTGCTCCCACCTTACCCACCTTATTAATAAAGCCGACCGTACTAGAAACTACTTTCGGCTTTCTCGGTAAGTCCTGTCCAACCTTTTCGAAGCTATAAATCTCATCTTTAGGTTCGTTACATTGTACGTTGTATTTGGAAAGGCGGGACCGTGAAACGAGGCACGAGACGCGTGAAACTGAGGATACGCCGCTTGAAACTAGGGACCGCCATTATGTTTTCGATCGCCGTCGTTGGTCTTTTAAAGAGCTATAGAGATATTATTGGTCCCAAACTAGACCTGATTTTAAATCTTATCGAGAAATCTTCCAAAGTCTATGAAGAGCTGCTGAGTAGATCGAGCAGGTTGATTAACGAGGTTGCTGAGATAAAGGACTGGATGGATCAGAGAGGGATACTTAAGAGGACGTGGGATTTCATTTGGGAAAAAGGTATATAAATTTCTTTTTTTTCCTAATTAATTTCTAATTTTTTGTGTGTTTATGAAAAAATTTAATAAATTTTCATTTATCAGCATAAATTTATATATTGATTTTGATTTTTTTTAAAACTAAATGTACTAGATTATCGGCCGGATGCCTCTGGGCCGGACCTAAGCCGGATACGGATGGGCCAGACCATGCAGTGCGCTGAAAAAAAAAGCTGAAAAAAACTAGGATTCTGTAAATCTTTTTAAGTATAGTTAGTAATGTAATAATTATATAAATATATGAATAGATAAAGGATATGGTCTATTTTTGTGTAAACGTTTAAATATGTTGATGTTTTTATGTTAATGTTAATATTTTTATGTTTTTATGTTTTTAATGTTTTAAATGTTTTTAATGTTTTTATGTTTTTATGTTAATGTTTTTTTCTAATCAATGGGAACAAACAGTTATCAAAATGGTAGAGAAGGATCTGGGTTAAAAATGAAACGAGGATTTAAGTAACATAACCGATCATAAGATACAACTATATAATTACATGTAGGTTCGGACGGGTTTCGGTAGCGGGCCGGTTATTAATTTTTTAAAACCCAATGAAATTTACAAGTTAATCAATTCAAAGCTAATTATTTATGTTTATTTTTGGATATTTTGTTTTTTTCCTGTTGGGTTTTAGTGGGACAATAATCTCAGTTAATGTTAAGCTCATTGTCTGATTATTGATTACAGGAACTCTCTTACCATCAATTTAGCAGAAAGGCTAATTGATATTCGAAAGAGAAGCATCGTTCCCACTACAGGTACTGGCCATTTCACCCGCTTCTAGAGGCACGGGCACAGGCCCTGCCCCTTTTTCGATCCGCAGTGTCCTTTTCGAACCCTCAAAGGCCATACCAAGCACAATGTTGTCTCCAAAGACAGGTTTCGAGGCCGGAGAAGTTGGAGGAGGTGATTTTTCACTCTCGCTCACTTCGCTTGTACTTTCGGCCAAGGGTGACGAATTAAATGATCTCTTTCTGCTTTTGGATTGTGAATTTCCTCCACTTGTTTTCTTCTGTTACGGTTTCTCTGTTTTGTTTTGTGTTATGCCTGCAGTTACCGTACAAGCTTTTTGCGGAATGCTTCGGTAACCATTAGGGCTTGTTATTCGTTCGACCGATGTGTAGGCTTTGGCTCTGATACTGCAGTGTTTTTTATGGCTTGTTCTTTGTTCGAACACGTAGATATAGCACAACAGTGTAAAGAGTTTACCAGTGAGCTAAAAGTTGGTTCTTACTTTTATTAAACTAATTCAACTTATAACACTAATTAGAATGAAATACTCTTTCTATATATTGAATAAATTATATTTGTACAGAGATTTCAGAGTCGTTACAGCGGTCAGCCAACTTGAGTGCCGCTCTCGCCGGGCCGTCTGATCTGCACGCCGGCAAAGCGCCTCCACCCTCTTCTCGTCTCTGCTCGCCGCTCCCCCGCCGACCCATCTGCTCGCCTCCCTTCCTCTCATCCTCCATATTGTCCTTATTTTCACCATTCCCGACTCCTCGAGCATTCTACTCCATTCCTCCTCCTCCCCCATCTCACCCATCTCTGCTCCCACCTTACCCACCTCATTAATAAAGCCGACCGTACTAGAAACTACTTTCGGCTTTCTCGGTAAGGTCCTGTCCAAGCTTTTCGAAGCTATAAATCTCGTCCTTAGGTTCGTTACATGGTACGTTGTATTTAGAAAGGCGGGACCGTGAAATGAGGCACCAGACGCGTGAAACTGAGGATACGCCGCTTAAAGCTAGGGACCGCCATTATGTTTTCGATCGCCGTCGTTGGTCTTCTAAAGAGTTATAGGGATATTATTGGTCCCAAACTAGACCAGATGTTAGAGTTTATCGAGAAATCGTCCAAAGCCTATGAAGAGCTGCTGAGGAGATCAAGCAGGTTGATTAACGAAGTTGCTGAGATGAAGGACTGGATGGATCAGAGAGGGATACTTGAGAGGACGTGGGATTTCATTTGGGAAACAGGTATATAAATTTCTTTTTTTTCCTAATTAATTTCTAATTTTTTTTATGTTTGGGAAAAAATTTAATGAATTTTCATTTATCAGCATAAGTTTATATATTGATTTTGATTTTTTTTAACTAAATATACTAGATTATCGACCGGATTCTCTGGGCCGGACCTAAGCCGGATGCGGATGGGCCAGACCATGCAGTGCGCTGAAGAAAGAAGCTGAAAAAAACTAGGATTCTGTAAATCTTTTTTAAGTATAATTAATAATGTAACAATTATATAGATATATGGATAGATAAAGGATGTGGTCTCTTTTTGTGTAAACGTTTAAATATGTTGATGTTTTTATGTTAATATTAATGTTTTTATGTTTTTATGTTTTTAATGTTTTTAATGTTTTTATGTTAATGTTTTTTTTTAATCAATGGGAAAAAACAGTTATCTAAATGGTAGAGAAGGATTTGGCTTAAAAATGAAACGAGGAATTAAGTAACATAACCGATTATAATATACAACTATATAATTACATGTAGGTTCGGACCGGTTTCGGTAGCGGGCCGGTTATTAATTTTTTAAAACCCAATGAAATTTACAAGTTAATCAATTCAAAGCTAATTATTTATGGTTATATGTGGATATTTTGTTTTGTTCCTGTTGGGTTTTAGTGAGACAATAATCTCAGTTAATTTTAAGTTCATTGTCTGATTATTGATTACAGGAACTCTCTTACCATCAATTTAACAGAAAGGCTAATTTATATGCTTTTTTGAAATTAATCAGAATGCTTGAATAATGATGTATTAATAGAAAAAATAAATAATTTAAGTATATATATATAAGCATTTGTATGTGAAAACAGAAGATTACTTAATTTTCTACTTGTTACCAATAATCAGTATCAAATATGGTTGTAACAATATAATACCAATAATACTTTATAAAAATCCATTGTCGTCTAATAAAGTGCTCTGATGTATCGCAAATGTAAAGTGTGTATCGGTAAGGAAAATTAATCTCGAAAGACTTTACAAAGCATATAATTTCATTCAGATTTTCAAGCGAAAACAGAGAATAGAGCCAGTCAAGAAGTATTTTTAAAAACCATTAAGTACTGTTTTTACAGTAAAAATTCATGAATTGGTTAATGATTGGTGTAGTATATTCCAAAAATACCGGAAACAATGATTATAAAGATTCAGTAATCACGCGACAATTCTGAATGGATATTATCTCTCCTATTCCCTCTGATCAACCGCCGGATTCTGACCTTTCTGATCTTTAGTATTCGAAAGAGAAGCATCATTCCCACTACAGGTACTGGCCATTTCACCCGCTTCCAGAGGCACAGGCACGGGCCCTGCCCCTTTTTCGATCCGCAGTGTCCTTTTCGAACCCTCAAGGGCCATACGAAGCACAATGTTGTCTCCAAAGACAGGTTTCGAGGCCGGAGAAGTTGGAGGAGGTGATTTTTCACTCTCGCTCACTTCGCTTTTACTTTCGGCCAAGGGCGACGAATTAGATGATCCCTTTCTGCTTTTAGTTGTGAATTTCCTTCACTTGTTTTCTTCTGTTACGGTTTCACTGTGTTGTTTTGTGTTGTGCCTGCAGTTACCGTACAAGCCTTTTACGGTAATGCTTCGGTAACCTTTGTGGCTTGTTATTCGTTCGACCGAGGTGTAGGCTTTGGCTCTTATGCTGCAGTGTTTTTTATGGCTTATTCTTTGTTCGAACACGTAGCTATAGCACAACAGTGTAAAGAGTTTACCAGTGGGGTACAAGTTGGTTCTTACTTTTATTGAACAAATTCAACTTATAACTCTTAATTAGAATGAAATACTCTTTCTATATATTGAATAAATTATATTTGTACAGAGATTTCAGAGTCGTTACAGCGGTCAGCCAACTTTAGTGCCGCCCTCGCCGGGCCGTCTGATATACACGCCGGCAAAGCGCCTCCAGCCCTCTTCTCATCTCTGCTCGCCGCTCCCCCGCCGAACCATCTGCTCACCTCCCTTCCTCTTATCCTCCACATTGTCCTTGTTTTCACCATTCCCACCTCCTCGAGCATTCTACTCCATGTCTCCTCCTCCCCCATCTCACCTATCTCTGCTCCCACCTTTCCCACCTTATCAATAAATCCGAACATACTAGAAACTACTTTCGGCTTTCTCGGTAAGTCCTGTCCAAGCTTTTCGAAGCTATAAATCTCATCTTTAGGTTCGTTACATGATACGTTGTATTTGGAAAGGCGGGACCGTGAAACGAGGCACGAGATGCGTGAAACTTAGGATACGCCGCTTAAAACTAGGGACCGACATTATGTTTTCGATCGCCGTCGTTGGTCTTCTAAAGAGCTATAGGGATATTATTGGTCCCAAACTAGACCTGATGTTAGAGCTTATCTAGAAATCGTCCAAAGCCTATGAAGAGCTGCTGAGGAGATCGAGCAGGTTGATTAACGAGGTTACTGAGATGAAGGACTGGATGGATCAGAGAGGGATACTTGAAAGAACGTGGGATTTCATTTGGGAAACAGGTATATAAATTTCTTTTTTTTCCTAATTAATTTCTAATTTTTTCTGTGGTTATGAAAAAATTTAATTAATTTTCATTTATCAGCATAAGTTTATATATTGATTTTGATTTTTTTTTAACTAAATGTGCTAGATTTTCGGCCGGATGCCTCTGGGCCGGACCTAAGCCGGATGCGGCTGGGCCAGACCATGCAGTAGGCTGAAGAAAGAAGCTGAAAAAAACTAGGATTTTGTAAATCTTTGTTAAAGATAGTTAATGATGTAAGAAGCATATAGATATATGGATATATAAAGGATGTGGTCTATTTTTGTGTAAACGTTTAAATATGTTGATGTTTTTATGTTAATGTTAATATTTTTATATTTTTATGTTTTTAATGTTTTAAATGTTTTTAATGTTTTTATGTTTTTATGTTAATGTTTTTTTATAATCAATGGGAACAAACAGTTATCTAAATGGTAGAGAAGGATCTGGGTTAAAAATGAAACGAGTATTTAAGTAACATAACCGATCATAATATACAATTATATAATTACATGTAGGTTCGGACGGGTTTCGGTAGCGGGCCGGTTATTAATTTTTTAAAACCCAATGAAATTTACAAGTTAATCAATTCAAAGCTAATTATTTATGTTTATTTTTGGATATTTTGTTTTTTTCCTGTTGGGTTTTAGTGGGACAATAATCTCAGTTAATGTTAAGCTCATTGTCTGATTATTGATTGCAGGAACTCTCTTACCATCAATTTAGCAGAAAGGCTAATTGATATTCGAAAGAGAAGCATCGTTCCCACTACAGGTACTGGCCATTTCACCCGCTTCCAGAGGAACGGGCACGGGCCCTGCCCCTTTTTCGATCCGCAGTGTCCTTTTCGAACCCTCAAGGGCCATACCAAGCACAATGTTGTCTCCAAAGACAGGTTTCGAGGCCGGAGAAGTTGGAGGAGGTGATTTTTCACTCTCGCTCACTTCGCTTGTACTTTCGGCCAAGGGCCATATAGCATTCTACTCCATTCCTTCTCCTCCCCCATCTCACCCATCTCTGCTCCCACCTTACCCACCTCATTAATAAAGCCGACCGTACTAGAAACTACTTTCGGCTTTCTCGGTAAGGTCCTGTCCAAGCTTTTCGAAGCTATAAATCTCGTCCTTAGGTTCGTTACATGGTACGTTGTATTTAGAAAGGCGGGACCGTGAAATGAGGCACCAGACGCGTGAAACTGAGGATACGCCGCTTAAAGCTAGGGACCGCCATTATGTTTTCGATCGCCGTCGTTGGTCTTCTAAAGAGCTATAGGGATATTATTGGTCCAAAACTAGACCAGATGTTAGAGTTTATCGAGAAATCGTCCAAAGCCTATGAAGAGCTGCTGAGGAGATCAAGCAGGTTGATTAACGAAGTTGCTGAGATGAAGGACTGGATGGATCAGAGAGGGATACTTAAGAGGACGTGGGATTTCATTTGGGAAACAGTTATATAAATTTCTTTTTTTTCCTAATTAATTTCTAATTTTTTTTATGTTTGGGAAAAAATTTAATGAATTTTCATTTATCAGCATAAGTTTATATATTGATTTTGATTTTTTTTTAACTAAATATACTAGATTATCGACCGGATTCCTCTGGGCCGGACCTAAGCCGGATGCGGATGGGCCAGACCATGCAGTGCGCTGAAGAAAGAATCTGAAAAAAACTAGGATTCTGTAAATCTTTTTTAAGTATAATTAATAATGTAACAATTATATAGATATATGGATAGATAAAGGATGTGGTCTCTTTTTGTGTAAACGTTTAAATATGTTGATGTTTTTATGTTAATATTAATGTTTTTATGTTTTTATGTTTTTAATGTTTTTAATGTTTTTATGTTTTTATTTAATGTTTTTTTCTAATCAATGGGAAAAAACAGTTATCTAAATGGTAGAGAAGCATTTGGCTTAAAAATGAAACGAGGAATTAAGTAACATAACCGATTATAAGATACAACTATATAATTACATGTAGGTTCGGACCGGTTTCGGCAGCGGGCCGGTTATTAATTTTTTAAAACCAAATGAAATTTACAAATTAATCAATTCAAAGCTAATTATTTATGGTTATATGTGGATATTTTGTTTTGTTCATGTTGGGTTTTAGTGAGACAATAATCTCAGTTAATTTTAAGTTCATTGTCTGATTATTGATTGCAGGAACTCTCTTACCATCAATTTAACAGAAAGGCTAATTTATATGCTTTTTTGAAATTAATCAGAATGCTTGAATAATGATGTATTAATAGAAAAAATAAATAATTTAAGTATATATATATAAGCATTTGTATGTGAAAACAGAAGATTACTTAATTTTCTACTTGCTGCCAATAATCAGTATCAAATATGGTTGTAAACAATATAATACCAATAATACTTTATAAAAATCCATTGTCGTCTAATAAAGTGCTCTGATGTATCGCAAATGTAAAGCGTGTATCGGTAAGGAAAATTAATCTCGAAAGACTTTACAAAGCATATAATTTCATTCAGATTTTCAAGCGAAAACAGAGAATAGAGCCAGTCAAGAAGTATTTTTAAAAACCATTAAGTACTGTTGTTACAGTAAAAATTCATGAATTGGTTAATGATTGGTGTAGTATATTCCAAAAATACCGGAAACAATGGTTATAAAGATTCAGTAATCACGCGAAAATTCTGAATGGATATTATCTCTCCTATTCCCTCTGATCAACCGCCGGATTCTGACCTTTCTGATCTTTAGTATTCGAAAGAGAAGCATCGTTCCCACTA
This sequence comes from Agapanthus africanus, assembly GCA_030015575.1. Lineage (NCBI taxonomy): Eukaryota > Viridiplantae > Streptophyta > Magnoliopsida > Asparagales > Amaryllidaceae > Agapanthus > Agapanthus africanus. Next base: position 570,888,004 of record CM057345.1, on the reverse strand, counting down.
CAGGTACTGGCCATTTCACCCGCTTCCAGAGGCACAGGCATGGCCCTGCCCCTTTTTCGATCCGCAGTGTCCTTTTCGAACCCTCAAGGGCCATACGAAGCACAATGTTGTCTCCAAAGACAGGTTTCGAGGCCGGAGAAGTTGGAGGAGGTGATTTTTCACTCTCGCTCACTTCGCTTATACTTTCGGCCAAGGGCGACGAATTAGATGATCCCTTTCTGCTTTTAGTTGTGAATTTCCTTCACTTGTTTTCTTCTGTTGCGGTTTCACTGTGTTGTTTTGTGTTGTGCCTGCAGTTACCGTACAAGCCTTTTACGGCAATGCTTCGGTAACCTTTGTGGCTTGTTATTCGTTCGACCGAGGTGTAGGCTTTGGAACTTATGCTGCAGTGTTTTTTATGGCTTATTCTTTGTTCGAACACGTAGCTATAGCACAACAGTGTAAAGAGTTTACCAGTGGGGTACAAGTTGGTTCTTACTTTTATTAAACAAATTCAACTTATAACTCCTAATTAGAATGAAATACTCTTTCTATATATTGAATAAATTATATTTGTACAGAGATTTCAGAGTCGTTACAGCGGTCAGCCAACTTTAGTGCCGCCCTCGCCGGGCCGTCTGATATACACGCCGGCAAAGCGCCTCCAGCCCTCTTCTCATCTCTGCTCGCTGCTCCCCCGCCGAACCATCTGCTCGCCTCCCTTCCTCTTATCCTCCACATTGTCCTTGTTTTCACCATTCCCACCTCCTCGAGCATTCTACTCCATGTCTCCTCCTCCCCCATCTCACCTATCTCTGCTCCCACCTTGCCCACCTTATCAATAAATCCGAACATACTAGAAACTACTTTCGGCTTTCTCGGTAAGTTCCTGTCCAAGCTTTTCGAAGCTATAAATCTCGTCTTTAGGTTCGTTACATGATACGTTGTATTTAGAAAGCCGGGACCGTGAAACGAGGCACGAGACGCGTGAAACTTAGGATACGCCGCTTAAAACTAGGGACCGACATTATGTTTTCGATCGCCGTCGTTGGTCTTCTAAAGAGCTATAGGGATATTATTGGTCCCAAACTAGACCTGATGTTAGAGCTTATCTAGAAATCGTCCAAAGCCTATGAAGAGCTGCTGAGGAGATCGAGCAGGTTGATTAACGAGGTTACTGAGATGAAGGACTAGATGGATCAGAGAGGGATACTTGAGAGAACGTGGGATTTCATTTGGGAAACAGGTATATAAATTTCTTTTTTTTCCTAATTAATTTCTAATTTTTTCTGTGGTTATGAAAAAATTTAATTAATTTTCATTTATCAGCATAAGTTTATATATTGATTTTGATTTTTTTTTAACTAAATGTGCTAGATTTTCGGCCGGATGCCTCTGGGCCGGACCTAAGCCGGATGCGGCTGGGCCAGACCATGCAGTAGGCTGAAGAAAGAAGCTGAAAAAAACTAGGATTTTGTAAATCTTTGTTAAAGATAGTTAATGATGTAAGAAGCATATAGATATATGGATATATGAAGGATGTGGTCTCTTTTTGTGTAGACGTTTAAATATGTTGATGTTTTTATGTTGATGTTAATATTTTTATTTTAATGTTAATGTTTTTATGTTTTTATGTTGATTTTAATGTTTTTATGTTTTTATGTTAATGTTATTTTCTTATCAATGGGAACAAACAGTTATCTAAATGGTAGAGAAGTATCTGGTTTAAAAATTAAACGAGTATTTAAGTATCATAACCGATCATAAGATACAACTATATAATTACATGTATATTCGGACGGGTTTCGATAGCGGGCCGGTTATTAATTTTTTAAAACCCCATGAAATTTAAAAGTTAATAAATTCAAAACCAATTATTTATGGTTAATTTTGGATATTTTGTTTTGTTCCTGTTGGGTTTTAGTGAGACAATAAGCTTAGTTAATGTTAAGATAATTGTCTGATTATTGATTAAAGGAACTCTCTTACAATCAATTTAGAAGAAAGGCTAATTGATTTGCTTTTTTGAAATTAATAAGAATGCTTGAATAATGATACGTTAATAGAAAAAATAAATAATTTAAGTTTATATATATAAGCATTTTTATGTGAAAACAGAATATTGCTTAACTTCCTACTTCCTGCCAATAATCAGTATAAAATGTGGTTAAAAACAATATAATTCCAATAATACTTCATAAAAATCCATTATCGTTTACTAAAGTGCTCTGATGTATCGCAAATATAAAGTGTGTATCAGTAAGGAAAATTAATCTCGAAAAACTTTACAAAGCATACAATTTCATTTAGATTTTCAAGCGAAAACAGAGAATGCTTGAATAATGATGCAGTAAAGAAGTATTTTTAAAAATTATTAAGTACTGTTTTTACAGTAAAAATTCATGAATTGGTTAATGATTGGTGTAGTATGTTCCGAAAATACTGGAAATAATGATTATAAAGATTCAGTAATCAGGCGATAATGCTGAATAGATATTATCTCTCCTGGTCGCTCTGATCAACCTGAGAGCCGCCCTCGCCGGGCCGTCCGATCTGCACGCCAGCGAAGCGCCTCCATCCTCTTCTCATCTTTGCTCGCCGCTCCCCCGCCGACCCATCTGCTCGCCTCCCTTCCTCTCCTCCTCCACATTCCCCTTATTTTCACCATTCCCGCATCCTCGAGCATTCTACTCTATGCCTCCTCCTCCCCCATCTCACTCATCTCTGCTTCCACCTTGCCCATCTCACCAACAAAGCCGACCGTACTAGAAACTACTTTCGGCTTTCTCGGTAGGGTCCTTTCCAAGCTTTTCGAAGCTATAAAGCCCGTCTTTAGGTTCGTTACATGGTACGTTGTATTTGTAAAGGCATGACCGTGAAACGAGGCACGAGACGCGTGAAATCGAGGATACCCCGCTTTAAGTTAAGGACCGTTATTATGTTTTCGATTGACGTCGTTTTTCTTCTGAAAAGCTATAGGGATATTATCGGTCCCAAACTAGACCTGATGTTAGAGCTTATCGAGAAATCGTTCAAGGTTTATGAAAAACTGCTGAGAAGATCGAACAGGTTGACAAACGAGGTTACTGATATTAAGGACTGGATGGATCAGAGAGGGATACTTGAGAGGACGTGGGATTTTATTTACGAAATAGGTATATAAATTTTTTTTTTCCTAATTAATTTCTAGTTTTTTATGTGTTTAGGAAAAAATTTAATGAATTTTCATTTATCAGCATAAGTTTATATATTGATTTTGATTTTTTTGAACTAAATATGCTAGATTGTCGGCCGGATACCTCTGGGCCGGACCTAAGCCGGATGCGGCTGGGCTAGACCATGCAGTGCGCTGAAGAAAGGAGCTGAAAAAAGCTAGGATTTTTTAAATCTTTATTAAGTATAGTTAATGATGTAAAAAGCATATAGATATATGGATAGATAAAGGATGTGTTCTCTTTTTGTGTAGACGTTTAAATATGTTGATGTTTTTATGTCGATGTTAATGTTTTTATGTTTATGTTAATGTTTTTATGTTTTTATGTTTATATTGATGTTTTTATGTTTTTATGTTGATTTTAATGTTTTTATGTTTTTATGTTAATGTTTTTTTCTAATCAATGGGAATAAATAGTTATCTAAATGGTAGAGAAGGATCTGGCTTAAAAATGAAACGAATATTTAAGTAACATAACCGATCATAAGATAAAACTATATAATTAAATTTAGGTTCGGACGGGTTTCGGTAGCGGGCCGGTTATTAATTTTTTAAAACCCCATGAAATTTATAAGTTAATCAATTCAAAACCAATTATTTATGGTTATTTTTGGATATTTTGTTTTGTTACTGTTGGGTTTTAGTGGGACAATAAGCTCAGTTAATGTTAAGCTCATTATTTGATTATTGATTTCAGGAACTCTCTCATCATCAATTTAGCAGAAAGTCTAATTGATTTGCTTTTATGAAATTAATCAGAATGCTTGAATAATGATGCATTAATAGAAAATAAATAATTTAAGTGTGTATATATAACCATTTGTATGTGAAAACAGAAGATTGCTTTACTTCCTACTTCCTGACAATAATCAGTATTAAATGTGGTTGCAAACAATATAATGCAAATAATACTTCATAAAAATCCATTTTCGTCTACTAAAGTGTTCTAATGTATCGCAAATGTAAAGTTTGTATCGGTAAGGAAAATTAATCTCGAAAGAGTTTACAAAACATACAATTTCATTTAGATTTTAAAGCGAAAACAGAGAATAGAGGCAGTAAAGAAGTATTTTTAAAAACCATTAAGTACTATTATTATAGTAAAAATTCATTAATTGTTTAATTATTTGTGTAGTATGTTTCAAAAATACCGGAAACAATGATTATAAAGATTTAGTAATTAAGCGATAATACTGAATGGATATTATCTTTCCTGGTCCCTCTGGTCAACCGCCGGCTTCTAACCTTTCTAATCTTTATTATTCGAAAGAGAAGCACCGTTCCTACTACAGGTACCGGCCATTTCACCCGCTTCCAGAGGCACAGGCACGGTCCCTGCCCCTTTTTCGATCCGCAGTGTCCTTTTCGAACCCTGAAGGGCCATACCAAGCACAATGTTATCTCCAAAGACAGGTTTCGAGGCCGGAGAAGTTGGAGGAGGTGATTTTTCACTCTCGCTCACTTCGCTTGTACTTTCGGCCAAGGGGGACGAATTAGATGATCCCTTGCTGCTTTTGGATTGTGAATTTCCTACACTTGTTTTCTTCTGTTGCAGTTTCTCTGTGTTGTTTTGTGTTGTGCCTGCAGTTACGGTACAAGACTTTTGCGCCAATGCTTCGTTAACCTTTTTGGCTTGTTATTCGTTCGACCGAGGTGTAGGCTTTGGCTCTGATGCTGCAGTGTTTTTTATGGCTTGTTCTTTTTTCGAACACGTAGATATATCACAACAGTGTAAAAAGTTTACCAGTGAGCTACATGTTGGTTCTTACTTTTATTAAACAAATTCAACTTATAACTCCTAATTAGAATGAAATACTCTTTCTATATATTGAATAAATTAAATTTGTAAAGAGATTTCAGAGTCGTTACAGCGGTTTGCCAACTTGAGAGCCGCCCTCGCCGGACCGTCTGATCTGCACGCCGGCAAAGCGCCTCCACCCTCTTCTCATCTCTGCTCACCGCTCCCTCGCCGACCTATCTGCTCGCCTCCCTTCCTCTCATCCTCCACATTGTCCTTGTTTTCACCATTCCCGCCTCCTCGAGCATTCTACTTTATGCCTCCTCCTCCCCCATCTCACCCATCTCTGCTCCCACCTTGCCCACCTCATCAATAAAGCCGACCGTACTAGAAACTACTTTCGGATTTCTCGGTAAGGTCCTGTCCAAGCTTTTTGAAACTATAAATCTCATCTTTAGGTTCGTTACATGGTACGTTGTATTTAGAAAGGCGGGACCGTGAAACGAGGCACGAGACGCGTGAAACTTAGGATACGCCGCTTGAAGTTAGGGACCGCTATTATGTTTTCGATCGCCGTCGTTGGTCTTCTAAAAAGCTATAGGGATATTATTGGTCCTAAACTAGACCTGATGTTAGAGCTTATCGAGAAATCGTCCAAAGCCTATGAAGAGCTGCTAAGGAGATCGAGCAGATTGATTAACGAGGTTGCTGAGATGAAGGACTGGATGGATCAGAGAGGGATACTTGAGAGGACGTGGGATTTCATTTGGGAAACAGGTATATAAATTTCTTTTTTTTCCTAATTAATTTCTAATTTTTTGTGTGTTTGGGAAAAAATTTAATAAATTTTCATTTATCAGTATAAGTTTATATATTGATTTTGATTTTTTTTAAGTAAATGTGCTAGATTGTCGGCCGGATGCCTCTGGGCCGGACTTAAGCCGGATGCGGCTGGACCAGACCATGCAGTGCGCTGAAGAAAGGAGCTGAAAGAAACTAGGATTTTGTAAATTTTTGTTAAGTATAGTTAATAATGTAAAAAGCATATATATATATGGATAGATGAAGGATGTGGTCTCTTTTTGTGTAGACGTTTAAATATGTTGATGTTTTTATGTTAATTTTAATGTTTTTATGTTTTTATGTTGATATTAATGTTTTTATGTTTTTATTTTGATATTGATGTTTTTATGTTTTTATGTTGATTTTAATGCTTTTATGTTTTTATGTTAATGTTTTTTTCTAATTAATAGGAACAAACAGTTATATAAATGGTAGAGAAGGATTTGGCTTAAAAATGATATTAGCATTTAAGTAACTTAACCGATCTTAAGATATAACTATATAATTAAATGTAGGTTCGGACGGGTTTCGGCAGCGGGCCGGTTATTAATTTTTTAAAACCTCATGAAATTTACAAGTTAATAAATTTAAAACCAATTATTTATGGTTAATTGTGGATATTTTGTTTTGTTGCTGTAAGAGAGTTCCTGCAATTAATAATCAGACAATGAGCATAACATTAACTGAGCTTATTTTCCCACTAAAACCCAACAGAAGATTGCTTAACTTCTTACTTCCTACCAATAATCAATATCAAATTTGGTTGAAAACAATATAATGTTAATAATACTTCATAAAAATCCATTTTCGTTTATTAAAGTGCTCTGATGTATCGGAAATGTAAAGTTTGTATCAGTAAGGAAAATTAATCTCGAAAGACTTTACAAAGCATACAATTTCATTCAGATTTTTAAGCGAAAACAGAGAATAGAGCTAGTCAAGAAGTATTTTTAAAAACCATCAAGTACTGTTGTTACAGTAAAAATTCATGAATTGGTTAATGATTGGTGTAGTATGTTCCAAAAATACCGGAAACAATGATTATAAAGATTCAGTAATCAGGCGACAATGCGGAATGGATATCATCTCTCCTGGTCCCTCTGGTCAACCGCCGGCTTCTAAACTTTCCGATCTTTAGCATTCGAAGGAGAAGCGTCGTTCCCACTATAGGTACCGGCCATTTCACCTGCTTCCAGAGGCACGGGCCCTGCCCCTTATTCGATCCGCGGTGTCCTTTTCGAACCTTAAAGGGTCATACCAAGCACAATGTTGTCTCCAAAGACAGGTTTCAAGGCCGGAGAAGTTGGAGGGGATGATTTTTCACTCTCGTTCACTTCGCTTGTACTTTCGGCCAAGGGCGACGAATTAGATTATCCCTTCCTGCTTTTGGATTGTGAATCTTCTCCACTTGTTTTCTTCTATTTCGGTTTCTCTGTGTTGTTTTGTGTTGTGCCTGCAGTTACCGTACTAGCCTTTTGCGCCAATGCTTCGGTAACCTTTGTGGCTTGTTATTCGTTCGACCGAGGTGTAGGCTTTGTCTCTGATGCTGCAGTGTTTTTTATGGGTTGTTCTTTGTTCGATTGAGCAGCCTTTGGATCTTATGCTGCAGTATTTTTTGTCTCTTGTTCTTCATTTGATCGAAGTGTAGCAGCAGCAGCAGAACTACATGGTTTTGCTTTGTTATCGCCGTTGATTTTATATAAGGGTTCAATTAGAAGCGATAGGCGGTTGACAGGTGTCCCAGCATGAGTGAAAACGGTCTCAGAAAAGGGGATGTTGTCCAAATCGGCGTCATTGTAAAAAATTTGTACGGTGCGAATTGGTGTTGCGAGCCTGGCTCGGTGATGTCTAGTGACTCTGAGGAGATCCAGCAGCACTGCTTCCTGTGTGTACAAAACAATGTCCGTAACAAAATGGTTTATATAACAATGTGATTTAAATGAAAACATGGCAGGATTTCAAGCAGTGTAAATTGTTAAAATGATGTCCGTGCTTGAGGTATTATATAAACCAAAGCTTTCAGGATAAGAGACAATAGTGGATTCCTCTCAAACATGCTGTTGTTTTAACTTTTCTTTTATATAAATATTTTGTCAAAAATAAGATGTTAGGGAGCAATTTTCACAATAAAGCCTTGGCCTAATATTTTAAGGTAACTAATGTGTAGTCAGTGATTGGTTAGTATAAGGAAATAACCGTCATCCCACCATCGTTAAATAGTTATATGTAGATAGATGTCATTGAATCACAACAATCTGAGTTATATAGCAACAGTTAAAGCGCGCCCGCGACATTAAATGAACTGAGATAAACGTAAGTAAATACTTAAAATGTCCTGTATTAGAAAGAAACGGTTATGAGGTTCACGGACCTTAACACAGTGATACTCCTTAAAATGTGAGGTCTTCATAAAACATGATATCAGTATCTGCAACGGAAATGCAAATATAAGATAACAGAAATGGTTAGGTATTAGTTACGAGTTACAACAGAAACATTTATCATTGACAACCAGAATTAAAGAGCAAATGCAATAATGAATTAATGGTGATGAAAAAAGATAACTGCAGCAGGAATTTAAACACAAAATGGTTCGGCAAATATTAACAGGATTACCAATAACGACCTTTATAATCAGTGATAATAAAATGTTATAGAAAAGTATTTAATAATACATTAAATACATATTAAATATCGATGGACATAGAAAAATAATAGATGAGCGAGTATGAAATTATGAAATGGTGGAGGAATTAAAAGAATAGAAATTAGCTAACAAACAAGAGAGCAGCTCAAAATCCAGCTCAAGATCCAGCTCACTAACGAGACGTTAACTTTGGATGGAAAATTAGCGAGGTTTTTTTAGTGCAACTTAAATGTATGGGGGTCTTTTAAGTAAATACGAAGTATGGTTATTTTTATTAGTAATTAGCGAAGTATGAAGGGTTTAATCCTTTTATTAATGAAATACATGAACTAAATAAACAGCACATAGCCTCATATAGAAAGATAAAATACCATGATATGCTTGTCTTAATCTACTCCATCAATGGACAACCTTGTTAATAAAATGCTACCTGATGCTAATTTGTTTTCAACTTAGGTACCATGAGAAGCTATAGTCAGTTGCGCTAAGCCCCCTGTGTGGTTTGATTAAAATTCCAAAAAGCTGCATATAATAGGTACTCAAGTCTCGAAATACATAATACACAGTTCATCAAACCGAATATAATGGGTTCCCAAGTCTCGAAATACATAACTAATCGGGAAATGGGGTTTTGATATGCAAGTAAACTTAAGGACTGCGATAACATAAACAAAATGAAAGACTAATTTCATGAACCAATTTTTTAATGCCAAGAGAAACAAATGTATATCAGTTTGACCCTAATACACAAAGACCGGAGGTCCAAGAAAACAACTATTATGAATATTTTTATGGAAATATATTTAGTTATTAATTTGATTAGTTATTATATGATTGTTAGGAAGGTTGATCTATAACTCTCTATATATAGTTGTATGGACTATTACTTTTCTTTCAAACCAATAAATTATTTTCCTCTTAATTGTTTTCATGGTATCGGTGCAGAAATTTTTTGAAAAGATTTAGGGGGAAAAAAGAAGAAAAAACCTATTTTTTTCTCACCAGCCGCCTCCACTACACTTTCGCTCCCTCCCTCGACACCTACGAACATTGAAGCCACCTTCACTCCCTCCCTATATCACTCAAGAGAGCATAGAACTCAGGAAGAAGGAGAGGAGAGAGAGTGAGCCATAACAAATGAATGAGAGAGTTGGGGGTAATTTTCCAACCTTGAAAAAATATCACAACCATTTTCCGATTTAAAATGCTAGCCCATACCTCTCATCCATGCTCACTTTACACCTCACAAGCCACCTCATTTTCTTTGAATTTTCATAAAAGAAAAGCAATAATGAGGTGTCCTCCTTCTAGAAGTATAAATACATAATACCCGATATATGTATCGTATACATATACACGTATCCGTATAAAAATACGAATAGCCAACGAGAGAGAAAATGAATAGTGAACATAATACACACACACACACACACACACACATATATATATTAAATCAATATATGATTTAATAATTGGGTTTAAACATAAGCCGACTGTTATTATCAAATGCCCAATTAAAGTCCGTGTAGCTAGTATACATATTTAATCAGACTCATGTACGTATCAACATACGGTCTCTACATCATATCACCTGAACCGGGAAAACCATCTGTGTGGGACTCTAAAGACTCGACAATACGCCGACGGTGAGTTATTGGATAAATCCATAACGCCTTCGATCACCACCAGCACCCTTAGCCGAACTTCGCCAGACCTCATCGATCCAGATCGAACTCGTCTTAACCCAGATCGAACTTGTCTAGACCCAGATATGAAATCGATGAGGAAATCACGCTTGACTTGATCGATTTGCGTTCAATCTAAAGCTTCTTGTGTTCGATTTGATGTTCTTGGAGGACCTCTTGCCGATTTGAGTAGATTTCCATCGTTCCCCCATATCAGAAGTCGATTTTCATCTAGATCTACTTGAAGATGAGTCGATTAGCTGGCACTTTTCTCCTGTGATCGATTTGAGTAGATCGCCTGTGGTCGTATGCACTCCTGCGATCGATTTGTTGTTGTTTCTTGACCCATATCTGTTTCGACTCCTTTATTGTGAGTTTTCAAACGATTCCCTTCTGTTTTCGAGTCGATTTGTTGTTGTTCCTCAAGTCTTGGATTATTGTAGCAAAGAATTTTCGCCTCCTGCAAATAACAAAGCATTGTTTGGTGATTTGATGTCAAAGAATTGAACAGTTATTAACTTTCAAATCCCTCCTCCAATAATGTCACCTCCTCCATGCCCATCGCAACCCTCCTGAACTCTAGTCCTAGCCCTGCCAACAGCTGCATGGCAACCGTCCTCACCGCTCCTCTCGGTTAATGATGATGATCTATTTGATCGTCTTGCTCTGACTGCTTTACGCTTGTACTGGCTTGGATGTTAGACAACCTTATTCTCTCTCGTATTCATTATGGATTCTGCTTCGGTCTCTGATGGCCGTGGGGCATCGCGTGATCGTCTCTCTATTACTGCTCGTGATCATCGTTCCCGTGGACGTGGTCGTGGCAGTGTCGGCCTTTATTTTGCTTATTGTGGCACACTAATAATCGCGAAGACCGGTGTTGGAAGAAGCATAGCTACCCTGATGATACGCCTACAGTCCGCCAGCCATCCACACCCGTTGCTACTGTCCGATCTTCCTCTTCTGTTGGCAATTTACCTTTATTCAATGTTGAGTGGGGCCAACTGAGTCGTCTCCTCCCCTCTGTAGCTCCTGCCAACCTTTCTATTCTATCAGGTATATTGTTCCTTTCTCATTCTAATTTGTAGGTCGCTAATTCCGGCGCCTCACATCACATGTCTCGTGATGGACCTTCTGATATTGCCTCTAGTCCTCACAAGTTGATTTCCATGGCTGATGGTAACACCACACCTCTGGCTCTGCTGATCTATCACTTACATCATCTTTACACCTAAAAATGTTATAATTGTGTCATCTTTAAAACAAAACTTGCTTTTTAATCGTCAGCTTACAAATAATTCTAACTGCTCCGTAACATTTTGTCCATCTCACTTATGATACAGGATCTTCTGACGAAACAACGGATTGGCGGGAGCATGAATAGAATGAACTGTACTACATTGCTTTTTAATCGTCAGCTTACAAATAATTCTAACTGCTCCGTAACATTTTTGTTTGGGTGGTAACATGGACTCAACATACGGATCTTTGTTAAACAACTACCTAACAACCTAACTAGGAGTTTTACCTACTCGGTTAGGGGGTTATACCTTACTTGAACTCCTTCGTCTTCAACTCTTTGCGGTGTACGGATCGGCCTCACCTCGTCGTCTCCTCGCGCCGAAGATGGATCCACCCGAAAGCTTCTACCTTTTGGCTTCTACTTCAAACTTGAAGAAACTAGAACACTTGGCTTGCTAGACCTTGTGAACTAGGATGAGTAGAGGAGTGTAATGGTGTTTTTATCTCTAAGGCAATGGTTCTCAACTCATAAGAGAGAGTTTCCTTGAGCTAGAGAAAGCAAGAGGAAGAGGGAGAGCTTGAGCAAGAGAGAGAAATGAAATGAAAGAATGAGTAAGTCTTTTGCCATCCAAGCTCTCATAATCCAAAATCATGATAACAAATAATAATAATTGAGTATTATGTGATGGTTGTTATCATGACAAATAACAATATCATTTCTTGCATTAAATGCAATTTGTGAACCATCAAGCAAGCACAAGTCAATGCAAACAAATGATAGCCATTGTCATGATGGTGGTCAACAAGTCCAACCTAGTCAACCGGCCAACAAAAGTCAACAAGTCAACAAGGTCAACCCTTCAACCCTAACCATGTCACTATAATACTTAATTAATATTATTGTTAATCATAATTATATTCTCATTAGGGTTTAACAAAAGTCAACAGTCAACAACCCTAATGAGAATCCTCTGCCTCTGTCTCTGTCAACTGTGCATACACACCCGCATCCGCGTTTCGGGGAACACGAATACAAACGAGATAAAACCAATCACAAAACGTATACTAGGATCTGGCTTAAACCAAAGCCCGCTAGTAATAACTGCCCGGTCACTAAACGTGCACAAGTGCGCGGATGTGACCGAACCCTGTCGCAAAACCATGCGACCTCTACTCTTTTGCCTAAAGGCGAATAGCTCTCTGTGTGGGACTCTAAAGACTCGACACTACGCTGGCAGTGGGTTTAACCACAGACCGCAAGCGGCCCTAGCTGTGCGTAACGGCCCCCAGGTAGATGCCGATAAGAAGACGGACGAGGTGAAACCCATCTGAACTCCTACTGAGCCTGAATGTGACAATCTCCGTACAGTCCGGCTGTTTGTCTGAGAATATCGCATGGCGGGCCTAGGGGGCGGTAAACGTCAGTCCCCTAATAGCGGTACAAGTCGTGTCGGAGTGTAGCCCAGAACACCCTGAGATAACACTGGAAACCTACCAGTATATCTCGCTTGCCCTGGCCAGGGACTGCTTGTGTAATGGCTCTCCTAGACACAGCGCGATATCAACTCCCAATACCGGGAGAGACGAATCCTGTCTAACCGTCACTGTCTCCAAGTGCTTCGGGACTGCACCCAACTACTATATGTTTGCAGGACTCCTTTGAGCCGTGGTAGGGTAGTAATCAAAGTACAGTGGGAACACACTCGAGGCGAAGTGACAGTGTCAAGTCAGCGGACTAAGCTGTACTCATGTCACCTGGGAACTGATAACTGACGATAGGTATAGTACCAACCAATCAGTTCCCGACGAGTCCTGTCCAGTGTACTCGTAACCTAACGAGCACCCGCATACTATCTCAAGTACGACGTACTGACGGCTGTGGGACAGACCGTCTCCCCTGCTGGGATGAGAAGCGCATACGCTAGTCTACTCCGGAGTATCGATGCCCTGTCTCGATAGTCCTACGACTAGGGACCTGTATAAGGATGTGCTTGTGGATTACCCAGCCCCCACGAGTGTGACTGTCATCACAACGCTGGTAATCAAGCAAAGATCCTAAGGGCTCCACTAATGTGTATGGGTGATATACTAAAATAAACACATGTACACATTAAAGTAGAAACAAACCAAGTAGCATACTACCATTTTGAGCAAGATTGTCTATACAAGGTGAATATCCCAAGCTTCCATTAAGTAATATACAAACTAGTATGATACAGTAATGGCCTCTAGGGCATATACACTAACAAAAATGATATTACAATATTCTTGCATGCATATTCTTTTGTACCCCTTAATGATGATAATCTTAACCCATGATTAAAATGGTTTCCTTAATCACTCATATATGTCAAAAAAAAATATTGCACTCTCATACTACATGAAATGTGATATGCTTAATGTTATAACCAACGGGGTATCACTTCACCCCTCACATACCCACACTTACCAATACTACAAATTTGATCTCGAAATAGCGTACTTCCATAAAATACCCTCGTTTTATTAAAATGTTGTATTTGTTTAAAATATCCACCTGAGATAAAATATTTGGAATAAATGTTTTAGATACGATATATATATTTTACTTACATTTTTCCACCAACTACTTTAGTTTTGTTAAAAATCCCTTCACCTTTTGAAAGGGGTTAATACTAAATTTAAATGACGGCGTATGGTTTTTCCAACTTAGCCCCTTTCACTCGAAAGGATGTTTGTATATTAATTCTTCTTCGAACGTTAACTAAAGTTTAATGAGTTACCCTAATAATAGGGTAATGTTTTACGCTAGTATCTAGTGGTTGATAGGCAATCGTCCTTGAAAAGGACATAAATCCTGCCGTCCATGTGCAGCGGTTGGCAACACGAACGTACTTTCTAAAACGTTTCCTCAAACTTAAAACGCTATAATTTCATAAAAATATTAATTACAAATAAAATATCTTAATCCGTCCTAAAAAGAAATAATTTCATTTATAAACCTCGACTTTTATTAAAAGGCTATTTTCAACAAAGACCATAACCCGTATAACGATACTTTTCAAAAGAAATATATAAAACCTTATTAAAAGAAAATTTTCAAATAAATATCATTATCTCTTATCGAAAGGATATTTTTCAGTAAAACATTATGGTTTTCCAAAATGATAAATATTCCAAACCTCGTGGTTTTTCTTAGAAGCAATAAATATAATTAAACACTATTATTCTTTTTCACTAAGCATTCTATAAGATGATACGAAGTACATTACAAACTTTTGAAGATAACAAGATAAAATGAGCGGTTGTGGAAGGCCATATTAAACGAGATCCACTTTTTAAATTTCAAGTTTATGACATACATGACACATGATACGGTTAGGGTTAGAATGCGCGGACCTAAGTATGGAATACTTATATATGAAGATCCCTGCAGGCAGGGTGACCGGTCCAATGTGTGGACGACTACTAACCCGATATTCGGGCGAATACTAACCCGATATTCGGGCGAATACTAACCCGATATTCGGGCGAATGATCCAAAATGTGGATAACATACAATGTGGAAATTCCATGCCTAGAGGTATACGCACTAACTCTAGACCTTTATACTGAATAACGGGGATGGGTAGTTTGATTAGGTAAGGAGATGCAGAACTCGGATTCCCCTACTACTCGATCATGATCCCGGGAAATGAAACGGTACATTTCACTTCCCCAGTTGTTGTTCCTTGGCCACAACGGAATAATCGTGAGTATTCGGACCCTTGTTTAACAAACTGATTCGAACTTTTACCTTCACTTATACTTCCTACCACTTACCTTCATATAACATACAACATACTCATGCTCACATATACCCCTTTTCAAAACGTCTTAAGTTTGTACATTTCATACCTTTACACCCCTTACTTTATGTCTGCATGCATACATCATACTCTTATATACACATGTTCATTCCTATATTCTAACTTCCTTATGAGGCAAATCCTACCCGAGTATAACTCGCTGACGGACTTTCCTTTTTTCCCTTTTTGTAATGTCCGTTAGATGGGAATGAGTTTTATGATGAAGATCTAGGCGTGGAACCGACTAACGAAAATTATGCAGAGTTGGCATTGGAGGATTAACTAGTTTTCTTTGTCGCCCACTTGTTTAGGGCTTTGTTTCTTTGATGTAATTAAACCAATTAGTTTGCTTTGCTCCTTCTCTTGGAATGTAATAAAGTTTGGTTGATAGAAATAAATGCCTTTCGCTTTTATTGTTTTATTTTGGTACACACCCTGCATATTATAATTATTCTTACGCTTAACGTAACTGTATTGATTAGACCACCTTCAATACAGTTAGGTTGCAGACCGTGCCACGCCACTCTTCACCTTCTTTTGGGAAGTGGGGCATGACAGGTTTTTGTGGTGGCCCATACAGATCCTCTTGTGTACTAAAATGAAACTGTTAACTGACTTATTATATTTGTGAATCTCATCCGCTAGTATCAATTTCATAAAGTTTTCCCATTCCCCGTCCTTTCCTAGACAATTCTGTATCCTGATCATGACCATCCTTCTCAGGTCATGGCACATCTTCCGGACGAGGACAACACGTCAAACATCACCTTTGAAGCTACGCTTGGATATTCGGACGACGAAGTGGTAGGTCCCCAAATAAATATCCCCAAAGACGATATGGAAGATGGAGGAGGAGAACCCCCAGTAGAAGAGGAAAATCACGTTGAGGAAGAGGAATCCGAGGAAGAGGAAGAACCTGAAGAGGACGTCCCTGCTGAAGAGGAAGAACCTGAAGAGGACGTCTCTGCTGAAAAGGAAGATCCCGTTGAGGAAGAGAAAGATCCCATGGAGGTAGAAGAATCTGAGGAGGAGGAAGAGCCCGAGGAGGAGGCCCCCGTTGAGGAGGAAATTCCAGTGGAAGAAGAAGAACCAAGAGAATACGAGCCGCACATGTGGTTTATTGGGAAAACCCTCTATATTCGGGGGCATGCTTATCGATGTGTTCGCCGTACCCCTCCGCAACTCTATCGTCGGGATGTACCAGGCTCTCCCTTCTTTTACAGTTTTGCAAGAAAGATCAACAAGCGTCGAGCCAATAACGCGCAGTTTCCGCCCTATAATTGATGGACGAATGGCACCTGTTTAGTTCTTAGTTTTTAGTGATCCGAATAAAATGTGTATAGAAGTAGGACCCTATTTAATAATTCCTTGTATTCTCGTTAGCATTGTTAATAAAATCTTGATTTCGACAATTGCACTCTCGTGTCTCTCGTTTTTATTATTCCTTACTAGTTACCCTCTGGCGTGAATTGTTACTTCTCCTGCAAGTTACTATCCTATGTCTTTGGCCTCCGGTTTTAGCCTAACCCCTTCTGATTCAGATATCCATGGCTGGACGACACCATCACTGCAACCGAAGGGGAAATGGAGACAATGAAGCCACTGCCCAACAAGCAATGATGCTACAAATGATGCAAGGACTACTGGAGCAACAGCAGCAGCAGACAGCTGCCCTGCATCAAAAGCTGCGCGAGAGTAGGCAGCAACAAGCAGAAATTTTAAAACAGGCACTGGCCCCAGTTCCTCAAGGATCGGTGGGAGTGAAACAGTTCAGATCACTCCACACTAAGACTTTTTCAGGGAAGGAAACTCCCTTAGAAGCTGGGGAATGGCTCAAGGGAACAATCAACGACCTCGGTGCCGCCCAAATTCCGAAGGACGCGTGGGTGAACATTACCAAACTACAACTCACTGATAATGCCCGAATATGGTGGGAGGCCGAGGAAAGTAGACTGAAAGAGCCCGTCGGCTGGGAAACGTTCAAACGACGGTTCGACACTCAATACTTTCCCGTCGTAGCACACCTAAAAATGGAACAGGAGTTTATACAGTTCCAACAGGGGAGCATGTGGGATAAGTTGGTGGACGAGTACGCTTCGGAGTTCGCGAGATTAAGTCGGTTTGCGCATCACCTGGTGGGAACCCCGAAACTATATTCTAAAAGATTCCGACATGGGTTGGATCTGAAGACGCAGTCTTCCATGTCTTCTGCCACCTTATCAACTTATGATGAAATCTTAGAGGCGGCACGAAACTTCGAAGACCTTCAGAGACGCATAAGGAAGGATGACCGACTGTCTGGCATTAAGCGACCAGCCAATCAAGTCCTTGGGGGATCATCTTCCAAATTTCACGGGAGGAAACCACCCAAGAGGCCAGCAGGTCCAGTTACTTTCAGGAAACCAGCAGTCACATGCAACCACTGCGGTAAAGCCGGACACTTCATGAGGGGCTGTCGCATTTTGAACAAACTCTGTATAGTCTGTGGTTCTCCGGATCATGCCATAGGGGATTGTCCACAGAGAAGTTGACCACTACTCCCGGACAACAAACCAGCCAATCTTGGAGCGCCTCAACAGGGAGCCCGGCCACGACCTGCTAATAAACCAATCGGGCACGGAACATCAGCTAGAGGACCACCCCTGCCCCAGCGGAAGCGAGTTTTCCAGCAAGCTCAGCGCAACAGCCAGAAGCGTCAGGCCTTTACTATGACCGCAGAAGAGGCTGAAGCAACGGGGGAAGTTATTACAGGTATCGCTGTTTTGACTGTCATGTTTCCAAGTTCACCCCTATGCATGCATATCTTGTTAGGCTCATCACTAATTTTTCACCTATAACTTAGGAATCCTCCAAGTAGCCTCTATACCTGCATTCACCTTTTTTGACTCTGGTGCGTCGCATTGCTTCATGGCACAAAAGTTTGTGACCGCCAGCTCCATTCCAGTAACACCTCTCATCACTGAGTGGAATGTCAACACGGGAAACGGTGTGATCAAGTCCACTACAGGTTATGATCTGTGCCCCGTGGTAATCTGCGGGCGAGGATTCTATGCCAACTTTATGGTGATAGATATGCCCAATTTCGACGTGGTCTTGGGTATGGACTGGTTGAGTACTTTTTACGCTATTATCGACTGTCGTCAAAGGAGGGTAGTATTTGAAATCCCTGACCACCCACTGTTCATATTCGATAGTGGAAGTAAATTCTTGGACCCAACAACCTACCGAGTTGTACCGAGAAAGGAAGAGATGTTGTACACCGTACAAGGGGAAAAGAGTATGCCGATGGTTGTACGAGAATTTGAAGACGTATTTGCAGATGTGTCGGGTTTACCATCGGATCGGGCGATCGAGTTCACCATAGACTTGATGCCGGGAACTCAACCCATGTTGAAGACACCGTACCGAATGGAGCCAGCAGAATTGAAGGAGCTTCGGACGCAAGTTGAGGACCATCTCAATAAGGGATTCATTCGACCCAGCTCGTCACCTTGGGGTGCCCCAGTTCTTTTGGTACCTAAGAAAGATGGGACTAAGCAGATGTGCATCGACTATCGGGAATTAAATAAAGTAACAATCAAGAACAAGTATCCCTTGCCGTGGATAGATGACCTGTTCGATCAGCTAGAGGGAGCTCGAGTGTTCTCTAAGTTGGATTTACGAACAGGCTATCACCAACTCAAGGTGAAAGCGTCTGACATACTCAAGACGGCTTTCAGGACTAGGTATGGACATTATGAATTCCTAGTGATGCCCTTTGGAGTAACCAATACCCCCGCAGTCTTTATGAATTGATGAATCAAGTGTTTTACGAGCAATTAGAAAAGTTTGTTGTTATCTTCATCGACGATATTCTAGTGTATTCAAAAAATCAAGATGAACACGCAGAACACTTACGTGCGGTGCTCGAAACCTTGCGACAACACCAACTTTATGCAAAGCTCAGCAAATGCGAGTTTTGGTTAGAACGGGTAGCATTCCTGGGATATGTGGTGTCAGGTGAAGGGATTTCAGTGGATCCAGCCAAGATTGTCGCAATTCAGACATGGCCGATACCAAGAACTGTTACCGAGATCAGGAGCTTTTTGGGACTTGCTGGATATTACCGTCGTTTCATCAAGAACTTCTCAAAGACTGCGGAACCACTGACTACTTTGACTCGGAAAGATGTACCGTATGTATGATCCGAGGGTTGCGAGGAAGCATTCGCAGAGTTGAAGGCTCATTTAACCTCTGCACCCATTCTCACGATTCCCGACAGGACTGGAGGGTTCGACATACATTGTGACGCCTCGGGAAAAGGCTTGAGATGTGTTTTGCACCAACATGGTAGGGTAGTGGCTTATGCGTCAAGACAATTAAAGGTGCATGAGCGAAACTACCCAACGCACGATTTAGAACTTGCCGCAGTTGTCTTCGCACTCAAGATTTGGAGGCACTATTTATTGGTTGAGAGGGTAGATATTTACACCGATCACAAGAGCTTGAAGTATATCTTCACCCAGAAGGAACTCAATATGAGGCAGAAAAGATGGCTGGAATTAATGGCAGATTTCGACATAAATTTACAATATCATCCGGGGAAGGTGAATGTAGTCCCGAACGGCTTGAGTCGCCAACAAATGATTTCGAGTCTGACTACTCATTGGAGGAATCGTCAAGATCTTAATGAACTAGAGACCGAGATGATAATGCCCGGAATGCTTACATCCTTCATGAATTTGCAAATTCACTCAACATTAGTCGAACGGATCAAGACAGCTCAAATGGAGGACCCGAGGTTGCGAAGGATCAGAGAGCAAGTGGACACGAACCTGCGGACGGACTTCATCATCCATGAAGATGGTTCTTTGATATATGGATGCAGAGTCTGTGTGCCCATGGGTGAGATGAGAGAGGAATTATTAAAAGAGGCATATAGTTCTCCATACTTTGTTCATCCGGGAGGAACAAAGATTTACAAGGATCTCAGGCAAAACTATTAGTGGCATGGGATGAAATGGGAGATAGCCAAGAGTGTATCCAGATGTCTTGTTTGCCAACAAGTAAAAGCCGAGCACCACAGGACGGCAGGTCTATTACAGCCTTTACCAATACTTGAATGGAAATGGCAAAACATTACTATGGATTTTGTGACAGCACTCCCTCGCAGCTCTAAGGGAAACGATGCAGTATGGGTGATTGTGGATCGACTCACCAAGTCGGCACATTTCATTCCTTTTCGAGTGGGTCAATCAACCGAAAGCCTTGCAAAAAGGTATATGGAGGAGATTGTCAGATTACATGACGTGCCAATTTGCATTGTGTCCGACCGAGATACACGTTTCAGATCTCAGTTTTGGCAAAGCCTACAAGAGTGTCTGGGCACGAATCTGAGTTTCAGTACCGCCTACCATTCTCAGACCGATGGCCAATCAGAAAGGGTTATTCAAATTCTCGAAGACATGCTCCGGGCCTGTATGTTGGATTTTAAAGGATTTTAGGAAGATCATCTACACTTTGTAGAGTTTGCTTACAACAATAGCTACCAGTCTAGTATCGGCATGGCACCTTTCGCCGCTTTGTATGGACGAAAGTGTAGATCACCGTTAAGTTGGGACGATGTTGGGGATCGAGAACTTCTAGGCCCTGAGTTGATTGTCGAGACAGTGGACGTAATAAGAACCATCAGGGAACAATTACGCATAGCACAAGTTCGGCAGAAGCATTGGGCAGATACGAAGAGAAGACCACTAGAGTTCCGACCAGGAGAACACGTGTTTCTGAAGATTTCTCCTAACCGAGGAGTGATACGTTTTGGGAGACGCGGAAAGCTCAGCCCGCGGTTCATAGGTCCCTTCGATATTCTCGAACGAGTTGGAGAGGTTGTGTATCGTCTAGCCTTGCCCCCTTCTATGGAAGGTGTACACAACGTTTTCCATATCTCACAATTGAGGAAATATGTCA
This sequence comes from Agapanthus africanus, assembly GCA_030015575.1. Lineage (NCBI taxonomy): Eukaryota > Viridiplantae > Streptophyta > Magnoliopsida > Asparagales > Amaryllidaceae > Agapanthus > Agapanthus africanus. The sequence continues at coordinate 570,866,883 of CM057345.1, read as the reverse complement.
GCGACCCCGGTCACGTTTTGGATCATTCTGAAATCACCATAGGGACTGATCTGACCTATGAACAGCAGTCGATGGAGATCCTAGACCGGAAGGAAAAGATTTTGAGAGACAAGACGATCAAATTGGTTAGGGTCATGTGGAGGAAGGACTCTCCCGGCGAGTCCACGTGGGAAAGAGAAGACAAGATGAGAGAACGATATCCTCACCTATTTGAAGATTCCATTATGTAAAACTTTTTTTCTCTCTTTTTGACCTACCTTCGGAAATTTCGAGGACGAAATTATTCTAAGGAGGGAAGATTGTAATGACCGAGATTACTAATAAAATATCTCTTATTTTAAATTCCTAGAATCAAGTGGTTATTTACGTATTTTGTTGATAAAAGAATGTTTTTGAAGAAAAATAGTGTTAGTAATATTCAAGGCATCGAGAAATAGGATTAAAGGAATTTTCAAAAAAAATAAAAAGAAAAAAAAAATATATATATATATATATATATATACACGTTCAAAAAAAACATATCAAGGATAAACTAGATATTATATAATTATTATAACTAAGCTAAAACCGTAAATATGGGATATATTATTTATTTTTGGCCCAAAATTATTTTTATACTAAAGATAACAATAAAACCTATTTTCTGAAATTTTCCCATAATTTTTCCGTAGTTTTACCTATTTTTAACAAATTTTTTAAACCAAATCAATAATTTTAATAATCTGTTGAGATTTTATTTTAATTAATTTTTATTTTATTTTTTTTAAAAACCCCTTTAACTGGACCGTTAGATGCTTGGATCCAACGGCCCAAAACGCGCGGCGGCGCCCACGTGGTGGGGACTACGCGAAACCGCGTGATCCCCAGTCATGCGGGCACGTGGCACCTTGGCGGCGGCATGGCGGTGCGCCCTAGGCCGTTGGATCAACATCCAACGACTAGAAATCCTTGGCGGCGGCGCAATCATCAACAGATGATTCGAAAATCATTGGCGGCGCAGATTTTTGGGTTAATTTAACAGATTTTTTGATTTCATGGTTATTGAAAAAAACCTATAAATAGGCACTTCAAACATTGATTTCTCACACCTCAGAACTCCAAAAATTCTGAAAAAAATACCCACGCCTTCGTATCGCCGACGCCGACGCTACGGCTCCACCCAATCACCAGGGAAAAATTTGAGCATGGAGCTATTGAGGAGTTTGCAAAAGCCTACGTTTTTAACCCACCTACATCCAACTCTAATCCAAGATAGGATCCGCCTCTCTCCCCTCATCTGTCGCCTTCTTCCTTTTCAATATTCTTAGTTCCATCTTCTAATCATCAACCCCATATTAAAATGGTATTACAATATTCTTGCATGCATATTCTTTTGTACCCCTTAATGATGATAATCTTAACCCATGATTAAAATGGTTTCCTTAATCACTCCTATATGTCAATAAAAATATTGCACTCTCGTACTACATGAAATATGATATGCTTAATGTTATAACCCACGGGGTATCACTTCACCCCTCACATACCCACACTTACCAATACTACAAATTTGATCTCGAAATAGCGTACTTCCACAAAATACCCTCGTTTTATTAAAATGTTGTATTTGTTTAAAATATCCACCTGAGATAAAATATTTAGAATAAATGTTTTAGATACGATGTATATATTTTACTTACACTTTTCCACCAACTACTTTAGTTTTGTTAAAAATCCCTTCACCTTTTCAAAGGGGATAATACTAAATTTAAATGACGGCATATGGTTTTTCCAAATTAGCCCCTTTCACTCGAAAGGATGTTTTTATATTAATTCTTCTTCGAATGTTAACTAAAGTTTAATGAGTTACCCTAATAATAGGGTAATGTTTTACGCTAGTACCCTTGTTTAACAAACTGATTCGAACTTTTACCTTCACTTATACTTCCTACCACTTACCTTCATATAACATACAACATACTCATGCTGACATATACCCCTTTTCAAAACGTCTTAATTTGTACATTTCATACATTTACACCCCTTACTTTATGTCTACATGCATACATCATACTCTTATATACACATGTTCATTCCTATATTCTTACTTCCTTATGAGGCAAATCCTACCCGAGTATTACTCGCTGACGGACTTTCCTTTTTTCCCTTTTTGGAATGTCCATTAGATGGGAATGAGTTTTAGGATGAAGATCTAGGCGTGGAACCGACTAACGAAGATTATGCAGAGTTAGCATTGGAGGATTAACTATTTTTCTTTGTCGCCCACTTGTTTAGGGCTTTGTTTCTTTGATGTAATTAAACCAATTAGTTTGCTTTGCTCCTTCTCTTGGAATGTAATAAAGTTTGGTTGATAGAAATAAATGCCTTTCGCTTTTATTGTTTTATTTTGGTACACACCCTGCATACTATAATTATTCTTACGCTTAACGTAACTGTATTGAATAGACCACCTTCAATAAAGTTAGGTTGCGGACCGTGCCACGCCACTCTTTACCTTCTTTTGGGAAGTGGGGCGTGACACCTCAGCAAAATGGGATTGCTGAGCAAATGAACGGACATTTGTTTGAGATAGCTCATTCTCTTGTTTTTTCCATATGCATGTTCCTAAACGATTGTGGAATTTTGCAGTCTTACATGTTTGTTTTTATATCAATCGCATGCCTTCTCTGGTCATAAACAACCAGTCCCCTTTCTCTATTTTGTTTCCACAGAGCAATCATTTTCCTATTTCTCCTAAAATGTTTGGTTGTCTATACTATCCCCACGTTCTAGGTCCTCATATTGACAAACTTGATCTTAGAGCTACCCGTATGGTGTTTGAAGGTTATTCTTGATCCCAAAAAGGATATGTATGATTTGACCCAGCCACATCCAAAGTTTGTACTTCATGTGATGTAACATTCTTAGAAGATCAAGCCTATTTTCCACCACTTAATAAGGACCCCACTTCTACTATTCATGTTCCACACTTACCTTACTCAGAGCTTGATTCATCTGTTCAACCTATGCTCCCTACTGATCAGTCTGCGGTACCTTGTCTATAGGTATACCACCGTCGTAAGAAAGTTGTCCCGCCACCTCCCACCAATGATTTTTCTAACGATTCTTCTGCAGGTACTTCAATACAGTTCATTGTTTCTAATTTTCCACCACCGCTGCCTTCCGAAGATCTCTCTTGTCCTATTGCCTTACGCAAGGATAAGTGTTCTAATACTACTGCTCATCCGATTTCTAAGTATGTTTCCTATCATAAACTGACCTCATTTGCTCGTCAGTTTGTTTCTTCCCTGTCTACCATCACTCTTCTTTCCTCTGTTCAGGAAGCACTTCAGCACTCAGGTTGGCATGTAGCTATGTTTGAGAAGATTGCTGCATTGCGCTCTAGTCAGACTTGAAAATTGGTACCTCCGCGTTCAGATAAGAAGGTTGTTGGCTGTAGATGTGTTTTTACTGTCAAGCAAAATCCAGATGGAACGACTGACCGTCTCAAAGCTCGATTGGTGGCCAAAAGATTTACTCAGCAGTATATTTTGGATTATGTCGCGACTTTTTCACAAGTTGCCAAATTAACATCGGTTCGTGTTCTTATATTTTTGGCTGTTTCGAAGGCATGACCTCTTCATCGGCTTGATGTGAAGAACGCCTTTCTTCATAGCTATCTCTCGTGGACTGTTTATATGCAGCAGCCTCCTAGTTTTGAGCGACCGAGGGAGTCTATATTTTGTCTTCTATACAAATCATTATATGGACTAAAACAGTCACCGCGTGCCTGGTTTGAAAAATCTAGTATGATTTTACGACAGATTGACTTCAAACACAGTCACGCCAACACGTCTCTTTTTACACATAATCGTCCTCAAGGCAGGATAATTGTGTTGGTGTATGTTGATATTATCACTGGAGATGATTCTGCTGGTATTTACAAGATGAAAGAACATTTAGCTTCACTTCCATATCAAGGACCTTGGGCCACTTAGATATTTTCTTGGAATTGAAATATCACGGAATTCTGGTAGATTACAGCTCTCTCAGCACAGGTATGTACTTGATTTTCTATCTGAGACAGGATTTCTGGGATGTAAACCAACAAACACTCCTATGGATTCTTCGGTCAAGCTATCTTGATTACGCTCTCCTTCGGATTCTCCACTACCTGACCCAGGGCGATATCGACGTTTAGTTGAGAAACTTATTTATCTTACTCGTCCAGACATTACCTATGTCGTTACCACAGTGAGTCAATATATGCAGAATCTTTTGTCCTCTCATCTTACGGCAATTGAGTATATTTTCAGATAAATCAAAGGTTCTCCAGGACAGGGTTTTCTTTACAAACCATCATTTATATTGTCGCTCACAGCCTTTGCGGATGCTGACTTTACTGGATCCATTGATAATCGTCGTTCCACGAGTGGCTATTGTGTCTTCTTGGGAGAAAGTTTGGTTACATGGAAAACTAAGCAAAATGTAGTTGCTTGGTTTTCTGCAGAGGTTGAGTATAGATCTATGGCGCATACGGTTGTTGGATTGGTATGGCTTCCCTCCCTTTTGAGGGATCTTGGAGTTCCTTCTTCTCTTCCGACTACACTCTTCTGTGATAATAAGGCCGCAATTCACATTGTGAGAATCCAGTTTTTCATAAGCGGACCAAACATATCGAGATAGATTATCACATCATTCGTGACAAATGACAGATAAAGTAGTTATACTCCAGCATGTTTCATCTGCAACTCAACTAGCAGATATTCTTACCAAAGCTCTTTCTCGACCGGTTTTCGCTCGTCTTCTGTCCAAGCTCCAGCTTGCGGGGAGTGTTATGAATATTGTTATGGAAATATATTTAGTTATTACATTTAGTTATCAGTTTGATTAGTTATTATATGATTGTCATGAGAGGTGGTCTATAACTCTCTATATAGTTGGATGGACTATTACTTTTCTCTCAGGCCAATAAAGTATTTTCCTCTTAATTGTTTTGAACAAGAACAATGCTTTTTAATATAATGTTGGTGAAGTCAAATCTTATAAATATGCATCGACGAAAGCAGTACTTTTTTTTGAATGATAGGTTGTGACCTGATGCAAGAGGGACTCCAGACCTCTTGCCACACAGCAAAAGGCTTTAACATTATATTACTTGGCATCAAGAAGCTTTATTACCATACTATATCAGCACTCCCTGTTCCAGAAAACTTGAAAATGTCAACAGGCAAATAACTTTCACCCACAAACAAATCCATAAATAACTGTCATTTCAAAATTACATGTATAGTGGTACTTACTGCCCCCCTTACAAAGAGGAAGGCCCAAGAGAAAATAAAATTAACTCTTGATGATAGAATAGATAGCATGGTAGTATGCAAACGGTTGACTTTAACTATATGATAAATTGATAGTGTTCAAATTCCTGAAGAAGAATATTTACCAAAAGAGCCTGATTCTCTGGATTGATATTTTCCAGAAATACTCTTCTATGAAGCCTCCGCTGTTCTATGAGAGGATTTTTTGGTAAAACCTTTCTCATATCTGCGACAATGTTCTGCCCAGGAAAAAGAGAAGAATCTAATGATCATGGAATATAAATCAAGACAGTCTGGATCAAGTAAAATCAATTTGACCATTATAAAAATCCTAACATTAATTTTATTGACATCCAAGTGGCTGATGGCAAGATGGGTCTTAATACGCCAATGAGTCTTCTGGGTAAGATTTCTCACAACATTAACTGTGAACTTATGATTAGAATATGGACTGCTTCACGATCCTCACCCCTTATAATAGTTGGAGACCACCAACCAACATGCTGCAAGAAAGAGAATAAAATTGGAGTTCGTGCAGAAAATTTCTCAACAAACAAATGAAGGAAATTCTGTTAAAAGCTTCAAATATGCTCAGACTTTCTATTCGCCGAAAAATAGCATGCAGCATTCAAGTAGGGAATGGCCCAAGGGAAAATTGTACCAGAAAGGCTTATAATGAGAAGAACAAAGCATATAACTGCAAACAAAACTAACCTCAACTGTACCAGAGACATCATAGCCCTCAATTTTAGCTTGAATACGTTCATTCGGAACAAATGGGCGGGTGGCATGAATCATAATACTTGATAAAAAGTTTGTGAATATCTGCACAAAATCATTTAAAGATTATTTATGTAGTGACAATCACAATCATCAATTTACTGATTGTTAATATTTGGAAATTTAACATCAGCATCAATATAAACTTTTCCTGTGAGAGCTGGTCAACCTTATGAAGATCAAGCTTCCATGAGTCAACCTTCTAATTAGGTGACAAATTTTTATGGGCCAGAGGGCCTTGTCATAAATCCCAGGAGGCCTGCTCACATCTAAGGAAACCTGCTTCCAAGAGTTCGCATGCAATGCGCTATAAAGCGGTTGACCGCCTAAGTGGAAGTGGTCCCAAACCACTCCGCTTTAACCCTAAGCGGTTGCATTAAACAGTCTAGACATTTTAAGCTCTTAAGTAGGCTCTCCCATCAAAATGGGTGCTTAAATGGGTTATAATATACGCTTCATGCGTTAAGATTAAAGTTTTCTTCTAATAATACCTGACCCGAAACCCTTTTTACAATACAATACACGTCTCGATCTATTTTCAAATTATACGAACGAAGAAACCTTAAAGTATTCTCGTTGGCGCTTTCCTATCGTCGCTCTACGCTCAAGTCTCTAAAGAATCGCCGGTAGATTTTGTCCAAATCATTTTATGTTAAATTCTCATGTCTTTCTTCTCCTTTTCAATTTTATTTCACAATTTATGTAATTTGCAAGCTGAAAGTTTAAGTTAGAAATTTATGATTTATCAATATATTTCATCTAATGTCATGTATTATAATTTTTTGATCCTATACATTCCATTTAATGTAAAGTTGCTGTATAAATTTAGTATTTTTTCTAATTACATTGTTTTTAGAATTTTTCAATGATTTTTGCTATTTTATCATTTTGTGTGTGTGTGTGTGTAATATAATTTTACTAAAGTTAAAAAAAACGCTTAGGCGGCTATACGCTAGGTGGTGCGCTAACCGCTCAGCTCCGCCTAACGCTTTTTACAACCTTGTTCGCAGGTAGACAAACTTGCTTTAACGGTCGTGCTATTTAATGTCCAGCCAAAACCTTGCACTAACACCATATATCGATAGAATACCTCTCAATATATGTAAGTTGGATATATTCAAGATTACGGGACTGCTCCCCTTCACTCATGCTACAAGTTACAGACAATACATTATTGATGGATGATATGTAATTATTTCATCACTTCCGAATTTTGAATAGGTCTAGAAGAAAGGGAAAAAAATATGATAATTTGCTATGAGAAAATGTGACCATTAAGTGTTGGTACCTCACGACCAGCAAGGGTCAGCAGCACCGTTCCTAGACCTCCACCAGTGACCCATTTGTGGGTCGAAAACCCTAACAACTCCATGAATAAAGAAAACGCAGCAACCCTGATGGAGGCATAGATCTCCTTCAGATGTTGCGTTCCTTTGATCTGCTGATGGCGGCGATGGGTGGCTGAGATTGGATCTGGGGGCTGTCGCTCCTGAGACATGTGGATCTCAATGGGTTTAAGGTTGTGGTTGCCGAGCTATCTGTAAGGAAGTCCCGGGGTGGTTGTACCACCGAGAACCTTCCGACGGTCAAGTTAGACTGGAGATCCGAGCAGAATAACGGCTTAGTGGAGTAAAAATGGCTTACTTGAACCGTCTGGAAGAGGGGTTTATATAACGGTAGTAGCAGGCGACGCAGGCACGAGAATCACGCCGGCCGTTACGCTCCCGACGTCACGCCCGCGTGATGAGCGGGACCTCCCATTAATGGTGAGACAGGCTCGTTAATAGGGGATCGTGGTGGCGTGGAATGTGGGATGTGGCCGACGGAGATCTGGTGCATGGCGAGATTCGCGGAATGGCGGTTACGCCTGCAAGCGGTGCTGTTGGTCGGTCGATAAGACCGAGGAAGATGACCTCGGCGGGAGAGCTCGCGGACGAGCAGGAGAGCCGATGTATCTTGGTTCTGCGGTAGCTCGGAGACGAGTTGTGAGGCCGAGGAGGCCAGTTGTGCAGGGGGGTCGGAAGCGAACTAGGTTCGCTCGGTAGGATGAGCGTTGGCGTGGTCTGGTCGGCCACTGTAAGTCATTTCTTGCATGCTCTGGGACACGTCATCTGCCACGTGCCCTGATCTGGGAGACCACCGAGATCGAGCATCATCATTAGCCCCCCACTCTCGTCCCGACTAGCTGACGGGTCAGGTCGAGAGTGGTTTGCCGGATCACCCGAGGTGAGCTCCTTTCCGAAGATATCGTCGGGCGTGTCTCTGGGCAGTTGGTTGTCTTTTCTGGATGAGGCCAGCAAATCAGGGCGATATCTTTTGCATTAAAGAGGGTGCGCCAGATTGTGTGCTCTTTGGTGAAGCGACGGGCCACGTGTCGGGTGCCAGTTGGCTGATGTGACGTGCTGCAGGCTTCTGGCGTCCGATGGGACGCTGCCAATATGCTTGCGACAGGTGGAGTGATAGTAGCCGTTGAGTGCAGTGAACCGTTTTGGCGGGAGTCGACCGTCGCCGTTGGATGAGGATGTCAGCTGTACAAATCGAGGGGAGGCCTGATTCGGGGTCACTCTCTCTTCCCATTTTCCTCATTCTAAGTCTTGTTAGCTCGGCGCTCTCCCTTTAGGTCGGATCTCAGCGTTCTCTTCTCGAGGATTTCTTCCCATCAGGTTAGATGTCTTTCTTCTTCTTCCTTCTACTTCTTTCCTTCTGAGTCGAGCCTCTACTTTCTTTTGGCAGGACAGATGGTTCGATCCCAGACTCTTAGTGCCTTCGGCGTTAAGTCCTGGAGGGGGGACGGCGGTGCGGTTGTGCCTCCGGCTGACTCGAGCCCTGCGCCGGATGTGCCCCCGACGGCGGGGCCACCTGCCCCGTCACGAGCTCTTGATGATTGTTCCGGCGGCGGCCAAAGGCGTACACGGGTTCCCGAACCTCAGACGAGGGATGCAGGAGAGGGCGAAGACGGAGTTCCTCTTAAGCGGAAGAGGACGATCTCTCGTGCGCCGCCGACGGAGATTCCGGAGGGGACTCCCGTGCAGGAGGGGAACGTCCAGTTCGTGGTCCCGTCGGGGCTTTCCGTTGCCGCCAGCCTTCTTGCTGGTATGGAGGAGTCGGCCAGGGGACAGATGCCACGGGGGACCTCTCGTCGCTCTACTCTCAAGTCTCTAAAGAATCGCCGGCAAATTTCGTCCAAATCATTTTATGTTAAATTCTCATGTCTTTCTTCTCCTTTAAAATTTTATTTCACAATTTATGTAATTTGCAAGCTGAAAGTTTAAGTTAGAAATTTATGATTTATCAATATATTTCATCTAATGTCATGTATTATAATTTTTTGATCATATGCATTCCATTTAATGTAAAGTTGCTATATAAATTTAGTATTTTTTATAGAATTTTTCAATGATTTTTGCTATTTTATCATTTTGTGTATGTGTGTGTGTAATATAATTTTACTAAAGTTAAAAAAACCGCCTAGGCGGCTATACGCTAGGCGGTGCCCTAACAGCTCAGCTCCGCCTAACGCTTTTTACAACCTTGTTCGCAGATAGACAAACTTGCTTTAACGGTCGTGCTATTTAATGTCCAGCCAAAACCTTGCACTAACACCATATATCGATAGAATACCTCTCAATATATGTAAGTGGGATATATTCAAGATTACGGGACTGCTCCCCTTCACTCATGCTACAAGTTACAGACAATACATTATTGATGGATGATATGTAATTATTTCATCACTTCCGAATTTTGAAAAGGTCTAGAAGAAAGGAAAAAAATATGATAATTTGCTATGAGAAAATGTGACCATTAAGTGTTGGTACCTCACGACCAGCAAGGGTCAGCAGCACCGTTCTAGACCTCCAGCAGTGACCCATTTGTAGGTCGAAAACCCTAACAACTCCATGGATAAAGAAAACGCAGCAACCCATACAGCTGTATAAACAGCTTTACCTGCAAATTGGAAGCCCATATGCATACAAAGAGAATAAAAATAAATACTAGCACCATCCAAATAACAATCTCGTTAAGAAAAGGTTAGTTGACAAAATTGAGGTACTAGATTTATCATGAATCGAAAATTATATGATCGTAAATTGATGGATCTTTACAAATTCACTATCACTATGATCAATTGCAACAAAGCCTTTTATACCAATTCTTTGGGCTGTTAGATTAGCAACCATCACATCTTGCATAGCCTGAACCCATATTAATCTAGTTCCACCCTTATCCCAATTTTAACAATGGTCTGATTAGTCTTATTGGGCCTTCAGTGTCTATAGCCGTCAATGTTAACTATTCCCTCATTCTTTTCTAAACCTTATTAAAGTTGCATTCCATATATCCTCATTCTTTTCTAAACCTTATTAAAGTTGCATTCCATATATAATGTGCCCTGATAATTCTAAACCCTTTAGATTATGATCTTCTTGATTTTGGAGGTTGATCCATTCTCTAGCCCTGTCAACCAAATATGATCATCAGGAAAAAAATAAAGCAAGGACCTAATCCAAGATATCCTTGTGAGCTAGCATATAGCTAATGTAAAGAGGTAACAACTTTATTCTAAATTATGATTAAGCATATGATTGTAGGAAAAGTATTTGTCTCATCCAAACGTTCGACATCTAATCTCCACCACATGATAGATGCCCTAATTTTCTTACGAGAAGATTTATGTATCCTCCGTTCACCTCCATAACAGCAAAGATGCTTGTATGTTTACTTTCTAAACGGTACAGATCTCAAATCATGTCTGTCCCAAATATTAAACAAGACCCGGTATAAATCTAGCCTCCTCTCCATTGAATCAAATATTGGTCATATCGGCAAATATATTGACCGATATATCATATCGGGACCCTCACGATACGATAAAACCGATAAATTTTCACCGATATTGCGATATCGGACGATATATCGTCCGTATATGACATAGGAGACACCTAGCCGATACGACTCCGATATCCGCCGATATCCGATATTTAAAACCTTGCTCCTCTCTTATATCTCGCCATCACTCTGAAGTGAGTAAATAGCTTCTATGGTCAACCTCCTTGCCATGAAAGCAAACTATTTTCTAGAGACTATCATTCAAATGTTTTCTCAATTAAATCTTTCTAAAAGTTCCATTCTACGTGTTATGTTTTATTTCTAGGCTCCTAGAAACTAGATAGTATTCACAAGCTACTATATCTCAAAATTAGGCACCAAATTTTTCCTACGGTTGTTGGGAAACTTTGTTTGTCTTTAAATTTTTCTTCAATAAGTTAGTCAGCCATACTAACCATTCATCCCCCAAACATTGTAGCCAAGAGCTCAAAAATTACCATGCCTTGAAGCTATTCCCATTTCAATTTGGAACCATAATCCTAAGTTTCTGTAATAACCAAACTTTCTAAAGCTTGCATGGTTCATTTGACTTTATCATGAAATCTCACATATGATTCCTAACAGTATATGGAAACAACTCTTCTACCTTGCTTTACATTCTCCTACTCCTAAAACCCTATAGCTTCTCTGTAATATGTTCACTTTGTTGGGCCAGGTCTCTACTTTTTCTCTCCCACATATTGTCAAGCTAGTAAATATCCTTCCCTGCATAAGTAATCTCTTATCAGTTATCATAAGCAATGCATTTAATCTTGACCACTTCTGTGCTTACTATTAAACTACATCCTCGAAGTCTACGTTGTTCATATCTTAGAAATAAGTTGTTATATTTTTTTTGCTAATACCTCTTTTATTTTAAATTATCGTTTGCCATTCTTCATTCCATCAACAACTTTCTTTTAAGTAAAAGCCCCTTCTGATCCTCTTATTAGAATATTTGCTGCGATTTTTTCCGATACAAGTAAACCATGACTTCGCTTAATATTATTCTATTCATCTATATTCTTTTTTCCAGCTCATATCATTTTATCCTTTCTAACTAAAAGGCTTTTCCTTTTAAGTTTTGTGTAGTTCTTAGATCATAATCCTTCATATTTTCTTCCTTCACTGAAGACATGTCTGACACCACCAATCACATGACCTATCACATGTCTTTTATTGGCTAGCAAAAATGGGAGCATAATAAGTAAAAATAGCTTGCAAAGATAACTACTTAATTAGTTTGAGAGATTATTTGGTAATTACCGATATTCTAACTTAGATCATATAATATCAAGAATTATGAATTCAGAACAATATTTTTTTAGCAGAAGAAGAAGAAGAAAAAGGCCATAATTTGCACTGGAAGGAAGAATTAATTAATTAATTAGGGTATTTACTACAATTCACACATCAAAATCTGCTAGAGGCTGTAGGAGATCTATTCCTAAATAAATTTGCTTACCCTAATCCATACAAATTTAGATAAATTTTTAATATAGAACTAGCTTAAGCAAACTCATTGCTAAATACAATAGAATGATCAAAGAACAAAAATCACTTTCCTCTCCTGGTGACTTATCACAAAGACATGACCGTATGGCTGCACAATTGATTTAAAAATTAAGAAATAAGCAAAGAGAAGCATTGGCAATTCGCACAATCAAAAAACAATGGGCACATACATTTCGTGAATCATTCGAACTATTCTTCTCCATAAAGAATTTTTGTGTTTGCTGGATCAAGCTGCACAGAAGAAACATAACCGGGTCAAGTACAACATGCCATAAAAATTGGTCTATATTACAGACTCATAAAACATTTTGGCATCAGTATTACAGCAAAGCATAATTTTTTTCTTCAAATAAACAAAGAACTCAAAATATTAATATGTAATGTACTCCAATCAAAGACTGCATGGAACCTTAGAGGATTACAAAGATAGAACATCATCAAGCATCATATAATACGAAGTTATCATTGGAAACAGGGAATAAGGTAAGAAAAATGTGAACCCCGATAATATATTGTAGCGGTACTGAATCCAATAAAAATGAAAGTGGGAAGAGAGAAGCATATAGATAGAGCATACCTCGTTAGACAATATGCAAAAGCCAGCACAGTTGACAATGATTGTACAAAGTTCAAAAGCCACTGCTTAACAACTTGGCTAGCTGCAGAAGGTAAAACTACAAGGTATAATGTCCTGCAAAATAAAATTAAAAGGTATCTTAATTTGACAGTCCTGCATAACATGTCACTCATAAGGTTTGCTATATATAAGAGAGGGATAACCAAGATCGGTAAAAAACCTGCAGACGAGTGTTGCTCCAGTCCAAAGCAGCAAGGGTTGAAGGTATGAGGTAATAATATAGTATGTTTTACTCTTCTTCCAGTTATTGACATTATAAATAGACTATGTTACTTATCAACGGAAACCATAAGGATCCAATTAGGGGATGGGGGCTTATGGAGGAAGTAACAAAGAAAAAGAGAGCATAACACATACATGAAGAAACGAGTTTCTGTTGAAACGCATAAACGGCTCCAGACCCCATAAAGCAAATGCGATGATTTCGACTGCTCGGGCTAATTGCATCAAGAGAGGACTTTCCTTCATAATGATATAAGATTTACTCAAAAGAGGATTTTCCTTCAGGGCATTATAAGACCTAATCATGAGAAAGGCCATCCTTCAGAACATTGTGAGTCTTAAAATATATGGTACGATCGTATGACATAATTTGTGCCTGTGGATCTGTGCTATTATATGCTTCTTATCAGTTGCCAGGAGAGGAACTGTTCTTCTACACAGTCAGTTACATGGTGAACACTTCTGTTCAGACTGGATGCTCCCAGGACTACAATGTCAGTACAGAAATCTCATATATCTGGAAAACTTTTACTCGTTGATAAATTGATGGCATTTCTTCCATCATTGAAAAAACAATCATCTGTATCCAGCCGATACATGGAAAAACTTGTCTCAAAACAACATTATTTTAACCCCTGACAACTCTGGGCATGGGGACAATCATGAACGACATGAACCGTTTATTAAGATAGCTCGCTATGTGCCTTTGAACTGCCTCTAGTGATGAAGATGAATATCACAGTTTTGACATATTAGATGCCACCAAATAATATAAAGAACCTAAAATGATCTTAGACCTACAAGGCATAGTATAATAAAGAGTCGGCGATTATCTGACCTGCACATTCCATTGCAGGTTCACAAATATACAAGTCCCATGCAAAAGTAGTGTGTGTTCAGCAAGAGATCATTCGCTAAAGCAATGAATGTTCTACTACAAGAAGTACAAATAGATTAAATTTCATGCAAATTGCTTATTATAAAATTAATAGTATCCTGATAAAGATGTCAACATGAATGCGCATGCTTACACACACACACGCGCGCGCGCGCGCGCGCGCGCGCGCACACACACATATATATATATATATATATATCATAAGAATGACATAAATGGAAAAACAATTACCTAGACAATGCCAAGCTGGTATTTTTCAAAAGAGGCGTCCCATCAGAAAAGCTTGGAATGCTGAAACATCGACACACGAAATGTTTATGTCTATGCGGGAGACAATTCAACGGCCTGTATATCCTGCCTGTTACATGAAGGCTCCAAACATCCCATCTCTGCATATAAGATCATATGTCTAAAAGGAACACCATAGACACTTGAGAGCATAACCGCTGAGGCAGGAGCAGTTGTAGACCACTCCAGTTTTGGGATAAGAGTTGGATTTAGCAGTTAAAGCGCCAGGCCCAAACTTTAAACAAAACAGCGGACCTAGGCAGGAACTGCCTGGTCTCTAGACATTTTACACCTTTTTAATTTCCTAATTAGATGTTTAATATACTATCCAAGTAATGTTATACAGAATACATCGATTTTTATACTGTTACATGCATATTCATTACATTTTTAAATAATATTATTCACATAATTTACGTTTTATTGGAATATTAGAGAAAGGAATAATGTGGTAAAGATGCCATAGGAGGGAACTTCCTCCTATGGCGTCGAAAAAATACGCCCTCTCTCATTTTTTCCGACGATCGGCACCCACCATCTTCATCGTTATCATCTAAGATGTGGGTACACCAAATTTCATGTGATTCTACAACTTTTTCACCGTTGATTTAGTAGGTTCAAAATTAACGGTTTACCGACAATAGAACTTTTTACATTGCTAAATCAACGGTGAAAAAGTTGTAGAATCATATGAAATTTGGTGTACCCACATCTTAAATGATAACGATGAAGATGGTGGGTGCCAATCGTCGGAAAAACGAGGGAGGTCATACTTTTTCGACGCCATAGGAGAAATTCCCTCATATGGCACCTTTCCTCCATTATTCTCATTAGAGAATTACTAATTAGAATATTTTTCGCATCCTTCCTTTTGGAAGTAGTTACTTAGAGAAAGTTAAAACTGTCTATTCGGCGCCTAGTAGCTTAGGCGGTAGTTGGTACTCCTTCCCGACGCTACCTACCGCTTTTAAAATCCTTGGAAAGAACAGATTTAAAGCAAACTAATATGACTACAACAACAACAACAACAACTGATCCTTTTATCCCAAGCATATGGGGTAGGCTACATGAACCAACATGAGAATCACGCCGGGTCCAGCACATGAATCCTCTGTCTCCACTCACTTCTATCGAACAATATACTTTCATTCAGTCCTTTGGCAACCATATCGTTTCGTATCACCTCCATCCATATTTTCTTCGGTCTCCCTTTTCCCCTTTTGCCATTACCCATATCGAGAGTATCTATTCGTCGAACCGGTGCTTCCATAGGTCTGCGTCGCACATGACCAAACCATCTAAACCGGTTTTCCCGCATCTTCTCCTCCACGGGTGCTACACCAACTTTTGCACGAATATCCTCATTTCGCACCTTGTCTTTTCTAGTGTTACCGCACATCCAACGAAGCATGCGCATCTCCGCTATGTGCATCTTCTGTGTATGATGCTTCTTAGGAGCCCAGCATTCTGTACCATATAATAAGGCAGGCCGAATAGCGCTCCGATAAAACTTCCCTTTCAATTTTAACGGAAAGTTACGATCACACAAAATCCCTGTTGCACTCCTCCATTTCAACCAACCAGCTTGGATCCTTTGATTAACATCACTATCGATCTCCCCATTCCTTTGGATGATGGAACCTAGATATCTAAACTGGTCGCTCGGTGATATCTCTTGCCCTTCCAATGTTATACCAATATGGTTTTGACTTCTCTGGCTACTAAATTTGCAGTGCATATATGCTGTCTTGGACCTGCTCAATCTGAATCCCCGAGATTCCAATGTTTGTCTCCATAATTCCAATTTGGCATTAACCCCAAATTGAAATTATGGAGACAAACATTGGAATCTCGGGGATTCAGATTGAGCAGGTCCAAGACAGCATATATACACTGCAAACTAATATGACTGATTTATAAAAATCCAAATGTCAGTGTGATGGAGCTTCGGATCTCCTTCAGACGATGTCCTTCATCGATCCTGCGATGGCTGTCTTGGATGGCTGTGATTTGGTTTTGGAGTTGTTGAGTGTGGATCTCAATTGGTTGGTGTTGGGCGCCGAGCTACCTGCAAAGAAATCCTGGGATGGGTGACCACCGTAGGATCCTCCGACGATCAAGTTAGAGCCGAGGAATAGAAACAAAATAGCGGCGTATTGAGATAATTCGAGATCCCCGAGTCGTCTGAGATAGGGGTTTATATAGGGGTCGCGTGGAGCTAGCGGGCGCGAGATCACCGCCGTCAGTTACGTCCCCACGTTATTCTCGTATTGAATGGCGGGATGCGCCCATTAATGGAGGGATATGCTAGCGTGGGGCGTGGATCGTGAGGAGGCGGATATCTCGTCCTGGCGATAAACGCGGAGCCGTTGCGGAGCGCATGGGATCTGCGCTCCCGGTAGATCGAGGGAGGCCGAGGGAGCACGTCGGAGGCTCGAAGACCAGCCTAGAGGCCGGGGAAGCTCGGCACATCGGATGCTCAGAGACAAGCAAGAAGACCAAAGAAGCTCGGCATGTCGGATGCTCGGAGACGAGCAAGGAGACTGAGATAGCTCGGAGGCGAGCTGTTGGTAGATTCCCAGGTGAAGGCGGAATGCATTCAGGGAGGTCTCCTGGAAAGTCGGACATGTTCCCCGAGACGAAGTCCCGAGAAATCCTCACAATGCAACTCGTTTATCCTACCCCCATAGCCTTCGGGACACGTCATCCGCCACGTGTCGTAATCCGAGGAGACATCACTTGTGAGCATCATCATTAGCCCCCTACTCTCGTTCCGACCTATCCAAGGGTCGGGTCGAGAGTCGTCTACTCGGTCTTTCTTCTGCTCAATTTAGCGCCAAGGAATCGTAACGCGAATCGCCTGAGAACGGCATGGCGTTTGGCGGTCACGTCGTTTTGATCTTTTGGGCCCACATGTCACCTCGTCGCGCAACTGAATCTTCGCACGTATCCCCGATGGCGTCAGCGGATCAAATGAAATGATCGCGCTTTAAAGAGAGGGCACCGTTTCAGTCGGTCGCCTGTTGGGATACGGGCCATGTGTCGGGCGTCAGTTGGCGGACGCGACAAGCTGTCGCTTGTCACCTGCAACCGAAGGGACGTCCCTAATGGCCGATCGACACGTGGAGCTCTGACGGCTGGCAAGCGCGACATTTTGTTTTGGCGAGAGTCGATCTGGGCCGTTGGATACTTTCTTTGGGGTGTATAAATAGGAAGGGACCCCTCTAGGGCCAACACTTCCGCCATAATTTGCTTTCGTTGTCGAAAATTGCTCGGCGCTCCTTCCTTTTAGATCGGATCGTCCGTGATTTTTCCTCGGCGAGGGCGTTGGATCCATCTTTTCTTATGGCAGGAACCTACCCCACACGGTCAAGCCGAACAGGAGTATGCTCGGTGACCTCTTGGTGAGGGCTTTAGATCCTTAGCGTTGATGGGTAGAAAGCTACCCGCTAGGGACGGACCGGACAGGAAGTTGCTTGGTGGCCTCGCAACGAGGGCTTTAGATCCTTAGCGTTGTTGGGTGGGAAGCTACCCGCTAGGGATGGACCGGGCAGGAAGCTGCTCGGTGGCCTCGCAATAAGAGCTTTAGGTCCTTAGCGTTGTTGGATAGGAAGCTGCCCGCTATGGATGGACAGAACATGGAAGATGATCTGTGGCCTCGTTAAGAGGGTTTTATATCCTTAGCATAGATGGAAAGAAAACTACCCGCTAGGGATGGAACGGGCAGGGAAGCTTCTTGGTGGCCTCGTTAAGAGGGCTTTAGATTCTTAGCGTTGTTAGGTAGGAATCTACCCGCTAGGGAGGGACCGGACAGGAAAGCTGCTCAGTGGCCTCATTAAGAGGGCTTTAGATCCTTAGCGTTGATGGGTAGGAAGCTGTCCGCTAGGGATGGACCGAGCAGGGAAGCTTCTCGGTGTCCTTGTTAACAGGGCTTCAGATCCTTAGCGTTGTTGGGTAGGAAGCTACCCACTAGGGATGGACCGGGCAGGGAAGCTGCTCGGTGGACTCACAACGAGGGCTTTAGATCCTTAGCGTGAATGGGTAGGCAACTACCCGCTATGGGTGGACCAGACAGGGAGGTTGCTCGGTGGCCTCATTAAGAGGACTTCAGATCCTTAGCATGGTTGGGTAGGAAACTACCTGCTAGGAATGGACCGGGCAGGGAGGCCGATCGGTGGCCTCGTTAAGAGGGCTTTAGGTCCTTAGCGTTATTGGATAGGGAACTACCCGCTAGGGATGGACGGGGCAGGAAAGCTGCTCGGTGGCCTCGTTAAGAGGGCTTCAGGTCCTTAGTGTAAATTGGTAGGAAGCTACCCCTAGGGATGGACCGGGCAGGAAGCTGCTCGGTGGCCTCATAATGAGGGCTTCAGATCTTTAACGTAGATGGGTAGGAAGCTACCCTCTAGGGATGGACCGGGCAGGAAGCTGCTCAGTGGACTCGTAATGAGGGCTTCAGATCCTTAGCGTAGATGGGTAGGAAGTTACCCACTAAGGATGGACCGGGCAGGAAGCTGCTCGGTGGCCTCATAATGAGGGCTTCAGATCCTTAGTGTAGATGGGTAGGAAGCTACCCGCTAGGGATGGACCGGGCAGGAAGCTGCTCGGTGGCCTCGCAATGAGGGCTTCAGATCCTTAGCGTAGATGGATAGGAAGCTATCCGCTAGGGATGGACTGGGCAGGAAGCTGCTCGGTGGCCTCGCAATGAGGGCTTCAGATCCTTAGCGTAGATGGATAGGAAACTACGCGCCAGGGATGGACCGGACAGAGAAGCTGCTCGGTGGCCTTGTTAAGAGGGCTTTAGATCCTTAGGGTAGATGGATAGGAAACTACCCGCTAAGGATGGACCGGGCAAAGAAGCTGCTCTGTGGCTTCGTTAAGAGGGCTTCAAATTCTTAGCGTAGATGGGTATGAAGCTACCCGCTGGGGATGGACCGGGCAGGAAGCTGCTCGGTGGCCTCGTAATGAAGGCTTTAGATCCTTAGCGTAGAAGGGTAGGAAGCTACCCGCTAGAGATGAATCGGACAGGAAGCTACCCGCTGCGGATGCGCCGAGCAGGAAGCTACCCGGCGGCCCCGCGAGAAGGGCTTTTGAGTTTCCCATGGGCCCTCACGGGATGTCGTTCAAACTTCCATAGGCCGCATTGGCGGGAGTGGGAGTGTCGTTCAACCTTCCGTAGGCCGCATGGCTGCCCTTGAAGACAGGAATGGCCGACACGTGGCCGTTCCATATCGGGAAATTGAGACGCCCAGCGATTCGTGTCTCTACACTAATAAACTTTCAGCCGTTGGAAGATTTTGTTGAGGCTATAAATAGCGAAGGTATGTTGGCTTCTCTCTAGCCTTGTGTTTCTGAAGATGGTCGGGCGTCCGTGTGTGCTCATCAGGGAGATCATTTCTCGTGCCGATGTGTATCTTTATAGCCTCGATCGCTCCGAACAGATGTACGAAGTGGTGATAGACCGCGTGGAGGGCCACTTTAGACGCCTTCTTCCCCAGTGATCTCTCCTCCAACTGCTCATTTACACAATCTGGAGGATGTCCCCGGGTCTGCACAATACCCTATCTCCGCGGCTGAGGGACGAGACGATCGAAAAGTTGCACTCGCTCTACCACCTCGGCCTGATCTCGCAGAGCAGACGGGAGCGGTCGGTGGGTATTCTTCTGGAGTGTTTCCAGAAAAGACAAATCGTTGCTTCTTGCCTGTCAGATCAGGCCCCCGACACTTCCGTGGCATCTAGGATCCACGGGCACCGTCAGAGGGAGCAGGCGAAGGAAGCTCAGGCTTGGCTGCAGGAGATCTGCTCGGAGTACCATCAACAGTGCTTTCTTGATCCCCGTCTCCCTCTATTGTAATTATTGTAAGGCCGGGGAGCCTATAATATCCTTTAATCAATAAAGTTCGTTTTTGGCGCTAGGCTGTTGTCTTCTTTTTCTCTTCTTGTACAATTTTTAAACCTTAACTAAATGCCAACCGGAACAACTTTATTTATTTCAGAAAGAGGGTACAGATGCATTTTTTTAATTTGTACAGCTTGAGCTTTTCAGCGTTGTATGGCCGAAGGGCATCACTTTGTAGCAGTATACCCTCCGGTCAGTAGTAAAAGCGGTCAGTTTTTCGTCGGCCGGGTTCATCCTGATCTGATTGTAACCCGAGAAGGCGTCCATGAAGCTCAATAGTTTGTGGCATGCCGAGCTGTCTACAAGTTGGTCTATCCGAGAGATGGGATAGTTATCTTTGGGGCAGGCCTTGTTTATGTCTGTGAAATCGACACACATGCACCATTTCCCGTTTGCCTTCTTGACCATGACTACATTTGCAAGCTTACCAGAGTAGTCCAGATTCCTGATAAAATTAGCGGCGAGCAGTCGATCCATTTCGTCTTCTATCGCCTTTTACTTAGCCGGCGCAAAGCTTCTTTTCTTTTGTCGGACAGGCTTTGCTTGTGGGAGATCACTCTATAGGGTCAATTCCGGGCATGTCCGCCGGCGTCCAAGCAAAACGTCCGAATTATCTCGAAGAAAGCGGATCAGTTCTTCACGGTTATCCCTAGTCAGTAGAGAGCCAATCTAGACTGTTCGGTCGTTGACCCCTTCTTCGAGTAGTACTTCCGTTAATGCTTCTACTGGGACGCCACTGAGTTCCATTTGGTCGCCGCGCGTATCTAAAGACCCCTGGAAGTCAGGTATGTCCTCAAAATCTTCGCTTTGATCTCCGGCAGTGGACATCAAAGTGAGGCAAATCCTAGCGGTTTGCTGGTCTCCGTGTGCCCGGCCTATTCCCCCTTGATCTGAAGGAAACTTGATCGCAAGGTGATAAGTTGAGATCTGGGCTCATAGAGCGTTTAAGGTCGGATGTCCTAGAAGAATGTTGTAGGACGAAAGGACTTTGGCGACGAGAAAATCCACAGGTATGGTCAGTGTATGTCCCGCTTCTCCAATGTTGAGTAGAAGGATGACCAATCTCTTAGCAGGGACGGAGTGATTGGTGAACCCCGAGAGTACATGGGAGGTAGGTCGCAGGTCGGATGGTCCTAACCCCATACGCTGGAAGCAGTCGTGGAACAGGATATCCGCCGAGCTCCCTGAGTCGACCAAAATCCTCTAGACTTCTTAACGGTGGACTCTGGCCGTTATTACTAGTGGGTCGTTGTGAGGTAAGGATATACCGTGGAGGTCTTCATCGGTGAAGATGATGGGCTCATCTTTCCTGCCCTTCTTCTGGGGTGGAACGCCTACATTCTCGACCGGGAGGAGGCGGTGGTTTCCGCCATCTTCTCGAGCAGGATCCGAGGTAACGACCATGATTTAGCCGATCGCTAACTCCCCAAGAGGGTGCTGGTTCTGTTGCTCCCGCTCTGCCTGCCGCTTGTCCCGCAAGTACTTCACCAGGTGGCCGAAACGGATCAACTCCTCGATGTAGTCACGGAGTTATTTGCAGTTTTCGGTCGGGTGGCCATGCGACCTATGGAAGGTGCAGTACGGGCCTCGGAGACTCTTGCCCGCCCTTTGGGTCACCGGCGGGAATTTGAAGAACCTCTCGCCCTTTGTCTCCCCTAGCAGCTCGGTCTGGGAGATGTTTAGGGGGGTGTACTCCTGAAACCTCGATGAGTAAAGCTTCGGACGGTCGACCTTCTTATCCTTTCTGCCCCATTTCTTTTGGTCGGTTTGATCGCCTCTGGGCAGATTTGAGTTCACATCAGATTCGAGTTGGATCTCCCGCTCGGTCCAGACTTTTATATCGGCCATGGTCTTAGGTTGCGCTAATGCAAAAGAGCGGAGCCACTCTTTGTGCCTAAGACCCGACCTCAACATGGTGATGACCGTTTCATCACGGTGCTCGGGGACCTCGAGGACCGCGTTGTAAAAGCGGGTGACATATCTTTTGAAGGATTATTTGTCTCCGCTCTTGATGGTGAACAATAGTCAACCGTCCTCTTCTGCCGTCGATTCGCGACCGAGGAATTGGGAGACCGGCTCGTCGGAGGTCGAGATGGAGCGTGGCGTAAGTCCTCGGAACCAGTCCCGACCTGCCCGGATTAGGGTGGTGGGAAAAGCACGGCATTGGGCTACGTCCTAGTTATCTTGGAAGCTCATGCCCGCTGTAAATGCGTCCAAGTGATCTTATGGGTCGAACTTCCCGTCGAAAAGCGCCACCTTAGGCAGCTTGTTCTTGGATGAGACATGTTCGGCCAGCAATTTCTCAGTGAAGGGCTTCGTGAGAGGATCCGCGGAATACCTAGCCCCTTCGTATCGTCCTATACCCTTGATCTTCTTTTCGAAGGCCTCGAGTCGGTGATGGTAACCCGAGGATTCCGCACAGTCGGAGTGGTGGCTATCCCTACTCCGGGTCTGCGCCAGGTGCGGTTGCAATTCTGCTCTATCAGGTGTCTTAGATCCCCGGACGAGGCTCTTCTCGAATAGTCCCTGCGGTCGTCATTCTCGCGATCCCGGCAAGAGTGGGGGTGTCGGTCATGCCTGGAAGCAAGCAAGCTGACCAACACCTCCTCGGAAGGAGAGAACGCGCGACGGGCATTGGGGCGACAGCCCAATCTTTCCTGGGACCGTGGCGTGGAGCTGTCCAGCGTCCAGCGGGTCATGGAATCAGTCGCCGTGTGTGGGTTAAGGTGGCCAGAGTCGGCCCGCTGGCGCTCAGTGGCGCTGTGACGAGGGTGAGGTAGATCGGGGGCTTGAGTGTACCCGTCCGTCCTTCGGCGGACGTCGTTATCCCGGGGAGGCGGAGCCGCGCTCGGTGGTTAGGGCCCGCCGCTTGAACGCGGACGAGGGCATCTACCAACGTCGTGAGCCGGTCTATCTAGACGGGAAAGGTGTGGATAGTATTAGGAGGGGGAGGCGAGCCGCTCCCGTCTCCGTTGTGGCGGCTCGTGTTTGGATCACTGCGGTCATCGCTCGCCATTGGATCGAGAGGGGAAGATCAACTTTTTGGCGGAACAAAATAAGTCTTTCGTTCTCACAGACGGCGCCAACTGATGGAGTTTTGGATCTCCTTCAGATGTTGTCCTCCGTCGATCCTGCGATGGCTGTCTTAGACGGCTGTGATTTGGTTTTGGAGTTGTTGAGTGTGGATCTCAATGGGTTGGTGTTGGACGCCGAACTACCTGCAAAGAAATCTCGGGATGGGTGACCACCATAGGACTCTCCGACGATCAAGTTAGAGCTGAGGAATAGGAGCAGAGTAGCGGCGTATTAAGATAATTTGGGATCCCTGGGTCGTCTGAGAGAAGGGTTTATATAGGGGTCGCGTGGAGCGAGCGGGCGCGAGATCACCGCCGTCAGTTACGCCCCAGCGTTATTCTCGCCTTGAATGGCGGGATGCGCCCATTAATGAAGGGATGTGCTAGCGTGGGACGCGGATTGTGGGGAGGCGGATATCTCGCCCTGGCGATATACGCGGAGCTGCCGGGGCGCATGGGATCTGCGCTCCCGGTAGATCGGGGGAGGCCGAGGAAGCTCGACACGTCGGAGGCTCGAAGACGAGATTGGAGGCCAAGGAAGCTCGGCACATCGGAGGCTCGGAGACGAGCCTGGAGACCGAGGAAGCTCGGCACGTCGGATGCTCGGAAACGAGCAAAAAGACCGAGGAAGTTCGGCACGTCGGATGCTCGGAGACAAGCAATGAGACTGAGATAGCTCGGAGGCGAGCTGTTGGTAGATTCCCAGGTGAAGGCGGAATGCATTCAGGAAGGTCTCCTGGAAGGTCGGACAAGTTTCCCGAGACGAAGTCCTGAGGAATCCTCACAATGCAACTCGTTTATCCCACCTCCGTGGCCTTCGGGACATGTCATCCGCCACGTGTCGTAATCCGAGGAGACACCACTTGTGAGCATCATCGCAGTGAATCTCCAAATATGCCCGGTCACTTACGATCACGGCAACCCATCTCTTGTCCATAGTTTCCCTGCCCAGTAATTGGGAACTAAGTGAAACATTGTTAAAACCTTTATGAAGCCTTGCATCGTAACTGAACCCATTTAGCTGTCAAAAGGCTTAGATGATCGAGGTTATTAATATCCGGTTTGTGTCAGTTTGGTGTTTTCTATATTATACAGCATATAACAACCAATTTCTATCAAGAAAATTAGTCAATAGCGGATATCCAAATCAACAATGATGATCGAATGTGTTACACCTCATTCAATGAACTGCATTAAAATTCTACATCTCTATTTCAAGCTTTAGCTAAATTGAAATTAACTGAAAGACACAATTAGACTTAGCTCAAACATTTCATCAGAATAATCATCGAGACAAAAGATAGCATACCAGAGAGCTCGACGACAGCGAGGAGACCCAAGAAAAATGCAAATGGCGCCAGCTCTTCGCTTCACAACTCTTCAAAAAATTCAAAGGAAACAGAAATAAAAACAAATCGACAGTAAAGAAAATCGATCGATATCCTCGTAGCATCGCTAATCTTTACCTCAAATCGGTTGCTGCGGCCGCTGTAGATCCTCAGAGCGCCGGATTCGTAGGGCGGCAGCTGCAGGGAAGCTCCAACGGCCATTATGGGCCTCGAGTGAGGCTAGGGTTAGGGTTAGAAAGGGGGAAGAAAAGGAGAATTAGGTTTTTTTCCTTGTCGATTGAGGGAGAGGGAGAGAAAAGCAAGAAAGGAAACAGAATAAAGAAAAGGTTGTTAATTCGATTTCGAGGAGAGCATTCCAAGCATCGATCATGAAAACGGCGCATGCCACGTGTCCTGCTGTGGTGGCGACAAGGTGTTCGTGTGTTAGATGTGCTTATAAGAAGGACCGACCAAGACCGTACTTAGGAGTATAGCTCCATGTTTAAGTGTGAGATCAAAATCCATACGCCTATGCATTTTTGCTGTATAACTAATTTAATATGGGTTTATCAACCTTGGTATATAGATAAATATTTTTGGGGAAAATAACTAAATACCTTAGCATAGATGTCTCATTTTATCTTCCAGTATATGCTTTATGGACGATCTTTTTAAGATAAGCTTCTTTATACAGAACAACCAAATGCTTTCATTATTTGGCGAGAAACTACAAAAACTGCTACGACTTACAATCAACGTCAATCCAATGCTTAACAATGTCAGTTGTTCCTTTGATAAATACAGTTAATTATATTGAATAATTTATAATAATTTGTTTTAAATCATTGTTGATTTACCACTTAGGGCAGCACGTGGAGGGGGCCAGCAGTCGGCGGTGTTAGCAACGGAGGAGGAGATCAGAGGCGGTGACGTCTCATGCCATGACAAAGAAGATGGGTGTTTTGTGCTCTATGAATATTTTGATGGCATGGCAAATTAAACGGTAATGCTGAGGTGGCACTATTTTGGAGTTTTTATTATTTTGGCAGTTTTCTTTTAATGATGCTCGTAAGTGGGAATTCCTCAGATCACAACATGCGGCAAATGACGTGTCACCCGCGACAGCCTACTAGATTCCTTGAGGCTACCGAGGTAAAATCAGTGTGGGCACTGCACTTCTTACCCACGAGCAATCTGGCAGCCGAACTTACACCCCTCCTCTTCAGCTCGCCTCCGAGTTATTGCAGAGCTGAGCTTTCTAGGCCTCCCGGCTCGTCTCCGAGTCATCTGCCGAGCTAAGCCTCCCCAGCTCTCCCGATCAAACGAGAACGCAGATCCCTAACGCTTCCGCAACAGCTCCGCGTATCTCACCAAAGCGAGATAACCGCTGCCCCACGTCCCGCGTCCCATGCTGGCGCATCCCCCATTAATGAGCGTATACCATCATTAATGGAGGGATCCCATCATTCACACAGGCGTAACGTCAAGGGCATAACTGACGGCGAAGATCCCGCACCTGCTCGCTCCATGCGACCACTATAAAAAAAACCTCTCAAACGACTCAGGTAACGCAATTTAACTCCAATAAGCCACTACTCTGCCAAAATTCCTCGGCTCTAACTTGATCGTCGGAGGGTCCTACGGTGGTCACCCATCCCGGGACTTACTTGCAGGTAGCTCGGCTTCCAACTCAAACTCAACCCATTAAGATTCATACGCTCAAGGAGACAACCTTCAACTCAAATCTCAGCTGCTCAACAACGCTCGCTACAAATCGACGGAGGACAGCATCTGAAGGAGATCATACCCTCCATCAGTTGGCGCCGTCTGTGGGAACGAAAGATTCTTTTTTTTGTTCCACCATAAAAGTTGATCTTCCACCCTCAATCCAATGGCGAGCGACGACCGCAACGATCCGAATACGAGCCGCCACAACGGAGGTGGGAGCGGCTCGCCTCCCCTCTTAATGTCATCCACGTCTTATCCGCCCGGATAAACAGGCTCATATCATCGGTCGATGCCCTCATCCGCGTTCAAGCGGCGGGCCCTACCTACCAGACCGCGGCTCCCCCTTCCGGAATAACGACGCCCGCAGAAGGACGGACAGGCACACTCATGTCCTCGATCCACCTCACTCCCATCACGGCGCCACCGAGGGCCGGTGGGCCGACTCTGGCCATCTTAACCCATGCGTGGCAATTGATTCCATGACCCACTGGGCGCCAGACAGCTCCACGCCGCGGTTCCAGGGAAGGCTAGGCCGTCGCTCCGATGCTCGTCGCGCGTTCTTTCCCCCCGAGGAAGTGTCGGTCAGCTAGCCTGCTTCCAGGCATGATCGATGCCCTCACTCTCACCGGAACCGCACGAACGACGAGCACCGAAACTACCCGAGAAGGGCCTCGCCCGAGGATTTGAGACACCTGATAGAGCAAAATCGAACCCGCACCGCTGTGCAGACCATGAGCGGGGACAGTCGCCACTCCAACTATGCTGAATCCTCAAGTTACCACCACCGACACGAGGCCCTCGAAAAGAAGATCGAGGGCATATGGAGAGACGGCCATCCGTCCGGCAAAAGGGCTAGACATTCCGTGGATTCTCTCACGAAGCCCTTCGCCGAGGAATTGCTAGCCGAACGTGCCTCATCCAAGAACAAGCCGCCCAAGGTGGCGCTCTTTGACGGGAATTCCGACACAAAAGATCACTTGGACGCATTTACAGCAGGCATGGGCTTCCAAGATAACTCGAACGCAGCTCAATGCTAAGCTTTCCCCACCACCCTCATACAGGCTGGCCGGGATTGGTTCCGATGTCACGACCCAAAATATTAGCTCGCGACCAGCACTTAAATCACGCGACGTCTGTAAGTCCACGTTGCGACCCCCGGTTCTTACGGGGAGGCGGAAACGGTATAAAAATCAAATTTTTAGCGCATGGGGCAACATGGACTAACAAAGTCGGGATCTTTTCCTAAACTAAAGCTAGCAAACAAGCTAAAGAGAGTTAGCTACTCGGAAATATGGTTATACCTAAACTTGAACTCCTTCTTCTTGAAACCTTGTAGAGGTTGATGGTTCTCTTCTCGTCGCCTTCTTCCGTCGAAGATGGATCCACCTGAGGGTTCAACCTTCGGGCTCTTTCTCGAACTTTGAGTGAACTAGAATCTCCGGCTTGCTAAACCCTTGATCCTAGAGTGAGTAGAGAGTGTCTAAGGGGTGCTTTTCTTTTAAGGAGAGGGATTCTCAACACATGAGAAGGATTCTCCTTTGGCTAGAGGAAGAAGAAGATGAAGTGAGGAGAGAGAAGCTAAATGATAGAATGAGCTATTTTCTTTTGCAACCATAACTAAAAGAAAAGGAATTATCTAATTAATAATAATAATTGAAATGAGAATAGTTGATGGTTGTTTTGGAATGACCACTATCATACTTCATTAAATGAAATGTAAGCTAGAATCAAGGAGCATCCTTGCAAAGTAATGATGATGGTCAAACATTCAACCATGGTCAACAAGTCAACCATGGTCAACAAGTCAACAAAACCAACCATAACATAATTTCATTTAATTACTATTATTAATTGATATCTCACTAATTCATTAGGGTTTGGAAAAAAGACGACTGTCAACTGTGCATGCGCACCCGTTCCGAAACCCTAATGAAAAACCTCTTCTTCCGCTTCAAACAACTGTGCATACACACCTGCATTCTCGTTCCGAGGAACAAGAATACTGAGAGAGAAAAGCAACCCCAAAACATATACCAGTATCCGGCTCAAACCAGAGCCCGTTGGCAATATCCGTCCGGACTCCAAACGTGCACAAATGCGCGGATGAGAACGAACCCTATCGCAAAACCATGCGACCTCTACTCTATTTTGCCCAGAGGCGAATACCCTTTGTGTGGGACTCTAAAGACTCGACACTACGCTGGCAGTGGGTTTAACCACAGACCGCAAGCGGCACTAGCTGTGCGTAACGGTCCCCAGGTAGACGCCGACAAGAAGGCTGACGAGGTGAACCCCATCTGAACTCCTACTGAGTCTGAATGTGACATTCTCCGTACAGTCCGGTCTATTCGTCTGATACATCGCATGTCGGGCCTAGGGGGCGGTAAAACGTCAGTCCCCCAATAGCGGTACAAGTCGTGTCGGAGTGAAGCCCAAAACACCCTGAGATAACACTGGAAGCCTACCAGTATATCTCGCTTGCCCTGGCCAGGGACTACTCGTGTAATGGCTCTCCTAGACACAGCGCGATGTCAACCCCCAATACCGGGAGAGACGAATCCTGTCTAACCGTCACTGCCTCCAAGTGCTTCGGGACTGCACCCAACCACTACCTGTTTGCACGACTCCTTTGAGCCGTGGTAGGGTAGTAGTCAAAGTACAGTGGGAACACACTCGAGGCAAAGTGCCAGTGTCAAGTCAGCGGACTAAGCTGTACTCATGTCACCTGGGAACTGATAACTGACGATAGGTATAATACCAACCTGTCAGTTCCCGACGAGTCCTGTCCAGTGTACTCGTAACCTAACGAGCACCCGTATACTATCTCCAGTACGACGTACTGATGGCTGTGGGACAGACCATCTCCCACACTGGGATGAGAAGCGCATACGCTAGTCTACTCCGGAGTATCGATGCCCTGTCTCGATAGTCCTGCGACTAGGGACCTGTATAAGGATGTGCTTATAGATTACCCAGCCCCCACTAGTGTGACTGCCATCACAACGCTGGTAATCAAGCAAAGATCCTAAGGGCTCCACTAATGCGTATAGGTGATATCGCAAAATAAACACATGTACACATTGAAGTAGAAACAAACCAAGTAGCATACTACTATATTGAGCAAGATTGTTTATACAAGGTGAATATCCCAAGCTTCCATTAAGTAATATACAAACTAGTATGATACAGTAATGGCCTCTAGGGCATATACACTAACAATCTCCCACTTGCACTAAGGCCATGTACTGGCGTATCGAAGACCTATCATCTCGATCAGCCGCTCGAACTGAGTCTGGGGTAGGGCCTTGGTGAATGGATCTGCAGTGTTTTCTTCTGAAGCAACCCTCCGAACCTCGATCTCCTTGCGATCCACGATCTCCCTGATCAGGTGATACCGCCTCAAGATGTGCCTGGATCTCTGATGGAACCTGGGTTCCTTCGCTAAAGCTATAGCCCCGTTGTTGTCGCAATACAGAGGTATTGGGTCAACAATGGACGGAACCACCTGAAGTTCTTTCAAGAACTTCCTTATCCAGACAGCTTCTTTTGCGGCATCAGATGCAGCGATGTATTCCGCTTCCATCGTCGAGTCTGCAACGGTTTCCTGTTTGGAACTCTTCCAACACACCGCCCCTCCGTTGAGGGTAAAGACAAAACCCGACATGGACTTGGAATCATCCTTGTCACTCTGGAAGCTGGAGTCAGTAAAGGCCTCGATCTGGAGGTCTTTTCCGCCATACACCAAGAACATCTCCTTAGTCCTTCTCAGGTACTTAAGAATGTTCTTTACTGCTATCCAGTGTTTCTCCCCAGGGTTTGACTGATACCGGCTTACTACACTCAGTGCATAAGCTACATCCGGTCTGGTACACAACATCGCATACATTATAGAGCCTACCGCAGAAGCGTAGGGTATAATAGACATGCGATCCCTTTCCAAATCAGTCTTGGGAGACATCTCTTTAGAGAGGGTGATCCCGTGACAAGCCGGTAGGTTACCGCGCTTGGAATCTTCCATACTGAATCTTTTCAGTATAGTGTCGATGTACCTGGACTGTGAAAGTCCTAATATCCTCTTGGATCTATCACGATGGATCTGGATCCCCAGGATGTATGAGGCATCACCCAGGTCTTTCATGGAGAACCTGTGTGACAAGAACCCCTTGACAGATTGTAGCATAGGAATGTCATTTCCTATTAAGAGAATGTCATCCACGTAGAAAACAAGGAATACTACAGTTCTCGCTACAAATCTACTATAGATGCATGGTTCATCTGGATTTTTGATAAAGTCAAATTCCTTGACCGTCTCATCAAAACAGATGTTCCAACTCCGCGATGCCTGCTTTAGTCCATAGATGGACTTAAGCAACTTGCACACCTTTCCGCTGCTCCCACTCTGAATGAAACCCTCTGGCTGATCCATATAGACACACTCCTCTAAATTTCCATTTAGAAAAGCGGTTTTTATGTCCATCTGCCAAATCTCATAATCGTGGAAGGCAGCAATGGCAAGAAGGATCCGAATGGATTTTAGCATAGCCACTGGAGAAAAGGTTTCGTCATAGTCCAAGCCAGGTCTTTGACGGAAACCCTTTGCTACAAGTCTAGCTTTATAGGTCTCAACCTGTCCATCTACACCAATCTTCCTTTTGAAGATCCACTTGCATCCTACGGGTTTTACCCCGTCTGGAGCAATGTCCAACGTCCATACTTTGTTGGTGTACATGGACTCCATTTCGGTCCTCATTGCATCCAGCCATTTTACTGAGTCAACGCTCTGAACGGCCTGCTGGAAGCTAGTAGGCTCATCATAATCTATGATGCAATCCTCTCTATCCCCGTCTATGAGAAAACCATAGTATCTCTCGGGCGGATGAGACTGCCTACTACTCCTGCGGAGCGGCGTAGGAATGTCCTGTTCATTTGAACCCTCTGGTTCCACTAAGCTTTCAGTAATAGTCTGTGGTTCTGGAATTTCTTCCAGTTCTACTGCGCTCCCACTTAATTCTTTTTCTAAGAACTGGTGTTCTAGAAAGTGGGCATGACGAGAAACAAGAACTTTTTGTTCCTCCTCGTAGTAGAAGAGATATCCCTTGGAATTCTTTGGATATCCCACAAACTTACACAGTACTGAGCGCGCCTCGAGCTTGTCCGCATGCTGCTTTTTAACAAAAGCTGGACTTCCCCAAGTCTTAATATGACTGAGATGGGGTCTCTTCCCACACCACATCTCATATGGTGTAGTAGGCACAGTCTTAGTAGGAACTCGGTTCAAAAGGTACGCAGCTGATTCTAGCGCATACCCCCAGAAAGATCGCGGTAACTCAGCGTTACTCATCATGTACCGTACCATATCCAATAGGGTTCGGTTCCGTCTCTCCGATACACCGTTGTGTTGCGGAGTGTATGGAGGAGTAAGCTGAGAGAGAATTCCATTCTCTTTTAAGTAATACAGGAACTCGGCACTTAAGTATTCTCCACCTCGATCCGATCTTAGAATCTTGATACTTTTGCCGGTCTGTTTTTCCACTTCATTCTTATATTCCTGGAACTTTTCAAAATCTTCGGACTTATGTTTCATTAAGAAGACATAACCGTATCTTGAAAAATCATCCGTAAAAGTAATGAAGTAAGAATAACCGCTTCGCGCATGTGTAGACATTGGACCGCACACATCGCTGTGTACGAGTCCCAAGAGCTCGCTCGCTCTTACTCCGTGTCCAGTGAACGGAGTCTTTGTCATCTTTCCTTTGAGACAGGATTGACAAGTGGCATATGATTGATATTCGAACGGATCCAAATATCCTTCTGTATGTAACTTAGTCAACCTTCTCTCATTGATGTGACCCAGTCTACAATGCCATAAGAAAGTCTAATTGATATCTGGAGACTTTCTTTTGTGTGTATTCTGGACATTGAAAATCTGTGGTTGGTTTAATACGTATATACCATTGCTCAGTGTACCTGACCCAATCAGAACTTGATTAAGGTGAATGTTTACAACATTACTTACAAACGCTAATTCATAACCTTCTTTAGAAACCAAAGATACAGAAATGATATTACAAGTTGCGTTGGGTACAAAAAAGCAATTACGCAAAACCAAAACATGCCCATCTGACATTCCCAGGTGATAGTCCCCCACGGCTTTAGCATCCATGCTAGCTCCGTTCGCAACTCTGAGGGTCATGTCACCTGCCTTCAAAAACCTACGGTTTCTCAACGCCTGCAAAGAATTACAGATATGAGATCCTGATCCGGTATCCAATACCCAGGAAGTAGAGTTTATAGAAAGACAGTTCTCAATAACATACACACCTGAAGCTGAAGCCGCAACCTGCTTCAATTCCTGTGTCCTGGCCTTCCAAGCCCTGCAATCTTTCTTCCAGTGTCCACTCTTATGACAATAGAAGCATTCTTCCTTTCCAACAAGCTTCCCCGCAATCTTTGTTGCCTTTTCCTTTCCCTTCGCACCCACTTTACTAACACCGCCTCTTGGTTTGGCGGGGGCTTTCTTCCTCTTTCCCTTGGCTTTCGCCTTGGACCTAGAGGAAGAAGATCCTCCTACAAACAAAGCGGGTGTTTCCCTACCCTTCTGTAGGGTGCCCTCTGCGCTCCTCAGCATGTTGAGGAGTTCTGAAAGTTCAACTTCCTTTTCTTGTAAGTTGAAGTTCAGTATGAACTGGGCGTAAGTGGATGGAAGGGACTGGAGAATTAAATCCGTATAAAGTTCACTGTCCAACGTGGTCCCAAGTTCCGCGAGCTCCTCAGTGTAGCCAATCATCTTAAGCACGTGGTCCGCTACCGATGATCCGACGGCCAACTTTGTCGAAAATAACTTCTTCGACACTTCGTATCTTGCGATACGAGACTGCTCTCCATACAATTCTTTTGTATGGAGAAATATGGACTCCAAGTCCATATTCTCGTGCCTCCTCTGGTGATCGTTGTCCATAGAGGCAAGCACGAGGCACCTGGCCTTCGCGCAATCAATCTCCCAAGTCTTACGGATTTCCTTATCCGCGACGCTGGAGGTGGGACCTGGGACGGGGGGAGCTTTGGTGGTAAGAAGATACCCCAGCTTGTCGTAAGTGATTGCCATTTTGACATTCCTGAGCCAATCTTTGTAGTTTGGCCCTGTCAGTATGTTTTTATCTAGAAGTAACTTAAGTCCAGTCATTTCGATTTGGTCGCTGCAGGGGGAGAGAAGAAACACTTAGCACGATGCTCTTGCAAGTTTAGAATGGTTTTTAATTTGTCTAAACAGGATGGCTCCCACTGTCTCTCGAATCCCTCCTCAAACCACAAAGGAAGAATTAGCCGGGATCAATCCCACCGCACAATACTTGCTTAACCGTTCAGCCATGCCAGTGTCGGTACTTCGAGGGAGGTTTTCCAACGCTTTCGCGAAGTTCCTTAATTTAATAACCTCTTTTCCCTGGGGGCGTAGCCCCGCTAACACCTTTCTAGGCACCTACTAGGTTTATAGCATTGATCGTTTAGTGAGAAATTTCCCGAGGAGTAGCATATACTCACAGTAGGATCGGGATCCAAATATCATCGCGTGACGAAAATGAAGGAATCCTACCATAATCATCACACTCCAAATGGTATGCAAATCTAGCAAGTTTCAGTACTTATGAAACTCCCGATGTGGATTTTTGCCCCATGCTCTTATGACCTTGACTTTGGCCAAAATATCATAAGTCACATGTCAAGTTCTACCCGTCACTTTCCAGGTTAATTTGGATCCATCCGTACATACCCTTGACTTTGGCCAAAATGGCAGCACGACTGTCCCAAACCAACGCATCTATCTATGCTACACATGAACACCCAATAGCTACCAATCACTATGCCTTGACTTTGGCCAAAATACACAGCTTGAATACTATTGCCTATTCATGCGAAACGACGGAGGGCTACGAATGGTTTTGGTAAAACCGTGAACGTAGTGAACTTGATATAATCGATGGAACGAGATAGCTTTTAGAAGGAGTGGCTCAAGCTCCGCATTTAAAAGTTAGTTTTGAAAAGAACCGAGTGGTTTTTCGAAAGTGTTCCAACGATTTTAACTTGGTTTATTATCTTGCATTAGTTCTTTTAATGCGTGATATTCTTGCATTAGTTCTTTTAATGCGTCCCATCATTTAATCCTACCATTGTAGAAAACAACCAAAATATGACGTACGCTTATGCCATTCGCATTCGCCATGGGGTCCCGTCATCACTCGTTAGGTTACTTAACTAACGACAGAGCGGGGGCTGGGCTAGCGCGGCTGTAAAACATAAGCAACGCCTAAATATAAAGCAATGATAGACATTACAGATCACAGATGAATACATTGGATATACTAGCAATCCGCAATCCGTTCGAGCCTGCAACGAAAAGCGGATTACACGGTCGCGGTGAATAGCAAATACCCCACCCAAGACCCCTACGGGTGCGGCAAACTACCCGCCAAGTACCCGGTAGTTTGTGCACCCCTCCATGGGTCTATCCTAGGAGCAAAAACAGTAAAAAGAATTATACAATGACGGCTACAACCCCGACCCGGTTGTGCGGCCATACAAATAATATTATTACATCAATTTACATTTACAAATGAATGAAAGAAAAACAAAAGCTCATCTCACATCCACCCCGGCTATTCACCCGCGACAGTCCAACACATTCATATACACATTTCAATATCAAACACAGATCACAGAGATGTATAACCCCGACTAATCGACTTATAGCGATTAGCCGACGTTCAATACATGCAAACATCACAGATATAACCGTCATAGTCAAAGTGCAGTGAAGTTCGGAAAAAATACGGAATTATAGGACCCCAAAAGTAAATTTCTGTTCTGGAAAATCTGGGCACATATAACATATTTGAAAAATCCCAAAACCCTACCAGAAGAACACTGCACGAAACCCGATCACGAGAGGACCCCACACGGCGGCGGTTCCGCGGCAAATACCTACCTCATGCCGCGGAAACGCGGCTCTTTGAAGGAATCAGGGGATCGTTTTTCTTGGGTGTTCACACAAAACCCTGAGCCGATTTTAGGTGTATAACAAATCTTGTTTTGACCAGAAAAAATTTTAACAGAAACTAGGGTTTTGTAAAAGTTTGGATTTTGGATTTTTTCGGTTCCGAACTTCGTTACACTTCACTACCAAGCTAGTTTAAGTTTAGTTAGGCTCTGATACCACTGTAAGTCCACGTTACGACCCCCGGTTCTTACGGGGAGGCGGAAACGGTATAAAAATCAAATTTTTAGCGCATGGGGCAACATGGACTAACAAAGTCGGGATCTTTTCCTAAACTAAAGCTAGCAAACAAGCTAAAGAGAGTTAACTACTCGGAAAGATGGTTATACCTAAACTTGAACTCCTTCTTCTTGAAACCTTGTAGAGGTTGATGGTTCTCTTCTCGTCGCCTTCTTCCGTCGAAGATGGATCCACCTGAGGGTTCAACCTTCGGGCTCTTTCTCGAACTTTGAGTGAACTAGAATCTTCGGCTTGCTAAACCCTTGATCCTAGAGTGAGTAGAGAGTGTCTAAGGGGTGCTTTTCTTTTAAGGAGAGGGATTCTCAACACATGAGAAGGATTCTCCTTTGGCTAGAGGAAGAAGAAGATGAAGTGAGGAGAGAGAAGCTAAATGATAGAATGAGCTATTTTCTTTTGCAACCATAACTAAAAGAAAAGGAATTATCTAATTAATAATAATAATTGAAATGAGAATAGTTGATGGTTGTTTTGGAATGACCACTATCATACTTCATTAAATGAAATGTAAGCTAGAATCAAGGAGCATCCTTGCAAAGTAATGATGATGGTCAAACATTCAACCATGGTCAACAAGTCAACAAAACCAACCATAACATAATTTCATTTAATTACTATTATTAATTGATATCTCACTAATTCATTAGGGTTTGGAAAAAAGACGACTGTCAACTGTGCATGCGCACCCGTTCCGAAACCCTAATGAAAAACCTCTTCTTCCGCCTCAAACAACTGTGCATACACACCTGCATTCTCATTCCGAGGAACAAGAATACTGAGAGATAAAAGCAACCCCAAAACATATACCAGTATCCGGCTCAAACCAGAGCCCGCTGGCAATATCCGTCCGGACTCCAAACGTGCACAAATGCGCGGATGAGAACGAACCCTGTCGCAAAACCATGCGACCTCTACTCTGTTTTGCCCAGAGGCGAATACCCTCTGTGTGAGACTCTAAAGACTCGACACTACGCTGGCAGTGGGTTTAACCACAGACCACAAGCGGCACTAGCTGTGCGTAACGGTCCCCAGGTAGACGCCGACAAGAAGGCTGACGAGGTGAACCCCATCTGAACTCCTACTGAGTCTGAATGTGACATTCTCCGTACAGTCCGGTCTGTTCGTCTGATACATCGCATGTCGGGCCTAGGGGGCGGTAAAACGTCAGTCCCCCAATAGCGGTATAAGTCGTGTCGGAGTGAAGCCCAAAACACCCTGAGATAACACTGGAAGCCTACCAGTATATCTCGCTTACCCTGGCCAGGGACTACTCGTGTAATGGCTCTCCTAGACACAGCGCGATGTCAACCCCCAATACCGGGAGAGACGAATCCTGTCTAACCGTCACTGCCTCCAAGTGCTTCGGGACTGCACCCAACCACTACCTGTTTGCACGACTCCTTTGAGCCGTGGTAGGGTAGTAGTCAAAGTACAGTGGGAACACACTCGAGGCAAAGTGCCAGTGTCAAGTCAGCGGACTAAGCTGTACTCATGTCACCTGGGAACTGATAACTGACGATAGGTATAATACCAACCTGTCAGTTCCCGACGAGTCCTGTCCAGTGTACTCGTAACCTAACGAGCACCCGTATACTATCTCCAGTACGACGTACTGTTGGCTGTGGGACAGACCATCTCCCACACTGGGATGAGAAGCGCATACGCTAGTCTACTCCGGAGTATCGATGCCCTGTCTCGATAGTCCTGCGACTAGGGACCTGTATAAGGATGTGCTTATAGATTACCCAGCCCCCACTAGTGTGACTGCCATCACAACGCTGGTAATCAAGCAAAGATCCTAAGGGCTCCACTAATGCGTATAGGTGATATCGCAAAATAAACACATGTACACATTGAAGTAGAAACAAACCAAGTAGCATACTACTATATTGAGCAAGATTGTTTATACAAGGTGAATATCCCAAGCTTCCATTAAGTAATATACAAACTAGTATGATACAGTAATGGCCTCTAAAGCATATACACTAACAACGTCTACAGGCGTAACGTAATTCAAGTAAGCTGAAACCCAGAAATCTAAACCTTTTTGTAACAACCTAGTTCATTTATACCAATTCCAGTTCCCGTATTTACTTATCTGTAGTATTTTCTTGATTTATCGTGTTTTGGGTGCGAATGGTATTTTACATTTTACATTGCTTTCGACCCGACCCGCTTGCTTGAACCTGTTTGTTTCATATTTATGCATTACCTTGACTTGTTACATAGACACGTGCATTTCATGTATACTGCATACTGGCATTTTATCTGGCATTGCATCTTTTACCATATAACATTTTAAGTCACGTAAAATAATTTAAAATTACATAACATGGTCTGCATGATACCCCTAGCCCTGTGGTAGCGTCCGCGCATCTTGTTCTCATCCCGTTCAGTGAAACGGACGTGTTTGGATGGCTACGCGCACGTACGTGCATCCGTTCTTGGGGTATGCATTTTCATTACCCGGACATTCATTTTTAATTTTGGTCGACACATATATTTTTCGTATTTTAAAATTGAACTTTTAGACCCAACCTGGGCGTGTTTTGAAGTAAGTTTGTATTTGCCAAAATCTCAAAATTTAACTAATATAATATTCTTATTATATTCTTTAGGATTCAACTATTAATATATACGATTTTAATTTTTAAATCTAAAAATATATTTTTGATACCTAAAGATATATTTCTTATATCTAACATATTTTTTTAAAACTAATAAACTGTAACAACCAAGCCCAATGCTACTAGTTTCTGTTACCGTATGAATGGTGTATGGTATTTATTTCATTAATCCTAATTGAATGTTGCTAGTATAAATTTTTACCCGACAATTCATTTCTGCATATAACAATTTAAAGCATCTAAAATAAAATTAAAAATATTCGTCATGGCATGCTTGACGCCCCTAACCCTGTTGTAGCGTCCGTGCATCGTGTGCTCGTTCTGTTCAGTGAAACGGGCGAGTTTGGATGGCTACGCGCACGTACGTGTGTCCATTTTGGGGTATGCTTTTTGATGGTAAAATACTTCATTTTAAATTTTGGATCCCGCCTAAAATTTTCTTATTTCAATTTCAAATTTTTGGACCCGACCCGGACGCAATTTGAAAATATTTTACATTTGTGCCAAATCCCAATTTCTAATATTTTAACCGTCGAATATATAAAGTTTAACCCCTGAATATTTTTCTATTTCCTAAAAAAAAAAATCTTTCACAAATTTTTCTGCCAACCAATCCCCTTCTTTCTTTCACCCCCGTGGGCCCCACCTTCTCTCTCTCTCTCTCTCCCCGTATCTCTCTCTCTCTCTCCCCTCTATATATTTCTTTCCTCCTTTTATTTCTTCTTTTTCTCCTCAACAGAACCCAACCTTGCGAGAAGCCCTAGCCGTCTTGCCCTTCGCCGCCGCAGCCCCAACGCCGACGCCATCATCGCCGACCGCATCGCTTCCTCGCCCTCGTCCGCTCCACTGCACCTCCTTGATCCTTTCCCATTCTTTCCGAGTACCCTGCACGAGGCCGCGCACCCACCTGCAGCCGCAGCTCGTCGTGGGATCACCGCCGGCGATCTTCATACGTTCCCTAGCCTCGCAAGCACCCTCCTCGGTGAGCTTAATATCCCCTCCTCTTCTCCTTTCTTCTTCTTCCTTCTCTGTTCAGGTTTCTTAATCTGTAGGTTTCTTTCGATGTCGTCGTAGGCCACTACCGGAGCTCCGTCGACGTGATCGGCGACCACAACCTCCCCACAGATCCTCGTGAGCATCCCCTTCTCCATTCTCCTTCCTTTCTTCTTTATTTTTTTTATTTTGCAATTTGTTTGTTCACTGTTTTGTGTCTCGCCGGAATCCGGCCGTGCCGGCGACGTGTCTCGTCGATCCAGCGAGTTACCCTGACCTGTGTGGTTCCACTGTTCATCGTTTGGGTCCATTCCGTGAACCGTGCGCCCGTCGCGAGATTTCCCCGCCGACGTTTAACGTTCCGTTTTCCCGATTCGCGACCCGTCGAGGCAAGTACCCCTTGCTACATGCTAAATAATATTTACATATCCACTAATAACACCCTAAACCTGCAGTTTAACTTTAGTGCTATAATTTCCCATTTTTCATGTTCAATGTCGTGTTATATCATTTTATCTTCCAAGCTTGAAACCTACCGTTTGCAATTACTGTATTGAATCTAATAACCACGTTTACATGTTTTAATCACACTTCCACTATTGACGTAGCCTATGGTACTTTCTCTATAGTTTTACTTCATTCGGACACTCGTGTACATTTAACCTGTATTAGCTGTGATTTCATCCATTGAACCTATATATATGTATATCATTGCATCCATAAAATTCTTAAACTTGTTAACATGATTAAACGGCCATAACTGTCATATTGGATTCTTATAACGTTGAAATCACCTCCGAAACACAACTGATAACTGTGCTGCTAATTAATTGAAGCTTCTTTATTGTTTAATTCGTTGCTTAGATTTATGATGTTGATAACCATGCTTGATTATGTAACTGAGCATGAGCACACCCATGATATCGTCTATATCTTGACCTGACTTGCTACATACATATTGTTTGACCCGATATGGTACCGTATACTGCTTGACTTGACCTGATGTACCATGACTTGACTCGTTACCTGATCTCGTGTCTAATGCCAACAAACCTGACATGTAGTCCTCATGGACCGTTCCTGTTGTCTCTCCAGACAAACCTGCTTACCTGATCCTGTGTTGGTATTAGTTCTTGATTACTGAATACCTGACTTGACATACACTTATAACCTGAGGGTATGGGGAAATCAAAGGTGAAACCTGACTTGTAACTCAACAGTTCACTACCTGTTCTGATCAGTTTAGAGGCTAGGCCAGCCTTGGGATGATGCTGCTGACATCATTCATCTGTACATATTCCTGTTTAGTGCCTAGCGGCATGTCTCGGTTTCAGCCCGAGAATCTGGGCCGTGGTCCCGGGTATGCACGGGATACTATTGAGTTATATCGATGATTCACCAATTTGATTTCAAAGACTTTAGAACAGAAAACCTGATAGAACAGTTTAGTTTACCCACTGCACACTACCCTGCACTGCTCTGATTTATATTATTGTTACCCGTGTTTCATTCATGTTTATATAGCATTACCTGTTACCCTGTTTATATGTTATTACTGATGACATGACGCGCTGACGTCTGGGTTTTGCATGGCCCAGATTCTGTACCGCTGTTGCAGTCCGAGCAGGAGTACTTCAGCCAACAGGCTAGCTGTGAGTGTCAGTAGTAGTTAGTTTTCTTTCCTGCATTTTTTTATTCCTGATGTGAGCCCGCATTATGGGACATACATTCCAGTTATTTTGTATTGGATCTTTCGCTTCCGCATTTTATTATTCTTGACTCATGTTATCTTGGATTATGGACATGTTTTAGATAGTTTTATTTTGTTCTTGATATCTCTACAGCCGTAATGTGACTGTGGATGGATACTTCCTACCCACAGGTAGCATGGTTGGCTATGTCACGTGCCCATTTTAGCGTACTCTGGGAAGCGGGGCGTGACATAAACCATGCACGTCTCTTCCTCTCTCTCACAGCTCTCTCTCTCTCCTCCCGTTCTTCTCTCTCTCTCTTTCAATCTCGTGACCACGGC
Organism: Agapanthus africanus; assembly: GCA_030015575.1. Taxonomy (NCBI): domain Eukaryota; kingdom Viridiplantae; phylum Streptophyta; class Magnoliopsida; order Asparagales; family Amaryllidaceae; genus Agapanthus; species Agapanthus africanus. The sequence continues at coordinate 570,825,409 of CM057345.1, read as the reverse complement.
TCTCTCTCTCTCCACCCTCCTCTCCTTCTTCTAAAAAAAAAACAAAAATACATATATTTTTTCCCGCTCTCGTGAACCCGCGCCCTCGCCTGCGCTCACCGTCGCCGCCTTGTCTCGTCGCCGTCGCTCCAACTCTCTCTCCCATCTCCTCGACCCTCTTCTCCTATCACCACAACCACCACCGCCTTCACCCGACGGCCACGACCCATCGCCTGCAGGAAACCCATGTCACCGCACTCCCCCTCGCTCACCCTCATCGCCGTCGACCTCCCCTCGCACCATCTCCCCTTCTCGACCTCCACCTTCTCCTCACCTCCTTCTCCCGAGCCTGCACCTGAACCCCCCTGCGAACCCTACACCCATGACCGGCACCCTCGTCGTCGATCCCAACGGCATTATCCCATCACCATCATCTCCACCTTCCTCTTCCTCTTCTCCTCGCCCTCCCGAACCTGCAAACCCCGATCACCCCGACCCAGAAACCCCTGCAAGAACCTATGCCTGCAACCCACTGCAGCCATCTTTCTGTCCCATCGCCGGAGCTTCGACCACCTCGTCGTCGCCTCCTGTTCAGTTGATAAAACTGCACACTTGTATTACATTTTTCCTACCATTTTCATATTAAAAAAGGACTATATTATAATATATTATACATATGAGGGTTTATGTGTAAAAACATTATTTTCCATGTGTTAATATATTTTAATTATCATTTGGTAGGAAAATGTATGCAAATAATATTATTGATCTAATCCTAGTAGAACAAAGTCTACTAAAATCTTATTTGAGTTGTTGTGCAGAATATTTCCAAGTTGTTATGAAGGATTTAACAAACAAATCAATTTGTTGAAGAAATCTTGCCAAATTAAGAAGCAAACTTGGAGACCAAGTCTGGAAGCAACAGAGAAAATATTTTCAGATTCTGAAGATGCCTAGGATTGCCACATGTCACCAGATGAAAGCCCAAGAAAAAGAATCAAATGATCCCAACTTTTGAGCGCGGATCCGCGGCCAAACCCACCCTGGGGCCGCGGATCCGCCGCAATTTGAGGAGGTTAGAGTGCAAGATTTTGGGGCATTATTCTTTGCTGAATTTTACCAAGTTTTCAACAATAAGATTCTGGGTTTTCACTATAAAAAGGCACCGAGAGCCTCTTGGAAAAGGTATCAAGCCGACGAGATCATGAAGTCCAAGACGGCTCACGCATCCAGGCTGATCATCAACGGTTCATCTACCTCCTTAGAAGAGATCGAGAAGCAAACTAGGTTTTTGTAATCATTTTCTAAGGAATAAAAGTGTACTTGATCTTGTTGATTAATAAAGGTAGTTCTTTTTCTTATTCTATTTCTTTGTAGTTTAATTATGCATTTTCTCTCCATCTCTTTTTCTCCCAACATGCGCGAGTAATTCTCCGCTTGTTAGGGTTCGTAGGATTAGGGTAGGCTAATGGACGGTGAAGATAATTAAACCCTTTTTAAGTCCTATAAAGTTTAGGAACTTTATCAAAAGAATCAATAACATCCTAATCGGGCGCGCTAGCAATTCTTTGCTAGTTCCGACCGCGATTAGAGATTAGATTAATGATTGTTTTGGTAAGGGCTAGATAATGAACGGAGTTCCGTGTCGAGATAAGGGTTAAGAGCGGGATTCCTTTTCCCTCCAGAAACCCTAATCTACACGCATCACCGTCGTTCTAGTTCTAAATCTATTAATGGATAAAAAGGGTAACTTTTAATTAATCTTCCATAACTACTAAATCCTAACGAACCCTACAAGCCCTATTATTATATTATTTAAATCTCTAAAATAATCTAGATCTATATTTAACATTCTTGTTTAAAGTAGATCTAGAAACTTTTCACAAAATTCTTTATTCCTCCTCTCTTTCTCAACACATCTAAAGTAAAAATAAAAGGTTCCACATTTCCCAGAGGACGACCCGTACTCATCTCGGTCTAGCTACGCGCGACACCGTTATTGATTGCGGTTAACTACAAACACACTTTTTCGAACCAATCAAATGGCGCCGTTGCCGGGGATACGTGCGTAATTTTTTATTCTTACTATTTGTGTTGAATTCTTAGACGAGTCATATCATTATTAAAACAAAACTGCAAATTGTATATTTAACGATTATTGTGTGAATTTTTGCGAGGAAATCTGGAGTCACTGACTTAAGGAAACAGGAGATCTAGGGTTGACACTTCTCTGGTAAGATTCTAACTCCCTTCTCTCTCCTCTAAAATCCAATAAAATCTATTTTCTGCAGGATTCTTTGCAAAATATCGCCGCTCAAAAATCTTTTTGCAAAGTTTTGTTTTTCGGTTTGTTTTTGCATATTTTAATACGGACTTTAAGGGGCAAAGACCAAATCAAGATTAGGTGGGGATTTCATCACCCTTCCTAAGCCCCACAAATCACAAACCAAGCATATAGATCAACCCTTCATTAATTTAAAAAATATCTAGACCAGACTCTAAGGACTGTCGCGCTCAATAAGGACAGAGGAAGGTCGTGGGTAATCTATCGTTTATCCGCATTACTTTTGTAGTGCCTAGGTAAGTGTGACAAAGGCTAGTGGTTTTTAATTAGGCCCACGACGTGGTTCCTTCCCACTTACCTGGCACTTACCTGGCTACAAGGGTAGTACGGAGGCGGTAGAGGATTTATCCTGCGGCTTGTCCTTTGGAAGTCTAGGAGCGGTCTAGAGACTGGACCTAGGTAACCATAGTTCTAGGGTTGTGCATTTTTTGTGATTTGTCTAAATCCGTCATTTTTCAAAACAAACCAATTACTTTCTCTCCTTTTTACCCCTTCCCCCTTCTTCTCTTCTTATAATGGGTGACCTAAACAGAAGAACACTTGCCGAGCTTTGCTGTCCACAACCAGATATCTCTTGTTTTCGAAATCCCTTCGGTATACCGTCCGGCTCTTCCATGTCCTTAAGAGATCATATAGAACAAGCGGGAAGAAACAGTTGGCCATCTCAGTCTAGCTCTTATCAACCATATCCTAATCCTACACCTGTTTCAGTTCATACCCAGAGTGAGGAAGCCCCTAGACGAATGTCCATTGCTGAGCACATAGCTAGGTCTAGAGGCCAAAGTTTCAACCCGGACCAATATCAACCATCACCACCACTGTCCGGAGAAGAGTTTGATATGCGGTTTGTGGCATATAAGATGTCTGTTAAAAATAGCCAACCAACCAACCCATATCAATATTCTTCTTATCATAATATTGATCCTACTCCTACCCAAGTTCCGCAACCATTCTATTCCTATCAATCCAATCCGACTTTTCCACCTACTCTAGACAGTTCTTCTAATCAGTCATTTGGGAGTTTTAATTATCCATAGGAATTTCAATCTTATACTGAAACCCCTTATCAGCCCAAGACTAGTCTGGAGCAGACATTAGAAAAATTTATGGAAATGTCGAACCAAATTATGAAGGATTTGGGTAAAAAGACAGAACTGTACCTCCAAACTGAAATCCACAACTCCAGTTTCATAGATTCATCAAGTACACCAAATAGAATGACTGATAAGTTGTGTGACTTTGTAGTGTTTGATTTACCCAACTGTGAAGGGTCCCTTTCAAGTGAAACCATACCCAACCCTTGTGATCTCTACACCTCCACTCTTGAACCAAAACTGATTGAAAACCATACTTTTGATGAGGAGTATGAGAATTTTAACCTTCACTTGAATGAGGTGATTGACGTTGGGGATATTTTGATTGATGAACCCAAAATTTTGGATGATTTTGTCCCACCAATTCATCAAATCCTTTCACTTCCTTGTGGTCATCATCTTGAGCCTTTAATTCTTCCCGAACCCCAAATATGTCTTGAAGTTGATGATAAAGGTATACCCGAAGATCAGATCGAAATACAGCCTCCATCTTCCACATCTGGTTCAGCAACACTCGACACACCGATTTGTTTACCCATTTCACCTTCTACTTTCTCTGGTTCTTCTTCTGTTCCTATAGTTTCAGTGAGTTTTGATAAATCACAATCTGTTAATTCAAGTTCAATAATACCAGAAATTCAACTTGATTTGGATATTTTTGAAAAAGAGGTAGATGAGTCTTTTGAGTCCTCTACCTCAGTGATTTTTTATGAATCAAGTAGAATAAATTCTGGCATAAAACTCTTTGATAGCAAAATGTTCAATCACACTATTGATAAAAGTTTTGAAGAACTTTTTGCTGACGAACTTGAATTTTTAAACAATACGGATTTTGTGATTGATCAATCTCCACCTCTAGAGGTTGAACCGTCACCATTCCTTCTTTCTTATCATTCACATTCATCCTCATTCTTTCTTTTCTCTAATTTCAAACCCTTTCCAGACCACCTCTTATGCCTTCCCCATTTTTTCTTGAGTCGATACAACACATTCTTCCACCAACCTATACGATATACTGATAAAATCTTTGAATGGTTGGTGTTAACTTTTGGTCTTTGTAAAGCCTTACTTTGACCAAATGACTCACCCCCTCTTAAAATGCTTCATATTGTCTAACTCATGTTTGAGGGGGGGTATATTTTTGGCTCTTGATCATAACTTTTGTCCTCAAATTTGTGAGCCAAAAATAAGTTTGGGGGAGCATTTTCACTTTCATATATTCTTTCCCCCATTAATAATTTCCTCCCAAGTCTACAGGTTTTTGAGCTTAACAGATGACATCAGTGAGGACACTGCTGTAAACAGGTTTGGGGGAGGTTTGTGCTTATTTACACATCAATTTGCATCATATTTTGCATAAGCACAACATTTTCAAAAATTTTTTAAAAAAAATTCTTTTATAACAAAAGAGTAGAAAGTGAAAAATTACATCCAAAAGATAGGAATAGTTTAAGAAAACCAAGAAAATTAGAAGTTTTCTTAAACGAACTAGTAATAAGTAGTTATGAGCTGTTGTCCCAAGGGTTAGTAAGATGAAGGAAGTCACTAATCTGAGGATAAAAATAAGTCTGAAAAATAGTTTCTATTCTGTAAGTCAAACATTTGAATGTTGATACCCTACTATATGCACATACACACGTCTTGAAACTCGGGATAGTAGAGAATACCTTGAAATGCTCTTGTCTAAAAGCCAAAGTATGAAGGAAGAAAAAAAAATGAAGAAAATATAAAAATGGTGAAAAGAAAAAAATGAACACTGGTTTTGTTATCGCCAAGGCAGCAATAAAAAAATATAGCGAGGGTGCCTCTTCACCTAGTGCCCTAAGGCCAACTGGTCTGGTAGTCACTGCTAAGCCTTAGGTGGTGCAAGACGAGGAAAATATTATCACCTAATCAGCATGCACATGAGTAATCGGTCTGTTAGTACCTCAAGAAGTATTAACGGTCGCATGAAAATGTGTGAGCGAATCTTAGTATTCATAAAATTAAAAAGTACTGAGGTAGATGGACAAGAGTATGATAGCTTGAATTGAATTCTCCGAGTGTAGGGATGTTCTTTACACACACGTGGGGTTATATGATCAATGTTTGGATGAAAGGTAGGAATGAAGAATAAAGACGATGTTTTATTGAGGGATGATGTGATTTCTAACATCTTTTCATGACTATTAAGATAGGGCTCATGACAACTGAAAAGCTAGTATAGTTGGAAACTCTTCTTTTCAAAGTATTTCTTTTATGGTTCTTATCTTTATATGTAAATTTCACCATCTTTCTTTTGTTATAGGATTTTGTGGGTGCAATCCGCTGAAAACCCTCAGGAGACAACACTCCTCCTACTAGGGACACCTAGAGGTTTAACGGCTTGTTGCACGTGCTCAGTGCAATCGTGTCTGCCTACGAAAGTGTGCTGAGTTTTCTTATTTCTTTTTCTCCTCTTGAATAAACTAGTTTGCTCGAGACGATCAAAGATAAGTTTGGGGGTATTTGTTCAGTTGATAAAACTGCACACTTGTATTACATTTTTCCTACCATTTTCATATTAAAAAAGGACTATATTATAATATATTATACATATGAGGGTTTATGTGTAAAAACATTATTTTCCATGTGTTAATATATTTTAATTATCATTTGGTAGGAAAATGTATGCAAATAATATTATTGATCTAATCCTAGTAGAACAAAGTCTACTAAAATCTTATTTGAGTTGTTGTGCAGAATATTTCCAAGTTGTTATGAAGGATTTAACAAACAAATCAATTTGTTGAAGAAATCTTGCCAAATTAAGAAGCAAACTTGGAGACCAAGTCTGGAAGCAACAGAGAAAAGATTTTCAGATTCTGAAGATGCCTAGGATTGCCACATGTCACCAGATGAAAGCCCAAGAAAAAGAATCAAATGATCCCAACCCTTGAGCGCGGATCCGCGGCCAAACCCACCCTGGGGCCGCGGATCCGCCGCAATTTGAGGAGGTTAGAGTGCAAGATTTTGGGGCATTATTCTTTGCTGAATTTTACCAAGTTTTCAACAATAAGATTCTGGGTTTTCACTATAAAAAGGCACCGAGAGCCTCTTGGAAAAGGTATCAAGCCGATGAGATCACGAAGTCCAAGACGGCTCACGCATCCAGGCTGATCATCAACGGTTCATCTACCTCCTTAGAAGAGATCGAGAAGCAAACTAGGTTTTTGTAATCATTTTCTAAGGAATAAAAGTGTACTTGATCTTGTTGATTAATAAAGGTAGTTCTTTTTCTTATTCTATTTCTTCGTAGTTTAATTATGCATTTTCTCTCCATCTCTTTTTCTCCCAACATGCGCGAGTAATTCTCCGCTTGTTAGGGTTCGTAGGATTAGGGTAGGCTAATGGACGATGAAGATAATTAAACCCCTTTTAAGTCCTATAAAGTTTAGGAACTTTATCAAAAGAATCAATAACATCCTAATCGGGCGCGCTAGCAATTCTTTGCTAGTTCCGACCGCGATTAGAGATTAGATTAATGATTGTTTTGGTAAGGGCTAGATAATGAACGGAGTTCCGTGTCGAGATAAGGGTTAAGAGTGGGATTCCTTTTCCCTCCAGAAACCCTAATCTACACGCATCACCGTCGTTCTAGTTCTAAATCTATTAATGGATAAAAAGGGTAACTTTTAATTAATCTTCCATAACTACTAAATCCTAACGAACCCTACAAGCCCTATTATTATATTATTTAAATCTCTAAAATAATCTAGATCTATATTTAACATTCTTGTTTAAAGTAGATCTAGAAACTTTTCACAAAATTCTTTATTCCTCCTCTCTTTCTCAACACATCTAAAGTAAAAATAAAAGGTTCCACGTTTCCCAGAGGACGACCCGTACTCATCTCGGTCTAGCTACGCGCGACACCGTTATTGATTGCGGTTAACTACAAACACACTTTTTCGAACCAATCACCTCCACTCCCTCGCAACCACCTCGATCTCCTCTCTCCTTTCCCTAAGGAACCCAAGTATCCCCAAGCATGAACTTGCACCCCCTCAACCCTAGAAACCCACTGCCTTGCTGGAAAACCCTCTCCTGCATCGTTGCCGTCGATGGCCCATTGTCGACGTCACCCCCTTTTCCTTCACCTCTAACCGCAGAGCATCAAACCACTGAGAACAGTCACAGTTATTCTCTTCTTTCTTCTCCTTTCTCTTTTTGGATTCTCGTTTTCCGGTGATCGCCGGAGCCGTGCCGTTGCCGACGATCCGAGCAACCCTGTGGACGTTCCTAACCAGCATGGTTACTTTCTTGCCGTACCTGGACAAGTCCCGTGTGCGCGTGTGGATGTTGCGACATTTGCCCGTAGTCGGACGTGCCGGGCGTATCCGTATCGTGATTCGATCGAGGAAAGTTTATCTTGCTACATGCTACATTACATTTTATACATCTATTTTAATAAATATAATAATTGAATTTCAAACCGTGCATCCAAAATACTTGTTTCACAGTTTTACAATGACCGTATGCATCCATTCTTATCAATTCATATCTAGCATATGCAAACCTATCTTGTCACATATCATACTATAGTATGCCGCATCAAATTGAATATAACCATTCATATTGTTTAATTGAACATTGTGCATTAACTAGTTTATCATTTAAAGGTTTTATGATATCTATTCGCATCCATATCGAATAGAACACATATAACTGCATTTATCGATCTCATTTATAACATAATACTGTGATACTAGCATTCCATGTTTAATAAAGTAAATCCTAATTAGTGTTGGAACTATAACTGTAACCCTAATCGAAAACTGTGCATCCATACCTTTGAATTTATATCTATTTGCATAATATATCACATCATTCCATTTTATTGTTATTAGTACCCCATACTTGTTTTTGTGTACCCATGCTTATTACAGTTTAATTATGAACACCCACGTGATATTTGTGCACCCCTGACATGACTTGATACACTACTACTTGACACGACTTGATACATGTGCACTACTTGACATGATTTGATCCATGTACACTACATGACCTGACCTGATATACCACAGCTTGACCTGTTACCTGATCATGTTACTAATGCCAACAATCTTGACCTGTTGTCCCTACGGACATTTCCTGCTTGAATCATATCTTTCTCTTTATCCTTTGCCTTAACGATATGCAAACCACTTTGTATCTTGACTTGAAACCTTTTGGTTCCCTATTGTTTCTCCATGTTCCTTGATTCTGATACTAGGATTTGGGCGACTTGAGTGGAGTTACGTGATTGTAACTATGAACTGCAGCATGGTTACAATGCGGTACTCTATTTAAGTAACTTGGAGTCCTAGTCTTGATTCACTTCCTTATTTCATGGTCGTTATATTTCCTTACTTCTCTTGCTTTCCAGTTCATGTTTTATCGCAAGCTTGAATTCTGTTTACCGTGCTTATCTTCTTCAATGTTTGGCTTCAGGTGAAATCGTTTCAGGTATCCTACTTGTTCATGTCTTTCCCGCATTAGAGTTATTCAATTCTGGTGCATCCCTTTGTTTGTTGTTGTCTTGGGAATGGATTTTCTCGGCACTTTCCATGCTCACATTGATTGTAGGGCAAGGAAGGTAATTTTCTAGATTCCCGGACATCTAGATTTTATCTTTACTGGAGGAAGCAGTTCTGTCAGGCCAGTCGACTTTAGGGCTAGACCGACAAATAATGTTCTTTCGTCGATGGAAGTTGATAAGGAAGAAGCGCCGGCGGTAGTTCGAGAGTTCATGGACGCATTCGAGGACATCTCGGGTTTACTGCCAAAACGAGATGTGGAGTTCGCGATCGATCTTATTCCTGGTGCAGCGCCAATCTCAAAGGCGTACTATCCAATGGCACCAGTGGAGTTGGAAGAAATCAAGAAGCAGGTTGCTGAATCACTTGAGAAGGGTTGGATTCGCAGCAGTAACTCACCTTGGGGAGCTCCAGTTCTTCTAGTCAAGAAGAAAGATGGCACAAGGAGGATGTGCATCGATTATCAAGAATTAAACCGGGTGACTATTAAGAACAAGTACCTGATCCCTCGCATTGGCAAATTATTCGAACAGCTTAGTGGCGCGAGGGTATTCTCGAAGCTGGATTTGCGATTCGGATATCATCAGGACCGAGTTAAATCAGAAGATATTTGCAAGACTGCGTTCCAAACTCGGTATGGACAATACGAGTATTTAGTGATGCCATTCGGAGTCACGAATGCACCGGCGATATTTATGGACTTGATGAACCGAATCTTTTCACCATTCGTGGACCAGTTTATAGTGGTGTTCAATGATGATATTCCGGTCTACTCAAAGAGTATTGAAGAGCATGCAGAACACTTGACGGTCTCACTGCGGACATTGAGACAAGAAAGATTGTATGCAAAGATGAGCAAGTGCGAGTTTTGGCTTAAAGAAGTGAAGTTTTTGGGGCATGTCGTGTCCAGAGATGGAATCGCCGTTGATCCCGAAAAGATTGCAGCAGTTCGAGATTGGCCGATTCCGAAGAACGTTGCTGAGATCAGAAGCTTTCTTGGACTTGCCGGGTATTACAGAAAGTTCGTGGAGAATTTGCTCGTTTGGCTGAGCCTCTGACCAAGCTTACGCGGAAGGTAGTACCGTTTGTATGGACGGATAAATGTGCGTCAGCTTTTGAGGCGTTGAAGTAGAGATTGATAACCGCCCCTACTTTGATCGTACCAGACGGTTCCGGAGGATGGGTGAATCATAGTGATGCATCTGGGAAAGGATTGGGATATGTTTTGATGCAGCATGGGAAGGTTATAGCTTACGCATCGAAACAGTTGAAGACCCATGGGAAGAATTACCCAACTCATGATTTGGAGCTAGCAGCTATGATTTTCGCTTTGAAAATTTGGAGACACTACTTATTGGGCGAAAGGGTCGAGATATTCACCAATCACAAAAGCCTGAAGTATGTGTTCACACAGAAGGAGCTTAGTATGAGACAGCGTAGATGGTAGGAGCTGATGGCCGACTACGATCTTGATCTTAAATACCATCCGGGAAAAGTTAATATTGTGCTGGATGCGTTTAGTCGGTTTCCAGCAATTCAGATGTTGACTGCACAAAAGGAACTTATTGAAGACTTTCGGAGATTTGATTTGGAGATTGTGCTACCGCATTCTTCGGAACAGTTGATGCAGCTGTAAGTACAGTCGTCGTTGATCGAGAATATTAAAGCAGCGCAGCTACAGGACCCTAGATTGCAAAAGTTTCGAGAACAGGTTGAAGCTGGACTTCGAACGGACTTGTTGATCCATGAAGATGGTTCGTTGCGAGATGGTAGCCGTTTGTGTGTGCCAAAAGGTGATATTCGCGAAGAAGTTATGAAAGAGGCGCACAGTTCCGCATATTCCGTACATCCAGGAGGCACGAAGATGTACCGAGATCTACGATAGCATTTCTGGTGGGAAGGCATGAAACGGGAGATTGCCCGCTTTGTAGCGAAGTGCTTGGTGTGTCAGCAAGTTAAGGCTGAACATCAAAGGGTTGCTGGTTTATTGCAACCATTTCCGATTCCTCAATGGAAGTGAGAACATATAACCATGGATTTCGTGACGGCTTTACCGAGGAGTCCAAAGGGCAACAATGCAGTTTGGGTGATTATTGATCGATTGACCAAGTCAGCTCATTTCATCCCATTTCGAGTTGGTCAATCAACAGAAGCTTTGGCAGAACGATACATGCAGGAGATTGTAAGATTGCATGGAGAACCGGTGAGCATTGTGTCCGACCGTGACACCCGTTTCTTATCACACTTCTGGAGGAGCTTACAGGAAAGTTTGGGGACTCGATTGAAGCTTAGCACAGCTTATCATCCTCAGACAGATGGCCAGTCGGAGAGAACGATCCAAACTCTTGAAAACATGTTGAGAGCTTGCATGTTAGACTTCAAGGGTTCATGAGAGGATCATCTACACTTGGTGGAGTTTTCGTACAACAACAATTTTCAGGTGACTATTCAGATGGCTCCATTCGAAGCATTATATGGTCGTAAGTGTCGTTCACCTGTTTGTTGGGACGATATTGGAGAACGAAGATTGTTGGGACCAAATTTGATCGTGCAAACGGTGGAGAAAGTTAACACTATCCGGAATCATATGAAGGCAGCGCAAGATCGACCGAAGAGTTGGGCTGATATATTGAGAAGACCTCTAGAGTTCGCTGTTGGTGATCTGGTATTCTTGAAGATATCACCGACTAGAGGAGTGATTTGTTTTAGGAGTCGAGGAAAACTTAGTCCTCGATTCGTTGGGCCTTTTGAGATTTTGGAGCGTGTTGGAGAAGTGGCGTATCGATTGGCTTTACCGCAATCTTTGGCGAATGTTCATGACGTGTTTCATGTGTCTCAACTCCGTAAGTATGTTCGAGATGAAACACACGTGCTGGATCATTCGGAGCTGACTGTACGAGAAGATTTAACCTTTGAGGAACGACCGATGTCGATTGTGGATCGAAGGGAAAAGGTTCTTAAGAACAAGGTTATCCCTTTCATACTTATTTCTTGTGGAAATCGCTCGCATGGAGAATCAACTTGGGAACGAGAAAATGAAATCCGACAGAAGTTTCCACATCTATTCTTGTAGTTTCTTGATTGTTTATTCTTTCTTGTTCTTGGAATTTCGAGGACGAAATTCTTTTTGTAGTTGGGTATATTGTAACAACCTAGTTCATTTATACCAATTTCAGTTCCCGTATTTACTTATCTGTAGTATTTTCTTGATTTATCGTGTTTTTGGTGCGAATGGTATTTTACATTTTACATTGCTTTCGACCCGACCCGCTTGCTTGAACCTGTTTGTTTCATATTTATGCATTACCTTGACTTATTACATAGACACGTGCATTTCATGTATACTGCATACTGGCATATTATCTGGCATTGAATCTTTTACCATATAACATTTTAAGTCACGTAAAATAATTTAAAATTACATAACATGGTCTACATGATACCCCTAGCCCCGTGGTAGCGTCCGCGCATCTTGTTCTCATCCCGTTCAGTGAAACGGACGTGTTTGGATGGTTACGCGCACGTACATGCATCCGTTCTTGGGGGTATGCATTTTTGTTACCCGGACATTCATTTTTAATTTTGGTCGACACATATATTTTTCATATTTTAAAATTGGATTTTTAGACCCGACCTCGACGTGTTTTGGAGTAAGTTTGTATTTGCCAAAATCTCAAAATTTAACTAATATAATATTCTTATTATATTCTTTAGGATTCAACTGTTAATATATATGATTTTAATTTTAAAACCTAAAAATATATTTTTCTTAACAGCAACTCTCACTCTCTACCTAAAGATATATTTCTTATATCTAACATATTTTTTTTAAAACTAATAAACCATGCACGTCTCTTCCTCTCTCTCACAGCTCTCTCTCTCCTCTCGTTCTTTTCTCTCTCTCTCTCAATCTCGTGACCACAGCTCTATCTCTCTCTCTCCACACTCCTCTCCTTCTTCTAAAAAACAAAACAAAAATTCATATATTTTTTCCCGCTCTCGCGAACCCGCGCCCTCGCCTGCGCTCGCCGTCGCCGCCTTGTCTCGTCGCCGTCGCTCCAACTCTCTCTCCTATCTCCTCGACCCTCTTCTCCCATCACCACAACCACCACTGCCTTCACCCGACGGCTACGACCCATCTCCTGCAGGAAACCCATGTCACCGCACTCCCCCTCGCTCGCCCTCATCGCCGTCGACCTCCCCTCGCACCATCTCCCCTTCTCGACCCCCACCTTCTCCTCATCTCCTTCTCCCGAGCCTGCACCTGAAACCCCCTGCGAACCCTACACCCATGACCGGCACCCTCGTCGCCGATCCCATCGGCATTATCCCATCACCATCATCTCCACCTTCCTCTTCCTCTTCTCCTCGCCTTCCCGGACCTGCAAACCCTGATCACCCCGACCCAGAAACCCCTGCAAGAACCTATGCCTGCAACCCACTACGGCCATCTTTCTGTCCCATCGCCGGAGCTCCGACCACCTCGTCGTCGCCTCCACTCCCTCGCAACCACTTCGTTCTCCTCTCTCCTATCCCTAAGGAACCCGAGTATCCCCAAGCATGAACTTGCACCCCCTCAACCCTAGAAACCCACTGCCTTGCTGGAAAACCCTCGCCTGCATCGTTGCCGTCGATAGACCATCGTCGACATCACCCCCTTGCCTTCACCTCTGACCCCAGAGCATCAAACCACTGAGAACAGCCACAGTTATTCTTTTCTTTCTTCTCCTTTCTCTTCTCTTTCTCTTTTTGGATTCTCGTTTTCCGGTGATCGCCGGAGTCGTGCCGCTGCCGACGATCCGAGCAACCCTGTAGACGTTCCTAACCAGCATGGTTACCTTCTTGCCGTACCTGGACAAGTCCCGTGTGCGCGTGTGGATGTTGCGACGTTTGCCCGACGTCGGACGTGCCGGGCGTATCCGTATCGTGATTCGATCGAGGCAAGTTTATCTTGCTACATGCTACATTACATTTTATGCATCTATTTTAATAAATATAATAATTGAATTTCAAACCGTGCATCCAAAATTCTTGTTTCACAGTTTTACAATGACCGTATGCATCCATTCTTATCATTTCATATCTAGCATATGCAAACCTATCTTGTCACATATCATACTATAGTATACCGCATCAAATTGAATATAACCATTCATATTGTTTAATTGAACATTGTGCATTAACTAGTTTATCATTTAAAGGTTTTATGATATCCACTCGCATCCATATCGAATAGAACACATATAACTGCATTTACCGATCTCATTTATAACATAATACTGTGATACTAACATTCCATGTTTAATAAAATAAATCCTAATTAGTGTTGGAACTATAACTGTAACCCTAATCGAAAACTGTGCATCCATACCTTTGAATTTATATCTATTTGCATATTATATCACAGCATTCTATTTTATTGTTATATTAGTACCCCATACTTATTTTTGTGTACCCATGCTTATTACAGTTTAATTATGAACACCCACGTGATATTTGTGCACCCCTGACATGATTTGATACACTACCACTTGACACGACTTGATACATGTGCACTACTTGACATGATTTGATCCATGTACACTACCTGACATGACCTGATGTACCACAGCTTGACCTGTTACCTGATCTTGTTACTAATGCCAACAATCTTGATCGGTTGTCCCTACGGACATTTCCTGTTGTCTATTCAGACAAACCTGTACTTGCTTGATCCTGTGTTGGCATTAGCTCCAGATTTATCAATACCTGACTTGAACACATAACTTAGGGGTATGGGGAAATCAATGATGAAACCTGACTTGTAACTCGACAGTTCGATACTTATACTGATCAGTTTTACGGGCTAGGCCAGCCCCGGGATGATGCGGCTGATATCATTCATCGTTACATACTACCTTTTACTGTCTAGCGACACGTCTCGGATTCAGCCCGAGAATCTTAACCGTAGTCCCGGACACGCACGGGATACTATTGAGTTACATCGATAATTTATCAAATTGATTTCAATTACTTGAGAGTAGTTAACCCAGTAGACCAGTTTAGATTACTCAGGGCACATCACCGGTGCCTTACCCTTCACTGTCACTATTTATATTACTGTTATACCTGTTTTACCGTTCATACTCGTACCTGCATGCCTTGCTACTCCTTGATTTTATTAATGCTTGATATTATGACGCACTGACGTCTGGGTTTTGCATGGCCCAGATCCTCTATCTTTGTTGCAGGCTGATCAGGAGTACTTCCGCCGTCAGGCCGAGCAGTGAGAATCCAGTTGGTATCCAGTTTTACTTTCCAGGTGTTTTGTTTATTGGATCTATTGATTTCGCATATTATTTTATTCTTAACTCGTTTATTTTGGCATATGGACATGTGTTAGATAGTTTATTATTGTTCTTGATATCTCTACAGCAGTAATATGACCGTGGAGGGATATTTCCTATCCACAGGTAGCATGGTTGGCTCTGTCATGTGCCGATCTTAGCGCACTCTGGGAAGCGGGACGTGACACTTTTTAAGAAATAAAGAGGTGAAGCTTTGAAATAAAGGTATAGTAAATCATGTTTTGTCTTTTGAAAATTTGGGTAGCACCTCCCTTGTAAAAACTAACCCCGAAAACGGGTACAACATAGAATATAAATAAAGCATCCCAAACGGGAGCAAATCACGCCCAACGGCGGAAACAACTACCACAAGTATAAATAACAAGTATATGACGCCCAACGGCGAAGATCCACATAAGGAAATAAAGTAAAGCAAGACATCAACCCAAAAAAATGAACATAAAACCCATCGCTCAAGTCTCGCAACTACAAGTTTTCTAAGTCTGCAACATATACAATTTCTAGTTTCTGATTTGATGGAGTGACTAGATACAATATGAATAATAAGTACGAGAGGGGCACGATCCAACATGTACCACCTACCACAAGCAAGCCACCCGAAAACAGTTGTATGCCAGCGATACCGCAACTGATCCATGCGGTCAACCTGCAAGAACTGTGGCACAATGGGGGTGAGTTGCCAACTCGTGAATAGTAAATAACATATGCAGGTAATCGCAAGTATGCACGTACAACGCGAATCTAATACATGCAAGCTGATAGCAATAAATGGCCATATGTATACAACAGTCATGAAAGGTACTCTATCAGGTACAACTAATACATGAAATAATAAATGGCAATATGTATATGCAACAGTCATGAAGGGTACTCTATCAGGTGCTACAAATACATGAAGCAATGCATATAAAATAAATGAAGAGTATGGAATAAAACATGTCATTCTCACGGAATCCTGACCTCGTGACAAGACCAAAGCCCATCAAGACAATCTAAATCCCAAATTTCCTCAAATCAGCCCTCAAATTGGCCCTTATATCCTGTAAGTCTCATATATCCTCAATGTACAATATCAAGTAAATCTCATATATCCTGAATGTACAATATCAAGTAAACCTCATGTATCCCTGAATGTACAATATCAAGTAAATCCCATATATCCTGAATGTACAATATCAAGTAAACCTCATATATCCCTGAATGTACAGTATCAAGTAAATCTCATATATCCAATATCCAGTTTCGAGTAAGTTTCAAATAAAGTGAGTGTCCAACATCGACACCAAAAATATCATGAAACAAGCGTCTAGCATCGACACATAAATACTTCTATCCATACGTTCCTCGAATCGTAAGTGTCCGGTATCGACACCCGTGATCCACGTATCGGTCTTTCTCATATTCATACGTTTCTCGAATCGTAAGTGTCCGGTATCGACACTCGTGATCCATGTATCGGTTTTCTGATATCTATGCGTTCCTCGAAACCCAAGTGTCTTACCTCGACACTTGTGTTCCACGTATCGGTATATACTTTCTCCGAATCTTAAGTGCCCCAACATCGACACTCTCGATCCCGTATCGGTTTAAAACAAATCTCTGAGTGGATGTATAAAAATATCAAGTAAAGAATAAGAATACTTGCATAATTTCATGAAACCGCCACGGTCCTCAAATCCAGAAAACATCAAGTAATGAATAAGTATAAATGCATGAATCAATACACATATATTAGCATCTCATTCCACTAATATACGTATATAGGCATATATAACAGCGTCCCATTCCACTGTTATATATATATATTAGTAGAAATATCAGAGAACATCATATGAAATCCATGAATGTAATATATGCAACATGAAACAGTAATATGAGCATATAAAAGGAAAAACCGCTATTTAACTGCAACAAGTTAATATATATGTCATGCGGTTCCTAATTTCTCCAGGTCCATACAACATCAAATAAAAGTGAACATGTAGCTATAGCCAGGTATGCATAACCATGTTGGCATAGTGATTGTTTATAAATTCCTTGGTTGGATGTAAAAGTATCAATTCAAATGATCCCCGGCAACGGCGCCATTTGATTGATCGTAAAATTCGAGACTGTGTAGTGTGTATCAACTCAAATGATCCCCGATAACAGTTTCATTTGATCGATAAGAGTTTCTCGTTGTATTGGTATGAAAATTGAATAAAATTCACAATCAAAGAATTATATTTGACCGCAATCAATAACGGTGTCGATTGTAGCATGTTAGTAAGTGCGGATCGTCCACATGGAAAGTGTAATCATTCGTCTTTTGAATTAGGTGAATTGAAACTTTAAAGAAAAGAAACGAAAACAATTCATGATTTAAAGAATTGAAGTTCAAGAATTAGAAAAATCTAGATCTAATAACAAGAAAAAGATAGAATCAAGAATTGATAGTTTGTTGATTTTTCCAAACCAAATATCAAGAATCGAAATGAGGCTCGTAGGAATCGATCGGATCTATAGAAGTGATGAAATCTAGAGATTACGTATTCTTATCCTTCGATGAATTGATACTAGATCGATGATCATCGACGAGAATTAGGGATTTCTAGTGAAACTAGGGTTTCAACATTTATCCCTTGTTCCTTCGTCGATATCATTCACATTCTAGCCTCTAGTAAATTCAAGAATCGATCGTGGATCCCTAATTTCGAGTGAACACAATCAAGAAAGCATCGCAACGAAACTAGGTTGTCGATTCTTCAATTTGCTAGGGTTTACAAAACTCGTAGGACTTAAGAATTGTTTTAAGATTTGTTACATCATCATTCTATTGATCGTCTCGACTCCTTTACGAGCGGAGTTTTACTCAAACATCACAACAAGAACTACAATCACAAATCGAGATCGAATCATGATGCAAGAATTTAAAGAAAGCAAGATTAAAGAATTTCACCTTTTATTTATATCAACAATTTCGTTACAATCGCTCAAGAACTACAAGAGGAAGAACTCGATCGTCGATTTGGCTTCGCTTGTCTCCTTGAGTCGCGGATCGGCTTGGATCACTTGCTCGATTGAAGATCAGCTCGGCTCCTAAAAGGTTGAAGGCTTCTTGCTTGAATGGTACTCGGGATCTTGAATTTGGAATTGGATTTAGAATTTGGGGCTACAAGATGTGTCACTCAACTTGTAGATGGAATGGGGGGATGAAGAATTGAACTAATGAACAACCTCAACCCTTAGATCTAGGTTCCTATTTATAGCCATCAAAACCCTAGATCTAGGATTTGAATTTTAAGTTTCCCTCCAAAAGTTTGTTAGATGAAATTTGAATTTCCCTCCAAAAGTTTGTTGGATGAAATTTGAATTTCCCTCCAAAAGATTGTTGAGGAGAAGCTTCTAGATGTGATTAGTTAGGAGGGAGCTTCTAGAAGAGGTTAGTTAGGAGCTTAATTAGGATTAGCATGCTTAATGATCTTTGCTGATCTGGCAGAAGTTTTGAGAGAATTCTGGAATTTGACATATCATTCTGAGCTATGGCCACTGAGATAAGAATGACGCACTGAAAATGGCATAATGATCTGACCAAACCGCCGCGGAACCGCGGCGCAAGCCGGCTCCCGCTGCGGTTTCGCGGCTCTTTTGAAGAGTTGGAGCTTGGGCTCGCTGGTGCTTGTTGGGCTTGAGTTGTGGGCCTTTATTTGATATGTTGATTTGTATATTTCCTTCTGAATTGCTACCAGATCTGAAAATATGGAGTTGGTGTATTTTTGATCAGCTTCTTTTGACTTTGCTTCTGCAATTTCCTGCACAAATCTCGACACAAGTGTTGCGCAAATACAGAGATGATGCGATGCCATGAAATGCGGTCAATTTCCCTTAAAGTGCCGGTTTAAAAGTCTAACACATGAAATCTGATATTTAACGACTGATTTGCTAATATGTGAAATATGAATACCGAACACTTCTAAATGAGTGCAAATGATAGGGAAATTGCCGGTTATAAGATGCAATATTTTCGAATGATCAAATTCCCCCAAACTTATTTTCGATCGTCTCGAGCGAATTGTTTTATTAAAAAGAGAAGGAGAAAAATAAAGAAAGAGAAAAACTAACTAGCACACTTTCGTAGGCAACACGATTGCACTGAGCACGTGCAACAAGCCTTTAAACCTCTAGGTGTCCCTAGTAGGAGGAGTGTTGTCTCCTGAGGGTTTTCAGCGGATTGCACCCACAAAATCCAATAATAAAAGAAAGATCATGAATATTACATTTAAAGAAAAGAATCGTAGAAGAAAAGCCTTGAAAATTAGGGTTTCCAACTAAGCTAGCTTTTCGGTTGTCATGAGCCCTATCTTAATAGTCATGAAAAGATGTTAGAAATCACGTCCTCCCTCAATAAAACATCATCTTATTCTTCATTCCTAACTTTCTTCCAAACATCGATCATATCACCCTGCGTGTGTGTAAAGGACATCCCTACATCCGGAGAATTCAATTCAAGCTATCATGCTCTTGCCTATCAGCCTCAGTACTTTTTAATTAATGAATATTTAGATGAGATTGCTCACACACTTTCATGCGACCGTTAATACTTCTTGAGGTACTAACCGACCGATTACTCATGTGCTTGCTTATTTGGTGTATTTTCCTCGTCTTGCTCCACCTCAGGCATAGCAGTGACTCCCAGACCAGTTGGCCTTAGGGCACTAGGTGAAAAGGCACCCTCGCTATATATTTTTATTGCCCTTGGTGATAATAAAACCAGTGTCCATTTTTCTCACCACTTTATATATTTTTTTATTCACTTTTTATTCTTTTTTCCTTCATACATCGGCTTTAAGACAAGAGCATTTCAAGGTATCCTCTACTATCCCAAGCTTCAAGACGTGCGTAAGTGCGAATAGCAGGGTATCAACGTTCAAAATGTTTGGCTTCCAGAATAGTAACTATTTTTCAGACTTATTTTTATCCTCAGATTAGTGACGTCTTTCATCTTACTAACCCTTGGGACAACGGCTCATAACTACTTATTACTAGTTCGTATAAGAAAACTTCTAATTTTCTTAGTTTTCTTAAATTTTTCTAATCTCATGGATGTAATTTTTTCACTATCTCAACTTGGATTATCTTATTTATGTACAAAAATATTTTTATCTTTTTGAAAATTTTTAAATTTTTATAGGTTTTCAAAAATGTTTTGTGCTTATGCAAATGATATGCAAATGATGCGAAAATAAGCACAAACCTCCCCCAAACTTGTTTTCAACAGTGTCCTCACTGTTGCCTTCTGCTAAATCTCGAAAAACCTGTAAGCTTGGGAGGAATTTATTAGTGGGGGCAAAATATTTAAGTGAAGAACCTCCCCCAAACTTATTTTTGGCTCAAAATTTTGTAAAAATTTTCTTTTAAGGAGCCAGAAAAATATACCCCCCCAAACTTAAGCAATGTTACTCTTTGAAAATCACATGAGGGGGTCAAAAATCAGTGGTCGATGCCAAGCTTTGCAAAGACCAAACGTCAACACCAACCATTCAAAAATTTTGTCAATGCAGTGCTCTGGTTGGTGGAAGAAAAAGTGGGTAAAGGTCAAGTGGTGGAAGAGAGTGTGTGCGCGTCTCATTTTGAAGAGACGATGCAGTGAATGTGATGGATTACTCGCATTCTTTTTACAGTTCAGAAGAAGGGGTGGAGGTTCAATTTCAATGATTGGGATATGATTCATCTCAACACCCGTGTCATTCAAAAATGCGAGTTCATCAACGAAGATCTCCTCAAAAGTTCTATCAATACCCCGATGAATAATGTCATCACAAAGTGCGGGGTGATCTTCAGACTCTAAGAACGGTTCATAATCCGTGTTAATTGTTGACCCGGACATCTCGGTGGAAGAGTCCGTATGTGTATGATACATAGTTGGGTCAAACAATAACATATGAAAAGAGTCAAGATTGGTATCAGGAGGATCATCAAATTCGCTGCTGTCGACATCCATTAAGTCGACAGAACAGACCTGAGCAGTAGGTTCGGAGGGTACACTTCCCAACTTGTAAATGTTTAGCTCTATTGACCTATTCCCGAAAGATAGGGTCATAGAACCATTACGACAGTTGATTATTGCATTGGAAGTGGCCAAAAAAGGGCGACCTAAAATCACCGGAATTTGATTCCGTGGGTTCGCTACAGGCTGTGTATCAAGTACAATAAAATCCACAGGGAATACAAATTCCCCGGTTTTTATTAACACATCCTCCAGTTCACCCCTAGGTTTGGTGATTGATCGGCCAGCCATCTGGAGAGTCATGCTCGAGGGCTTTAACACTCTGATACCTAGTTGCTCGTATACCGAGTAAGGAAGTAAGTTAACACTAGCGTCAAGGTCAAGTAACGCACGGTTGATGTGTTTCTCCCCAATAGAAATGGAAATAGTAGGACAGCCAGGGTCCTTACATTTCCGTGGTAATTGTTGGGGAAAAGCCGTGTCTGCAGTACTTGACATGAAGATTTTTTTAGGCACTCGAGTCTTCCTCTTCCTAGTGCACAAGTTCTTAAGAATTTTCGCATAGGACGGAACTTGTTGAATAACATCTAGGAGAGGGATGTTGATATTAACTTCCTTAAACATGTCCACAATCTTCTCCATTTTGGCATCATGTTTCTTGGGCCTCAACCTATTTGGAAATAGAGCTCTATCAATAAGTGTTGGGTCCAACATTTGTGGAGAAGTTGGTGGAAAAGATGAGGTGGGTGGAGGGTTCGAGCCTTTGGGAACACGGAGAATAGGCTCGGAAGAAGAAGGTAAGTTAGACGAAATAGGGTAAGAAGTAGAAGTGTGAGTGGAAGTGGAAGTGGAAGCCGGGGTGTTAATGATCAATTCATCATTATCAATTTGTTCACCCGAATGATTGTCTAGCACTCTTCCAGATCTCAACGTTGTAAAAGCGTCCACATTAGTGTAATGTGAAGGTCTAGGATCAGGTACGGGTTGAGATGGAAGATTCCCTTCTTCTCTAGCACTAATTTCGGCTGTTATTCATTCAATTTGTGCTTCCATTGATTTGATATTCTCATTTTGAGTGAGAATGATCTTTATCATATTATCGATGGAAGATTGAAAACTTGCCGACTCTTGGATGGATTGTTTCATGAAAGTAACCAAGGTTTGCACTAGTGCAGAGATATTATCAGTACCGGCCAATTGCAAAGAGTTTTCATGTAGTGCAAAAGTGTTGGCAGGATTTTGAAATTTTTGCGGTTGGAAGGGGTGCTGACTCAATTGAAGTGGTGGTTGCTGTTGTGGTGGAGGGACCCTTTGAAAATTGTTTAGGATTGGAACCGTGTTTTGAGATTGTGATTGGTTCCAAGCAAAGTTCGGGTGATTCCTCCAATCTTGATTATATGAGGAAGAAGAGGGATAGTTTCCAGGTCTTTGCTGAAGTGAAGCATTAGTGTGACCTTGAAACGGTACATTCAAAGGACATTCTTCCGTCAAATGTAAAGGGTTTGAACAGCAGCCACACACGGTTTTGGGAAGTGTGGATTGGTTTAGGAAGGCTGAAGAGATTTTGTTTTCTATAGCGTCGAGTTTCCTTTGTATTGCGGCCATTTCGGCTTTCATGGTGACGGAAACATCGAGCTGATTGACATCTTCCCTAGGCGGTGGTGGTCTAACACTTTCCCATTGTGATGTGTTTTGAGCTAAATCTTCTAAGTATTTCCAAGCTTCACCATCATCTTTAGATAGGAATTGGCAATGACACATGGTTTCAAGCATCTGTCTAGTAGTGAGATCAATACCCTCATAAATAATTCGACACAAATCCCATCTGGAGATTCCGTGATGAGGGCATTGGATAAGAAGATCCTTGAACCGTTCAAAGTATTTCCAAAATGGTTCATTGGGAAGTTGGGTAAATTTAGAGATTTCGCTCCGAACATGGGCGGTCTTGTGATTGGGATAAAATTTCTTAAGGAATGTTGCAACGAATTCGTCCCATGTTGAAATAGAATGTGCGAGTGTGATGTAAAGCCACTTCTCGACTAAATCGCACAAAGTGAATGGGAGAAGACGTAAACGCAGAGCATCCAAAGACAGTTGTGAATTTCCCATCAAAGCACATACGTTTTCAAATTTGGAAATAAACACGTATGCGTTTTCAGAATCAAGACCATGAAATTTGGGTAACAGTTTGATGAGTTGGGGGTTGATTTCAAAATTGTTTTAGGATTTTTGATGAATTTTTGAAAGCAAATGAATAAGAAATGATCAAGAAAAATATGAAGGCAGAAATGGGGGAGAGGGCTTGGCCATGGAGGTGAGGGGGGTAGTTTTGTGAATAAAATGGAGAAGTTTCTAGCAAAAATACAATAAATGCTTCATTAAATGTTATATGCCACATTTTCCTTCTTTTCTTTTCTTTTATAAATTAAATCCTTTTGCCCAAAAGAAAAATCTAGATATTTAAAAAGAAGGTTCTAAACTCATTTTAGTGATCTGATTAGCAATAATTCTCATAGAAGAAATTTCCCAATTTACGTGCATAATATACCACTTAAAATAATATTTTATTAGAGAAAAATTCTATGTGAACCAAAACTTCCCATTGACCCTCAAAACTTGCGTACTAGCTTTATTTTAGCTAAACTAGGTGCCGACAAGTTTATACGGAAATTTGATCACAATCGGATTAAAACGGAAAATACCGACTATTTTACCCTAAAACGGAAAATTCACATAACGATTTCAGAAACGTTACAATCTTCCACCTTAAAGAAATTTGGTCCCCGAATTTAAATTTAAATTTAAATTTAAACCCCCTCAAATGTTAAAACATTGCAATAAACAGCTAAATCAACGGGGCTCCGAAATAACGGAAGAAACAGAAAACCACAACGCATCCTGCGTGCCGGAAAAATGAGCACTAAACTCAAAACCGATCTCCATCAAGTGTCACGCAAATCAACGGGCTTGCACGCATATCATCGGAGTCACAAAGGAGATAAAAATCTCAAATCCACTACCGAAATACCATATGCACTAATCAAATACCATAATACATATATGGTACGCATCCTGTTTGAAAAAAATCTCCGAAAACCGAATAAATCATATGCATAATCTTTTCTGAATTGCCGCGTAATGCGTAACTCACGGCACAAGTGACAGACGCTCATTTTTAAAGTAATAATATACTAGCATATATGTTTTGCCAAAATATGCGTCCCGCCTTTTTTTTTTGAAATATCCCAAAAGGTTTTATTTTGTAAACGTTAGTGCCACTCGCAGATACGTAAAAAATAGCGAGACTATAGCTCCTTTTTGAAAATCTCTTGGTAAATATTTTATGCATGCAAAGTACAGAGGTACCATCCTCGGATCAGTCTTGTTAGGGTACTACAAAGTATAGGGCCTCATCATGAAAACAAAGTGCTCAAAAGCAAAATCAGCCTCAAAATACGTATCCAACAATCACGTGCGTCTGGTGCGCACGGAAATCAAATCCAAATACAAGTGTCAATATGCACAAAAGCAAAACTAAGTGCAACTGGTGTGCACTAAAGTATCTGTCCAGTGCAACAGGTGTGCACGACCACAACATCTAGTGCATCTATAGTGCACGAAAATCTCAACCAGTGTAACTGTCATGCACAAACAAAAATCCCAATCGAGTGCATCTGGTGTGAACAAATCACATCTCATATCATACGCTCAACATGCGCGAAAATCCAACTCAAGTGCATCCGTCATGCACAAATACAATCTGAATCAAGTGCATCCAATATGCACGAAAAAAAATCTAAATCAAGCGCCTAATATGCGCAAAATCCGACCCAAGCACGTCAGGTCCGTAATAAGCATCAAGTGCAGTAGCATGCACGAAAACGAACATCAAGTATGCACGCGCACGAAAACACAAATCTGGTAAAATGAATGCTCAAAGGTATAAATCGAGTGCAACCAATGCACGAAATACCAATCCTGTGCATCCAGTGCATGAAATATCAAATCATGTGCATCCCGTGCACGAAATATCATCAATAACTCAAATGCGTATGAAAACCACACAAGCGTACCAAGGTGTATAAAAATCATAAAAGTGTGCAACAGTGTGCACAAAACACGTATCAATGCACTGCAAGCATATATGAGCTATACCGAGTGCTAAAATCAAATCGAGTGCGCACCATATGCACATATCAAATCAACTGTATGAAATCCATGAAATCATAAACATGTGCGGCTAAGGTACAAAATCAATATCAAGTGCAAATAGATATGCACAAATCATGAACCAATACAACAGTGTGTAAAACGTATATCCAGTGCAACAACTATGCACAAAATGTAAATACCCAGTAGGTGCAACCATGGTGTATAAAATATCATGAAACACAAAATCCAAGCGATATAAGCGTGATACTCGGATCACAACGCAAATCGCAACAAATGACATTGAGGTACACCTCTTACAATGTCGAAGAAAAAGTCGGTGCACCCAAACTGGCAGAGCAAGAACATCTGCTCGCCTTCTACCCACGGTCTGGCGTCCTCTGTCTCTGGGTCCTCAGAATACACGTAACACATCTGATCCTTGGTGCAAATCTTATTGCAGCAGTGTCATGGAAGAAACCGGCTCAAGGTCTCTTCCGATCTCGCCTATGCCGAAATATACGGAGGCTGGTACTCTTGCATAATCTTTCTCGTTCTCTGGATTGTTCCCCTCCGAAACATGGAGACGCGACCGCGCATGTCCGCCTTGCCTAAATTTCGGGGCAGATGCTAATTGGTGCTATCCATCTACCTCTTCGAAGATGCCAAGTTGATTTATGGTACCATGTATCGAAGGATTAAACGGATGCGGCCGATATAGCAGACTTCGTCAGATTCCCCCTCGTATGAGGGGTTTTTAATTGTGGGGACGCTCTTCCCTGCAGGCGCAAGCCCCTGCAGTTAATTACGCTACCGCATCGCAGTAACAACTTTCTCCTTCTCCAGATGGTCACTTCGTGTCGTGGGTGTTTGTTTTATCTTTGGTTGCCCGTGGATTGTATACGGAGACTAATTTATGTTGTCGCCCGTAGGGCGTGGACTAGTCCAAATCCGTATCTTCTTAGATTTGGGTTTAGGGGTTGGGTTTAAGGATACGTTAGCCTCATTTGAGACTAAGATCAACTTAAACGTTAGTTAAGAATACGTTGGTCTAATTTTAGACTAAGATCAAATTAACAGGATCGTTTAGATCCAACAAGAGAGCAATTAGACTCTATTGATTAGTTTAGGGACATTGCGGTCGATTAGTTTAAGGACATTGCGGTCCAATGTTATTTTAAGGATATCTCGGTCCAATGTTAGTTTAAAGATATCACGGCCGAGGTTAAGGACATCATAGTCCGTGATTTTAAAGACCTCACAGTCAAGGTTAAGGACATCATAGTCCGTGAGTTTAAAGACCTCACAGTCAAGGTTAAGGACATCATAGTCCGTGAGTTTAAAAACCTCACAGTCAAGGATAAGGACATCATAGTCCGTGAAATGTGTGATTGTCGGGACTCGTCACCTCTCTGAAGACGTTGAAGGATTACAACGACAAATATCAAAGGAGTGAAGAGATGTACCCTTGAACCAAGGTTGATTGGGGATTTGTTGTCCAATTTGGAACTAAGATCAATTAATTAGATTATGAGCTGATTGGCTCAATTAAATCTGAATTAAGGACTTATGGCCAGTTTGGGCTAAGTCCAATTAGATTAGAAATATTGGCGCTATGTTGGACCATTAAACACTTGTCTGGGTTCAAGCCCACATTATTCAGCAATGCTAAATCAGAGTTTGAGGGCTCTGATACATTTTTGTCTTTGACTGAGCATTAAACATTGTAGTTCTGAGTTTTACTCAACTTTGAGATTTAGTCAAAAGGAGAGGTTTTTGCCTCTGGAAAACTTAGCCAATTTGGCTAAGATTAGCTTTAGAATAGTGTTAAACACTTGAGGACAACAGTGTTAAACACTGGAAATGAAATACTCAAAGTAGTGAAACACTGGAAATAAATGCTCAAATTAGTGTTAAACACTAGAGAGGAAGGGGTCACGTGGGGACACGTGAGGACACCCAAAGGTGGGGCCGCATCCCCTTTACTTTGTTATGAAAATAAGTGTTAAACACTTTTGATCTTCTGGCCATCACGTGTTGGCACGTGATGGATATTTGTGCATTGATTATTAAAGCATTTATTAGGGGTCACGTAGTAACAAGTGAGAGCGCCCAAAGCCAATACTGCCTTTGCTTTTGCTCTCTATATTATGAGGGTCACGTGGGGGCACGTGAGGCATTGCCTCAAAACTTTTTCCTTCTCATTTTTGGGGGATCTATTTAGGGGTCACGTGGGGACACGTGATCTAGTTCTTTACATGCATGGAGATCTTTCAAGTCTCTTATATTTGTAAGAATTAAATTCTTTGTAGGGTTAAACCCTAATTTAGTTTTAATGGAATTAAATTCCTACGCATATGGAAGAATTAAATTCTTATGTAGGGTGAAACACTAATTTCATTTAGGAGGAATTAAATTCATGTGAATTTGAGAGAATTAAATTCTCAAGTAGGGTTAAACCCTGGCTTTGTCTGTCTTGAAGGAATTAAATTCCTATAAATTGGAAGATTTAAATTCCCATATAGGGTCAAACCCTAGTTTATCTTGGAGGAATTAAATTCCTGTAAATTGGGAGAATTAAATTCTCATGTAGGGTTAAACCCTAGTTTTGTCTGTTGGGAGAATTAAATTCTCAAAACTCAATTCTCCCTCTGAGTCTTGGATCTGCATGGCAGAATCTCCCAGATGAGAATTAAATTCTCAACCTGTAGGAAGATTTGCTTCTCAGATCTTTAACCAGAGGAAGAACTAAGTTCTTTTGCAGAAGAATTAAACTCTTAGATTGAGAATTAAATTCTCTTTTTTGTTTTATGAAGCTTTGATCCCTTTCCCTTTCTCACCTAGGGTTTCTTTCTTGAGAATTAAATTCTCCTTTCTTTTCTCTTTACTATTTGTTTTTTAGAAAATTTCAAGGTCCTAAAATTCTATCTCCCTCTCTTCTCTTCTTGGCTCCTACTTATAGGAGAAGGAAAAGAATCAATTTGTTTAGTAAATCTTTTATCGAAAGATTTTATTTGTTTCTCATAACTAATATGATCTTTTAGATCACTCAGTGAATTTTATTCACCATTGGATTTTTAATCCAAAAGATATTTTGTTTGTTATTTTTGGTGAAACTTAGAGAAATCTTTCCTTGTATAAAATCTTTCCATAAATTGGCGATTTTTAATCACCATTGGATTTTTAATCCAACGGTGCTCCAGTTTACAGAGCATAGTCCTCTTTTTGTTTGGAAAGATTTAAAGAAATACTTTCCCATTTAAGGTCTTTGATTTCCCTTAATTAGAATTTAATTCTATTAACTCACAAGGCTTTCAAAGCCCATCACGTGTTGGCACGTGATCCCAACGTTTGACCATTGAAATAGAATTTAATTCTATCAATTAAAGAGCTGAGGGACCTGTCTCGTGTTGGCACGTGACCCTCTTTCATTCGGAATTTAATTCTGTCTTTTAACTGGGCTAAAGGACCATCGCGTGTCAGCACGTGACCCTTGGTCACGTGTGAGCACGTGATGCCCCATTGGGGTCTTTCCTTAGCCATTTTGTTTACACTTTTGTTTGATTTAGAATTTAATTCTATAAAATGAAGATCATAGGAAACCATCACGTGTCAGCACGTGACCCTTGGTCATGTGTGAGCATGTGATACCTCATTGAGGTATTTCCTGATTTTTATCAGGGAACAAATTCTCCCACAGCGTTGTTCTCACGTGTCTGCGTGTGAGTGCAACGCTGTCAACTTTGTGACCATTGGATCTGTCTAGAGAATAGGGGAGATGAAACGTTTCCCATCACATCCTATAAATGCCAGCATCTTTTCAGAAGCGCCTCAACTTTTCTCATCTTCTTCTTTGCTAACTTTTCCCTTTGGGAATTTAATTCTCTTTTCTCAGAGCTTAGTTCTCTGTTATGTATATGCAGTGTCGCTTTATCTTCCAATCAAGGCTTGTGCTCACGTGGTGCGCATGCAGGGCTCTGCTTGATGGGGACGTTTCATTTCCCTGATCTGATTTCAATGCGTCATTGCTTTTCATTTCCACTGCTCTCCCTTTTTTTCCGGGTTTTGAGAGTAGTTCCACCATGCACAACATTTTTTGTGCATAGCATTAAATGCTCCCCTTTATAACTTGAAACCATGCTTTTCTTCCTTTCCTCACAGAGAAACCCATTTATACCTTTAGGGTGATCATCTTTGAGAAACCGATCAATTGCTATGGCTTGCAATCGTCCCCACGCTCGTCGGCAACCATGGGAGGTGCCCATTGAGGAGATAATCCCTCGCTTCGCTGCGCGGCTGGCAGATCCCCTTCTCACCGACGCTCAATGTGACACGGTGATGTACGAGCTTCTGACTCGCCGGGGCTCTCCTCTTCCCATGGGCTCCATTTGGCTCCGGATGATCCTTCTATCTGTGCTTGCCGATATACCCCCTCATCCGGCGGAGATGACTTCGGCGATCCTTGACGCGGCGGAGGACAAGCTCGAGTGCTTTCACGAGGCTTGTCTAATCACTCAAGCTCTGAAGGATCATTCAGTTCATATATTGAGTCAGATAAGGGCCCGACAGGCCGTCATGTCTGCTTTCACCGATGAGCACGGCTCCAACCGATGGGGAGTGGCTCCTCGCGAAAACCGTCGTTTTGACGTACTGGAGAAAGCGGAGAGGGAGCTGGAAAATTTTGTGTTTTGCTTTGTTAACCCTTGTATTTCCGATCCCTTGTTTGGTGATCTTTTCCCGATAGCGTAGTATGTTTAAATCAATGTACTCCTTTTATCATTGGCAGTTTGCATGCTTTCTGTTGAATTTTCATGTTTGTCGGATACTCGTACGTGCGTCTTGCTTGCGTAAATGAGCTGCATATTTTTCTCATAGGAATTTTCTTTAATTGCGAGCACCATTGTTATGTTGCATGCACATCAGTGCCTCGGGTAACATTTCCTTTTAAACATTCATACAGTTGCAAATGCGTGCTTGATAGGATATAGATTAGAAACTTTCTTTGTTATTTCCCATATCGAGTGGTTTGTGCTGGTTTTAGATCGAGTATTGTAGTCGAAGGGAGGCTTGTTTATATATTGCCTTGAGTGTACGCGCCTTCCTTCAGAAGTTGTGGCCGCGAAGGCGAGCTTACGGGGGCTGATTGAGCGGTGCGCTGCGAACATGATATCATGTGAGAAAAGGCTCAGCGGCAAGTTTTCGGAGAGGGAGTTGGCTTCTAAAGCGCTGAGGGAGCTTCAAGCCAACCTTACGGCTAAGGCCACTAAAGCATATGAACTTTGGCGATGTAACACCTTAGGATGTGTTTAGTGGCTAATTATATGTTAATAAATGGGTTTTAATAAAAAGTTTACCAAATTGATTTTCAAATATTTTTTTCAAATTTAATGAATATTTTATTAGATTTTTCCTAGGCTTGCACACACATGTGCATGATAACTAGGGCTAATTTTGGGGTTAAACCATGCTTGGTAGTCATGGTGCCTTAACCATTTCTTTAGATAATTAGGTATTTAAATTAAGTGTTATCTTTTTTCCAAAAGAAAACTTTTAAATTTCCTTTTGGGTTGACTTTGAGAAAGGATAAGAGAGAAAGGGGAGACAAAGCATGCATTGCATTTAATGAGGAGAGAGAATGAACCATGCTTTGTCCCCTAAACACCCCCCTCTCACTCTCTCTCTATTCTTTTGAAAATCTATTTCCTTTCCCTCAAAATTTTAGCTCTCTTCCTCTCCCCAACTGAAGCTTCAGCCCCCGTTAAGCCTCACTCCAAAATTTTTCAAGATCCCCACTAACTCTCTTCAAAAATCACACTACACCCTTCTCAAAACTTAAGCCAAAGCCCATGGAGACCACTTGGAGCTAGGAAAGTAGGAGTTTTGAGCAAGTTTGGGAAGGTAGTCTTCTTCTTACTGTTAATTAGTTAGTTAGCATGTTGTTGTGTCTTTTAATTCCAGTTAGAACCTTAAAGTTTCAATTTTGCTCAAATATCGTATTTTTGTGTCGTGTTTTGGGTGCTTGTAGTCTGCTGTGACCCCGAGACTTTTTGCTTAAACCAAACAATGTAGAAGTGTAGACCTGGTCACCCTGAGTGTGTGGGTGGAGCTCGAGCCCAACCTGGGCGGTTTTGGCCGGCGACATGGGGCCATTTTCCGGCGACCTCGGCCCTTATGGGGAATTGGGGGTGGTAACTTTTAGTGTTGCCGTATATAGTGAACTTTGGAATGTTTGGTGCTGTTTAGGTTTTGTGTTTTTACTGGGGGGAAAATCTGGGATGGTAAATCTAGTTTAGTGTGTTGCGAGTTAGATGATGAAGTGATGGTTTGGATGGAGTTGAAGTTAAGCTAGGGTTTTTATGGTTAGAATAACCATGTTTTGTGTTGTTTGTACCACTAAATCAGAGTATTTTCACCTGCTTACGTAAAAGTATCAATTTGTTGCAATTTAGTGTTGTTTTAAAACGTTTTAGAGCCAAGTGACAGGATGCTGTGTATCTGCTATATCTGCAATGATTTTCTTTCGTAGCAAACATATGCTGAGTGATGTGCAGGCTTTTTAGATCATGGTGTAGGATTTTTAGCCCGTTTCCCTACCCCAAATCCGGCGACTCCCCTATGTTTTCCGATCTCGCCGACCTCCTGTGGGAATTTGGGTTTGGTTCTTTGCTTGAGGGTGCCTGCAGGTTTTTAGTGGTGTTTGGTGTTGCTAGTTTAGTTAGTTTTTGCTTCAGGTGAAATCTGGGACCAACTATCCAAATTAGTGTTTTGTGACTTACGCGACACGTACGTTACGATATGGTTTTGGTGTTGCTGTGCGTCACAGTGTGTTGATGTGTGTCACAGCGTGTCGGGGAGGTTGTTGGTGTATCGAGTTCACACGCGTTTGGTTCGTGACGCGGGTTTCTCATTTGGCTTTAATGTCGTGTTTTTGTAGATGTTAGCTTATGTGGATTATTTTGTGAAATTCTAGGTTCGCAGGCGAGCACGACGAACGCCGCGAAGAAGGGGAAACAAGTCGTCGGCTACACTTAGCACGACCAGGTGAGTAGATTTAACATCTACGGGGAAATCGCCCGTATGACGTTATGCGTCAGGGCTGATAGGACATTGTAGTAGCATATTTCATTTGCATACATTTGATGTTCATGGATACTATTTGTTGCATACCGCATTCCCTGCTATATCTATATGAACTTAAAACTGATAACACACCGCACTGTTACTAACGGTTCATGTCGCACAAGCACTAATCTGCATGTTACACACACACCGTTAGTAATTGCCATGACACTCACATTATAGAATTGCTATGAATAATATACTGTAGCTCACCTTCTATATGATTCGATATGATTATGATACTTGGGCACGTACTTATTTACTTATCCATACTTATGCACATTCAAAATGTACCTACTTAAATAAGCTGATTTTTGGTAGAAACCGGGGACCGCATGATACCTTTTGAAAAACTGAATCTATTTTAAAGAGCGGTTTCCCCCTTTGTTCTTATAGTACGACTTTCTGATGCATACATCACATCGCATGGATTTACGCATTGACTTGGATTTCATGTGATTTCTGGATTTGAGGACCGTGGGGTTATTTAAGAAAATATGCACTATTTTGAAAACCCGGTTCCTCTTGATATGATATTTTGGTGCGTCGACCACGCGTTTTCTCGGTTCTGAGACGTGTGTTTGAAACCCGATTCGAGGAGTTGGATGATCCGTTTGCGGGTTCGTGGTGGACCCGGTATGGTTCCCCGGGACGAGAAATGTTTTTCATGGAGCAGACGATGAGCCTGGCAGGGTGGCGAGTACCTACCGGTGATTGGTTGGACCTGGCGGTTATCCGGAGGATACCGACCAGAGTCGATGGATGGATACGGGACGACCCGTACTGCCGGGGCCGAGGGCCGATACCGCAGACGGAGCCCGATATATGAGGTTTTGCGTGTCGATGCTGGACACGATTATTTCATGATATTTTGAGTGCCGGTGTTGGGCATTCGTGATTCTTAGAGATTTACAGGATTTGAGGGCCGATGAGGATGACGACGCCTGAGTTTTATTGGGTTTTGAGTGCATTGATGGACACCGATTATTTTTCCACGTTGACATTCCGTGTAGATGCTATTTTATCCCATACTCAGTATTCATTATTATGCATCTCATCCTGCAGTCCTACTACCTGATAGAGTACTTTTGCATGATTATTGTACATCTTGCTCATCGTATATAGATATTATCTGCTGGCTTATGTTAGAGTAGCGCAGTACGTGCATACTCGCGATTACCTTTATATGGTATCTACTATTCACGAGTTGGCAACTCACCCCCGTTGTGCCACAGTGTTTGCAGGTTTCCCTCGGAGTAGTCACGGCAGGCTGCTTTCTTACATCTTTTGACACAGATACCACTGCGGTTGGCATACTAGCCCTTTTGCTGATAGGTGGGTTTTTGTACGGTATCTGTTTATTTTCCAGTTGTATACATCATTGTATCTAGTATTCTCCATCTACTACTTATGTATTGACTTAGAGACCAGTTGTGAGGACGATGTATATTGTACTCTGGCGTCGAGCTCGTTGTGAGCCGACTTTATTTATGCAGTTTTATATTCCATGTTGTCTTCACTTATTTTTACTCTTTCTTCGCTACGGCGTCGTATATTATCATTGTGGTGTTTGTTTCCTCCGTTGGGCGTGATTGCTCCCGTTTGGGATGCTTATTTCTTATTGTGTATCATTTACTCTTATATTGCATTGTACCCGATTTCGGGGCTAGTTTTACAAAGGAAATGCTGCCAAAATTTTTAAAATAATAAGTTGAACTTTAAAGAATTCTACTAAACAACTTGAAGCTTTCTAAATGTTTTAACAAATATTCTAATGAATGCTTTAAACACTCTGTACCTTTTTGTGGTTTTGATTTCTGGGTTTCGGCTTCCTTAGTCGCGTTACGCCTGTAGACGTCACGTGGTTAAGTGCCGGTCACGGGCAGAACTTTGGGTCGTGACGGCGAGTGCTTCAAGAGGCTGTCCAAGAGGTGGTAGCCATTGATAAGGCCGCTGTGTTTACTCGTGAAATGGTCGAATCCCATAAGGTTACTGAAAAAGAGCTTGAAGGCCGGCTTGCCTCATACTAGACCCAACAGGCTCAGGCGGAGGCCCGTCTTTTGACGATACTAAATCATGAAGGCGAGACCCAGTGAAAAAGGGATGAACTGGCCAATCTACTAAATCGTCCGCCGACTTGAAGAATTATATATATATTTTTCATTCTTCCTTTGTACATACTCCTGAATGAGAGTATATTTTTTTGTTCTTTCACGGATTGTACTTTGTATTCATTTTAATTCATGAATAAAATATATATTTTTCTTCCCGATGGTGTGTCCCTTTTATTAAATGTATTCTGTGGATGGTCTATCTCGATTTCTTTGCAGGACAACGATGGCTTAGGATTCGGGGTTAAGATATGCCTCCTAAGACTTTTCAACTTTATGAGCCGTGAGGGTCTCATAAAGAATTTTCTCCCTACTGGTCGAGAAGATCCCGTAGGTGTAATTTCTCCTTAAGAATCGTGAGGATTCCTAAGTGTGTTTTTCTCTTGCAAGTCGTAAGGATCTCACAAGAGAGTTTGCTCCCTTACGAGTCGTGAGGACCCGTAAGTGATGGATGAGGTTACCATTATCCGCATTTCGCGGAGTCAGGAGTTGCTTTGGATGCTTCCCACGGGGTCATGGCCGTGTTCTGCGAGGACCAGGCTCCACTCTGGATGTTTCCCACGGGGTCAGGATTGACATAAGCCGCGTTCCACGTAACCAGGAATTTTGCTCTACATGCTTCCCATGGGTTCATTGCCGTGTTCTGCGAGGACAGGCTCCGCTCTGGATGTTTCACACGGAGTCATTACCATGCTCTGGGAGGACCAGGATCCGCTCTGGATGTTTTCCACAGGGTCAGGATTGACATAAGCCGCGTTCCACGTAACCAGAAATTTGCTCTGGGTGCTTCCCACGGGGTCATTGCCGTGTTCTGCGAGGACCAGGCTCCGCTCTGGATGCTTCACACGGAGTCATTGTTGTGCTCTGCGAGGACCAGGATCCGCTCTGGACGTTTTCCACGGGGTCAGGATTGACATAAGCCGCGTTCCACGTAACCAGGAATTTGCTCTGGATGCTTCACGGGGTCATTGTCGTGTTTTGCGAGGACCAGGCTCCGCTCTGGATGCTTCACACGGGGTCATTGCCGTGCTCTGCGAGGACTAGGATCCGCTCTGGACGTTTCCCACGGGGTCAGGATTGACATAAGCCGCGTTCCACTTAACCAGGAATTTTGCTCTGGATGCTTCACACGGAGTGGGAGAGGATGTCGTTAAGCTCAAATTCATTCCCTTTGCGCTTAAGGATAATGCGAAAAGCCGGTTAAACAGTTTACCAGCTAGATCGATCACTACATAGGATGACTTTGTAAAGGTTTTTCTTAAAAAAATTTACCCTATTCATAAAACCGTGTGAATTCGCAATAAACTCCACAATTTTAAACAAAAAGAGGGTGAAATTTTTTGGAAATGCTTAGAAAGATTTAAAGACATCTTAATCAAATGTCCCCATCATGGGTTAGAATAGTGGAGGTTATGTCAGATTGTCTATGAGGGGTTAGATTCTAGTTCACGCATGATGTTAGAATCCATGTGTCAGTGTAAATTCCTGAGCTATGGTGCTAAGGACGCATGGAACTTTTTGGAAGAACAGGCTGACAAAACCATCCAGTAGGAGAGTGTGAGTGAGAAACCATCAGTGACGAGGAGTGGTGTACACATTGTTGACACCTCTATAGCTGCTGAAGCAAAATTCGCCGCTCTTGTACGGCGAATGGGAGTTTTAGAGGGAAAAAATTCACCGCTACCAGTTAATCAAATTTCTCCAACTTTGTGCGCTAACTGTTAGCATCCTAGCCACATAACGGAAGAATGTCCGTTTCTCGTTGGGTCCCAGGGACCTGAAAACGTTAATGCACTGTATCAGAACCAGCGCCTCAGGAACGACCCCTTTGCACCAACGTACAAGCCTGGTTGGAAGAATCATCCCAATTTTGTTTGGAATCAGGCCTCTTTTCAAAACAACAATTCAAACCCGCCTTTCCAACAATTTCAAAATTCAAATTTTCAAAACCAAAAATTGGGATATTCAACTAACCAGCCCCAGCAACCCCAACAGCCGAATCAGCACAACCCAACCTTTACACCCCCTGGGTTCGCCCAAGACGACAAGAGGGTAACATCAATCGAAAAAGGGTTGGAAGCTTTGATTAAAACTTCTGCGCAGATTTCATCTAGTCTGGCTACTTTTATGCAAGCATCCGGTCAGTTGCATAGCGCTAACACTCAAGCGATAACCAGATTAGGAATCCAAATCAGTCAACTGGCTGCAGCAGTTAATGAACGTGAGAAAGGAACATTTCCCTCTCAACCCGTGATGAACCCAGGAGAGCAAAGAAACAACAACGCTCATGTTGTTCAGACGAACAATATTGAGAATGCGAACGCCGTCACCGTCCTCAGATCAAGACAAACGTTTGACAACAAGGTTGTCAACCCCAGCGACCCATCCAAGCATATGGTTGTCAGTTTACCAGCACATAGTTCATCTTCTGCTCCTCATTGTGATCCATCGTCATCTTCATCACCTTCTTCTTCTTCTTCTTCTTCTCCTCATCCTGCTTCTTTTTCGTCGTATGCTGCACATCCTTCAAAGCAACTTGAGAATTCGCCACACTGATGATCCAGCAAAAACATTCCCGTCTTCTGTACCTATTCCATCTGGAGCTTCTCTAAACTCAGCGTTTGGACCTAAGGCTCCCTATCCTAATAGGTTGAAATCAAAGAAGCCTTCTGCAAACATGGAAAAGGTGTTAAAGGTTTTTAAACGCTGTGAGGTCAACATTCCTTTGTTGGACGTCGTCCAACAAGTTCCGGCATACACAAAATTTCTGAAGGACTTGTGCACCCAGAAACAACGCACAAACGTCCCCAAAACTGTCTTCTTGGCCGCCACTCTGAGCGATGTTTTCAAAAACTTGTTCGAAACCCACGGTGATGTGCTTTTGGAGAATAAGGTCAATATCGGATATGTCGATTTTTGTCGGAAAAATAGTGCACGACGTGAGTATCGATTTTAAAAATACCGCAAGTGCACGGTGCGTTGAAGCAAGCCGGCAAGCACGGGTCGAACCATAAGGAGTGGATATCACGACATCAAATTGAGTTATGGATCAATAAGTTGGAAAATGGTGTTTTGTCACGTTTTAGTGTAATACCTAAAAGAAACAAGGTTTTGGGATACGAAAACTTAGGATAAGGTTCAGTAAGAGCGAAATATGACATTTACCCCCAACTCTCCATTTTGATTCAAGATTCATTTCTTTTTAGTTTCCATTAGAATAGCGAAAGCATGCCGTATTTATCTGAAAAATATATCGGGATGAAATACGATATCAAGGTTAGAAAAACAGAAACTAACAAGAATGAGATTGAGAATGGAGTGGATATGGAATTAGTTAATTGAAGTAGCAAGCATAGAATATATGCAAGAATGCTATATATCCTATCTAGCTAGTTGCGACACATAACGTAATTCCGTATTCACGCCTACTTTAAATCGTAACATAGCAACGATAAAAGATAAAGAAAGGATAGGATATATGTTAAAGGTTGATTTGCAACCATTTAAAACGATATATCCTATCAAGCAAAACATAATAAACTTGCGATGTTAAGAAACGAAGTGAAAAAATGCAAGAATCAAAAGGGAGGGGTTGGAAGTAAAGTCATTCCACATCCTACCTCACCATAGCTCAAGAATAACTACTCACACATCATCATAGCAATACACAACTGAATAATGAAAAGAAATGAAAAAATAAGAAAAAGAGATATAAGAATCAAACTTGAATAAAATGAAGATTTATTGCAATGGTTCAAAATACATGTAAATAAGTTCAACTACCAAAATCTAATATTGCAAGCTCAAAAAGAGAGGTTGCAAGACCAGAGGAAGGCAAAGAACTCAACTCAATTCCAAGAGCTACAAGAATTTTAACAAGAGTTTACAAGTATGCAAAAAAAAGTTCTCCCTTGGCCTCATGTCTGGATCTGCTATTTATAGAGAAATCAAAAGAAAAAGTTGCAGGTGACAATAGACTAAAGTGGCCACCAGGGACCCACAAAATTTGAACGAGCCAAAATGGAGCCCACTTGGCCGCAATTTGCGGCCAATCTGAATAAAATTGTGGCCAAGAAGTCGAGTCTGGGGCCCACCAAGCTTCAGTGGTCATCTGGTCTCATGGGTATCTCATGGTATTTGCAATTTTTTTTATGTAGCACATGTGTGAATTCTGGAGCTAAATCACAGAGAAGGGGTGAAGTGGGTGAGTGTGTGTTCACACTTCAAATCATATGTCAATCACTTGTTTACCACTTGCACCACTCATCATTATTGTACCAAACCAGCTCCCAAGGTTCATGCATCTTCAAAAATGTTCACACAAGTATGTGTTGGACCATTTCACACTTAAACTTTGTACACATACATGTTTATGTTGCAAACTCATTTCAATTCTGGATCTGTATTCCGTCTTGTTTGCAGTTCAGCTAAAAATCCGTCATTTTGTGCATGTCGCGTACAAAAACCCATGTTTCCGTTTGCGTACGTGTACTCTGTATAAATGAGCAGACATGGATTAAATAGCACTGTTTATTGACAAAATGATAAAAAATGGGCGGTATTAAAATGTAATAAATTGTGCCAAACAATCCGCTTAAAATGTTGCCGGTGAGCAACATATCCCTGCCACCATCTTTTAAAAGCGTTGCACTCTTCGGTAGAGTATGCAATCTTTCGATGATATGAGCAGTAGTTAGGATGTGTTTCCGCTTCACTAAGAATGTTTCCTTCGGAGGGTAACAGCTTTATTCCCATTGATATGGCTTTGGCGAACCTCTTCCTCGTCTTGAACCTGCTTTTATTTGCGACAGATGTACTTTGATCCGGCGGGAGTGTTTCGACTCTTTCGTCCAGTCGCCGGCGTTTGGCCTTTTCAAATATGACCATCTCACGCTCTCGAGCAGCCTTGCTTTTAAGAAGAGCTTCATTCAGGAATGCATCGATCATTTCGTCTGATGGCCTTAGAAGTTCCGGCTCAGGATCTGCCCCCAGTTTCTCTGTGTAAGAAGCTTCTTCATCGTCTATCGACGAGTGAGAGATCACATGGCAACTTGCCACGTAATCTTTAGGTTCATACGACGGGTCTTCTCCATCATCTCCGTCTTCAAGGACGTGACTGAGAAATTCTTGGAGTGTGAATGGAGTCCGCGCCTTCTAGTTATACTCTTCCAGCGCGTCAATCTGCTTTTGCAGGTCCATGCGCTTGTCACCAGGCTTCACGGGCTTTTTGGTCTTCTTTTTCTTCTTCGAAGACTTTGACGGCTGGGTGCGAGTGTTTTGAATATTACCACCAATTTTTGGAATTGGGCGCGGTTTCAGCATTCCCTTGATAATCTCGGGTTCCAGCGGATTCTTCCACCTGATCGCCGGGCATGTCTGGAGATCGTTCAGCATTCTTTTAGTTTTGGCTGAAAGAGTGACCTCCCATGGAGCTTCTTCAACAAAATAGCACGATGCCCCCGGTGTGTCCGTCTTCTTAGGAGTGTGCGGTTGTGGTGGGCTTACTTTCCAATTCTTAGACAGCGCAAACTTGCCTTGTTGGTACTGGTCCTCGATCCATCTCTTAAAGATGAAGCAATCTTTAATTGGACGGCTTACCGTTTGGTGGTAAGGGCAATAATTGGGACCATTAGCCTCGCCGGGTTGCAACGGTCGTTTCGGGTTCGGCAGATTGATGAGCCTGTTACGCACCGCCAGTTCGAACAGTCTCTTCATTTTGTCCCGAGGGAACGAATAAGGATGCTTCATTTTCTCATTATAGTGGCGCCATCTCTCTTCCAGTTGATCCGTTAGTTTTGGGGCACTGGGCTGCTGTTGAGTATTCGCAACGAATGTCGCTTTTCCTTTACCCTTTTCGTTTTGTGGCTCCGGCTTCAGAGGAGACGGTCTATAACCCATCTGGTCCATCTGGGCTAACTTGTCGATCAAGGCTTGGAACATGGTCGACTTGAAGAACATCATGAATTGGGAAATAGTTGCATGAGGGTCCAGAGTGCCCACGAACATGCCCACCGCCAGCGCCTCTTCGATGCGCTACTCACATTTTGACCATAAATTTTGCCACCGTATTGCGTATTGTACCCAAGTCTTGCCTGGCTTTACCCTGGCGTTAATTAATGCGGTAATCGGGGTACGCTCGCTTGCGCTCACGAATCTTTGCGTAAACAGCAGTTCCATTTCCGCAAATGTCTTGACAGAGTCATTTGGAAGTTCAGAATACCATTCGAATGCCGTCTCTGACAAGCTGCCGACGAACTGGCGAAGGAGCAGTTTATCATCACCTCCGGTATTACCACATAGATCCATGAACTGAGCGACATGTTGATGGGGATTGCCTACCCCCTTGTACACATGGAATTTGGGGATCGTATATCCCGGCGGGTAACTTATTTGGTCATACCAGCCCGGATAGGGTCGTCCAGTCTTGACAACTTGGCCAGCCACTTCGTTCGCTCGGTGAGCTCGTATTTGTTGAGCTATATAATCATCGATCGTGGCTTTGGAAATGATTTCCTCTTTGGCTGCTGAAAGGGCCGGAGGAGGGTTCGATGTCTCCCCTCCGTCGTCTTCAATAATGATCGGAGGGTTTTCAGCTGGAGGATCCGGCTGTAACATCATCCTGACCATGTCTTGGAAGAGAAGCGCCATTCGTTTTATATTAGCCGCTTGTTCTGCCGCTTCTCTGTCCTTCTTTTCGAGGACCCTGCGGAGGAAGTCAGCATCGGTTTCTTGTTCATGACGCTGTTCTGATGACGCCTCCGGGTTTTCTTTTGGCCCGGTGAGTGCGGCCATTTGCGTTAGCATCTCCTGAAACTTTTGTTGCTTCTCCTGGGCTTTTGTCACGAATCGGGTGAGCGGTCGGTGACCCGTCGAAGCGCGGCTTTCCACTTTTCCGGAAGCCATGTTAACAGTATGCACCATTATGCCCCCAGACTTGGGGCGTTTGGGTTCAGCGTCTTTGTGGCCTGCCGCAGTCACAGGGGCTTTTTCTGGCCTCCTTCTCTTTTAGGCAGTTGACGTTGAGGGGACCGTTGCAGCGGGCACCCAGGTAGTTGTCGTCCTTTGTGGTTTGACAGGACGGTTTTCTTCCTGCTGAACCTTCACCTTTTTCTGCCTACGAGAGTAATCTTGATCAATTACCGACCCTTGAATCTGTCGCCAGACTTTGTAAATTTTGGAGGACAGCCGCTGAGGGGACTGCTCCGGCTTCGTTTCTGTAACATTCTCCATGGGTGGAGGAGATCTTTTCAGTACGGTGGTAGGAGAGTTCCTGCGCACCTTGTTCAGCAATTCAAAGTTGTTCCCGGTTGGAACAGCAGCATTGACTTCCACCGTTGGGGCTGGTGGAGTTAGCCCAGAGGGGGAGTTGCCCCCAGCTTTCTTTACTCGGTGCCAGTGACAACGGCGAGCGTATCGTGCAGATGGTGTTGGTTCAGCTATGGGGATGGCTTTGTCGTGCCCCCTGTTCTGGTGAGGCGTTGCTGGTACCAGCCTCTTGAAGACTGACGTCCGCTGAGCAGCAGTATCCAATCTGTCAAAGACAGACCTCTGAGCAGGAACGGGAGCCGGAGTGGCCAGCCTCGTAAAGACCGATCCCTTGACGGGAGAAGCTTCTTTAGTGACCTTGAGAGCAGGAATGGCTATCCGCTTTGGGATGGCCGCTTCAGTAATCGTGGGCTTCTTGACAGGCCCATCGGAGTGTAGGCTCAGCCTGTCGAAGATTGACGCTGTTGGCTTGACATCTGACAACCCGTTGAGAGGGGCCGTGGTATTAGTGAGCCGATCAAAGACCGACTTCTTTTGCATCTCTTGCGGCAGCGGGATGTTAATGTTCACTGGTGGGAGCATAGTCCCGAAAAACAAACCGGTGGTGGCCTGCGTCACCTGCTCTATCGGCATTGTGAACAGGGAGGCCGCATGGGGCCCATAGGCTATACCTCCAGATAAGGCAGAACGTGAGTTGCAGTTGCAGTTGCAGCTGAAACACTTCGTGCAAGTGAACGCCATTGATCCTTCGCTTTCTGCACCAAGAAAAATGCCAAATCTTAGTACCTCGAACCCAAGGGCAACCATTAGCAAATCGTGATTCGTTCGCGAACACGACACACGAAGTGTGGAGTGGAAAGAGGAAAGGGTCCCACCGGGCGTGCCAGAATCTGTTCCCCTCCGAAATATGGAGACGCGACCACGCAGGTCCGTCTTGCCTGAATTTTGGGGCAGATGCTAATTGGTGCTATCCGTCTACCTCTTCGAAGATGCCAAGTTGATTTATGGCACCATGTATCGAAGGTTTAAACAGATGCGGCAGATGTAGCAGACTTCGTCAGATTCCCCCTCGTATGAGGGTTTTTTGATTGTGGGGACGCTCTTCCCTGCAGGCGCAAGCTCCTACAGTTAATTACGCTACCGCATCGCAGTAACAACTTTCACCTTCTCCAGATGGTCACTTCGTGTCGTGGGTGTTTGTTTTATCTTTGGTTGCCCGTGGATTGTATACGGAGACTAATTTATGTTGCCGTCCGTAGGGCGTGGACTAGTCCAAATCCGTATCTTCTTAGATTTGGGTTTGGGGGTTGGGTTTAGGGATACGTTAGCCTCATTTGAGACTAAGATCAACTTAAACGTTAGTTAAGGATACTTTAGTCTAATTTTAGACTAAGATCAACTTAACGGGATCGTTTAGATCCAACAAAAGAGCAATTAGACTCAATTGATTAGTTTAGGGACACTGCGGTAGATTAGTTTAAGGACATTACGGTCCAATGTTAGTTTAAGGACATCTCGGTCCAATGTTAGTTTAAAGACATCACGGTCGAGGTTAAGGACATCATAGTCCATGAGTTTAAAGACCTCACAGTCAAGGTTAAGGACATCATAGTCCGTGAGTTTAAAGACCTCACAGTCAAGGTTAATGACATCATAGTCCGTGAGTTTAAAGACCTCACAGTCAAGGTTAAGGACATCATAGTCCGTGAGTTTAAAGACCCCACAGTCAAGGTTAATGACATCATAGTCCGTGAGTTTAAAGACCTCACAGTCAAGGTTAAGGACATCATAGTCCGTGAAATGTGTGGTTGTCGGGACCCGTCACCTCTCTGAAGATGATGAAGGATTACAACGACAAATATCAAAGGAGTGAAAAGATGTACCCTTGAACCAAGGTTGATTGGGGATCTGTAGTCCAATTTGGAACTAAGATCAATTAATTAGATTATGAGCTCATTGGCTCAATTAAATCTGAATTGAGGACTTATGGCCAGTTTGGGCTAAGTCCAAATAGATTAGAAATATTGGCGCTTTGTTGGACCATTATACACTCGTCTGGGTTCAAGCCTACATTATTTAGCAATGCTAAACCAGAGTTTGAGGGCTCTGATACATTTTTGTCTTTGACTGAACACTAAATATTATAGTTCTGAGTTTTACTCAACTTTGAGATTTAGTCAAAAGGGGGGGTTTTGCCTCTGGAAAACTTAGCCAATTTGGCTAAGATTGGCTTTAGAATAGCGTTAAACACTAGAGGACAACGGTGTTAAACACTGGAAATGAAATGCTCAAAGTAGTATTAAACACTAGAGGACAACAGTGTTAAACACTGGAAATAAACGCTCAAATTAGTGTTAAACACTAGAGAGGAAGGGGTCACGTGGGGACACGTGAGGACACCCAAAGGTGGGGCCAGATCCCCTTTACTTTGTTCTGCAAATAAGTGTTAAACACTTTTGATCTTCTGGCCATCACGTGTTGGTAC
The DNA here is from genome assembly GCA_030015575.1 of Agapanthus africanus. Classification (NCBI taxonomy): domain Eukaryota; kingdom Viridiplantae; phylum Streptophyta; class Magnoliopsida; order Asparagales; family Amaryllidaceae; genus Agapanthus; species Agapanthus africanus. The sequence continues at coordinate 570,780,989 of CM057345.1, read as the reverse complement.
GTGATGGATATTTGTGCATTAATTATTAAAGCATTTATTAGGGGTCACGTGGTAACACGTGAAAGCGCCCAAAGCCAATACTGCCTTTGCTTTTGCTCTCTATATTATGAGGGTCACGTGGGGGCACGTGAGGCATTGCCTCAAAGCTTTTTCCTTCTCATTTTTGGGGGATCTGTTTAGAGGTCACGTGAGGACACGTGATCTAGTTCTTTACATACATGGAGATCTTTCAAGTCTCTTTTATTTTTAAGAATTAAATTCTTTGTAGGGTTAAACCCTAATTTAGTTTTAATGGAATTAAATTCCTATGCATGTGGAAGAATTAAATTCTTATGTAGGGTGAAACCCTAATTTCATTTAGGAGGAATTAAATTCCTGTGAATTTGAGAGAATTAAATTCTCAAGTAGGGTTAAACCCTGGCTTTGTCTGTCTTGAAGGAATTAAATTCCTATAAATTGGGAGAATTAAATTCCCATATAGGGTTAAACCCTAGTTTATCTTGGAGAAATTAAATTCTTGTAAATTAGAAGAATTAAATTCTCATGTAGGGTTAAACCCTAGTTTTGTCTGTTGGGAGAATTAAATTCTCAAAACTCAATTCTCCCTCTGAGTCTTGGATCTGCATGGCAGAATCTCCCAGATGAGAATTAAATTCTCAACCTGTAGGGAGATTTGCTTCTCAGATCTTCAACCAGAGGAAGAACTAAGTTCTTTTACAGAAGAGTTAAACTCTTAGATTGAGAATTAAATTCTCTTTTTTGTTTTATGAAGCTTTGATCCCTTTCCCTTTTTCACCTAGGGTTTCTTTTCTTGAGAATTAAATTCTCCTTTCTTTTCTCTCTACTATTTGCCTTTTAGAAAATTTCAAGGTCCTAAAATTCTATCTCCCTCTCTTCTCTTCTTGGCTCCTACTTATAGGAGAAGGAAAAGAATTAATTTGTTTAGTAAATCTTTTATCGAAAGATTTTGTTTGTTTTTCATAACTAATATGATCTTTTAGATCACTCAGTGAATTTTATTCACCATTGGATTTTTAATCCAAAAGATATTCTATTTGTTATTTTTGGTGAAACTTAGGGAAATCTTTCCTTGTATAAAATCTTTCCATAAATTGGCGATTTTTAATCACCATTGGATTTTTAATCCAACGGTGCTCCAGTTTACAGAGCATAGTCCTCTTTTTGTTTGGAAAGATTTAAAGAAATACTTTCCCGGTTAGGGTCTTTGATTTCCCTTAATTAGAATTTAATTCTATTAACTCATAAGGCTTTCAAAACCCATCACGTGTTGGCACGTGATCCCAACGTTTGACCATTGAAATAGAATTTAATTCTATCAATTAAAGAGCTAAGGGACCTGTCGCGTGTTGGCACGTGACCCTCTTTCATTCGGAATTTAATTCTGTCTTTTAACTAGGCTAAAGGACCATCACGTGTCAGCACGTGACCCTTGGTCACATGTGAGCACGTGATGCCCCATTGGGGTCTTTTCTTAACCGTTTTGTTTACACTTTTGTTTGATTTAGAATTTAATTCTATAAAATGAAGATCATAGGAAACTATCACGTGTCAGCACATGACCCTTGGTCACGTGTGAGCACGTAATACCTCATTGAGGTATTTCCTGATTTTTATCAGGGAACATGGACATCTGCGTTCTCAGCTCAAATTTTCCTCGGAAACTGCCCGTATCTCAACGCCTCTATACACATATCCGATCTCTAATCTCAATGGGGAGTAACAACGGCTTGTTAACGTCTCGCACAAATCTCTTGCTCCACTCGTCTTCATTATCGTCCACTTGACGTCGCATCATGCTATCTGCGTACCGCAAATGTTCTCAGCTACAGTTAATCCGGAGTCTCTCACACGGACTCGAACTACGAACAACGTATCTTCATCACTTTATCGAAGATATCTGGCCGAACACGTCCTAGGGAACCCGTCCCAACAATCGGAGGAATACTCAATATTCGTCCCTTCTCGATCAACTCACAACACACCTAGGTGAGGTCCTCTATCCGAAGCTGGTCTTGTTGCTGATCTCCTATCACAGGATATCCAGACGGCGTTAAACTTTTCGATCGATTCATCAAAAGTCCCAAAATTTTTCGAGAACTCAACACCTGAGCACGGTTTAATAATATTCGGTATATGCCACAATACCTATGGACCGACCGTAGAAGGGCAAACCCAAGCCTCACTGATGGCACCGCTAAACTGCCGCAAACCCTAAGGTTCAAAAGCGGTTTCATGGTCATAACGTCGAGTTAGGTTTCATTCTTCTAGAGGATCCACAGAAGCACTTGCATGTCCTTCCGAATACTTTAAACTTGGAAAAATGGGTTTTCTGACATTCGTTCGAACCTTTCAACTCCGCCCAGACGACATGTGAACACCCTTCGTCTGCATGCTAAACAATGCTCCCAATCCTCAAGCATATAGACGATACATCAACGGTCATCTATGGGTCGGTCTACTCTAGACCTGAGTAAGACTTTCCACACTGGCAATCTTCAACTCAACCGGGCCTGCGTCGGCGCATCAATTAGACGAATCACCTTCGTCTCACAACTCAAGATAGATTAGCTATCACCTGTCGCCTCTCTACCTGAAAGCTCCAGCGATCTCAGCTCGAAAGCTCTGGAAGCGGCCTCACATCAATCTCAGCAATGGCTGGGTCATCTGTCTGCACGGTAGATGACATCACAATCTCTGAGGTAGGCTGTACATCAACAGTCCTCTCCCAACAGGAAGCCTCTAATAAAGGCCCGGTCATCCGGTACAAAACCGCACACTCGTCTCACACGAGGGGTCACAACAATACAACACTACATCGATACGTTCCCATGTCACCAGAAAACACGATGGTCAGTCCTCGTCCATGACGAGCTCACCCTAACCGCATCACCAGCAGCAGCTCAATCTGCGCTCAAACCATGGTGACGGGAACCTTAATCAAGTATCGACGAAAAAAGATCAAAGGGATGAAAGAGTCAACATATCCCAAAATGGATACATGATCATAAGGAGGAGTCAAATCACTGAGAGTATGATCATCGAAGCGAATAAAATCAAGTATCTCAATGGATGTAAAATCAAAGGAACGAAGAGAATCACCAGTCTCAAGATATGAACATTCTAAGGTCACTTAAGTGGAGTATCGTATCGTAAATATGCCGCGGAACATACGTATGGTACGTCACTCTACTCAAGCTACCTACTCCATCAATCAGGGTCAGCCTATGAAACGAAAGCTCGGGTCTAACACCCCCTTGTTCAAGTCTAAGTTCCGTAAGGTCAAGCCTAGGTTCCAATTACATCCGCCCTAGACCCCACATAGTCAAACCTAGACTCGAACTAAAGTTAAACCTAGCGCTCTGATACCAACTTTGTCACGACCCAAAATATTAGCTCGTGACCAGCACTTAAATCATGTGACGTCTACAAGTGTAACGTAATTCAAGTAAGCTGAAACCCAGAAATCTAAACCTTTTTTAAGAAATAAAGAGGTGAAGCTTTGAAATAAAGGTATAGTAAATCATGTTTTGTCTTTTGATAATTTGGGCAGCACCTCCCTTGTAAAAACTAACCCCGAAAACGGGTACAACACGAATATAAATAAAGCATCCCAAACGGGAGCAAACCACGCCCAACGGCAGAAACAACCACCACAAGTATAATTACAAGTATACGACGCCCAACGGTGAAGATCCACATAAGGAAATAAAGTAAAGCAAGACATCAACCCCAAAAAAAAGCGAACATAAAACCCATCGCTCAAGTCTCGCAACTACAAGTCTTCTAAGTCTGCAACATATACAATTTTTAGTTTCCGATTTGATGGAGAGACTAAATACAATATGAATAACAAGTACGAGAGGGGCACGATCCAACATGTACCACCTACCACAAGCAAGTCACCCGAAAATAGTTGTGTGCCAGCGATACCGCAACTGATCCATGCGGTCAATCTGCAAGAACTGTGGCACAACGGGGGTGAGTTGCCAACTCGTGAATAGTAAATAACATATGCAGGTAATCGCAAGTATGCACGTACAGTGCGAATCTAATACATGCAAGCTGTTAGCAATAAATGGCCATATGTATACAGCAGTCATGAAAGGTACTCTATCAGGTATAACTAATACATGAAGCAATAAATGGCAATATGTATATGCAACAGTCATGAAAGGTACTCTATCAGGTACTGCAAATACATGAAGCAATGCATATAAAATAAATGAGGAGTATGGAATAAAATATGTCATTCTCACGGAATCCTGATCTCGTGACAAGACCAAAGTCATCAAGACAATCTAAATCCCAAATTTCCTCAAATCAGCCCTCAAATTGGCCCTCATATTCTGTAAGTCTCATATATTCTCAATGTACAATATCAAGTAAATCTCATATATCCTGAATGTACAATATCAAGTAAATCTCATATATCCTAAATGTACAATATCAAGTAAACCTCATATATCCCTGAATGTACTGTTTCGCCCAATCAGAGCAAAGCTCTGTTGAAATTCAAAATTCAAAATTTTGAAGCAACGCTTCAAATCTCGGGCGCAACGCGCCACATGTCAGGCGCTGATACGTCAGCGCAGCGCCCAAGAAGGCGCGCCCATTCAGAGCAAAGCTCTATTTTAAGCAAAATTAAAGGAAGCAACACTTCAGTTGCGGAGACACTGCGCTGCGCGACACGTGTCAGCGCAGATGCGCTAGCGCAGTTGCGCTGTGCTGTGCGACACGTGTCAGCGCAGATGCGCTAGCGCAGTTGCGCTGTGCGCTGCGCGACACGTGTCACGCGCTGGGGCATTTGCGCCAAAAAGAATTAAGATTTTAAAGAAATCTTTCTGTTCTTTTTAAAACAAGAAGATTTTCTTCTGTAAAACAAAAGCCCTTGGATCAAAGATCCAACGCTGGGGAAAATGTTAGTTATATGTATGCCCTAGAGGCCATTACTGTGCATTGGATGTATATTGTAGTGGATGCTGGGACGTATATAGGTAGGACTTTCTTGCTCGATATGATAGTACGCTATCTGGTTGCTCTTTATCTTAACATGTATGCTTTCTGTCTCTCTGATTATATGTTGATAAAGCCCTTAGGATGTGTACTCGACTTCCAGGACTATGATGCAGATCATACTAGTGGGGTCTGGGTAGTCAATGAGTACATCCTTCAATGTTCCTAGTCGTGGGACTATCGAGACGGGGCATCGATATTCTAGAGTAGACTAGTGCATATCTTCTCGACCCATGTGATGGGCGATGGATGATCCCATATCCATTGGTGTTTGACATCAGAGATGGTATGCGGGTGCTCAGTGGAGACTGGGTACACTGAACGGACTCGCCGAGAACTCCCAGATGGTATTATACCTCTCGTCAGATGGCAGTTCTCTGGTGACACTGGTACAGCTTAGTCTGTTGACCCGAGATCGTCATAGAGTCTTGTGTGTCTCCTACTGTGCTTTGATTTCCACCCTACCATGGCTCTACTGAGTCGGGCAAACAGGTGGTTTTTGGGTACAGTCCCGATTCACATGGAGGCAATGAGCGATAGGAGGGGATTCATCTCTCCCGGTATTGGGGGTTGATGTTGCGCTATGCACGACTGGCCATAACAGGAAATCCCTGGCCAGGGTTGCAGTGATATACTGGTAAGAGTTATCAGTAGCTTCACGATTGTTATGGACCTCACGTCGGCATGACTTATCGAGCTATTGGGGTCTGACATTTACCACCCCTAGGCGAGATATGCGACATATTAGACGAACAGACCGGACTGTACGGTAAGTGTTACTGGTTGGATTCACAGGAGTGTGAGCGGGCTTGCTCGTCGATCTTCTGATCGCTCAATACCCGGGTGGCCGTTACGTTTAGCAGACCGCTTGCGGCTTGTAGGTGTTTGATATGATCATCACCTGCTGCCGGCGTATTGACGAGTCTTTAGAGTCCTACACAGAGCTTTCCTGGCTCAAGCGAAACGAAATAGGAGCGCATATGAGATATGTGCGGGACCGAGAATAATGCGTGTATGTGATACCGTATTCTATTCTCGCGATGAATGTATCGATTGGTTGTATGCGATATAACCTAGTTATCGAATCAAAGATTGATTCGATAAGCCGATACATTGGATATTAGTCGGTTTTATGCGATATGACCGGATCGTTAAATCAAGTGTTGATTTAATGATTTAATGTATAATTATATATTTGATATATTACTTTACATTAACTAATATTAGTTCACTTTAAATGGATTTTCTCACTTGAAATACACAAGTTGTATATGTGATATACTTTTGTGCACTTGTTTGTATCATGTTTGATGATACATGCAAACTTGGTTAAGTGTATGATTAAACCATGGTTATGTAATGTTTAGGGTTTTTATTTTATTAACTATTTATTTATTTATTATTCCTTTTTGAAAGATGAAGAGAAATGGTGGCTTTCTTTGTTTGTTATTGAAGCTTCATGAAGCTTTGACTAAGTGACCATTTTGTCTTCATGCTTAACCCTAACCATTCAAACTAACCATAATTCATTCTCTACACTTGACCATGGTTGATATATGATAAGTATTCATTTTATTTTATTTTTGAAAAACACTTATCATATTATCTTCTTCTTCTTCTCCTTCTTCAACATGAAGAAAGCTTGCCTCCATCAATGACAACTAGTGAAAAAGAGTGAGAAATCCAATTCTAAAGTGAACCCACTTCCTATTTCTTCATCCTCTACCTCTTGCCAAGTAGTATAGGGTGTTTTCTTCACAAGTTTCATGACTTGGTGAAGTGGGAGCTTGATCTTGTGATGCCTCGACGTAGATCATCTTCGGCATCGAAGTCGACGACCTAGCCCGCCCATTTCTCCGATGAAACCGATGCTAGAGTCCGGAATCCGATATGGACAGCGGAAGGACATCATCACGAATCCTAGGAGGTGGAAGACCGGATCTACAAAGGTTGTAGCCCCTTTCCTTTAGCGTTAAATTCGTTTACTCGCGTTGCATCGCCTCATTATCTATACTACGATCCGTATTAGGGTTTCTCGGCACTTGTAATTTTTGAAATTGGCATGGTTGATGCCTTATGAGACCTCATTAGTGTGCCTAGGAACCCTACAGTGGTATCAGAGCCTGGTTAGAGCCTTAGGCGATGCGTAGACGGAGTTAGAAGTCCGATCGAACCGAAACCCTAACTCCAAAATACTCTCTGGACTTTTTTCAAAAACTGGGTTTTTTCCAGATTAAAAATTCTTTAAAAATTCAGCAGGAAGATCTAAGAATTATGGTGCAAAACGAGCGTCTAAGTCTATCAAACCACCGCGGTTCCGCGACACGAGCATGGCTCGTGCGGCGGTTCCGCGGCCGTTATGTCTCCTTGTTCAAAGAATTTTGCACAGTAATTCCTACTTTCCAGTGCTGAGTTTTATGGGAATTTTTAATATTTACTCAAGAGTTGAGTTTTCTGGGTTGTATTGGGAGTTCGTAAATTCGATCGGATTATCAAACTTTGTCTGTGTTTTTCCGGATAATTTTAGAATATGTTAAAAAGTTCGACCGGATATAAATACCCATTTTTCCCCCTGCCGGGAAATTTCCAATTATTGGACTTTTCCGTAGTTTAATGACGTTCCAAGTAGTGCAAGTAACACGATGGTCCCTCTAGAAGACAACAAATCTTAACTCGATTATGTGACCGACTTGAACTGCCCTTTGAACCTTAGGGTTTGGGGCAGTACGGCGTGCCACATGTGAGGCGTTGGCTTGACCCTTCTACGGCTGGACCGTTGGTACTGAGGCACGAAGTGAATGTTTTTAAAGTTATTTCATGTGTTGAGCTGTTTCGGGAAGACTTGGGTGTTCAATTGTTCGATCGGAAAGTTTAACATTTTCTATTTATCCGGAATGTAATACAATATTTGGAATTCACAAGTAGTTATGAGATAACTGAATGAATGTTATAAACATAGCAGTTTAGTCTCACTTGATCGGTTGCCATGGAATTTTGATGTGATCAAAAGTTCGTCGCAATCACGTAGCGTACGCGGATACTCGCCGAGTAAACTTAATAGACGACCTCACTCCATAGCCCCGACCAAGTGACTGTAGGAGAACCCCGTCGCCGAAAGCATCCGTTCGGGTGCTCGCGGCAGCGGTGTTCCGCCTTGGTGCACTTTGTCGACGGCGTCGGAGGTGCGGCCGCCTACTGAAGTTTGCGACGAGCATTCGATCAGGATGTCGGGAATCTTGTTGAATTGCCTGACTTTATATTGAAAAGTGTTTTCGATTTTGAGACTAAAATGCGGGGTTTATAATTGTTAGGCATGCGATGTCTAAGGAATTCATTTGATTAGGCATGCGATGTCTAAAGAGGATGCGGATTCCAACTGTTGTAGTTTTACACTTTCTTTTCTGTGACCGTAAGTGTAATATGTGATATCGCCGGTTTCGTTGCTATATGTCAACGACAATTGGGATGCGCATATTTACTTACGTTGATGACATGTGATGCTATGTGTTGCTGGATATGTTATATTGGATCGTCGTGTTCGAATAGCCGGGGTTTTTTATGTGAGATGAGTGTTTTTCATTTTCATTCATGTAAAAACTTGTATGTAATATTCTTTTATTGGGGCACTTCCAGGTTGCGGATGATGTCACCTTTTGTATATTATTTACTTTTCCGCATTAGGATAGACCCAAGGAGGGGAGCGCAAGTAACCGGGTTCTGGGGTCCAGTGGGAGACCATCTCGAGGAGTCGAGTCCGGGTCTCCTAACCCTAGAATTGGTAGGGTTGCTTGCCGCTCTCGTAGGGGTCTAGGGGTGTGGGATTGGCTATTCATCACGACCGTGGAATCCGTGTTTTATACTGGCTCGTATTAAAAACACGGACGTCCTAGTATACCCAATATTTCATATGATATTTTCTGCTGCGTTATCTGTGATGTGATCATGTGATGTGTTCAGATAGATATAGTATATAGTATATATGATATATTATATAGACGTTGCTTATGTTTTACACCCGTGCTAGCCCTGCCTCGCTTTGCCGTTAGTTACCTAACCTAACGGTGCAGACGGGACATCGAGACGAATGCGGATGGCATAAGCGTACGTTATATTTATCTGTGATGTTTAGGTGGACTTAAATGATGGGACATTCATTAATGAGATTAATGAAAGAAAATAAACCTAATTGATATTGTGGAATCGAATTTCAAAATAAAAACAGGTAGCTACAGTTCTTGCTTTGCATCGCGGTGTTCCTTATAGAACATCCTGCACCTTATTCGATGAGGAAAGGACCGAGATCCCTTCACCGGGAGTGACTCCTTTAGCATTAACTGGCAGATGCTACACACTCGGTTTGTCATTTGATCGCTTCTATAGTTTCCGCTTTGCACAGTGATATATATGATATATCCCGCACCTCATTCGACGAGGAAAGGGCCGACGATCCCTTCACCGGGAGTGACCCCTTTAGCAAAACTAGAAAAGCCTCAAAAACATTCCATTTAAAAACCATTTGATTCCGCAACGAGTTCAAGTTCAAAGCGTTAAAGGTTTTCATAAAAACCATTCGCAACCCTCCGTCATTTTAGGAAGTAGAGTACTTAGTATTCGTGCTGTGTTTGTTGACCATAGTCAAGGCACAGTGTACGGTAGCTAAGTGATGTCTTCCTACACCGCATATGATGCGATTAGTTAGGACAGTCGCGTGACTTTGTTGACCTTAGTTAAGGGTCATGTGGGTGGGTCTAATTAATCACGAAATGACGGGTAGAACTTGACTAGTACTTATGATTTGTTGACCATAGTTAAGGTCATAAGTGCGAGGGGTAAAAATCTTTATCGGGAATTTCAAGTGTTGAAATTTGCAATGAGATTGCATACCTTCTATGTGATAATTGGATCCCGATACCCACTGCGAGTAATTGTTACTCCTGAGAGAGTTTTGCACTTTACAATTAGCCGATCAAGTAGGTGTCTAGAAAATTGTCAACGGGGTTACGCCTCTGGGAAAACGAGGTTTACTGTAATTAGGTCCGTGCGAAACCACGGGGAACCTCCCTCAAAGTACCGACACTGGCCTGGCTGAAAGATTGGCGAACTTGTAGAGTGTAATTAATCCCGGCTAGTCTTTCCTTTTAAGGTTTGAAGGAAGATTTGATAAAAACAGTGGGAGCCATCCTGATTAGATAAAATATATAACCAATCTAATCTTGCAAGAGCGCACGCTGAGTGTTTTCTTCTCTCTCTCTCCAGGTAGCGACCATGTCACGCCTTAATCAAGATAATAATATGGATGTATTGACCGAACCCGCTTGTTATACTGAGCTGGGGAATGTTGGTCCCGCTCCAAATTATAATTGTTATAAGACAGAGCAGGAAATAGGAGAATACCAGAATTCCTATGCCGCCCAAACGAAGAAAGTGCATATGATGCATCTCCTTCGGGTGTGTTCATTACAAAGAACTGTTTCTCAGTATTCTCTTAATCCTGGGTATTTGATACAGGATCAGGATCCCAGATATGTAATCTGTTACATAGGGCTACAAAAAGGTAGAAAAACTGAGAACGGGTGATAAGTTTCATGAGACAGAAAACTGTTAGTTATATGTATGCCTTAGAGGCCATTACTGTACATTGGATGTATATTGTGGTGGATGCTGGGACATATATAGGTAGGACTTTCTTGCTCGACATGATAGTACGCTATCTGGTTGCACTTTGTCTTAACATGTATACTTTCTGTCTCTCTGATTACATGTTGATAAAGCCCTTAGGATATGTACTCGACTTCCAGGACTGTGATGTAGATCATACTAGTGGGGCCTGGGTAGTCCATGAGTACATCCTTGAATTGTTCCTAGTCGAGGGAATATCGAGACGGGGCATCGATATTCCAGAGTAGACTAGCGCATATCTTCTCGACCCATGCGATGGGCGATGGATGATCCCATATCCATTGGTGTTTGACATCGAAGATGGTATGCGGGTGCTCAGTGGAGACTGGGTACACTGAACGGACTCGCCGAGAACTCCCAGATGGTATTATACCTCACGTCAGATGGCAGTTCTCTGGTGACACTGGTACAGCTTAGTCTGTTGACCCGAGATCGTCATAGAGTCTTGTGTGTCTCCCACTGTACTTTGATTTCCACCCCACAACGGCTCTACTGAGTTGTGCAAACAGGTGGTTTTTGGGTACAGTCCCGATTCACATGGAGGCAATGAGCGATAGGAGGGGATTCGTCTCTCCCGGTATTGGGGGTTGATGTTGTGCTATGCTCGACTGGCCATAACAGGAAATCCTTGGCCAGGGTTGCAGTGATATACCGGTAAGTGTTATCAGTAGTTTCACGAATGTTATGGAACTTAAGTCGGCATAACTTATCGAGCTATTGGGGTCTGACGTTTACCACCCCTAGGCGAGATATGCGACATATCAGACGAACAGACCGGACTATACGGTAGTGTTACTGGTCGGATTCGCAGGAGTGTGAGCGGGCTTGCTCGTCGATCTTCTGATCGCTCAATACCCGGGTGGCCGTTACGTTTGGCAGACCGCTTGCGGCTTGTGGGTGTTTGATATGATCATCATCTGCTGCCGGCGTATTGACGAGTCTTTAGAGTCCTACACAGAGGTTTCCTGGCTCAAGCGAAACGAAATAGGAGCGCATATGAGATATGTGCGGGACCGAGAATAATGCGTGTATGTGATACCGTATTCCATTCTCGTGATCTGTGTATCGATTGGTTATATGCGATATAACCTAGTTATCGAATCAAGGATTGGTTCGATAAGCCGATACATAGGATACTGGCCGGTTATATGCGACATGACCGGATCATTGAATCAAGTGTTGATTTAATGATTTAATGTACAATTATATATCTGATATATTACTTTGCGTTAACTAGTATTGGTTCACTTTAAAAGGATTTTCTCACTTGAATTGTACACATTGTATATGTGATATAGCTTTGTGCACATTTTTGTATCATGTTTGATGATACATGTTTGCTTGGTTAAGTGTAAAGAATCAAACCATGGTTTAAGTTAATGATTAGGGTTTTGATTATTTATTTATCTTTTTCTTATTTATTTTGGAAAAAGGGAAAGATAAATGAATGGTTGCATATTTTGTCTTTTAGTTGAAGTTTCTTGAAACTTTGACTAAGTCACTCTTTTGTTGTTTTCCTTAACCCTAACCATTTAACTAACCCATGTTAATTCTCTACACTTAACTATAGTAGAAGATATGATAAGTATTGTAATTTTCTTTTCTTTTTAATTAAGTTATCATATCATCTTCTTCTTGCTTCATCTTCTTCAACATTGAAGAAAGCTTGCTACTTTAATGGCAAGTCATGAAATCTAGTGAGAAATCCAAAACTAAAGTTTACCCACTTCCTATTTCTTCATCCTCTACCTATTGCCAAGTAGTATAGGGTGTTTCCTTCATAAGTTTTTCCGACTAGGTGAAGGTGGAGCTTGATTTTGCGATGCCTCGACGTAGATCATCTTCGGCATGGACATCGACGACCTAGCTTGCTTATTCTTCGACGAAGCCGACGTTGGAGTCCGGATTCCTTTTGGACAGCGGAGGGGACTTCGTTGCGGAGCCGTGGAGGTGGTGGACCGGATCTACAAAGGTTGTATGTCCGTTCCCTTAGTTAAAATGTAAACTAGTTTGCATGTTTCGCCTAAATATCTAGTAAACGATCCGTAGTCGGGTTTGTAGGCACCCGTAAAATTTTATTTGTGCATGTTTGATCACTTGTGAAACTTAGCTAGTGTGCCTAGGAACCCTACAGTGGTATCAGAGCCTAGCTAGAGCCTTAGGCGAAGTCCAGACAGAAATTGAAGTCCGAACGAACCCGGAACTCCGAAACAAATATGCTCTCTGTACTTTTTTCAAAACAGTGCATTTTTCCACATTAAAAATATTCAGAAAAATATGCAGGAAAATCTAAGATTAACTGTGCAATTCGTAGCCCTGATTTTATTAAAGAGCCGCGCTTCCGCGGCACGAGCATGGCTCGTGCGGCGGAAGCGCGGCCGTTTTGTCGTTTTCTGTGGTAAAGTTTGCACAGTAACTCTTATTTAACTGTGCTGAGTTCTCTGGATATTTTTAAAATTTTATTCAAGTGTTGAATAATCTGGAATGTTTTGGAGCTTCGGTGTTTCGATCGGGGTATCAAATTTTGTCTGTGTGGCTTTCCGGATAAATTTTAGAATATGTTAAAAAGTTCGACCGGATATAAATACCCAATTTTTCCCCTGTCGGGAAATTTCCAAGTGTTGGATTTTTCCGTAGTTTAACGACGTTCTAAGTAGTGCAAGTAACTCGATGGTCCCTCTAGAAGACAACAAACCTTAACTCGATTATGTGACCGTCTTGAACTGCCCTTTGAACCTTTGGGTTTGGGGCAGTACGGCGTGCCACATGTGAGGTGTTGGCTTGACCCTTCTACGGCTGGACCGTTGGTACTGAGGTACGAACGGAATGTTGTTAGACTTATTTCATGTGTTGAGCTGTATCGGGAAAACTTGGGTGTTAGATTGTTCGATCGAAAAGTTTAACATTTTCTGTTTATCTGGAATGGGATACAATAATTGGAATTCGCAAAAGTTATGTGATAACTTAATGAATGTTATAAACGTAGCAGTTTAGTCTCACTTGATCGGTTGCCACGGAATTTTGATGTGATCAAAAGTCCGTCGTAATCACGTAGCGTACACGGATACTCGCCGGGTAAACTTAATAGACAGCCTCACTCCATAGCCCCGACCAAGTGACTGTAGGAGAACCCCGTCGCCGAAAGCATCCATTCGGGTGCTCGCGGCAGCGGTGTTCCGCCTTGGTGCACTTCGTCGACGGTATCGGGGGTGCGGCCGCCTACTGAAGTTTGCGACGAGCATTCGATCAGGATGTCGGGAATCTTGTTGAATTGCCCGATTTGATATTGAAAAGAGTTTTCGATAATGAGACTAAAATGCGGGGTTTATAATTGTTAGGCATGCGATGTCTAAGTAATTCATTTGGTCAGGCATGCGATGTCTGAGGTGGTTGCGGATTCCAACTGTTGTAGTTTTACACTTTCTTTTCTGTGACCGTAAGTGTAATGTGTGATATCGCCGGTTTCGTTGCTATATGTCAACGACAATTGGGATGCGCATATTTACTTACGTTGATGACATGTGATGTTATGTGTTGCTGGATATGTTATATTGGATCGTCGTGTTTGAATAGCCGGGGGGTTTTTATGTAAGATGAGTGTTTTTTCATTTTCATTCATGTAAAAACTTGTATGTAATATTCTTTTATTGGGGCACTTCCAGGTCGCGGAAGTAGTTACCGTTTGTATATTATTTACTTTTCTGCACTAGGATAGACCCAAGGAGGGGAGCACAAGTAACCGGGTTCTGGGGTCCAGTGGGAGACCAACTCGAGGAGTCGAGTCCGGGTCTCCTAACCCTAGAATTGGTAGGGTTGCTTGCCGCTCTCGTAGGGGTCTAGGGGTGTGGGATTGGCTATTCATCACGACCGTGGAATCCGTGTTTTATACTGGCTCGTATTAAAAACACGGACGTCCTAGTATATCTAATATTTCATATGTTTCTTCTGCTGTGTTCTATCTGTGATCATGCGATGTTCTGATGTTATGTGACAGATATTATAGTATATATGATATATTATATAGACGTTACTTATGTTTTACACCCGCGCTAGCCCTGCCCCGCTCTGCCGTTAGTTACCTAACCTAACGGTGCACGAGGGGACATCGAGGCGAATGCGGATGGCATAAGCGTACGTTATATCTATCTGTGATGTTTAGGTAATATAAATGATGGGATATTCATTAATGAGATTAATGAAAGAAAATAAACCTAATTGATGTTGTGGAATCGAATTTCAAAATAAAACAGGTAGCTACATTTCTTGCTTTGCATCGCGGTGTTCATTATAGAACATCCTGCACCTTATTCGATGAGGAAAGGACCGAGATCCCTTCACCGGGAGTGACTCCTTTAGCAATAACTGGCAGATGCTACAACCCTCGGTTTGTATTTGATCGCTTCTATAGTTTCTGCTTTGCACAGTGATATATATGATATATCCCGCACCTCATTCGACGAGGAAAGGGCCGACGATCCCTTCACCGGGAGTGACCCTTTTAGCAAAACTAGAAAAGCTTCAAAAACATTCCATTTAAAAAACCATTTGATTCCGTAACGAGATCAAGTTCAAAGCGTTAAAGGTTTTCACAAAAACCAGCCGCAACCCTCCGTCATTTTAGGAAGTAGAGTACTTAGTATTCGTGCTACGTTTGTCGACCATAGCCGAGGCGTAGTGTGCGGTAGCTAAGTGATGTCTTCCTACACCGCATATGATGCGATTAGTTAGGACAGTCATGTGACTTTGTTGACCTTAGCCAAGGGTCATGTGGGTGGGTCTAATTAATCACGAAATGACGGGTAGAACTTGACTAGTACCTATGATTTGTTGACCTTAGCCAAGGTCATAGGTGCTAGGGGTAAAAACCATTATCGGGAGTTTCAAGTGTTGAAACTTGCAATGAGATTGCATACCTTCTATGTGATAGTTGGATCCCGATACCCACTGCGAGTAATTGTTACTCCTGGGAGAGTTTTGCACTTTACAATTAGCCGATCAAGTAGGTGTCTAGAAAGGTGTCTACGGGGTTACGCCTCTGGGAAAACGAGGTTTACTGTAATTAGGTCCGTGCGAAAGCACGGGGAACCTCCCTCAAAGTACCGACACTGGCCTGGCTGAAAGATTGGCGAACTTGTAGAGTGTAATTAATCCCGGCTAGTCTTTCCTTTTAGGGTTTGAAGGAAGATTTGATAAAAACAGTGGGAGACATCCTGATTAGATAAAATACATAACCAATCTAATCTTGCAAGAGCGCACGCAGAGTGTTTTCTTCTCTCTCTCTCCTGGTAGCGACCATATCACGCCTTAATCAAGATAATAATATGGATGTATTGACCGAACCCGCTTGTTATACAGAGCTGGGGAACGTTGGTCCCGCTCCAACTTATAATTGTTATAAGACAGAGCAGGAAATAGGGGAATACCAGAATTCCTATGCCGCCCAAACGAAGAAAGTGCATATGATGCATCTCCTTCGGGTGTGTTCATTACAAAGAACTGTTTCTCAGTATCCTCTGCATCCTGGGTATATGATACCGGATCAGGATCCCAGATATGTAATCTGTTACATAGGGCTACAAAAAGGTAGAAAAACTGAGAACGGGTGATAAGTTTCATGAGACAGAAACCGGGGCAAGTGTTGCAGCCAAGTCTGTTGGTCACTGTCACCCTGTATTACCAATACATTGATTCTGAACAAATGCTATTAGATGCCGAACCTGATATACAAAATCATATCAGTCTCTTTATTAGTAAAGAAATGATAAAATTTTGTATAGTTGGATAATGTTTTGAACATTTTCTATATCAAAAATTGATCGGTTCAGGTGCGTTATCTAAAAGCATTGATGTTCTAAATCAAACTACAGTTCTTAGTATATGGAACACACGCAAGAGGAAGAGTTCAGAAATGAACGGATTCTTCTTGAGGTATTGTAGACTAGGTCAGATCAATGCGACCCAACTGGCTGAAGTTACATTTAGATGTATATTTAAATCGTTTTGAATTTACATCTTGTGCAACTCGCCAATCATGTCACAAAGATAAGATGACCATAGCTCTGTTTATTGGAAACAGAGAAAGAGTTAATGAACTCTTGGGACCGATACATGATGATGTATGTAAGGTCTCCTGTCTACATATGCCAGGACTGGTTCTTTATACTTCATTATATTCTCTGATAATCTCTCAAGATTCAGTCGTATGTTTCTGCTGAAACATAAGTCCGAAGCTTTTGAGGTATTCACAGAATATAAGTTAGAAGTAGAGAACCAATAACCGGGTATAAGTATTATGTCCTATGATGAGATCAGAGAGGAGAATACTTGTGCATAGAATTCCTGGACTATTCTAAAGGAGAATGAGATTCTCTCTCAGCATTACTCCTCCGTATACACCATAGCACGATGGTATATCGGGGCGGGGCTGTCACACCCTATATGATAAGGTGTGCTCTATGATGAGTACTACTGAGTTACCTTTTTCCTTTTGGGAGTTATGCACTTGAGAAGCTGCATACCTATTGAATTAGGTTTGAATCAAATCACTGCCTACCACTCCATATAAGATATGGTATGGGAAGAACCTATCTCTTAAGTAAGTTAAGATTTGGGATTGTCCGGCCTATGTCAAAAGCAAAATCCGGACAAGATCGAGGCAAGATCAGTTCTGTAGAACTGGAAAGGTTCCAGCTGTACAAAACTGCTAATGATTTGGTAGAACCAAAGGATTCAATAGTTTCCGACGAACCTCACCCTCTCCGCCGATCTAGTAGGGTTCCTCATCCGTCTGAGAGATACCTCCGTTTCTCGATGACAGTGGGAGCAAGGATTGCATCATGAGATGATGACCCAACTAGTTTCGAGCAGGCCATCGAGAGTAGGGACTCTGTAAGAATGGCTGGATGCTTAGCGATCTGAGATGGAATCCTTATACACCAACAAAGTATGGACTTTGGTTGCTAAATCTGAAGGGTTAAATCCCCATCAGGAGCAAGTATATCTTGAGAAGATTACTTGGTATAGATGGAAAAGTTGAGACTTTCAAAGCTAGACTTGTTAAAGGTTTTCGTCATCGACAAGGCGTGGATAATGATGAAACATTTTTCCAGTAGCTATGCTTAAGTCTATCCAGATTCTACTTGCCACGGCTACATACCATGACTGCGATATCTGGTAGTTGGGTGCCCTGACTGCTTTTCTAAATACTGATTTAGAAGAGAACGTCTGTAAGAACACAGCCAGAGGTCTTCGTAAACAGTGGGAGCAGCGGAAACGTGTGCAAGTTGCTTTACATAATGAAGCAGGCATCGCGGAGTTGGAACGTCTGTTTTGATATGATAGTCAAAGTGTTTGACTTCACCAAAATGGTAGACGAACCTTGTATATACAAAAGGGTGGTAGAGAGTAAGGTGGTCATCTTCGTATTGTACGTAGAAAACATACTCTTGATAGGAAAAGAGTTTCCTATACTACGATCGATCAATTTCCTATTATCACTAAGATTTCCCAAATAGGATCAAAGTGATACCTACTAAATCCTGGATTTTGGATCTATGAGATAGATCTGAATGGATGTTAGAATACTCACTAGATATAGTGAGATGGTATCAATCGATCCTGGGGAGAATCACTGGAAGAGTTCCAGGGTGATAAAGACGACTGAATGTCAGTCACAGGCAATGTCTTTACCCTCAGTAAAGGGACGATATGTTGGAAGAGTTCCAAGCTCGATACCGTGGCAAACTAGACGATAAAGGCTGGTAACATCGCTATTAAAGATACTACCAAAGAGGCTATTTGGGTGTATATTGGTTCATAAGATGAACTAGGTTCCTGCCATTGTATGACAATGGAAGCGTGGCTTCGACCCTGGAACCCTGGTCCCATCAGTGACCCAGACAAATTCTGAGGCAGCATCACCTGATCATGGAGATAGTTGATCTCCAGGGTGATCGAGGTTAGGAGAGTAGACTCAGAGGACAACACGGCGGATCCACTCACGAAGGCCCTTTTTCCCAAAGAGAGACAATTTAGGGGATGGTTGAGTATGTGATACTGCAACCACTGCTACAGATGGCCCTAGTGCAAGTGGGAGATTGTTAGTTATATGTATGCCCTAGAGGCCATTACTGTACATTGGATGTATATTGTGGTGGATGCTGGGACATATATAGGTAGGACTTTCTTGCTCGACATGATAGTACGCTATCTGGTTGCACTTTGTCTTAACATGTATACTTTCTGTCTCTCTGATTACATGTTGATAAAGCCCTTAGGATATGTACTCGACTTCCAGGACTGTGATGTAGATCATACTAGTGGGGCCTGAGTAGTCCATGAGTACATCCTTGAATTGTTCCTAGTCGAGGGAATATCGAGACGGGGCATCGATATTCCAGAGTAGACTAGCGCATATCTTCTCGACCCATGCGATGGGCGATGGATGATCCCATATCCATTGGTGTTTGACATCGAAGATGGTATGCGGGTGCTCAGTGGAGACTGGGTACACTGAACGGACTCGCCGAGAACTCCCAGATGGTATTATACCTCACGTCAGATGGCAGTTCTCTGGTGACACTGGTACAGCTTAGTCTGTTGACCCGAGATCGTCATAGAGTCTTGTGTGTCTCCCACTGTACTTTGATTTCCACCCTACCACGGCTCTACTGAGTTGTGCAAACAGGTGGTTTTTGGGTACAGTCCCGATTCACATGGAGGCAATGAGCGATAGGAGGGGATTCGTCTCTCCCGGTATTGGGGGTTGATGTTATGCTATGCTCGACTGGCCATAACAGGAAATCCCTGGCCAGGGTTGCAGTGATATACCGGTAAGTGTTATCAGTAGTTTCACGAATGTTATGGAACTTAAGTCGGCATAACTTATCGAGCTATTGGGGTCTGACGTTTACCACCCCTAGGCGAGATATGCGACATATCAGACGAACAGACCGGACTATACGGTAGTGTTACTGGTCGGATTCGCAGGAGTGTGAGCGGGCTTGCTCGTCGATCTTCTGATCGCTCAATACCCGGGTGGCCGTTACGTTTGGCAGACCGCTTGCGGCTTGTGGGTGTTTGATATGATCATCATCTGCTGCCGGCGTATTGACGAGTCTTTAGAGTCCTACACAGAGGTTTCCTGGCTCAAGCGAAACGAAATAGGAGCGCATATGAGATATGTGCGGGACCGAGAATAATGCGTGTATGTGATACCGTATTCCATTCTCGTGATCTGTGTATCGATTGGTTATATGCGATATAACCTAGTTATCGAATCAAGGATTGGTTCGATAAGCCGATACATAGGATACTGGCCGGTTATATGCGACATGACCGGATCATTGAATCAAGTGTTGATTTAATGATTTAATGTACAATTATATATCTGATATATTACTTTGCGTTAACTAGTATTGGTTCACTTTAGAAGGATTTTCTCACTTGAATTGTACACATTGTATATGTGATATAGCTTTGTGCACATTTTTGTATCATGTTTGATGATACATGTTTGCTTGGTTAAGTATAAAGAATCAAACCATGGTTTAAGTTAATGATTAGGGTTTTGATTATTTATTTATCTTTTTCTTATTTATTTTGGAAAAAGGGAAAGATAAATGAATGGTTGCATATTTTGTCTTTTAGTTGAAGTTTCTTGAAACTTTGACTAAGTCACTCTTTTGTTGTTTTCCTTAACCCTAACCATTTAACTAACCCATGTTAATTCTCTACACTTAACTATAGTAGAAGATATGATAAGTATTGTAATTTTCTTTTCTTTTTAATTAAGTTATCATATCATCTTCTTCTTGCTTCATCTTCTTCAACATTGAAGAAAGCTTGCTACTTTAATGGCAAGTCATGAAATCTAGTGAGAAATCCAAAACTAAAGTTTACCCACTTCCTATTTCTTCATCCTCTACCTATTGCCAAGTAGTATAGGGTGTTTCCTTCACAAGTTTTTCCGACTAGGTGAAGGTGGAGCTTGATTTTGCGATGCCTCGACGTAGATCATCTTCGGCATGGACATCGACGACCTAGCTTGCTTATTCTTCGACGAAGCCGACGTTGGAGTCCGGATTCCTTTTGGACAGCGGAGGGGACTTCGTTGCGGAGCCGTGGAGGTGGTGGACCGGATCTACAAAGGTTGTATGTCCGTTCCCTTAGTTAAAATGTAAACTAGTTTGCATGTTTCGCCTAAATATCTAGTAAACGATCCGTAGTCGGGTTTGTAGGCACCCGTAAAATTTTATTTGTGCATGTTTGATCACTTGTGAAACTTAGCTAGTGTGCCTAGGAACCCTACAAAAACGGGGCAAGTGTTGCAGCCAAGTCTGTTGGTCACTGTCACCCTGTATTACCAATACATTGATTCTGAACAAATGCTATTAGATACCGAACCTGATATATAAAATCATATCAGTCTCTTTATTAGTAAAGAAATGATAAAATTTTGTATTGATGGATAATGTTTTGAACATTTCCTATATCAAAAGTTGATCGGTTCAGGCACGTTATCTAAAAGCATTGATGTTCTAAATCAAACTACAGTTCCTAGTATACAGAATACACACAAGAGGAAGAGTTCATAAATGAATGATTCCTTCTTGTGGCATTGTAGACTAGGTCATATCAATGCGACCCGACTGGCTGAAGTTACATTTTAGATGCATATTTAAATCAGTTTGAATTTACATCTTGTGAAACTTGCCAGTCATGTCACAAAGATTAGATGACCATAGCTCTGTTTATTGGAAACAGAGAAAGAGTTAGTAAACTCTTGGGATTGATACATGATGGTGTATGTAAGGTCTCCTGTCTACACATGCCAGGACCGGTTCTTTATACTTCATTACGTTCTCTGATTATCTCTCAAGATTCAGTCATATGTTACTGTTGAAACATGAGTCCGAACCTTTTGAGATATTCACAGAATATAAGCTAGAAGTAGGGAACCAATACGGGTATAAGTATTATGTCCTTTGATGTGATCAGGGAGGAGAATACTTGTGCATAGAATTCCTGGATTGTTCTAAAGGAGAATGAGATTCTCTCTCCATATTACTCCTCTGAATACACCACAGCACAACGGTGTATCAGGGCGGAGCAATCGCACAATATTAGATATGGTGTGCTCTATGATGAGTATTACTGAGTTACCTATTTCCTTTTTGGGAGTTGTGCACTTGAGAAGTTGCATACCTATTGAATAGGGTTCGAATCAAATCAGTGCTTACCACTCCATATAAGATATGGTATGGGAAGAGACTATCTCTTAAATAAGTTAAGATTTGGGATTGTCCGGCCTATGTCAAAAGCAAAATCCGGACAAAATCGAGGCAAGGTCAGTTCTGTAGAACTGGAAAGGTTCCAGCTATACAAAACTGCAGCTGATGATTTGACAAAACCAAAGGATTCAATAGTCCCCGACGAACCTCAGCCTCTCCGCCGATCTGGTAGGGTTCCTCACCTACCTGAGAGATACTTTGGTTTCTCGATGACAGTGGGAGCGAGGAATGCATCATGAGATGATGACCCAACTAGATTCGAGCAGGTCATCAAGAGTAGGGACTCTGTAAGGATGGCTGGATGCTTAGCGATCTGAGATGGAATCCACATACACCAACAAAGTATGGACTTTGGTTGCGATATCTGAAGGGTTAAATCCCCATCAGGAGCAAGTATATCTTGAGAAAATTACTTGGTGTAGATGGAAAAGTTGAGACTTTCAAAGCTAGACTTGTTAAAGGTTTTCGTCATCGACCAGGCTTGGATAATGATGAAACCTCTTCCAGGGACTATGCTTAAGTCCATCCAGATCCTACTTGCCATTGCTACATACCATGACTACGATATTTGGTGGTTGGGTGTCATGACTACTTTTCTAAATACTGATTTAGAAGAGAACGTCAATAAGTACACAGCCAGAGGGCTTTGTAAACAGTGGGAGCAGCGGAAACATGTGCAAGTTGCTTTACATAATAAAGCAGGCATCGCGGAGTTGGAACGTCTGTTTTGATGTGATAGTCAAAGTGTTTGACTTCATCAAAATGGTAGATAAACCTTGTATATACAAAACGGTAGTAGAGAGTAAGGTGGTTATCCTCGTTTTGTACGTGGACAACATACTCTTGATAGGAAAAGAGTTTCCTATGCTACACACGGTCAATCTCCGCTTATCACATGGATTCTCCATATAGGATAAAGATGATACCTCCTAAATCCTGGGATTTGGGTCTATGAGATAGATCTAAATGGATGTTAGGATTCTCACTAGCTATAGTAAGATAGTATCAATCGATCCTGGGGAGAATCACTGGAAGTGTTCCAGGGTGATAAGGACGACTGAATGTCAGTCACAGGCAATATCTTCACCCTCAGTGGAGAGACAGTATGTTGGAAGAGTTCCAAGCTGGATACCGTGGCAAACTAGACGATAAAGGCTGGTAACATCGCTATTAAAGATACTACCAAAGAGGTAGTTTGGGTGTATATTGGTTCATGAGATGAACTAGGTTCCTATCATTGTATGACAATGAAAGTGTAGCTTTGGCCAAGAAACCCTGGTCCCATCAGTGACCCAGACATATTCTGAGGCAGCATCACCTGATCATGGAGATAGATGATCTCCAGGGTGATCGAGGTTAGGAGAGTAGACTCAGAGGACAACACGGCAGATCCACTCACGAAGGCCTTTTCCCAAAGAGAGACTTATATGGGATGGTTGAGTATGTGATACTGCAACCACTGCTATAGATGGCCCTAGTGCAAGTGGGAGATTGTTAGTTATATGTATGCCCTAGAGGCCATTACTGTGCATTGGATGTATATTGTAGTGGATGCTGGGACATATATAGGTAGGACTTTCTTGCTCGACATGATAGTACGCTATCTGGTTGCTCTTTATCTTAACATGTATGCTTTCTGTCTCTCTGTTTACATGTTGATAAAGCCCTTAGGATGTGTACTCGACTTCCAGGACTATGATGCAGATCATACTAGTGGGGTCTGGGTAGTCAATGAGTACATCCTTCAATATTCCTAGTCGTGGGAATATCGAGACGGGGCATCGATATTCCAGAGTAGACTAGTGCATATCTTCTCGACCCATGTGATGGGCGATGGATGATCCCATATCCATTGGTGTTTGACATCGAAGATGGTATGCGGGTGCTCAGTGGAGACTGGGTACACTGAACGGACTCGCCGAGAACTCCCAGATGGTATTATACCTCTCGTCAGATGGCAATTCTCTGGTGACACTGGTACAGCTTAGTCTGTTGACCCGAGATCGTCATAGAGTCTTGTGTGTCTCCCACTGTGCTTTGATTTCCACCCTACCATGGCTCTACTGAGTCGGGCAAACAGGTGGTTTTTGGGTACAGTCCCGATTCATATGGAGGCAATGAGCGATAGGAGGGGATTCGTCTCTCCCGGTATTGGGGGTTGATGTTGCGCTATGCACGACTGGCCATAACAGGAAATCCCTGGCCAGGGTTGCAGTGATATACTGGTAAGAGTTATCAGTAGCTTCACGATTGTTATGGACCTCACGTCGGCATGACTTATCGAGCTATTGGGGTCTGACATTTACCACCCCTAGGCGAGATATGCGACATATTAGATGAACAGACCGGACTGTACGGTAAGTGTTACTGGTTGGATTCACAGGAGTGTGAGCGGGCTTGCTCGTCGATCTTCTGATCGCTCAATACCCGGGTGGCCGTTACGTTTAGCAGACCGCTTGCGGCTTGTGGGTGTTTGATATGATCATCACCTGCTGCCGGCGTATTGACGAGTCTTTAGAGTCCTACACAGAGCTTTCCTGGCTCAAGCGAAACGAAATAGGAGCGCATATGAGATATGTGCGGGACCGAGAATAATGCGTGTATGTGATACCGTATTCTATTCTCGCGATGAATGTATCGATTGGTTGTATGCGATATAACCTAGTTATCGAATCAAAGATTGATTCGATAAGCCGATACATTGGATATTAGTCGGTTATATGCGATATGACCGGATCGTTAAATCAAGTGTTGATTTAATGTATAATTATATATTTGATATATTACTTTACATTAACTAATATTAGTTCACTTTAAATGGATTTTCTCACTTGAAATACACAAGTTGTATATGTGATATACTTTTGTGCACTTGTTTGTATCATGTTTGATGATACATGCAAACTTGGTTAAGTGTATGATTAAACCATGGTTATGTAATGTTTAGGGTTTTTATTTTATTAACTATTTATTTATTTATTATTCCTTTTTGAAAGATGAAGAGAAATGGTGGCTTTCTTTGTTTGTTATTGAAGCTTCATGAAGCTTTGACTAAGTGACCATTTTGTCTTCATGCTTAACCCTAACCATTCAAACTAACCATAGTTCATTCTCTACACTTGACCATGGTTGATATATGATAAGTATTCATTTTATTTTCTTTTTAAAAAACACTTATCATATTATCTTCTTCTTCTTCTCCTTCTTCAACATGAAGAAAGCTTGCCTCCATCAATGGCAACTAGTGAAAAAGAGTGAGAAATCCAATTCTAAAGTGAACCCACTTCCTATTTCTTCATCATCTACCTCTTGCCAAGTAGTATAGGGTGTTTTCTTCACAAGTTTCATGACTTGGTGAAGTGGGAGCTTGATCTTGTGATGCCTCGACGTAGATCATCTTCGGCATCGAAGTCGACGACCTAGCCCGCCCATTTCTCCGATGAAACCGATGCTAGAGTCCGGAATCCGATATGGACAGTGGAGGGACATCATCACGAATCCTAGGAGGTGGAGGACCGGATCTACAAAGGTTGTAGCCCTTTTCCTTTAGCGTTAAATTCGTTTACTCGCATTGCATCGCCTCATTATCTTGTTAACGATCTGTATTAAGGTTTGTAGGCACATGAAATTTTTCAATTGGGCATGTTTGATCACTTGTGAGACTTCATTAGTGTGCCTAGGAACCCTACAGAAAATTCCCCAAATCACTCAGAGAAAGATCTCTTCAACAAAATTAACTAATTTATGAGCACTATAAAAGAGACCCCAGACCTCAATTCAAAGGCATCAACATTTTTCTTGAAAAAAGTCAAGAGCTTCAAACAGAGAGAGAATTCTGAGAAAATTTCAAAGAAAAAGGTAAAAACCTTCACGAGAGAGAAGAAATCTCTTTTAATAAATCATTGATCTAAAAAACCAGATCAATGTTCTTCACATAATAAACAGTTCTTTGCACTTCTTATGAACCACTGGTTCTTTAAAAACAAGAAAGCAACAAAAATAAAAAATAGTGCTTTGCACTTTTATGAACCTCTGGTTCTTGAAACAAAAAGAAAAACTTATTTCTCTTTGATCTAAATTAGATCAAGAAATCAAATAGTGTTCTGCACTTCTATTCTTGAATTTAAAAGATTCTTAGTGCTTTGCACTTCCAAACTGCGCTGTTGCGCTCTTGAGAGAGCGCCACGTGTCGGCTACAGAACAACTTACGCGACGCGCTCTTGAAATAGAGCTTTTCTCTCTGGAATTGGCGCAACTCACCAGAGTGCGCCACGTGTCAGCAGCGCAACAGCGCAGCGCACTAGCGCAGCGCACTGCGCCGTTACGCTTGCGCTCACCAGAGCATGACACGTGTCCTCACCACAAGCGCTTGCGCTCAGTGATTGGCGCAAAGCGCCTGACAAATGCAATGCATTTCTTTTACTGAAGGGCCAGACCCAATTAAAAGAACAAACAGGCCTAATTAAATTGATGCTCTGCATCATTTATAAATGGGCAAAGCCCAAACAAAATAATAAAAATGCTATGCAGATACCTTGCAGAGCCCAAAAAAAATTGATGCTCTGCATCTTTTATGGGCAGAGCCCAAACAAAAAAAATAGAAGTAATGCAATGCATTATTTAAGTGTGGGCAAATCCCTGGCACAGGTCTAATAGACCAAAAATAAATAAGGGTGTTGAACATTTTCAACTGGACTTAGCCCAATTTTGGCCGTAAGTCCTCAAATTAAATTGACTGAGCACAGCAGTTCTCTTAAATTAATTTATATCCGGTTCGAGGGTACATCTCCGAACTCCTCTGACACCCATCGTTGTAATCCTTCAACGACGTCAGAGAGGTGATGGGTCCCGACGACCACACATCAATACGGACTGCGGGGTCCTTAAACTCGTGGACCGGAACATCCTTAAACTAATGTTGGACCGAAACGTCCTTAAACTAATGTTGGACCGAAACGTCCTTAAACTAATGTCGGACCACCACGTCCCTAAACTGGAACATGGACCACCACGTCCCTAAACTGGAGCATGGACCGCAACGTCCCTAAACTACCTATAGACCACTACGTCCCTAAACTAGAACAATAGAGCCTCCAAATACTCTTTTGCCGGATCTAAACGATCCCGTTTAAGTTGATCTTAGCCCCCAAACACGGCTAACGTATCCTTAAACATTCAAACGGACTATAAAACTCTAAATCAACCTTGGTTCAAGGGTACATCTCTGAACTCCTCTGACATCTGCCGTTGTAATCCTTCAACGACGTTAGAGAGGTGACGAGTCCCGATGGCCAAATATTAAATGGATTATCACGTTAAGTTGATCTTAGTCTCAAACAGGACTATCGTATCCTTAACGAACGTTTAAGTTGATCTTAGCCGCAACGCGACTAATGCATCCTTAAACTAAAAACACCAAACCCAAATCGAAGTAAATACGGATTTGGACTAATCCTCGTCCTACGGGCGACGGCATTACTCAGTCTCCGTATATAATCCACGGGCAACCACAAACAAAACAAACACACACGACACGAAGTGAAATTCTGGAGAAGGAGAAAGTTGTTACCGCGATGCGGTGGCATAATTAACTGCAGGGGCTTGCGCCTGCAGGGAAGAGCGTCCCCACAATCAAAAACCCCTCAAGCGAGGGGGAATCTGACGAAGTCTGCTACATCGGCCGCATCCGTCTAAACCTCCGATACACGGTGCCATAAATCAACTTGGCATCTTCGGAGAGGTGGACGGATAAAACCAAATAGCATCTGCCCCGAATCTCAGCGTCAGGACATAGCGGTCTTGTGCGCCGTCTTTCGGAGGGGAACAGATTCTGGCACGCCCGGTTTGACCTCTTCCTCTTTCCACTCCACACTTCATGTGTCGTCTTCGCGAACCAATCGCGGTTTGTTAAATGGTTGCCTTCGGATTTCAAGTTACTAAGATTTGGTCTTTTGCCTGGCGCAGAACTCAAGATTCAATGGCCTCTAATTGCACCAACTGCTCGAAGTGTCAATGCAACAGACACTCCACCTCACCAGGAGGTGTAG
Source organism: Agapanthus africanus (assembly GCA_030015575.1). Taxonomy (NCBI): domain Eukaryota; kingdom Viridiplantae; phylum Streptophyta; class Magnoliopsida; order Asparagales; family Amaryllidaceae; genus Agapanthus; species Agapanthus africanus. The sequence continues at coordinate 570,752,938 of CM057345.1, read as the reverse complement.
CATATGGGCCCCAAGCGGCTTCCTTCCTCGCTCTGCCGGTAGACCAGGTGACTCAAGCCACCACTGGCCTGTTCTTCGGGACCATGATCTCACCTACAAACTTCTCTGAGCCAATACCTGCACCGGAAGTGAACAAGAAGTCGGTCTTCGACCGGCTTACTGCTACGACGACCCCTGTCAACGGGTCGCCCACTACCAAACAAACAGCCTCTGTTTTCACCAGGCTAAATCAGAACTCTAAATTGGCTGTCCCAAGGAAAGCAATAACTACTGCTCCAGAAGTCGTCAAGACGGCTTCCCCTGTCAAAGAGTCAGTCTTTTCAAGACTGACGATTCCTGCTACTGCCCCTGCCCGAGGATCTGTCTTCGACAGGTTAAATATCACCCCTCAAAATACAACCTCAGTCTTTGAGAGGTTAACACCAGCGACGCCTCGTTCAGACAGGGGGCAAAAAGAAGCTGTCTCTATCTCCGAGCCAGTCCCAACGGCTCGTCATGCTCGACGTCGCCATTGGCAATGAGTGAGGAAGGCAGGGGGAAATTCCCCCTCAGGGCTAACTCCACCGGATCCAGTGGTGGAAGTCAACGCTGCTGTTCCAACTGGGAACAACTTTGAACTACTGAGAAGGGTACGTAAGAATTCTCCAACCGCTACACTGAAAAGATCTCCTCCGCTTGCGGAGAGAGCCCCAGAAACAAAGCAAGAACAACCCCCTCAACGGCTGTCCTCAAGAATTTATAAAGTTTGGAGGAGGGTTCAAGACTCCGTGATCGACACGGATCACTCCCGTCAACGAAAGAAGATGAAGGTGCAAAAAGAAAAAGACCGTCTTATTAAACAGCAGGGGACAACAATCGCTAGGGTGCTCACTACAACGGCCCCTTCAACTTCAACGGCTCACAAAAGAAGAAGACCGGAGAAAACCCCCGCGCCCGCGGCAAATGCCAAAGGTGGTGAGCCTAAACGCCCTAAGTCCGGGGGCATGATAGTTCATACAGTTTATGTGGCATCGAGAAAGGAGGATAGCCACATATCAACAGGTCATAGACCGCACACGAGGTCAGTGACCAAGGCTCAGGAGCAGCAACAAAAGCTCCAAGAAATGATGAACGCTATGGCCGCACTTACAGGGCCAAAAGAAAACCTTGAAACGTCCTCGGACGAACGTCAAGAGGAAGAAACCGACGCCGAATTCCTTCGTCGGATATTGGAGAAGAATGACAAAGAGGCTGCTGAACAAGCAGCCAACATACAGCGTATGGGCCTCCTCTTCCAAGACATGATAGGGATGATGATACAACAAGATCCTCCGGCCGAAGAGCCCCCGATCGTCCTTGGAGATGATAGGGGAGAGACATCAAATCCTTCGCCAGCCCTATCAAGAGCTAAGGAGGATACAATCTCTAAAGCTGATTTGGACGAGTACATAGCCCAACAAATACGGGTTCATCATGCGACCGAAGCAGCCGGCCAGGTCGTAAAAATGGGACGGCCCTATCCAAGTTGGTACGATCAAATCAAGTACCCGCCCGGTTACACAATTCCCAAGTTCCATGTCTACAAGGGGACGGGCAATCCTCACCAGCACGTTGCCCAGTTCAGGGCACTCTGCGGCAACACCGGCGGTGATGACAAGCTGTTACTTCCGCCAGTTTGTTGGAAGCTTATCAGATACGGCGTTCGAATGGTACTCTGAGCTCCCGAACGACTCTATTAAAACCTTCACGGAGATGGAGCTGCTGTTACTCAGCGTTTTGCAAGCGCCAGTGAACGTACCCCAATGACAGCACTGATTAACGTCAGGATAAAACCCGGCGAGACATGGGTTCAGTACGCTATACGATGGCGGAACTTGTGGTCGAAGTGTGAGCAGCGCATTGAAGAAGCTCCCGCGGTGGGTATGTTTGTGGGAACCCTTGATCCGCAAGCAACCATCTCACAATTTATGATGTTTTTCAAGCCGACTACCTTCCAGGCTTTGATTGACAAACTGGCGCAAATGGATCAAATGGGCCATAAACCCCCTCTTCCAAGGCCGGACTCCCGAAATGACAAAGGGAAGGGAAAAGCGATCGTCGTCGCTAATGCTCAACAACAACCGAGCCACTCGAAACCGGTTGCTCGTCAAAATAATATGCGCCCGTACGTACCCCTTGAGGATAGGATGGGACGTCCTTATTCCTTTCCCCGCGATAAAACAAGGAGGTTATTCGAGCTTGCGTTGCGCAACAGACTCATAAATCTGCCGGATCCAAAACATCCGTTGCAACCAAGTGACGTCAACGAGCCCAACTACTGTCCTTATCATCGAGTACTAGGCCATCCGATCGAAGATTGCTATGTTTTCAAGAATTGGCTTGAAAACCAATACCGACAGGGCAAATTCGCGTTATCTGACAAATGGAAGGTGAATCCCCCGTAGCCCCACACCTCTAAGGGGACGAATACGCCGGGAGCAACATGCTCCGTCATTGAAGAAGCTCCTTGGGAGGTCGTATTATCAGCCAAGACAAAGAGGATGCTGAACGACCTTCAGACATGTCCAGCGATTAGGTGGAAGAACCCGTTAGAACCGCAGATCATTGAAGGGATGTTGAAGCCTTGTTCAACTCAAAAGATTGATGGAGGTGGCCCAAGCATTCATAGCCAGCCGTCGAAATCTTCAAAGAAGAAGAAAAAGAAGTCAAAGAAGCCCGTGAAGCCTGGCGACAAGCGCACGGACTTACAAAAGCAAATTGACGCGCTGGATGAATACAACCAAAAGGCACAGACTCCCATTACGCTCCAAGTGTTCCTCAATCACGTATTTCAAGAAGAAGATGAGGGAGAAAGTTCACCGGATGAATCCGAGGAATATGTGGCGAGCTGTCATATAATTTCCCATTCGATCACGAACGATGAGGAGACTCCTTGCACCGAAAAGCTGGGGGCAGATCCGGAACCAAAAGTTCTGGGGCCATCAGATGAAGTAATTGACGCATTCCTTAACGAAGCTCGATTAAAAAGTAAAGCTGATCGGGAGCGCGAGGCGGCTATATTTGAAAGGGCCGAGCGCCAGCGACTTGATGAAGGACCTGAAACGATCCCGTTGGAGCTAAACACCTCCGCTACCGACAAAAGCCAATTCAAGATGAGGAAAAAGTTTGCTAAAGCCATATCAATGGGCATGAAGCTACCATCCTCTGAAGGAAACATCACTGGTGAAATAGAAACGCACTCCTCCTATTGCTTATATCATCAAAAGATTTCGCATCCCACTCAAGAGTGCAAAGCTTTCGATAGATGGTGGCAAGGATATGTTGCTCATCGACAACGCTTTAAGCGGGAAAAGCGTAAAACTCGTCGAGAGCAAAGAAATACGACCGAAGGGATTAAAAGAACTACCAGCGATTGTTGCATGGTTAACACCGGTAGATCACAAGTGCCCATATTCGGGAGTGATTCTGATGAAGAGCTAGAACTTGCCCCTCTCTTTAAAGAGTCCGCCTCGAGAAAAGAAGAAGAACCGAAGGTTTGCGAAAATATCCGGCTACGTAATCGCACGCTGCCCGAAAAGAACCTCGGACCCTCGAACAAAAAAGATAAAGGGAAAGAAAAGGCCACTGAAGATATCGTCTTAGATGACCAAGTGGTGGAAGAGCTAGCTGCCAAAGACCCACCAAAGAAGAATAAGGTGGATTACAACGTCTTAGCACATCTGAGGAAGCTGCCCTCACAGCTCAGCATTCTTGACGCCCTTTTGCTATCAAAAGAGGCGAGATATTCGTTAATTAAGGCGCTCCAAGACCCAGAACAATTCCAAGCATGCCTGGCCGAGGAAAAGATGAAGGATGAATTGGAGGAAGTGCACACGGCCGATGTTACTTTTGGCGATGAAGACCTTCTACTTGGGACGTGCGAACACAATCGCCCTCTCTATGTCTCGGGATACTGCCATGATATAAAGATAGGCAAAATCCTGATCGATAACGGGTCGTCTGTTAACCTACTCAACGTGCGGGTGTTGAAGGAAATCTGCATGAGCGTCCAGCACCTTGCTCGGGACAAGATCACCATCTCCGGGTTCGACTCCCAATCGTCAAAGACTCTTGGATCTGTGATACTGACGCTATGCTTCGGGCTACTCGTCACGGACATTAAGTTCCACGTCATAGACGCCAAGACATGCTACAACGCTTTGCTCGGCCGACCATGGTTACACGAGTACAACATCATCCCTTCTACATAACATCAGTGTATGAAGTATTTTAAGGATGGTTTCGAGTATACCGTGACGGGAGAACTGAACCCGTTCTCTGTGAACGAGGTCCGCAAATACGAAGATGCCAAATACTTCTTACCGGATTTCGAAGGTATGGAGAAGTGTCACAAGCCGGAGAATAAAACTAACGCCACCATCCCTGTCTTCGGCAGTGATACCGAGGAGGAAGAGGAGATGGTTTATTCGGGTCCGCCCCAACACAACAAGCCGGGACCATCAGCTCCTACGTTGATCTTTGGCAGCGACTCGGAAGATGAAGTCTATGCTGTATTCTCTGCTCGACCTTCAATACGAACGTTTGCTGATGAAGAGCAAAGTCTACAAGTCGCCATGGTGCCGTTTAAACACCATAAAGAACTGGATGCACTTAATATTTACAACGTAGAAGAGCTACAAACATTCTACATCCTTCCCAGGCGAGAGAGCGAGAAAGCAATTCTGTTTTACCGCTCTGAAGAAACCAAGGTAGAAAAAGAAATCTGGCATGGCACGGATTTTACGCTCGACAGGCTTCAGCCTATCCGTCTACCCAGATATTATACGGAGGGTTTGAAAAAGCTGCTAAAACGCCAAGGGATATCCTTCAAGCAGACCGTTCGAAAAGCCAAGTTCTACGACAAAGTCTGGAACGTTCCTGGAACTCAACGCAAGCTACCTAATGGGAGAATGGAAACAAAAGGGCTTGGATACATCCGGTCAAAGAAACGAGAGTTACTACACGGCTGCTACATCGTGTACGACTTCAATGAAGAAGCAGATGCTCAATGGGAGGACGCTAAACCTGAGACAGTAAAAGTTCCAAATGCAAAAGAGTCCAGTCCGTCGTTCGAGGAACAAATGGACAAACTTATAAAGAAAGCTGGTCAAAAAGTCCGAGATGATCAGAACCGTAAGACGGCTATCTACGAGAAAGCCAAGACGCAACGCCTTCTCCAACAGGCCGTAAAGAATGAAAATGCCACTCCTTGTCAACCGGTTATAAAGAAGGCTCGGCGCAAAAGCAGAAATAAGTCGAAAAGCCAAAAAGGCGCTCAACAACAACAAAGCATGGCTAAGAAGCCACGCAAACGGGAGTCGAGCATTATTGATCTATCCCTTATGAAGAAAATGGTTCGAGCATACTCGTTTCCGCGAGACAAGACGAAGAAGATACTTGACCTCACTTTAAAACATCAGATGCTTACACTGCCGAAGTTTAAATATCCCGAACAAGCGGGCGAAGTCTCACACCCGGACTATTGCTCTTACCATCGAGTAATAGGGCATCCTCTTGAAGATTGCTTCACCTTCAAGAATTGGGTCGAAGATCAGTATCAGCTTGGCAAATTCGCTCTGTCCGACAACTGGAGGGTAGCGCCCCACAAAAGCACGAGCCCAAGGCCACGAAAGAAAAACCAGTTCCACATTAGGATTGGAAACGAATTCGTACTTTTCACGTGATAACAATACTAAAAGAAGAATCCGAGAACATGGACAGCCTTCCCTGGTGCCTCGAAAACAGCAATGATGAGGTGATCTCAGAATTTCCGCCAGCTCCGAAAGAACTGGAGGATGGCATACATACTACTGCAGATAACCTCAAGAAGATTGAGTTGGGATCGGCAGACGATCCGCGACCGACATTCATCAGCGAGCTGCTATCTGAAGAAAGGGTGGCTGCGTTAAAGGACGTGCTTCTACAGCATAGAGATTGCTTCGCGTGGAACTATTCCGAAATGCCGGGACTAGATCCAGAAATTGCTGTACACAGATTGGCGATATCCCCAGACATCAAGCCAGTCAAACAGGCGCCGAGGAGAATGCGGCTCGAGCTTGAGATGAGCATCAACGCCGATGTCAAAAAGCTGATCGACTCTGGCTTCATCCAGGAAGTTCAATACCCTGAATGGATCGCCAACATCGTCCCAGTGATGAAGAAAAATAGGACAGTGCGCATATGCGTAGACTTTCGGGATCTTAATAAAGCTTGCCCGAAGGACGATTTTCCAGTGCCAGTCACCGAACTGATGATAGACAATATGTCCACTCATGAGGTTTTCTCCTTCATGGACGGCTCGTCAGGTTATAATCAGATAAAAATACATCCCGAAGACCAGAAGCACACAGCCTTCAGGACTCCTTTGGGAATATTCTATTATAAAGTGATGCCCTTCGGGTTAAAGAACGCCGGTGCCACTTACCAAAGGGCCAAGACGAAGATCTTCGACGACCTTATACACGAAATCGTCGAATGCTATATCGACGATCTCGTGGTTAAAAGCAAATCATACGAGGAACATCTCGAGCATTTGAAGACTGTATTTCAACGCCTTCGACAATACAACTTGAAAATGAACCCGCTCAAGTGTGCATTCGGAGTTTTCTCAGGCAAATTCCTGGGATTCATCGTTCGACACCGAGGTACTGAAATAGATCCGTCTAAGATCAAGGCGGTCATGGAAATGCCTCCGCCAAGGAATCTCAAACAGCTGCGGTCTCTCCAAGGGAAGCTCGTGTATATACGGCGATTTATAGCCAACCTTTCAGGAAAGTGCCGTCCTTACAGCCACCTGATGAAGAAGGGAACCCCGTTCATCTGGGACCAAAAATGCCAAAGCGCACTAGACGAGATCAAGCAATACCTGCAGAACCCGCCGGTATTGGCTGCTCCGGTCAAGGGAAAACCCCTCATTCTTTATACAACCGCCCTCGAAGGTTCCTTAGGCGCATTATGGGCATAAGAGAACGATCAAGGGAAAGAAAGAGCACTCTACTACTTAAGTCGAGTTCTGCTGGGGGCAGAAAGCAACTACTCCCCCATTGAAAAACACTGCCTGGCGTTGATCTTCGCGATAACAAAGCTCAGACATTACGCATTAGCACATGAAGTCCGTCTCATTTCGAAGGTAGACCCTCTCAAATATCTAATGTCAAAGGCCATATTGACAGGTCGACTCGCTAAATGGGCCCTGCTGTTGATGGAGTTCTCGATAACGTATCAACCTCTCAAGGCAGTGAAAGGCCAGGCCATCGCCGATTTCCTCGCTGAGCACCCGATACCGGCCGACTCCCCTTTAAACTGCTATCTTCCAGACGAACATGCTTTTGATGCGGTCGATGGTGATGATACTCGATGGGAGATTTATTTCGATGGCGCATCTTCCATGAAGAAGCGCAAACAAAGCACCCCTATAATCAAATCGGGTGTAGGTCTCATCTTTGTAACTGCACAAGGAGGGATAATGCGCTTTGCTTTCTCCCTAACAGAGCCGAGGACAAACAATGAAGCCGAATACGAAGCTCTGATAGCAGGCCTCGAGATCGCCATCGACATGGGAATTGAAAACCTCCTCATATACGAAGACTCCCAGCTGGTCGTTAGTCAAGTAAACGGCAACTACCAAACGTACAAACCGGAGTTGGTGAGGTACGGCGAAAAGGTTCAACAATTGTTGACCCAAATTCCCTCTTATACTTTGGAGAACATACCGCGCTTGGAAAACAGCAAAGCAGACGCATTGGCCAAACTTGCTAAAGAACTGGCTGATGAGAATCTTGATGACGTTAGAATCATGGTACAAAGCCGTCAAGTGCTTGCCCCAGCAGAAATATCTCCGGAATCATCCGAAGAGAAGGGAGCGACTGAGCAAACGACCCTGCAAGTAAAAGATTGGGAAAATACTGAGGATTGGAGAGAAGTCTTCATTGACTACTTTAAATCCCACCGAATGCCCGAAGAAGCGTCCACAAGACATCAGCTCATGAAACGAGCTCTGTCTTTCGCCTTCGTCAATGATACTCTGTACAAGAGGTCATTTGATTCTTTGTGGCTGAGATGCTTAGGACCTGACGAAGCGAAAAGAGTCGTCCAGGAAGTTCATTACGGACTCTGCGGTTCTCACCAAGCAGGCCCAAAGATGAAGTTGAAGATCAAACGCATGGGCTACTACTGGACCACGATGATCCAGGACTGCCTCGAATATGCGAAGCAGTTTCACTCATATCAAATTCATGGAGATTTCATCCATCAGCATCCAAATCCATTACATCCGACGGTGGCTAGCTGGCCATTCGAAATGTGGGGGACTGACATAGTCGGCCCTATCGAACCAGCATCATCTAGGGGACATCGTTTCATCCTGGCGACGACTGACTACTTCTCTAAATGGGCAGATGCAGTACCGTTAAGAGAAGTGAAGACGGAAAACATCCTCCACTTCTTCAAGACGCACGTCATATATCGGTTTGGAACTCCGCGACGGATCATCTCCGATAACGGGCTAGCTTACAGAAGCCACAAGATCAGTCGCTTTGCGCAACAACATAATATAGACTGGAGATATTCCTCGGTTTATAATCCGCGAGCCAATGGTCTAGCTGAAGCCTTCAACAAGACCCTGAAGAAAATCATGAAAAGGACGGTGTCCCGAAATAAGAGAGACTGGCACGAGAGGCTGCAAGAAGCTCTCTGGGCATATCGAACTACGTTCAATACAGCCACAAGCACAACGCCGTACGTGTTGGTATTTGGTACGGAAGCAGTACTCCCCCTCGAGATAGAGTTACCCTCTCTACGAGTGGCAGTCCACGACGAGCTGACGGACGAAGAAAATGCTCACCTTCGGCTTGAGGAGCTTGACGCCCTTGATGAAACCCGGCTCATAGCGCAACAAAATTTGGAGGCCTATAAAGAAAACATGACGCGCTCATATGAAAGACTGACCCGACCGAGGACATTTCGCCAAGGCGAACTCCTGCTAGTGGTCAAAAGGCCTATGATCCCCAATCGCGCCAAGCGGGGAAAATTCGAGCCAAACTATGAAGGCCCATACATCATAGATAAAGTCTACCAGGGTGGGGCCTATCTACTCATGGACATGCACGGTGAAAGGCCTTTCAGGCCAATAAACGGTCGCTTCCTAAAGAAATACTATGCTTAATGAGCCACAGCCTAGGTCAATGGTGGATGACGACGACTATGTCCGCTCTCTATCTTCCTAAGCTCAAACTCTATCAGCAATAAACAGCCTTCTCAAAGACGGACCGAAATGTCCTTAAACTAATAACAGACCGAAACGTCTTTAAACTACTACCACAGCATCTTTAGGCTGACAAGGTATAAAAAAAATATATAAAAAAAACGGTATGTCCATAAGCAAAAAGGGCACAGATGAAAACCCGAAAGGGCTCCATGAGTAAAAACAGTAGGGCCACCGGCGAGTGTTCGTGAAAACCCGAAAGGGCGCGACCTTGTAAAAAAATATATAAAAATAAAAAGAATAAAAAAAAACGGTATGTCCATAAGCAAAAAGGGCACGGATGAAAACCCGAAAGGGCTCCGTAAGTAAAAACAGCAGGGCTACCGGCGAGTGTTTGTGAAAACCCGAAAGGGCGCAACCTCGTTAAAGAACACTTACAAGATCCTCTCGACCTTGTAAGGAGAAACCACCCGCGTGAGATCCTTACGACTCACAAGGGAGCAACACACTTAGGGACCCCCACGATTCCTAAGGAGAAAATACACTTGCGAGATCCTCACGACTCGTAAAGAGAACTCTCTTATGGGACCCTCACGGCTCATAAGAGTTGAAATTCTTAAGTTACAGAGACCTAAACCTGTGCTTAAGCAACTCCCACAACTCCCGATATTGCCCTACAAGTGGCTCAATACTGACTCTTGTATACAATCCACGGGCGCGAATAAACATTTCCTTAACCAAGTCTCATCCGTGACTGGGGATATGTTCGCATGACGAACGACCCTTGTAAGTCCTCTCGATTTACAAGGAGAAAACCCTCCTGTAGGATCCTTACGACTTACAGAGGAACATGTAGTTAGGAATCCTCACGATTCCTAAGGAGAAAATACACCTACAAGATCCTCATGACTTGTAGGGAGAAATACCTTTGTGAGACCCTTACGGCTCATGAAGTTAAAAGCCTTAGTCGACAGCGCCTTAACCCTGTTCGCTAAGCCACCTTTGTTCGACATCGACGGAGGCAAATGATGATTCGCTCCTGGCAATATCCCAGTTGTAGCGATACTGATGCCGAAATCGGTGTCTAATTCCAGGTTTACGGCGGAAAGCCAGCAGGCCACACATGCATACGGAATAGCCGAAATGATTGGGCAACTTGCAATAAAAAGCAGCAAGTAAAAATGTATGCATGCAAAATAGTCGAAATGATTGGGCAACTCACAATAAAAAGCAGCGAGTAAAAATAAAATAAATAGCCGAAATGATTGGGCACCGCGAAAAAATAGCCGAAATGATTGGGCAATCGCGACTTTCGCGATATAAAAGCTGAAATGATAGAGCATCGCGGAAATTAAAAAAAAAAGAAGAAGAAATGATAAAACTTTGGCCCTACAGTTAAGATCACATCGATCCCTGTATACAATCCAAGGGCGTAAACAAAGAGGGGACCATACTTTCCTAACAGGCTCCGCCAGAAGACGAAGCTAAATCTCGACGGCTCAGTCCAACTCCGAAGAAACTAGTGTCTTCAACAGATACATCGACTCACGGATACAAACACTCCTTGACGAGAGCCTCCTGATTCGCGTCAACTCGCAGAGCCACCAGTGCCTCCGTGGGAAATCCTCGACTCGTTTCAAACCCCAAGGAAACAAATAATCCTTGGCGCTTGGGAAACAAATAATCCCTAGCAAACTCCTCGACTCACGGATACAAACACTCCTTGACGAGAGCCTCCTGATCCGCGTCGACTCGCAGAGCCACCAATGCCTCCGTGGGAAATTCTCGACTCGTTTCAAACCCCAAGGAAACAAATAATCCTTGGCGCTTGGGAAACAAATAATCCTTAGCAAACTCCTCGACTCACGGATACAAACACTCCTTGACGAGAGCCTCCTGATCCGCGTCGACTCGCAGAGCCACCAGTGCCTCCGTGGGAAATCCTCGACTCGTTTCAAACCCCAAGGAAACAAATAATCCTTGGCGCTTGGGAAACAAATAATCCCTAGCAAACTCCTCGACTCACGGATACAAACACTCCTTGACGAGAGCCTCCTGATCCGCGCCGACTCGCAGAGCCACCAGTGCCTCCGTGGGAAATCCTTGACTCGTTTCAAACCCCAAGGAAACAAATAATCCTTGGCGCTTGGGAAACAAATAATCCTTAGCAAACTCCTCGACTCACGGATACAAACACTCCTTGATGAGAGCCTCCTGATCCGCGTCGACTCGCAGAGCCATCAGTGCCTCCGTGGGAAATTCTCGACTCGTTTCAAACCCCAAGGAAACAAATAATCCTTGGTGCTTGGGAAACAAATAATCCCTAGCAAATTCCTCGACTCACGGATACAAACACTCCTTGACGAGAGCCTCCCGATTCGCGTCGGCTCGCAGAGAAACCAGTGTCTCCGCGGGAAATTCCTGATTCGTCTCAAATTGCAAGATGAAGCCCCAGGCAGCAGGAATCAAAAAGCTTGCTTCCCGAACAATGGGACCCTGCAAGGCGATCCAAAAATATTTCTTGCATACTATTCACGGGTCTCACTCTCCAAAGTCGAATCTCGACAAGGAGGGAAACGGCCGCTTACGGGCCCTCTCGACTTGTAAGAGGGAAAAATTCTCTTATAGGATCCTTACGACTTGTAAGAGAAAACACACTTAGGAATCCACATGATTCCTAAGGAGAAAATCCACCTATGAGATCCTCTCGATCCGTAGGGAGAAAAGTCTCTATGAGACCCTCACGGCTCATAGAGTTGAAAAGTCTTAGGCAGCAGATCTGAACCTGCGGCCTAAGCCATCGCTATCTCTTGGAAAAAACTAAGTTATCTGCTAATTATGTTTATCAAAGATAACATGCTGATAATAAGAGAAGGCAGAAAGCAAAAGAGCATACAAGACATTGCAAAAGAAAATGTGTATCTTTATTCATTGACTTCAATCCAATACAAGATGAATCGTACAAAAGAATAAAGAATGGATACATATTATTTAAAAGGAAAATTTTACAAATACATTGATACAAAGGCAGCTATTGGGAAGGAAGCGTCTTAAGTAGCTTTATCAGTTGTTCGTACACTTCCTTCCATGCCTTTTCCTGATTGGCCACTACTACCAACTCCGCCTCCACTTGGGCCCGTTGTTGTGCGACAGATGCAAGCTGATCCCTGACGGTTTGATGAGCAGCTTCACGGCCTGGAGTGTCATGCTCGGCGACATCAAGTGCCCGCTTCAGTCTCAGCCCATTTGAGATGCGCTCCAGAAGGCCCTCGAAGACGGCCTTTACCTCAGCGGCGTTTGCCTCAACTTCAGCATGCAGGCGAGCAGTTTCGCTTGAAGATTCTTGGCACTCCTTCAACCTCAAAGATGCTTCTTGTTCCAAATGACAGAAATGAGAAGTGCTTTGCTCGAGCCATGCTCCCCGTTGAGTGCTCACGGCCAAAGTCTCGGGGGATAGGCGCATCGGCTCCAGCTGATGAAGGTGAGCCTCAATCTCCCGACAATGGTTAACCCAAGAGGCGACAATGCCCTCATCATGGAAGGTGGCAAATATCACCAACAACGGGTTAACCGTCATAGCGAAGTCCTCAGCAGATGTAGGAGCCTCGACGTCGAGTTCCTCGATGTAGTCGCTCAACACGCGCAGACTATTCGCCGCACCTTTTGAGGACGGACGTCTCTGGGAAGGGTCGTCCGGTATTGTAATACGAGACTCAAAAGGCACCGAGACTGGAACGACAGCTGAAAAGGACAAAATGTGATTAGATGATGATTCAATAGATACGGAGAAAGTCATTGATAAGATAGTTTACTATACCGGTTGAAGCAGGTGGCAAGGCCAGAAGGGCCGGTGGCGCAACCGATCTTTCTTCTCCCCCTTCGATTTGTAACACTGCGGTCAGGACAAGAGAGAGTTAGAAATAATTCTACCACTGAAAAACAAAGATATCAGTCGGGAACGGTACTCACCAGCGCCACCAGAGGGGGAGGCGAATTCAGATGGGAAGGAGAAGTGTGGGAGCAACACTTGATAGAGATGGTCAAAAAGCACACCTGAAAGACACAACAGTATAATTTTAGTACACAAATTATGCGTCTGGAAGATAAGATTAATAAATTGCAAACCCATACCTTCCAACATCTTCTAGGGTATGAGAGAGGGTTGAGAGGTGACCACCGCCAAGGCAGTCGTTGAAAGCGCTCCCTCGAGCAGTGGGGCATCGGCGCTGACTGCACCTGCGTTACAAAAAAGGTAAATTTTTCAAAAAAATTGTGAGGTAAAGAAAGAACACTAACTTGGGATTTACCTGACGAGCTGCCGGCTGAAACGGAGGCGTCTCCCTCCTCCGTGGACATGAGGCCATCGCCCGTGGCCTCATCACCCGACTCGATAGGGACCGTTGTCGTGCTCGTAAGACCTGGAGACGGCGGAAGATCGTACACGGGGAGGGCAATGATTGGAGCGTTGCCGGACTCTTGGGAGAGAGTGGCTAACTCTTCCCCAAGAGTCGTACCCATCTCACCCGCTACTTCTTCGGGCTCCGCCGTCTCCATCGGCTCATCCACTGTCACCACGAGGTCGCCGGCCTCAAGCGCCTCGTCCGCCACCACCCTCGGTTCAGTTGTAATGATCATTTCATCTTCCGCCACTTCAGGCTGGGCATCAATGACCCTCTCAGCTGCAGACCCCTCAACCTCCATCTCGGGCCCCGAAGCCTCGACGACGTTGCCCACCGTCGGCTCAGGCTCGGTAGGAGCTGCCTCCTCTGTCTCCTTGGGATCAACGGTTTCCGCCTCCCCCTCGATCGGACTTGACCCTGCAAGATAAGAGATATAAGGACCAATGGCATTAAAATCCTTATAATAAAAACTCTGAGAGAAATATTACCTGAAGCGGATTTACCGTTTGCGCTCCGAACTGCGCGTGCCACCTCTCTGCGGGCAGTGGATAGGGTGACAGGGGCCTCTTCGGATAGAGTATCAGCGCGAGGGACGGTGCTGGGGCCCGCTCCCACAGCCAAGGCAGCCCTGCGCGCCTTCGCCTCACGCCTTAGCCGCTTTCTTTCCTCCCGAGCTGTCACAATGGACCTCTGTGACGTCTCTTTCACCGCGGCGTCGTCATCCGTAAATAAAGACACCTCCAGAGCCTTTAAGGCGTCTCTCATCGGCTCCTCAAGACAGACTTCTTGCGGTAACCCCGAGGAAGCAGGAACGTCGGCAGCCGGTAGGACATCTGCATCACTTGGCGGGAGCGGCATTGAGGTTCCTGTGATTAAAAGGGAAAGGTTAGATTGACCATAACACAAGGGAAATGAAAACTTAATGAATCAAAACTTACTAAGGCCCATGGATGCTCTAAGACGTTCCTCCTCCTCGAAAGTCTTCAGAGAAGCGGCAATGGCTTCTTCATCAGTGATGCCTGTTGAAAGAAAAGAAAGAAAAGCATTAGTCAAAGGCAATGAAGAGGATATGTTGCAATAAAGAAAAGGCGGCTAGTAGTTACCTGATTGCGCAAGCTTAGCAAGCCACGCGTCACGCCTCGCCAACCACGCTGAAGCTTCGAGAGCAGCTTCCAAGTCTGTATCGTTCGTGTTAGTTATATGTATGCCCTAGAGGCCATTACTGTACATAGGATGTATATTGTAGTGGATGCTGGGACATATATAGGGAGGACTTTCTTGCTCGACATGATAGTATGCTATCTGGTTACCCTTTACCTTAACGTGTATACTGTTTGTCTCTCTGTTACATGTTGGTAAAGCCCTTAGGATATGTACTTGACTACCTGGACTATGATGCGGATCATACTAGTGGGGAAATGGTAGTCTATAAGTACATCCTTCAAAGTCCCTAGTCGTGGGTGTATCGAGACGGGGCATCGATATACCAGAGTAGACTAGCGTATACCTTCTCGACCCATATAGATGGGCGATGGATGATCCCATATCCATCGGTGTTTGACATCAGAGATGATATACGGGTGCTCAGTAGAGACTGGGTACACTGGACGGACTCGCCAAGAACTCCCAGATGGTATTATACCTCACGTCAGATGGCAGTTCTCTGGTAACACTGGTACAGAGTAGTCTGTTGACCCGAGATCGTCATAGAGTCTTGTGTGGTTCCCACTGTGCTTTGATTTCCATCTTACCACGTCCAAGAGGGCATGCAAAACGGTGGTTTTTGGGTACAGTCCCGAGCTACATGGAGGCAATGAGCGATAGGAGGGGATTCGTCTCTCCCGGTATAGGGAGTTGATGTTGTGCTGTGTTCGATTGGCTATAACAGGAAATCCCTGGCCAGGGTTGCTGAGATTTACTGGTAAGTGTTACCAGTAGTTTCTCGAATAGTTATAGACCTCATATCGACACGACTTATCGAGCTATTGGGGTCTGACGTTTACCACCCCTAGGCGAGATATGCGACATATCAGACGATCAGACCGGACTGTACGGTAGTGTTACTGGTCGGATTCACTGGAGTGTAAGCGGGCTTGCTCGTCGATCTTCAGATCGTTCAATACCCGGGTGGCCGTTACGTTTAGCAGACGCTTGCGGCTTGTGGGTGCTTGATATGATCATCATCTGCTGCCGGCGTATTGACGAGTC
The DNA here is from genome assembly GCA_030015575.1 of Agapanthus africanus. NCBI lineage: Eukaryota > Viridiplantae > Streptophyta > Magnoliopsida > Asparagales > Amaryllidaceae > Agapanthus > Agapanthus africanus. Next base: position 570,737,110 of record CM057345.1, on the reverse strand, counting down.
TTTAGAGTCCTACACAGAGGTTTCCTGGCTCAAGCGAAACGAAATAGGAGCGCATATGAGATATGTGCGGGACCGAGAATAATACGTGTATGTGATACCGTATTACATTCTCGCGATGAATGTATCGGAAAGGTTGTATGCGATATAACCTAGTTACCGATTCAAGCGTTGATTCGATAAGCCGATACATTGAATACTAGTCGGTTGTGTGCGACATGACCGAATCATTGAATCAAGTGTTGATTTAATGATTTAATGCATAATTATATATTTGATATGTTACTTTGCACTAACTAGTATTGGTTCACTTTAAACGGATTTTCTCACTTGGATTGTGCACATTGTATATGTGATATATTTTTGTGCACTTGTATGTATCATGTTTGATGATGCATGCTAACTTGTGTTTTGTGTGAAAATTAAACCATGGTTGTGAGAGTGGTTAGGGTTTTATTTTCCATTACTTATTTATTCATTTATTTATTTGTTTATACATTTTGGAAAATAAATGGAAAAGAGAAAAGAATGGTGGCTTTATTTGTTCTTTAGTTGAAGCTTCATGAAGCTTTGATAAAGTCAACCATTCTTATCTCATCCTTAACCCTAACCATTCCCACTAACCCTAGTTTAGTCTCTACACTTGACCATGGTTAATTTTATGATAAGAATTCATTTTCTTTTCTTTTTCTATTAACTTATCATATCATTTTTCTTCTTCTTCTTCCTTGAACTCAAGAAGAAAAGCTTAGGTCATCAATGGTGATTGATGATAAAGAGTGAGAAATCCAATTCTAAATTGAACCCAACTCCTATTTCTTCATCCTCTACCTCTTGCCAAGTAGTAGAGTGTGTTTACTTCACAAGTTTCTTGGCTTGATGAAGTCGGAGCTTGATTTAGCGATGCCTCGACGTTGATCATCTTCGGCATGGACATCGACGACCTAGCTTGCCCATTCTCCGACGAAGCCGACTCTAGAGCCCGGATTTGATTTGGATAGTGGAGACGACCTCGTTGCGGAGCCGTAGAGGTGGAGGCCCGGATCTACAAAGGTTGTATTTCCGTTAAACTTTTAGTTAAGTGTTAACTAGTTAGTTTTTCGCCTAGACATCTAGCCGACGATCCGTAGTTTAGGGTTTCTCGGCACCGTAAAATTTGAAATTGGCATGTTCGATGCCTTGTGAGACCTCATTAGGGTGCCTAGGAACCTTTCAGTGGTATCAGAGCCTAGCTAGAGCCTTAGGCGAAGTCCAGACGGAATTTGAAGTCCGAACGAACCCGAAACCCCAAACTAAACTTGCTCTCTGTACTTTTTTCAAAACAGTGCATTTTTCCATATTAAAAATATTCAGTGAAATCAGCAGGAAATTTTAAGGAATACTGCAAAATTCGAGTTCCTGATTCCATCATTGAGCCGCGTTTCCACGGCACGAGCCTGTCTCGTGCGGCGGAAACGCGGCGGCTTTGTCGTTTTGTGCGTATCATTCTGCACAGTAATTCTTAATTTTGTATGCTGGTTTTCCTGGGAATTTTTAATATTTTTTCAAGAGTTGAATTTCTGCAGTTGTTTTGGGGATTCGGTGTTTCGATCGGAGTATCAAATTTTGTCTGTTTGGCTTTCCGGATAAATTTGAAAATATGTTAAAAAGTTCGACCGGATATAAATACCCAATTTTTCCCCTGTCGGGAAATTTCCAAATGTTGGATTTTTCCGTAGTTTAACGACGTTCTAAGTAGTGCAAGTAACGCGATGGTCCCTCTAGAAGACAACAAACCTTAACTCGATTATGTGACCGTCTTGAACTGCCCTTTGAACCTTCGGGTTTGGGGCAGTACGGCGTGCCACATGTGAGGCGTTGGCTTGACCCTTCTACGGCTGGACCGTTGGTACTGAGGTACGAACTGAATGTTGTTGGACTTATTTCATGTGTTGATCAGTATCGGGAAAACTTGGGTGTTTGACTGTTCGATCGAAAAGTTTAACATTTTCTATTTATCTGGAATGGGATACAATAATTGGAATTCACAAAAGTTATGAGATAACTAAATGAATGTTATAAACGTAGCAATTTAGTCTCACATGATCGGTTGCCACGGAATTTTGATGTGATCAAAAGTCCATCGCAATCACGTAGCGTACGCGGATATTCGCCGGGTAAACTTAATAGACAGCCTCACTCCATAGCCCCGACCAAGTGACTGTAGGAGAACCCCGTCGCCAAAAGCATCCGTTCGGGTGCTCGCGGCAGCGGTGTTCCGCCTTGGTGCACTTCGTCGACGATATTGGGGGTGCGGCCGCCTACTAAAGTTTGCGACGAGTATTCGATCAGGATGTCGGGAATCTTGTTGAATTACCCGACTTGATATTGAAAAGTGTTTTCGATTTTGAGACGAAAATGCGGGGTTTATAATTGTTAGGCATGTGATGTCTAAGTAATTCATTTGATCAGGCATGCGATGTCTGAGGTGGTTGCGGATTCCAACTGTTGTAGTTTTACACTTTCTTTTCTGTGACCGTAAGTGTAATATGTGATATCGCCGGTTTCGTTGCTATATGTCAACGACAATTGGGATGCACATATTTACTTACGTTGATGACATGCGATGTTATGTGTTGCTGGATATGTTATATTGGATCGTCGTGTTTGAATAGCCGGGGGGTTTTTATGTGAGATGAGTGTTTTTCATTTTCATTCATGTAAAAACTTGTATGTAATATTCTTTTATTGGGGCGCTTCCAGGTTGCGGAAGTTGTCACCTTTTGTATATTATTTACTTTTCCGCACTAGGATAGACCCAAGGAGGAGGGCACAAGTAACCGGGTTCTGGAGTCCAGTGGGAGATCAACTCGAGGAGTCGAGTCCGGGTCTCCTAACTCCAGAATTGGTAGGGTTGCTTGCCGCTCTCGTAGGGGTCTAGGGGTGTGGGTTTGGCTATTCATCACGACCGTGGAATCCGTGTTTTATACTGGCTCGTATTGAAAACACGGACGTCCTAGTATATCCAATATTTCATATGATTCTTCTGCTGCGATATCTGTGATGAGATCATGTGATGTTCTGTGATAGATACAGTATATAGTATATATGATATATTATATAGGCGTTACTTATGTTTTACACCCGCGCTAGCCCTGCCCCGCTCTGCCGTTAGTTACCTAACCTAACGGTGCACGAGGGGACATCGAGGCGAATGCGGATGGCATAAGTGTACGTCGTATTTATCTGTGATGATTAGGTACTTAAATGATGGGACTTCATTAATGTGATTAATGAAATAAAAGAAACCTAAGATGTTGTAGAATCGAATTTCAAAATAAAACAGGTAGCTACAGTTCTTGCTTTGCACAGAGGTATATGTGATATATCCTGCACCTTATTCGATGAGGAAAGGACCGAGATCCCTTCACCGGGAGTGACTCCTTTAGCAATAACTGGCAGATGCTACACACTCGGTTTGTCTTTTGATTGCTTTTAAGTGTTTTTTCTTTGCACAGTGATATATATGATATATCCCGCACCTCATTCGACGAGGAAAGGACCGACGATCCCTTCACCGGGAGTGACTCCTTTAGCAAAACTAGAAAAGCCTCAAAAACACTCCATTTCAAAATTCATTCGATCCTACAACGATATCAAGTTCATTACGCAATAGGTTTTCAGAAAAACCTGTCGTAGCCCTCCGTCATTTCAGATATGTACTAGTTAGTATTCGTGCTGCGGTAGTTTGGCATTCGTCAAGGCGTAGTGTACGGTAACTAACTAGTATTTATCTGCTTGAGCATATGATGCGATTGGATTAGGGTATTCGTACGGCGTTGTTTGGCATTCGTCAAGGGTCGTGCGGGTGGGTTTAATTCGATCAAGAAATGTACGGGTTGAACTTGACTAGTGGACTATGGGTTGTTTGGCATTCGTCAAGGTCATAGCGAGCTAGGGGCAAAACATTATCGGGAATTTCAAGTGTTGAAATTTGCAATGAGATTGCATACCTTCTATGAGATAGTTGGATCCCGATACCCGCTGCGAGTAAGAGTTACTCCTGGGAGAGTTTTATACATTACAATTAGCCGATCAAGTAGGTGTCTAGAAAGGTGTCAACGAGGTTACGCCTCTGAACGAGGTTTACATTAATTAGGTTCGTGCGAAAGCACGGGGGACCTCCCTCAAAGTACCGACACTGGCCTGGCTGAAAGATTGGCGAACTTGTAGTGTGTAATTAATCCCAGCTAGTCTTTCCTTTTAGGGTTTGAAGGAAGATTTGATAAAAAAGCAATGGGAGCCATCCTGATTAAATAAATTAAAAACCAATCTATTCTTGACAGAGCGCACGCTGAGTGTTTTCTTCTCTCTCTCTCCAGGTAGCGACCATATCACGCCTTAATCAAGATAATAAAACGGATTATTGACCGAACTCGCTTGTTATATTGAGCTGGGGAACGTTGGTCCCGCTCCAACTTATAATTGTTATAAGACAGAGCAGGAAATTAGGGATTACCAGAATTCCCGTGCCGCCCAAACGAAGAGAGTGCATGCTGATGCATCATCTTCGGGTGTGTTCGTTACAAAGAACTGTTTCTCAGTATCCTTTACGTCCTGGGTATGTGATACCACATCAGGATCCCAGATATGTAATCTGTTACATAGGGCTACAGAAAGGTAGAGAACTGAGAACGGGTGATAAGTTTCATGAGGCAGAAAACGGGGCAAGAGTTGCAGCCAAGTCTGTTGGTCACTGTCACCCTGTATTACCAATACATTGATTCTGAACGAATGTTGTTAGATACCGAACCTGATATACAAAATCATATCAGTCTCTTTATTAGTAAAGAAATGATAAAATTTTGTATTGATGGATAATGTTTTGAACATTTCCTATATCAAAATTTGATCGGTTCAGGCACGTTATCTAAAAGCATTGATGTTCTAAATCAAACTACAGTTCTTAGTATATGAAACACACACAAGAGGAAGAGTTCAGAAATGAACAATTCCTTCTTGAGGTATTGTAGACTAGGTCAGATCAATGTGACCCGACTAGCTAGAGTTACATATAGATGCATATTTAAATCAGTTTGAATTTACATCTTGTGAAACTCGCCAGTCATGTCACAAAGATAAGATGACCATAGCTCCGTTTACTGGAAACAGAGAAAGAGTTAGTGAACTCTTGGGATGATACATGTTGATGTATGTAAGTCCCCTGTCTACACATACCAAGACCGATTCTTTTTACTTCATTACATTCTCTGATAATCTTTCGAGATTCAGACCTATGTTCCTGTTGAAACACATGTCCGAACCTTTTAAGATATTCACAGAATATAAGTTAGAAGTAGAGAACCAGAATACGGGTATAAGTATTATGTCCTATGATGAGATCAGGGAGGAGAATACTTGTGCACGGAATTCCTGGATTATTCTAAAGGAGAATGAGATTCTCTCTCAGCATTACTCCTCCGTATAAACCATAGCACGATGGTATATCGGGGCGGAGCAGATACACCCTATTTGATATGGTGTGCTCTATGATGAGTACTGCTGAGTTACCTATTTCCTTTTGGGAGTTATGCACTTGAGAAGTTGCATACCTATTGAATAGGATTCGAATCAAATCAGTTGCCTACCACCTCATATATGATATGGTATGGGAAGAGCCCATGTCTTAAGCTAGTTAAGATTTGGGGTTGTCCGGCCTATGTCTGAAAGCAAAATTCGGACAAGCTCGAGGCAAGGTCTGTAATGTAAAACTGGAAAGGTTCCAGCTATACAAACTACAGCAGATGATTTGATAGAACCAAAGGATTCAGTAGATTCCAACGAACCTCAGCCTCTCCGCCGATCTAGTAGGGTTCCTCACCCACCTGAGAGATACTTCGGTTTCTCTATGACAGTGGGAGCGAGGATTGCATCATGAGATGATGACCCAACTAGTTTCGAGCTGGCCATCAAGAGTAAGACTCTGTAAGAATGGCTGGATGCTTAGTGATCTGAGATGGAATCCTTATACACCAACAAAGTATGGACTTTAGTTGCTATATCTGAAGGGTTAAATCCCCATCAGGAGCAAGTATATCTTGAGAAGATTACTTGGTGTACATCGAAAAGTTGAGACTTTCAAAGCTAGACTTGTTAAAAGTTTGCATCATTTACCAGGCGTGGATTATGATGAAACCTTTTTCAAGTAACCAAGCTTAAGTCCATCCAGATCCTACTTGTCACGGCTACATACCATGACTGCGATATCTGGTGGTTGGGTGTCTTGACTGCTTTTCTAAATGATGATTTAGAAGAGAGCGTCTATAAGTACACAGCCAGAGGGCTTCGTAGACAGTGGGAGCAGCGGAAACGTGTGCAAGATGTTTTATAGGATAAAGCAGGCATCGCGGAGTTGGAACATCTGTTTTGATGGATAAGTCAAAGAGTTTGACATCATCAAAATGGTAGATGAACCTTGTATAAACAAAAAGGTAGTAGGGAGTATGGTGACGATCCTCGTAGAGTACGTGGATGACATACTCTTGATAAGAAAGGAGTTTCTTATGCTACGCTCGATCAATCTCCGTCTATCACAATGATTCTCCATATAGGATCATAATGATACCTACTAACTCCTGGATTTTGGATCTATGAGATAGATCTAAATGGATGTTAGGATTCTCACTTGTCGAAGTGAGATGGTATCACATGATCCTGGGGAGAATCACTGGAAGGGTTCCAGGGTGATAAGGACGACTGAATGTCAGTCACAGGCACTGTCTTTACCCTCAGTAAAAGGACGGTATGTTGGAAAGGTTCCAAGCTAGATACCGTGACATACTAGACGATAAAGGGACGATACATCGCTACTTAAGATGCTACCAAAGAGGTTGTTTGGATGTATATTGGTTCATGAGATGAACTATGTTCCTCCCATTGTGAGACAATGGAGTTGTGGCTTATGCCAAGGAACGTCCGTCCCATCAGTGATCCAGACATATTCTAAGGCAGTATCACTTGATCATGGAGATGGTTGATCTCCAGGGAGATCGAGGTTAGGAGAGTAGACTCAGAGGACAACACAGCGGATCCACTCACAAAGGCCTGTTCCCAGAGAGAGACTTTTATGGGATGGTTGAGTATGAGATACTACAACCACTGCTACAGATGGCCCTAGTGCAAGTGGGAGATTGTTAGTTATATGTATGCCCTAGAGGCCATTACTGTACATAGGATGTATATTGTAGTGGATGCTGGGACATATATAGGGAGGACTTTCTTGCTCGACATGATAGTATGCTATCTGGTTACCCTTTACCTTAACGTGTATACTGTTTGTCTCTCTGTTACATGTTGGTAAAGCCCTTAGGATATGTACTTGACTACCTGGACTATGATGCGGATCATACTAGTGGGGAAATGGTAGTCTATAAGTACATCCTTCAAAGTCCCTAGTCGTGGGTGTATCGAGACGGGGCATCGATATACCAGAGTAGACTAGCGTATACCTTCTCGACCCATATAGATGGGCGATGGATGATCCCATATCCATCGGTGTTTGACATCAGAGATGATATACGGGTGCTCAGTAGAGACTGGGTACACTGGACGGACTCGCCGAGAACTCCCAGATGGTATTATACCTCACGTCAGATGGCAGTTCTCTGGTGACACTGGTACAGAGTAGTCTGTTGACCCGAGATCGTCATAGAGTCTTGTGTGGTTCCCACTGTGCTTTGATTTCCATCTTACCACGTCCAAGAGGGCGTGCAAAACGGTGGTTTTTGGGTACAGTCCCGAGCTACATGGAGGCAATGAGCGATAGGAGGGGATTCGTCTCTCCCGGTATAGGGAGTTGATGTTGTGCTGTGTTCGATTGGCTATAACAGGAAATCCCTGGCCAGGGTTGCTGAGATTTACTGGTAAGTGTTACCAGTAGTTTCTCGAATAGTTATAGACCTCATATCGACACGACTTATCGAGCTATTGGGGTCTGACGTTTACCACCCCTAGGCGAGATATGCGACATATCAGACGATCAGACCGGACTGTACGGTAGTGTTACTGGTCGGATTCACTGGAGTGTGAGCGGGCTTGCTCGTCGATCTTCAGATCGCTCAATACCCGGGTGGCCGTTACGTTTAGCAGACCGCTTGCGGCTTGTGGGTGCTTGATATGATCATCATCTGCTGCCGGCGTATTGACGAGTCTTTAGAGTCCTACACAGAAGTTTCCTGGCTCAAGCGAAACGAAATAGGAGCGCATATGAGATATGTGCGGGACCGAGAATAATACGTGTATGTGATACCGTATTACATTCTCGCGATGAATGTATCGGAAAGGTTGTATGCGATATAACCTAGTTACCGATTCAAGCGTTGATTCGATAAGCCGATACATTGAATACTAGTCGGTTGTGTGCGACATGACCGAATCATTGAATCAAGTGTTGATTTAATGATTTAATGCATAATTATATATTTGATATGTTACTTTGCACTAACTAGTATTGGTTCACTTTAAACGGATTTTCTCACTTGGATTGTGCACATTGTATATGTGATATATTTTTGTGCACTTGTATGTATCATGTTTGATGATGCATGCTAACTTGTGTTTTGTGTGAAAATTAAACCATGGTTGTGAGAGTGGTTAGGGTTTTATTTTCCATTACTTATTTATTCATTTATTTATTTGTTTATACATTTTGGAAAATAAATGGAAAAGAGAAAAGAATGGTGGCTTTATTTGTTCTTTAGTTGAAGCTTCATGAAGCTTTGATAAAGTCAACCATTCTTATCTCATCCTTAACCCTAACCATTCCCACTAACCCTAGTTTAGTCTCTACACTTGACCATGGTTAATTTTATGATAAGAATTCATTTTCTTTTCTTTTTCTATTAACTTATCATATCATTTTTCTTCTTCTTCTTCCTTGAACTCAAGAAGAAAAGCTTAGGTCATCAATGGTGATTGATGATAAAGAGTGAGAAATCCAATTCTAAATTGAACCCAACTCCTATTTCTTCATCCTCTACCTCTTGCCAAGTAGTAGAGTGTGTTTACTTCACAAGTTTCTTGACTTGATGAAGTCGGAGCTTGATTTAGCGATGCCTCGACGTAGATCATCTTCGGCATGGACATCGACGACCTAGCTTGCCCATTCTCCGACGAAGCCGACTCTAGAGCCCGGATTTGATTTGGACAGTGGAGACGACCTCGTTGCGGAGCCGTGGAGGTGGAGGACCGGATCTACAAAGGTTGTATTTCCGTTAAACTTTTAGTTAAGTGTTAACTAGTTAGTTTTTCGCCTAGACATCTAGCCGACGATCCGTAGTTTAGGGTTTCTCGGCACCGTAAAATTTGAAATTGGCATGTTCGATGCCTTGTGAGACCTCATTAGGGTGCCTAGGAACCTTTCAGTTCGGCGGCGGCATCACTAATCCTTCGTTAGTCCCGTATTCGATCAGGCCCTCGGCATAGGGAGCATGGGGTTCCTGACCGAACACGACATCCGCAGCGAAGAGCGACTTCTTTTTCTTTTTCCCTCCGACCCTAGGGTCACGTGGGATCGACTTCCGCTTAGCAGCCACTTTGGGACGACGGGTCCCGATGTCCGCACCCACGCCAGACTCCGGCGAGGATACAACCACTGTCTCCACTGGAGCACAGGGCGCGGAAGGTGCATCTGTGATATCAGGGAGTGGCAACTCATGTGGAGGACTTTGCGCACGCGATGATCTACCCCCGGCATCTTTTAGAGGAGGAACCACCGGGGTCCTTGGCACTAAGGGAGCGTTACGGTCGGTGCCGGGAGGTGCACCTTTACGGTCGATCAACACTCGCCTCTCTTCCTTTATAATGGCCCCCGTCGCATGATTGTACCACTCTTTATATACATTAAGGAGTCGTGGAGCGCAGGCAGCGCGCTGATGAAAAAACGAGAACCCGTGTTCAGGCGCATGAAGTGATGTAACGCGTTCTCCATCCCTTCTTCATTGGCAGCAGGTTCCAGTAAGAAAGCTTCCAAGGGTACCCTTTGATCGTAGCCCAGTTGTTAGGCGAAACGATACGGGTTATATCTCATGAAGATTGCCGCACCGCCCTGCCTGAAGACTAGGAAGCCCGGTCTAATAGAATACAAGTGGAGGGTCTCCCGGGCCGTCAACACTGAAGCTCCATCCTTAAAGGAGTCCTGTAATGGTCGCACCGCAGCGGTGGACGCTTTTCCAATGGTTATTACCTTGTCAATAAAGGACATCCCGACTCCAACGGTGTGAGGGCGAAGCAGTAAACCTCTGGCGTTCCGTGGTGAAGGGGTCACGATTGATGTGCCAATCAACTGAATGATGCGAGAGAAACCACACTTGTCAAAGAACGAGGGCCTTTTATGCATGCCGAAGACACCCGCCGTATGTAGCTCGAGCCACGACATAAAGTAGTGCATCGGGAAGACCACGTGCAATACCGCGGGCTCGTTAGCATCCGCTGCTCGGCTGAGACCATGATATAGGTGGGCCAAGCCAGCGATCCCAACAGCCACCTTTACCCCGATGGCCATCCGGTGGGCTGGGTAAAAGACAGAGGGCCGCATACGATGAGAGTGCATTTGGATCGCAAACCAGCTCAGCCACAATCCAAGAAATCCTAAGAAAAAGGCCTCCTCATCCATTCCAGGGGCCGCAATTTCTGCAAATGACATGGTAGGGAAGTCCGGAAGGAAAAAACCCTTTTGATCTATCTCCTTCTCCGGTAGGTTGTCCACACCTAGACCGAAAGGGTCATCCAGAGTGGCAAACTTGGCAGCCTCTGATGAGAGGACGCTTGGGCGAAGGAACCGAGCGATGAAATCTTCAAAGTTAACCCCCGACTCCCATGTTCGATAAAAAGAGATTCGTAGATGTTCAACACCTTAATCAAGCTTGGGAATTGATGTTGAACGGCATTCTCCGGTGTGACCCCCCTTACCACTGGCCTAGCACCAAAGACGTACACATCTGTCGGGAGCAGCTCCTCATAATGTTCTCCCATGACTGGTAGACCGGATACCTCCGTGAACTCCTCCAAAGAGATGGACACTTCCCGATCCATGGCAAGGAAAGTGTGGGTGGGAATGTTCCACTGCTCCAGGAAAGCCTTAAACCACCAGGTGGGGAGCGTGGGATACTGGAAGAGAGATGTAGACCGTGGTGTACAATCCTAATCTTATCAACTGCGACTTCTTCGTCGACAGGATGTACCGGGCCCACGACAGGTAGCCAATCGGATGGCGAGGGATCAGACCAATGTTATATGATTGCCCCCAGGGTCTCGCCTCGTCCTGACACATACAACGTCCTAGGATATCCAAGACCATAGGACGTTGGACCAGAACCGCATCCATAGCGGGATGAAGAAAGCTGTTCGCGGTCCAATCCACCATCTCCACGGCATACTGCACCGAGGGTGGGGTAGCATAATGAATCGCCGTGATGGGCTCGGACGGCACTGCGCATGTGAAGCTGCGTCGACCCATAATGATCTGGTTATACCAAGACCCCCAAAGGTGGAGATTCTTGTACTCCGGGTCGTATTCTCTAATCATGGCCAGGACTTCACGGTCCAAGGGCACCTCGGGAAATCCCTCCTCCGAGCGGACGAACGGGAATGAAGTGTCTAGAGACATGATCGCTGCAAAAGAACAATTTAGCCGTTAGTGTTGTAATTCCAACGTTTGGCGTCTAAAAAAGAAAATGCATTAATTAAATTAAAATTAATTAATTACACCACACAGCAGTGCAGTGAGTAGGAGACCAAAGAGGGACCCACAAAATTTGGATGACAATACGTCAGTTAATAAGACAACCTCATCATTGGATGAGATTGTCAGTTGGTCCCCAGGAAAACATTCCCATTTATTAAAAAAAGGGGGGAAGAATCCCTAGAGACAAGGAGAAAATCTTCTCTTTCAGAGCAAAGCTCTGTCACAGAGTGACACTTGTCAAACTCTGATCTCAGAGAAATAAGATTCCTTAAAAGAGCATAGCTCTATGGTCCATCAGAAAATGTTACACCTAAAAGAATAAGAATTTTTGGAATCTTGGAAAATCCATGAAAAACTTGTGAAAATTTTTCATTTTTCAGATCTAGATCTAAAGATGATTCAAAGAGCAAAGCTCTGTCCATGGGTTAGAACCCATGAACAAGATCTCTACAGATCTATAAGTTCTTAAGAGCAAAGCTCTGTTTATGAAACCCCAATGGGGATCTCTTTAGATCAAAAGATCTGTGAGAGCAAAGCTCTTTGGTCGAAGATTAAGTTCAATTAAGTTTAATTAATTTTACCTAAAGTTTTTGACTTTAGAAATGAGCAAAGCTCTGAAAGTTCTTGAATGAGAGCAAAGCTCTGGGAAATAAAAATCTTGAAATGATGAGATTTTTCTAAGGGCCAGAGGTCCTATTTATACGGCGCTTGCGCCCCTTGATCCAACGATCAGGAGTTTGCCACCGCTGCACTCACGTGTGCGCCACGTGAGCGCAACGGTGGGGGGACATTTGTTTCGCCCAATCAGAGCAAAGCTCTGTTGAAATTCAAAATTCAAAATTTTGAAGCAACGCTTCAAATCTCGGGCGCAACGCGCCACATGTCAGGCACTGATACGTCAGCGCAGCGCCCAAGAAAGCGCGCCCAATCAGAGCAAAGCTCTATTTTAAGCAAAATTAAAAGAAGCAACGCTTCAGTTACGCAGGCGATGCGCTAGCGCAGTGGCGCTGCGCTTTGCGCTGCGCGACACGTGTCAGCGCAGATGCGCTAGCTCAGTGGCGCTGCGCTGCGCGACACGTGTCAGCGCAGTTGCGCTGCGCTGTGCGCTGCGCTGTGCGCTGCGCGACACGTTTCACGTGCTGGGGCATTTGCGCCAAACAGAATTAAGATTTTAAAGAAATTTTTCTGTTCTTCTTAAAACAAGAAGATTTTCTTCTGTAAAACAGAAGCCCTTGGATCAAAGATCCAACGGTGGGGAAAATTCCCCAAATCACTCAGAGAAAGATCTCTTCAACAAAATTAACTAATTTATGGGCACTATAAAAGAAACCCCAGACCTCAATTCAAAGGCATCAACATTTTTCTTGAAAAAAGTCAAGAGCTTCAAACAGAGAGAGAATTCTGAGAAAATTTCAAAGAAAAAGGTAAAAACCTTCACGAGAGAGAAGAAATCTCTTTTAATAAATCATTGATCTAAAAAACCAGATCAATGTTCTTCACATAATAAACAGTGCTTTGCACTTCTTATGAACCACTGGTTCTTTAAAAACAAGAAAGCAACAAAAATAAAAAATAGTGCTTTGCACTTTTATGAATCTCTGGTTCTTGAAACAAAAAGAAAAACTTATTTCTCTTTGATCTAAATTAGATCAAGAAATCAAATAGTGCTCTGCACTTCTGTTCTTGAATCTAAAAGATTCTTAATGCTTTGCACTTCCAAACTGCGCTGTTGCGCTCTTGAGAGAGCGCCACGTGTCGGCTACAGAACAACTTGCGCTACGCGCTCTTGAAATAGAGCTTTGCTCTCTGGAATTGGCGCAACTCACCAGAGTGCGCCACATGTCAGCAGCGCAATAGCGCAGCGCACTGCGCCATTGCGCTCACCAGAGCATGACACGTGTCCTCACCACAAGCGCTTGCGCTCAGTGATTGGCGCAAAGCGCCTGACAAATGCAATGCATTTCTTTTACTGAAGGGCCAGACCCAATTAAAAGACCAAACAGGCCTAATTAAATTGATGCTCTGCATCATTTATAAATGGGCAAAGCCCAAACAAAATAATAAAAATGCTATGCAGATACCTTGCAGAGCCCAAAAAAAATTGATGCTCTGCATCTTTTATGGGCAGAGCCCAAACAAAAAAAAGAGAAGTAATGCAATGCATTATTTAAGTGTGGGCAAAGCCCTAGCACAGGTCTAATAGACCAAAAATAAATAAGGGTGTTGAACATTTTCAACTGGACTTAGCCCAATTTTGGCCATAAGTCCTCAAATTAAATTGACTGAGCACAGCAGTTCTCTTAAATTAATTTATATCTGGTTCGAGGGTACATCTCCTTACTCCTCTGACACCCATCGTTGTAATCCTTCAACGACGTCAGAGAGGTGACGGGTCCCGACGACCACACATCAATACGGACTGCGGAGTCCTTAAACTCATGGACCGGAACGTCCTTAAACTAATGTTGGACCGAAATGTCCTTAAACTAATGTTGGACCACCGTGTCCCTAAACTGGAGCATGGACCGCAACGTCCCTAAACTACCTATGGACCACTACGTCCCTAAACTCGAACAATAGAGCCTCCAAATGCTCTTTTGCCGGATCTAAACGATCCCGTTTAAGTTGATCTTAGCCCCCAAACACGGCTAACGTATCCTTAAACATTCAAACGGACAATAAAACTCCAAATCAACCTTGGTTCAAGGGTACATCTCTGAACTCCTCTGACATCTACCGTTGTAATCCTTCAACGATGTTAGAGAGGTGACGAGTCCCGATGGCCAGATATTAAATGGATTATCACGTTAAGTTGATCTTAGTCTCAAACAGGACTATCGTATCCTTAACGAACGTTTAATTTGATCTTAGCCGCAACGCGACTAATGCATCCTTAAACTAAAAACACCAAACCCAAATCTAAGTAAATACGGATTTGGACTAATCCACGTCCTACGGGCGACGGCATTACTCAGTCTCCGTATACAATCCACGGGCAACCACAAACAAAACAAACACACACGACACGAAGTGAAATTCTGGAGAAGGAGAAAATTGTTACCGCGATGCGGTAGCGTAATTAACTGCAGGGGCTTGCGCCTGCAAGGAAGAGCGTCCCCACAATCAAAAACCCCTCAAGCGAGGGGGAATCTGACGAAGTCTGCTACATCGGCCGCATTCGTCTAAACCTCCGATACACGGTGCCATAAATCAACTTGGCATCTTCGGAGAGGTGGACGGATAAAACCAAATAGCATCTGCCCCGAATCTCAGCGTCAGGACATAGCGGTCTTGTGCGCCGTCTTTCGGAGGGGAACATATACAATATCAACTAAATCTCATATATCATGAATGTACAATATCAAGTAAACCTCATATATCCCTGAATGTACAGTATCAAGTAAATCTCATATATCCAATATCCAGTATCGAGTAAGTTTCATATAAAGTGAGTGTCCAACATCGACACCCAAAAACATCATGAAACAAACGTCTAGCATGGACACATAAATACTCATATCCATACGTTCCTCGAATCGTAAGTGTCCGGTATCGACACCCGTGATCCACGTATCGGTCTTTCTCATTTTCATATGTTCCTCGAATCGTATGTGTCCGGTATCGACACTCGTGATCCACGTATCGGTTTTCTGATATCTATGCGTTCCCCGAAACCCAAGTGTCTCACCTCGACACTTGTGTTCCACGTATCGGTTTATACGTCATCCGAATCTTAAGTGCCCCAACATCGACACTCTCGATCCCGTATCGGTTTAAAACAAATCTCTGAGTGGATGCATAAAAATATCAAGTAAAGAATAAGAATACGTCCATAATTTCATGAAACCACCACGGTCCTCAAATCCAGATGTAACACCCTGGTTCATTTATACCAGTTCTGTTTTAAGTATTTTTTTAATTATGACTATTTCTTGATTTATTGTTGTTTGGGTGTGAATAGTATAATTGGCATCAGTAATTGCCTCCGACCCGACCCGAGTGCTGGAACCCGTCTTGATTCTTGTTTATGATTTATCCCGGCTAATTATGAGAATCCGTGCACTTTCTTGTTCTATACCCTGTTTACCTGTATCATATATCGGGCATCTGCATTTTTTTTAATATAACATATAAAGTCAAATAAAATAATTTAAAAATACCTAGCATGGCCTGTATCATACCCCTAACCCTGTCATGGCATCCATACATCGTGTTCTCATCCCGTTCAGTGAAACGGACCCGTTTGGATCGCTACGTGCACGCTATGTACATCCATTCTTGGGGTATGCATTTTCGTTACCCGGATATCCTATTTTGGTTTTGGTCATTACGTATATTATTTGTATTTTAAAACTAGATTTTTAGACCCAACCCGGACGTATTTTGGAGAAACATTGTATTAACCAAAATCTCAAATAAAATCAATATAATATTCTTATAACATTTATATTGTTTACTATATCTATACACGCATGTTTATATGTTTTAACTAAAATATATTTTGTAATCTAAACCCCCACGTCTCTTCTCTCTCTCCCACTTTTCTTTCACAATCCCACTCCATCAATCACTCTCTCTATATATCCTCTCTCTCTCTCTCGAAATCTCTCCTCAACAGTATAGATATTCTTCCTTTTATTTTTTATGCCGACATATCCCCTGTTTCCCTCTCTGCCAACCTCCCTCTCTCTGCCTATTATTTTACCAATTAAAGAAATATTTTTAAATCCTATATTATAATCCAATCTCACCTGCCAATCTCTCTCCCTCCTCTCTTTACAGCTCACGAAAGACACAATCTCAATTTATATATATATATATATATATTAATTTACAAGGCCACGTACCTTTCTCTTTCTCTATATATATTTGTTAACCAGTAGATCCCGTCACCTCCTCTTCACTATTCTCAACCCCCCTCCCCGCCCGTCTTCTTCTTTTATTTTCCCCGCACGCGAGCTCGAACCACGCCCGTGCCCGCGTATCGCGCTCGTCGCCATCGCCACCACCTCCGACGCCCTCGTCGACCTCCTTTACCCGCTTACCTCTCCCTCGTCACCACTACCTTTTCTCCCCAGCTCACCAACCCAGCGAGACCCAACCCACGCTCGCCTTGCCGACGTGGCCCTCGTCATCAACACCCTCACCGCCAACCAACCTCATCGGCATCCCCTTGCCACCTCCTCTCCACTTCCCTTCATCACCACCACCACCTGCGACTCTCCCCTGCACACCCGACAAGAACCTAAGAAACCCCACTACCTCGCCGTGAAATCTCGCCGAAAAACCCACGACTCGTCGTCAACGTCCACCTTGCATCGCCTCTGTCCCTAAGCACCACAGCAGAGAACCCAGGAGCAGCCCTTCCTCTCTTTCTTCTACTTCTTCTTCTATTTTCTTGTTTCCTGGCTTTCCGGTCATCGCCAGAGCCGTGTTGTTGCCGACGATCCGACTGACCCAGTGGATGTCCCCAGCCAGCGTGGTCACCTTCTTGCTTTGCCTGGTCCTGACCCGTGTGCACGTGTGTTTATTGCGACGTTTACCCGACGTCGGACGCAGCATACACATTCCGTCGTGAGATCCGATCAGGAAAGTTTACCTTGCTACATGCTATGCTAACATATCTATATTCATATGAATAAAATATTACATGTTTATTGTATCGTGCATCCATGTCACAGTTTTACCGTTTTCCGATTGCCGTTCGTATCCGTATCATATATTATATATCTAGTTACATTCCATGTCATATTATTACATGTTACTGTTACACTAGCACGCCATGCTTGATAATGTGCATCATACGTAGTCATGGAATTATAGATGTGATCTCCGATAGACATTGTGCATTCGTGTTTTATCGTGCTTCGATACCTGCTACAGTTTTACTTTGGGCATCCATTTGATATATATGCACTACCTGACATGACCTGATACACCACTGCTTGACTTGATACCTGATATTGTTTCTAATGCCGACAATCCTGACTTGCTGTCCCGACGGACATATCCTGTTGTCTATTCAGACAAAACCCGTACCTGCTTGATCCTGTGTTGGCATTAGCTCCAGATTTATCAATACCCGACTTGAACACATAACCTTGGGGGTAAGGGGAAATCAATGATGAAACCTGACTTGTAACTCAACAGTTCGACGCTTATACTGATCAGTTTTACGGGCTAGGCCAGCCCCGGGATGATGCTGCTGATATCATTCATCTGTACATGTTCATGTTTAATGCCTAGCGGCATGTCTCGGTTTCAGCCTGAGAATCTGGACCGTAGTCCCGGGCACGCACGGGATACTATTGAGTTACATCGACGATTCCATTAAATTGATTTCACAAACTGTAGAATAGATAACCCGGTAGTTTAGTTCAGATTACTCACTGCACGTCACGTATACTTATACTCTTCATTGTTCCATATCCGTGTTACTTGTTATACCCATATTACTGTTCATACTCATGCCTAAATATCTTGTTACCTCCTGGTTATATTCTATTATTTGATATTATGACTCAATAACGTCTGGGTTTTGCATGGCCCAGATCCTTTATCTCTTTCGCAGGCTGATCGGGAGTATTTCAGCTGCCAGGCCGAGCAGTGAGGATCTTGTTAAAGTTTAGTTTAGTTTAGTTTTCTTTCCGTACTTTCATTTCCTGATGTGAGCCCATATTTGGGACATATTTCCAGATGTTATTGTTTATTGGATCTATTGCTTCCGCACATTATGTCTTGACTCGTTTATTCTGGCATATGGACTTGTACTAGATAGTTTATTTTATTTTACTGTTCATGATATCTTATAGACAGCCGTAATGTGACTGTGGAGGGATGTTTCCTAGCCACAGGTAGCATGGTTGGCTCTGTCACGTGCCGATCTTAGCGCACTCTGGGAAACGGGGCGTGACAGGGTTTGTTTGGTATCAAAGCCATTTGTTTTAGGTTAATTGGGTTTGGTTCTTTTTGTAGTTGGGTATTGAACTTGATACGCTAACCATAAAACCCGTATTTAGGAACATGTCCTACTATATTGCTATCTATAACTATCATGTTTCTTGAATCGTGTTTATCATTCTAATCCCGTTCAGTTTTTTGGGATCAGAATCATGGCAGATGAAGATTTGCGAACATACCAGAGGCACGCTGATAACGCCGCATTGCTTGGAGTGATTCGTGGAATGCTGGAGAACCAGAAGCGGCAAACCGATCTGAATCAGTGGCAAGCCGAGACTTTTCAGGAAGGATTGCGGACAGTCCAGCAGTCCATAGACGCAATTGCAGCCAAACCAGCACAGCGTGTGGGTACCGTAGCGGATTTCAAGAGACTTGGCCCGTCCACTTTCACTGGTTTGGAGGAGCCGTTGCCAGCAGAGCAATGGCTAGTCGATACGAAGAATCTGCTCGTTGCCGCGCAGATTCCAGAAGACAAGAGAGTGGATGTTGTGCGCATCCAATTGGTGGACTATGCCCGCGAGTGGTGGCTCGTGGAAGAGACCCGTTTACCCAAGCCGGTCAGTTGGGCAACGTTTTCACAGAGTTTCTTAGAGAAATTCTTTCCGCAGACTGTGCGGGAAGAAATGGAGGAGAAGTTTATCAGTTTGAAGCAAAATGGCAGATCCGTGGATGCGCATGCGGCTGAGTGGACACGGCTTAGTCGATTCGTAGGACCTTTAGTTGCCAAAGAGGCTGATAGGGCACGAAAGTTCATGCGCAGTTTGGACGTGGAAATCCAGAGGCACATTATATCTCTGGGATTGACCACTTTCTCGCAAGTTCTAAAAGCAGTCAGGGAGCAGCAGAGCTTATTGATGAGGACAAAGGGTACGCAACAGCAGGAAGTTGTGATACAGAAGCCAGCGTTTACGCCGAACCGAGCTCCTATACGTAAAGGTATCCCGGTGGACCAACGTGGCGTGGTACCGATGAAAAAGCCCGTCGTAGTCGATTAGAGAAGGAGTGTGATTTGTGACTTTTGCCATCTGCACGGACACCTAAAGAGAGATTGCCGAAGGATGCTTGGACTCTGTTTGGTTTGCGGATCAGCTAACCATACTGTCAATGCTTGCCCGTCAAAAGCTACGTTTGAGAGAAGATGCTCAGAAGCCACCACAGAGGCCAATTCAAGGGCAGAAGCAGATAACACAAGGGCCTAATCAAGCTCGAGCCTTTACTTTGACGGCCGAAGAGGCCAAGGCTTCAGAGGAAGTCGTTTCAGGTATCCTACTTGTTTATGGTTTTCCCGTATTAGCATTATTCGATTCTGGCGCATCCCATTGTTTTATGTCGTCCAAGTTTATTGTTGCACATTCAATTTCTTGCACGACCCTATCTTGTTGTTGGGACATACACACTGGGAACGGGAAAATCATATCTAGTAGTGAGCGCAAAAATTGTTCTGTTGTTATTTGCGGACGAGAATTATTCGTGGATTTCTTGGTGATCGATACTGGCAATTACGATGTTGTCTTGGGAATGGATTTTCTTGGCACTTTCCATGCTCACATTGATTGTAGGGCAAAGAAAGTGATTTTCTAGATTCCTGGACATCCGGAGTTTTTATTTGCTGGAGGTAGGAATTCTGTAGGGCCAGTCGAGTTTAGGGCTAGGCCGACGAGTGCCATTCTTTCGTCGATGGAAGTTGATAAGGAGGAAGCGCCGGCAGTAGTTCAAGAGTTTATGGACGTGTTCGAGGACATCTCGGGTTTACCACCAAAACGAGATGCGGAGTTCGTGATCGATCTTGTTCCTGGTGCAGCGCCAATTTCAAAGGCGTATTTATCCAATGGCACCAGTAGAGTTAGAAGAAGTGAAGAAGCAGGTTACCGAATTGCTAGAGAAGGGTTGGATTCACAGCAGCAATTCACCCTGGGGAGCTCCAGTTCTTCTAATCAAGAAGAAAGATGGCACAAGGAGGATGTGCATCGATTATCGAGAATTAAACCGGGTGACTATTAAGAACAAGTACCCGATCCCTCGCATTGGCGAATTATTCGAGCAGCTTAGTGGCGCGAGGGTATTCTCGAAGCTGGATTTACGATCCGGATATCATCAAGTTCGAGTTAAATCAGAGGATATTTGCAAAACTGCGTTCCAAACTCGATATGGACATTACGAGTATTTAGTGATGCCATTCGGAATCATGAATGCACCAGCGATATTTATGGACTTGATGAACCGAATCTTTTTACCGTTCTTGGACCAGTTTATAGTGGTGTTTATCGATGATATTCTGGTGTATTCAAAGATCCAGGAAGAGCATGCCGAACACTTGAAGATCGCACTGCAAACGTTGAGGCAAGAAAAATTGTATGCGAAGATAAGCAAGTACGAGTTTTGGCTCGAAGAAGTGAAATTTTTGGGGCATGTCGTATCCGGAGATGGAGCTGTTGATCCTGAGAAGATTGTAGCAGTTCAAGATTGGCCGATTCCAAAGAATGTAGCGGAGATCAGAAGTTTTCTGGGACTTGCAGGATATTACAGAAGATTCGTGGAGAATTTTGCTCGATTGGCTGAGCCTTTGACCGAGTTTACGCGGAAGGATATACCGTTTGTATGGCAGATAGTTGTAAGTCAGCTTTTGAGGCGTTAAAGCAAAGATTGATAACCGCTCCTATTTTGACCGTACCAGACGGTTCCGGAGGATTAGTGATTCACAGCGACGCATCTGAGAAAGGTTTGGGATGTGTTTTGATGCGGCATGGGAAGGTCATAGCCTACGCATCTAGTCAGCTGAAGACCCATGAGAAGAATTACCCAACTCATGATTTGGAGCTTGCGGCAGTGATTTTCGCTTTGAAGATTTGGAGACACTACTTATTGGGTGAAAGGGTCGAAGTATTCACCGATCACAAAAGCCTAAAGTATTTGTTCACGCGGAAAGAGCTCAACATGAGGCAGCGTAGATGGTTAGAACTGATGGCTGACTATGATCTTGATCTCAAGTACAATCCGGGGAAAGTTAATGTAGTACCGGATGCGCTTAGTCGGTTGCCAGCAATTCGGATGTTGACAGCACAGAAAGAGCTTATCGATGATTTTCGGAGATTTGGGTTGGAGATCGTGCTACCGCATTCTTTGGGACAGTTGATGCAGCTGCAAGTACAGTCGTCGTTGATCGATAATATTAAAGCAGCGCAATCACAGGATCCAAGATTGCAGAAGTTTCGAGAATAGGTTGAAGCAGGACTTCAAACGGATTTGTTGATTCACGAAGATGGTTCGTTGCGATATGGTAGCCGTTTGTGTGTGCCGAAAGGAAGTATTCGCGAAGAAGTTATGAAGGAGGCACACAGTTCTGCATATTCCGTACATCCAGGAGGCACGAAGATGTACCGTGATCTACGACAGTATTTCTGGTGGGAAAGCATGAAAAAGGAGATTGCCCGCTTTGTAGCGAAGTGCTTGGTGGGTCAGCAAGTTAAGGCTGAACATCAAAGGGTAGCTGGTTTATTGCAACCACTTCTGATTCCTCAGTGGAAGTGGGAACATATAACTATGGATTTCGTAACAGCTCTACCACGGAGTCCAAAGGGCAACAATGCAGTTTGGGTAATTGTTGATCGATTGACCAAGGCAGCTCATTTCATTCCGTTTCGAGTTGGTCAGTCGACGGAAGCATTAGCAGAACGGTACATGCAGGAGATTGTAAGATTGCATGGAGTACCTGTGAGCATCGTTTCCGACCGTGATACCCGATTTTTATCACACTTCTGGAGGAGCTTATAGGAAAGTTTGGGGACCTGATTGAAGTTTAGCACTGCTTATCATCCCCAGACAGATGGACAGTTAGAAAGAACGATCCAAACTCTTGAAGATATGTTGCGAGCTTGCATGTTGGACTTCAAGGGTTCATGGGAGGATCATCTACACTTGGTGGAGTTTTCGTATAATAACAGCTTTCAGGTGACTATACAGATGGCTCCATTCGAAGCGTTATATGGTCGCAAGTGTCGCTTACCCGTTTGCTGGGACGATGTCGGAGAGCGAAGGTTATTGGGACCAGATCTTATTGTGAAAACCGTAGAGAAAGTTAATACGATCCGGAATCACATGAAGACAGCATAAGATCGACAGAAAAGTTGGGCCGATACATCGAGAAGACCTCTAGAATTCTCCGTTGGTGATCTCGTATTCTTGAAGATATCACCAACTAGAGGAGTGATTCGTTTTGGGAGTCGAGGTAAGCTCAGCCCTCGATTCGTGAGGCCTTTCGATGTCATCGAGCGCGTTGGAGAAGTGGCTTACCGATTGGCTTTACCACCATCTTTGGCGAGTGTTCATGACGTATTTCATGTATCTCAACTCTGTAAGTATGTTCGAGATGAAACACACGTGCTAGATCATTCAGAGCTGACAGTAAGGGAGGACTTGACCTATGAAGAACGACCGATGTCGATTGTTGATCGAAGAGAAAAGGTCCTTAAGAACAAGATTATCCCTCTCATGCTTGTTTCATGAGGTAATCGCTCGCACGGAGAATCGACTTGGGAACGAGAAAACGAGATTCGACAGAAATTTCCACACCCCTTCTCGTAGATTCATGTATGGTTGTCTTTTCTTGTTTTGGAAATTTCGAGGACGAAATTCTTTTTGTAGTTGGATATAATGTAATACCCTAGTTCATTTATACCAGTTCTGTTTTAGGTATTTCTTTAATTATGGCTATTTCTTGATTTATTGTTGTTTGGGTGTGAATAGTATAATTGGCATCTGTAATTGCCTCCGACCCGACTTGAGTGCTGGAACCTGTCTTGATTCTTGTTTATGATTTATCCCGGCTAATTATGAGAATCCGTGCACTTTCTTGTTCTATACCCTATTTACTCGTATCATATATCGGGCATCTGCATTTTTTTTAATATAACATATAAAGTCAAATAAAATTATTTAAAAATACCTAGTATGGCCTGTATCATACCCCTAACCCTGTCGTGGCATCCGTACATCGTGCTCTTGTCCCGTTCACTGAAACGGGTCCGTTTAGATCGCTAAGTGCACGCTACGTACATCCGTTCTTGGGGGTATGCATTTTCGTTACCCGGATATCCTATTTTGGTTTTGGTCATTACGTATATTATTCGTATTTTAAAACTAGATTTTTAGACCCAACCCAGACGTATTTTGGAGAAAGTTTGTATTAGCCAAAATCTCAAATAAAATCAATATAATATTCTTATAACATTTATATTGTTTACTATATCTATACACTCATGTTTATATGTTTTAACTAAAATATATTTGTAATCTAAACCCCCACGTCTCTTCTTTCTCTCCCTCTTTTCTTTCACCAACCCACTCCGTCAATCACTCTCTTTCTATATCCTATCTCTCTCTCGAAATCTCTCCTCAACAGTATAGATATTCTTCCTTTTATTTTTTATGCCGACATATACCCTGTTTCCCTCTCTTCCAACCTCCCTCTCTCTCTGCCTATTATTTTACCAATTAAAGAAATATTTTTAAATCCTATATTATAATCCAATCTCACCTGCCAATCTCTCTCTCTCCTCTCTTTACAGCTCACGAAAAACACAATCTCAGTTTATATATATATATATATATATATATATATATATATTAATTTACAAGGCCACGTACCTCTCTCTTTCTCTATATATATTTGTTAACCAGTAGATCCCGTCACCTCCTCTTCACTATTCTCACCCCCCGTCTTCTTCTTTTATTTTCCCCGCACGCGAGCTCGAACCACGCCCGCGCCCGCATGTCACGCTCGCCGCCGTCACCACCACCGCCGACGCCCTCGTCGGCCTCCTCTACCCGCTTATCTCTCCCTCGTCACCACCACCTTCTATCCCCAGCACACCAACCGCGACGAGACCCAACCCACGCTCGCCTTGCCGAAGTGGCCCTCGTCATCGAGACCCTCACCGCCAACTAACCTCGTCGGCATCCCCTTGCCACCTCCTCTCCACTTCCCTTCATCACCACCACCACCTGCGACTCTCCACTGCACACCCGACGAGAACCCAAGAAACCCCACTGCCTCACCGTGAAACCTCGCCGAAAAACCCACGACTCGTCGTCAACGTCCACCTTGCATCGCCTCTGTCCCTAACCACCACAGCAGAGAACCCCAGGAGCAGCCCTTCCTCTCTTTCTTCTACTTCTTCTTCGCTTTTCTTGTTTCCTGGCTTTCCGGTTATCGCCGGAGCCGTGCTGTTGCCAACGATCCGACTGACCCAGTGGACGTCCCCAGCCAGCGTGGTCACCTTCTTGCTTTGCCTGGTCCTGTCCCATGTGCGCGTGTGTTTATTGTGACGTTTACCCGATATCGGACGCAGCATACACATTCCGTCGTGAGATCCGATCAGGCAAGTTTACCTTGCTACATGCTATGCTAACATATCTATATTCATATGAATAAAATATTACATGTTTAATGTATCGTGCATCCCTGTCACAGTTTTACCGTTTTCTGATTGTCGTTCGTATCCGTATCATATATTATATATCTAGTTACATGCCATGTCATATTATTACATGTTACTGTTACACTAGCACCCCATGCTTGATAATGTGCATCATACGTAGTTATGGAGTTATAGATGTGATCCCCGATAGACATTGTGCATTCGTGTTTTACCGTGCTTCGATACCTGCTACAGTTTTACTTTGGGCATCCGTTTGATACATATGCACTACCTGACATGACCTGATACACCACTGCTTGACTTGATACCTGATATTGTTTCTAATGTCGACAATCCTGACTTGCTGTCCCGACGGACATATCCTATTGTCTATTCAGACAAAACCCGTACCTGCTTGATCCTGTGTTGGCATTAGCTCCAGATTTATCAATACCTGACTTGAACACATAACCTTGGGGGTAAGGGGAAATCAATGATAAAACCTGACTTGTAACTCAACAGTTCGACGCTTATACTGATCAGTTTTACAGGCTAGGCCAGCCCCGGGATGATGCTGCTGATATCATTCATCTGTACATGTTCCTGTTTAATGCCTAGCGGCATGTCTCGGTTTCAGCCCGAGAATGTGGACCGTAGTACCGGGCACGCACGGGATACTGTTGAGTTACATCGACAATTCTATTAAATTTATTTCACAAACTGTAGAATAGATAACCCGGTAGTTTAGTTCAGATTACTCACTGCACGTCACATATACTTATACTCTTCACTGTTCCATATCCGTGTTACTTGTTATACCCATATTACTGTTCATACTCATGCCTGCATTTCTTGTTACCTCTTGGTTATATTCTATTATTTGATATTATGACGCACTGACGTCTGGGTTTTGCATGGCCCAGATCTTTTATCTCTTTCACAGGCTGATCAGGAGTATTTCAGCTGCCAGGCCGAGCAGTGAGGATCTTGTTAAAGTTTAGTTTAGTTTAGTTTTCTTTCCGTACTTTCATTTCCTGATGTGAGCCAGTATTTGGGACGTATTTCCAGATGTTATTGTTTATTTGATCTATTGCTTCCGCACATTATGTCTTGACTCGTTTATTCTGGCATATAGACATGTACTAGATAGTTTATTTTATTTTACTGTTCATGATATCTTATAGACAGTCGTAATGTGACTGTGGAGGGATATTTCCTAGCCACAGGTAGCATGGTTGGCTCTGTCACGTGCCGATCTTAGCGCACTCTGGGAAGCGGGGCGTGACACCAGAAAACATCAAGTAATGAATAAGTATAAATGCATGAATCAATACACATATATTAGCGTCCCATTCCACTAATATATGCTGTAAGTCCATGTTGCCCACCCCGGTACTTGCGGGGAGGCGGAAAACGGAATAAAAATCGGATTTTTATGAGCTTAGGCAACATGGACTAGACTTTAAAGGATCTTTGCTAAACAAAAACTTGCTAAAGCTAACAAGAAACTAGCTAAGTACTAGAAAGGTTATACATTTGGTCTTTATGTCCTTCTCTCCTTGCTCCTTGGAGTAGTGAAAGGAGGTCACCTTGTCGTCTTCTCTCGTCAAAGAAAGATCCACCCGAAAGCCTCAACCTTTGGCTTCAACTCCAAACTAGAAGTAACTAGGGTTCAAGAAGTGTTAGTCCTTCAACCCTAGATGAGAGTAGAGATGATCAAGAGAGGGTTTTTCTCAAGCTCAAGTGTTTCTCAACACATGAGAGGGGAGAGCTTGAGGGAGAGGAAGAACAAGAGAGAGAAATAAAATGATAGAATGAGAATAATTGTGAACCATTCTCACTAATATGTGTATATTATTTTAATTAAATAATTAGCTAGATAATTGTCATGGTTAATCATGACATGACCATTATCATTTCAATTTGCAAGGATCAAAAAGCATCTTCCAAAAGAAATGATGATGGTCAAAGTGTCAACCTAGGTCAACAAGTCAAGGAGGTCAAATGGTCAACAACCATAACCATGCACAATTATTAAACTAATTATCAATTAACTATAATACACACATAAGCATTAGGGTTAACAAAATGACAATAGCCATTAACCCTAATCAAGGTCCTATCCCTCTGTCTCAAGCAACTGTGCATACGCACCCGCATTCGTGATCCGAGGAACACGAATACAATGAGAAAAAACAATCCTAAATCATATACTAGGATCTGGCTTAAACCAAAGCCCGCTAGTATAAACTGTCCGGACAGCAAACGTGCACAAGTGCGCGGATGTGAACGAACCCTGTCGCAAAACCATGCGACCTCTACTCATTTTGCCTAAAGGCGAATAGCTCTCTGTGTGGGACTTTAAAGACTCGACACTACGCTGGCAGTGGGTTTAACCACAGACCGCAAGCGGCACTAGCTATACGTAACGGTCCCCAGGTAGATGTCGATAAGAAGACTGACGAGGTGAACCCCATCTGAACTCCTACTGAGCCTGTATGTGACAGTCTCCGTACAGTCCGGTCTGTTCGTCTGATACATCGCATGGCGGGCCTAGGGGGCGGTGAACGTCAGTCCCCTAATAGCGGTACAAGTCGTGTCGGAGTGCAGCCCGGAACACCCTGAGATAACACTGGAACCCTACCAGTATATCTCGCTTGCCCTGGCCAGGGACTACTCGTGTAATGGCTCTCCTGGACACAGCGCGATGTCAACCCCCAATACCGGGAGAGACGAATCCTGTCTAACCGTCACTGCCTCCAAGTGCTTCGGGACTGTACCCAAAAACTACCTGTTTGCACGACTCCTTTGAGCCGTGGTAGGGTAGTAATCAAAGTGCAGTGGGAATACACTCGAGGCGAAGTGACAGTGTCAAGTCAACGGACTAAGCTGTACTCATGTCATCTGGGAACTGATAACTGACAATAGGTATAATACCAACCAACAGTTCCCAACGAGTCCTGTCCAGTTTACTCGTAACCTAACGAGCACCCGTATACTATCTCAAGCACGACGTACTGACGGCTGTGGGACAAACCGTCTCCCACACTGGGATGAGAAGCGCATACGCTAGTCTACTCCGGAGTATCGATGCCCTGTCTCGATAGTCCAACGACCAGGGACCTGTATAAGGATGTGCTTATAGACTACCCAGCTCCCACGAGTGCGAGCGCCATCACAACGCTGGTAATCAAGCAAAGATCCTAAGGGCTCTACTAATATGTATATCAGCGATATGCTAAAAGAAACACATGCACATATTGAAGTAGAGACAAACCAAGTAGCATACTACCATTTCGAGCAAGATTGTATATACAACTGTGAATATCCCAAGCTTCCATCAAGTAATATACAAACCAGTATGATACAGTAATGGCCTCTAGGGCATATACACTAACAATCTCCCACTTGCACTAAGGCCATGTACTGGCGTATCGAAGACCTATCATCTCGATCAGCCGCTCGAACTGAGTCTGGAGCAAGGCCTTGGTGAATGGATCTGCTGTGTTATCCTCTGATGCAACTCTCCAGACCTCGATCTCCTGGCGATCCACGATCTCCCTGATCAGGTGATACCGCCTTAAGATGTGTCTGGATTTCTGATGGGACCTGGGTTCCTTCGCTAAAGCTATAGCCCCGTTGTTGTCGCAATACAGAGGTATTGGGTCAACAATGGACGAAACCACCTGAAGTTCTCTCAAGAACTTCCTCATCCAGACAGCTTCTTTTGCGGCATCAGATACAGCGATGTATTCCGCTTCCATAGTTGAGTCAGCAACGGTTTCCTGTTTGGAGCTCTTCCAACACACCGCCCCTCCATTGAGGGTGAAGACAAAACCCGACATGGACTTGGAATCATCCTTGTCACTCTGGAAGCTGGAGTCAGCAAAGGCCTCAATCTGCAGGTCTTTTCCGCCATACACCAAGAACATCTCCTTAGTCCTTCTCAGGTACTTGAGAATGTTCTTTACTGCTATCCAATGTTTCTCCCCAGGGTTTGACTGATACCTGCTTACCACACTCAGTGCATAAGCCACATCCGGTCTGGTACACAACATCGCATACATTATAGAGCCTACCGCAGAAGCGTAGGGTATAATAGACATGCGATCCCTCTCCAAATCAGTCTTGGGAGACATCTCTTTGGAGAGGGTGATCCCGTGACAAGCCGGTAGATTACCGTGCTTGGAATCTTCCATACTGAACCTCTTCAGTATGGTGTCGATATACCTGGACTGCGAAAGTCCTAATATCCTCTTGGATCTGTCACGGTAGATCCGGATACCCAGAATGTATGAGGCATCACCCAGGTCTTTCATGGAGAACCTGTGTGACAAGAACCCCTTGACAGATTGTAACATAGGAATGTCATTTCCTATTAAGAGAATGTCATCCACGTATAAAACGAGGAATACTAAAGTTCTCGCTACAAATCTACAATAGATGCATGGTTCATCTGGATTTTTGATAAAGCCAAATTCCTTGACCGTCTCATCAAAACAGATGTTCCAACTCCGCGATGCCTGCTTTAGTCCATAAATTGACTTGAGCAACTTGCACACCTTTCCGCCGCTCCCACTCTGAATGAAACCCTCTGGCTGATCCATATAGACACATTCCTCTAAATGTCCATTTAGAAAAGCTGTCTTTACGTCCATCTGCCAAATCTCATAATCGTGGAAGGCAGCAATGGCAAGAAGGATCCGAATGGATTTCAGCATAGCTACTGGAGAAAAGGTTTCGTCATAGTCCAAACCAGGTCGCTGACGAAAACCCTTTGCTACCAGTCTAGCTTTATAGGTCTCAACCTGTCCATCTACACCAATCTTCCTTTTGAAGATCCACTTGCATCCTACGGGTTTTACCCCATCTGGAGCAATGTCCAACGTCCATACTTTGTTGGTGTACATGGACTCCATCTCGGTCCGCATTGCATCCAGCCATTTTACTGAGTCGACGCTCTGAATGGCCTGCTGGAAGCTAGTAGGCTCATCACAATCTATGATGCAATCCTCTCTATCCCCGTCAATGAGAAAACCGTAGTATCTCTCGGGCGGATGAGACTGCCTACTACTCCTGCGGAGTGGCGTGGGAATGTCCTGATCTTTTGAACCCTCTAGTTCAACCAAGCTTTCAGTAATAGCTCGTAGTTCTGGAATTTCTTCCAGTTCTATTACGCTCCCACTTAATTCTTTTTCTATGAACCGGTGTTCTAGAAAGTGGGCATGGCGAGAAACAAGGACTTTTTGTTCCTCTTCGCAATAGAAGTAATATCCCTTGGAGCTCTTTGGATATCCCACAAACTTACACTGTACTGAGCGTGCCTCGAGCTTGTCCGCATGCTGCTTTTTTACAAAAGCTGGACATCCCCATGTCTTAATGTGATTAACATAGGGTCTCTTCCCACACCACATCTGATATGGTGTAGTAGGCACAGTCTTAGTTGGAACTCGGTTCAAAAGGTATGCAGCTGATTCTAGCGCATATCCCCAGAACGATCGCGGCAACTCAGCGTTACTCATCATGGACCGTACCATATCCAATAGGGTTCGGTTCCGTCTCTCCGATACACCATTATGTTGCGGAGTGTATGGAGGAGTAAGCTGAGAGAGAATTCCATTCTCTTTTAAGTAACCCAGGAACTCGGCACTCAAGTATTCACCACCTAGATCAGATCTCAGTGTCTTTATACTTTTGCCTGTTTGTTTTTCTACTTCATTCTTATATTCCTGGAATTTTTCAAAAGCCTCGGATTTATGTTTCATTAAGAAGACATAACCGTACCTTGAAAAGTCATCCGTAAAATTAATGAAGTAAGAATAACCGCTTCGTGCATGTATAGACATTGGACCGCACACGTCGCTGTGTACGAGTCCCAAGAGCTCGCTCGCTCTTTCTCCGTGTCCAGTAAACGGAGTCTTTGTCATCTTTCCTTTGAGACAGGATTGATAAGTTGCATACGATTGATATTCGAACGGATCCAAATATCCTTCTGTGTGTAACTTGGTCAACCTTCTCTCATTGATGTGACCCAGTCTACAATGCCATAAGAAAGTTTTATTTATTTCTGGAGACTTTCTTTTGTGTGTATTCTGGACATTGAAAATCTGTGGTTGGTTTAATACGTATATACCGTTGTTCAATGTACCTGACCCAATCAAAGCTTGATTAAGGTGAATGTTCACTACATTACTTACAAATGCAAATTCATAACCTTCTTTAGATAATAAAGATACAGAAATGATATTACAGGTTGCATTTGGTACATAATAACAACTACGCAAAACCAAAAAATGTCCATCCGACAATCCCAGGTGATAGTCCCCTACGGCCTCAGCATCCATGCTAGCACCGTTCGCAACTCTGAGGGTCATGTCACCTGCCTTCAAAACTCTACACTTTCTCAACTCCTGCAAAGAATTACAGATATGAGATCCTGATCCGGTATCCAATACCCAGGATGTAGAGTTTATTGATAGACAGTTTTCAATAACATACACACCTGAAGCTGAAGCCGCAACTCGCTTCAAATCCTGTGTTCTGGCTTTCCAAGCCTTGCAATCATGTTTCCAGTGACCACTTTTGTGACAATAGAAGCATTCTTCCTTCCCCACTAGCTTCCCCGCTATCTTTGTTGCTTTACCTTTTCCCTTCGTATCCACTTTACCGACACCGCCTCTTGGTTTGGCGGGGGTTTTCTTCTTCTTACCCTTGGCTTTCGCCCTGGATCTAGAAGAGGAAGATCCTCCTACAAACAAAGTGGATGTCTCCCTACCTTTCTGTAGGGTGCCCTCAGCACTCCTCAACATGTTCAGAAGCTCGGAAAGTTCAACCTCCTTTCCTTGCAGGTTGAAGTTAAGAATAAACTGGGCGTAAGTGGAAGGAAGGGACTGGAGAATCAAATCAGTATAGAGTTCATTCTCCAACATGGTCCCAAGGTCCGCGAGCTCCTCAATGTAGCCAATCATCTTAAGCACGTGTTCCGCTACCGATGATCCGACGGCCAACCTTGCCGAAAACAACTTCTTCGACACTTCGTATCTTGCGATACGAGACTGCTCTCCATACAGTTCTTTTGTATGAAGAAATATGGACTCTAGGTCCATATTCTCGTGCCTCCTCTGATGTTCGTTGTCCATCGAGGCTAATACGAGGCATCTGGCCTTCGCGCAATCTATTTCCCAGGTCTTGTAGATTTCCCTATCTACGACACTGGTTTTGGGACCTGGGACAGGGGGAGCTTTGGTGGTAAGGACATACCCCAACTTGTCGTAAGTGATTGCCATCTTGACATTCCTGAGCCAATCTTTGTAGTTTGGCCCTGTCAATATATTTTTATCTAGTAATAACTTAAGTCCGGTCATCTTGAATGGTCGCTGCAATTAGGAGAGAGAAAAGAAACACTTTAGCATGATGCTCTTGCAAGTTTAGAGTGGTTTTTAGTTTGTCTAAACTGGATAGCTCCCACTGTCTCTCGAATCCCTTCTCAAACCGTAAAGAAAGGATTAGTCAGGATCAATCTCACCGTACAATACTTGCTTAACCGTTCAGCCAGGCCAGTGTCGGTACTTTGAGGGAGGTTTTCCAACGCTTTCGCGAAGTTCCTTAATTAAGTAACCTCTTTTCCCTGTGGGCGTAGCCCCGCTAACACCTTTCTAGACACCTACTAAGTTTATAGCATTGATCGTTAAGTGAGAGTTTTCCCGAGGAGTAGCATATACTCACAGTAGGATCGGGATCCAAATATCATCGCGTGATAAAACCGAAAGAATCCTACCAGATTCATCACACTCCAAATGGTATGCAGCGCTAGCAAGTTTCAGTACTTATGAAACTCCCGATGTGGATTTTTGCCCCATGCTCTTATGACCTTGACTTTGGCCAAAATATCATAAGTCACATGTCAAGTTCTACCCGTCATTCTCCTGGTTAATTTGGACCCACTCGTACCTACCCTTGACTTTGGCCAAAATGGCAGCACGACTGTCCCAAACCAACGCATCTATCTATGCTGCACATGAATACCCAATAGCTACCAATAACTATGCCTTGACTTTGGCCAAAATACATAACTTGAATACTTTTTGACCATTCATGTGGAATGATGGAGGGCTACGGATGGTTTTGGCGAAACCGTGAACGTAGTGAACTTGATATAATCGATGGAACGAGATAGCTTTTAAAAGGAGTGGTTCAAGCTCCGCGTTTAAAAGTTTAGTTTTGAAAAGAACCGAGTGGTTTTCAAAGTGTTCCAATCGACTTTTACTTGGTTTATTTTCTTGCATTAGTTCTTTTAATGCGTCCCATCATTTAATCCTACCATTGCAGAAAATAACCAAAATATGACGTACGCTTATGCCATTCGCATTCGCCACGGGGCCCCGTCATCACCCGTTAGGTTACTTAACTAACGACAGAGCGGGGACTGGGCTAGCGCGGCTGTAAAACATAAGCAACGCCTAAATAGTTATCATATATAAGTATATAGCAATGATAGACATTACAGATCACAGATGAATACATTGGATATACTAGGAATCCGCAATCCATTCGAGCCTGCAACGAAAAGCGGATTACACGGTCGCGGTGAATAGCCAATACCCCACCCAAGACCCCTACGGATGCGGCAAACTACCCGCCAAGTACCCGAACCGAAGCAACCTCCCTCACCACCGTGAGTTGGCCACTCGGCACTTCGAGATACCCGGTAGTTTGTGCACCCCTTCATGGGTCTATCCTAGGAGCAAAAACAGTAAAAAGAATTATACAATGACGGCTACAACCCCGACCCGGTTGTGCGGCCAAACAAATAATAATATTACATCAATTTACATATTACAATGAATGAAAGAAAAAGCAACACTCATCTCACATCCACCCCGGCTATTCACCCGCGACAATCCAACCCATTCATATACACATACCAGCATCAATCACAGATCACAAATATGTATTACCCCGACTAATCGACATATAGCGATTAGCCGACGTTCAATACATACAAACATCACAGATATAACCGTCATAGTCAAAGTGTAGTGAAGTTCGGAAAAAAATACGGATTTATAGGCCTCCAAAAATAAATTTCTATTCTGGAAAATCTGGGCACATATAACATATCTTAAAAATCCTAAAACCAAGCCAGAGATACATTGCACCAAACTTGACCCAGTGAAGAGCCAACTTGGCCGCGGTTGCGCGGCAATAGCTTGCTATTGCCGCGGAACCGCGGCTCCTTGGTCGAGTCACTGGACCGGGTTTGGTGGTTATCTTTAAAAAACCCTGAGACGATTTTTGGAGTATAACAAATTTTGTTTTGACCAGAAAAAATTTTAACAGAAACTAGGGTTTTTGAAAACTCGGTTTTTGGATTTTTCGATTTCGAACTTCGTTACACTTCACTACCTAGCTAGTTTATGTTTAGTTAGGCTCTGATACCACTGTAAGTCCACGTTGCCCACCCCGGTACTTGCGGGGAGGCGGAAAACGGAATAAAAATCGGATTTTTATGAGCTTAGGCAACATGGACTAGACTTTAAAGGATCTTTGCTAAACAAAAACTTGCTAAAGCTAACTAGAAACTAGCTAAGTACTAGAAAGGTTATACCTTTGGTCTTTATGTCCTTCTCTCCTTGCTCCTTGGAGTAGTGGAAGGAAGTCACCTTGTCGTCTTCTCCCGTCAAAGAAAGATCCACCCGAAAGCCTCAACCTTTGGCTTCAACTCCAAGCTAGAAGTAACTAGGGTTTAAGAAGTGCTAGTCCTTCAACCTTAGATGAGAGTAGAGATGATCAAGAGAGGGTTTTTCTCAAGCTCAAGTGTTTCTCAACACATGAGAGGGGAGAGCTTGAGGGAGAGGAAGAACAAGAGAGAGAAATGAAATGATAGAATGAGAATAATTGTGAACCATTCTCACTAATATGTGTATATTATTTTAATTAAATAATTAGCTAGATAATTGTCATGGTTAATCATGACATGACCATTATCATTTCAATTTGCAAGGATCAAAAAGCATCTTCCAAAAGAAATGATGATGGTCAAAGTGTCAACCTAGGTCAACAAGTCAAGGAGGTCAAATGGTCAACAACCATAACCATGTACAATTATTAAACTAATTATCAATTAACTATAATACACACATAAGCATTAGGGTTAACAAAATGACAATAGTCATTAACCCTAATCAAGGTCCTCTCCCTCTGTCTCAAGCAACTGTGCATACGCACCCGCATTCGTGATCCGAGGAACACGAATACAATGAGAAAAACCAATCCCAAATTATATACTAGGATCCGGCTTAAACCAAAGCCCACTAATATAAACTGTCCGGACAGCAAACGTGCACAAGTGCGTGGATGTGGACGAACCCTGTCGCAAAACCATGCGACCTCTACTCATTTTGCCTAAAGGCGAATAGCTCTCTGTGTGGGACTCTAAAGACTCGACACTACGCTGGCAGTGGGTTTAACCACAGACCGCAAGCGGCACTAGCTGTACGTAACGGTCCCCAGGTAGATGTCGATAAGAAGACTGACGAGGTGAACCCCATCTGAACTCCTACTGAGCCTGTATGTGACAGTCTCCGTACAGTCCGGTCTGTTCGTCTAATACATCGCATGGCGAGCCTAGGGGACGGTGAACGTCAGTCCCCTAATAGCGGTACAAGTCGTGTCGGAGTGTAGCCCAGAATACCCTGAGATAACACTGGAACCCTACCAGTATATCTCGCTTGCCCTGGCCAGGGACTACTCGTGTAATGGCTCTCCAGGACACAGTGCGATGTCAACCCCCAATACCGGGAGAGACGAATCCTGTCTAACCGTCACTGCCTCCAAGTGCTTCGGGACTGCACCCAAAAACTACATGTTTACACGACTCCTTAGAGCCGTGGTAGGGTAGTAATCAAAGTGCAGTGGGAACACACTCGAGGCGAAATGACAATGTCAAGTCAACGGACTAAGCTGTACTCATGTCACCTGGGAACTGATAACTGACGATAGGTATAATACCAACCAACAGTTCCCGACGAGTCCTGTCCAATGTACTCGTAACCTAACGAGCACCCGTATACTATCTCAAGCACGACGTACTGACGGCTGTGGGACAGACCGTCTCCCACACTGGGATGAGAAGCGCATACGCTAGTCTACTCCGGAGTATCGATGCCCTGTCTCGATAGTCCAACGACCAGGGACCTGTATAAGGATGTGCTTATAGACTACCCAGCTCCCACGAGTACGAGCGCCATCACAACGCTGGTAATCAAGCAAAGATCCTGAGGGCTCTACTAATATGTATATCAGCGATATGCTAAAAGAAACACATGCACATATTGAAGTAGAGACAAACCAAGTACCATACTACCATTTCGAGCAAGATTGTATATACAACTGTGAATATCCCAAGCTTCCATCAAGTAATATACAAACCAGTATGATACAGTAATGGCCTCTAGGGCATATACACTAACAATATATGTATATAGGCATATATAACAGCGTCCCATTCCACTGTTATATATACATAGGAGTAGAAATATCAGAGAACATCATATGAAATCCATGAATGTAATATATGCAACATGAAACGGTAATATGAGCATATAAAACGAAAAACCGCTATTTAACTGCAACAAGTTAATATATATGTCATGCGGTTCCTAATTTCTCCAAGTCCATACAACATCAAATAAAGGTGAACATATAGCTATGCCAGGTATGCGTAACCATGTTGGCATAGCAAGATATGTGTGTCTATCTATCAATAATGATGTAATACCCTTCAGATATAAGTGTAAATATGTATACGAGATGTACATGTAGCTATGTCTCATAAGTGTTTATACCTATCACTAATGGTACAATACCATATAGGTATATAGGTAATGTAAGCATGTCAAGGCATATGTGTAAGCATGTAGGTATACAGGTATACTATATGTCATATGCACAAAAGGAAATAGGGATCATGTCTCAATGTCCCTAAGCAATACAATATCACATATGTATAGGTGTTGTGCATGTCATGGCAATTATTGACAGTGTGAGTGGCATACTATCAGTGCTCGTGCAACACGAACCGTCAATAATAGTGCAGTGTCCAAGGGTACAAGTCTAAGCACAACAAGTAATAATATGTAATGAAGTTTTATGCACAATCTCTATATGTGCAATATAGACATGCGGCTAATATCATATCATATCTAGCCCTGACGCATAATGCCGTGCGGGCAATTCCCCTGTAGATATTAAATCTACTCACAACAATTCTCCTCTCTTAGCCGAAGTCGATGCGCTTCGTCGTCTCGGAATCCACGCGAAGGTATCTACAATCAATACGAATTCGCAACGCTATTAACATCAAATTCCGAAATCCAAAACGGCACGCAGTGCGCTCATAGGTTAAAACCTATAGCCTACACATGCAAAACAATCAACTACCCTTGTCGTTGACGTACAAACATCTAACGACCAAATACCACATCCAAAACTCAAACCAAGAATCCAAATACCGGAAAACATTACCGAAACGCTAAATAGGGTCGCTATACATGAAAACTGCCACATTAAAACCCAATAATACCAATACGCATTTACAAACACAATAAATATCGTAGGTATTAATATTTACGTCATCTCCATTTTCATTTAAAACCCACGTCAAATTTTACCGAAAATCTAGTAAGCAGTTATATCGTTTTATCTCAATTTCGCACAAGTCTAGAAATTTAACAATTCTAGCGATTTCAAATATCATACAAAAGCTTAACTAAGCCATCCAAACCACTTTCATATTTTTAATCTTTCCGAAAAATGAGTTGGAAAAACCTAGTTTGTGATTAAGCTTAATAGGCGATTAGGAAAAATAACAATTATCATTTTCACAAAATACTTAACTTTTCCAAATCTACACATCTTGCTTAACAACATAAGCACATCAAAATCGTAACTTGATTTCATAATTAATTATCATGAATTAACTACACATGAACTTTAAAGCTATTTTAAACACTTAAATAAACAAGCTTAAGAATTAAGCAACAATTTAAAACATTAGGCTTATGATTTATACCTCACAAATAAGATCATAAATTAGCAAAAACCTCCAAATTTAACCCTCCAAAATGATGCTTTTCTTGAAGATCCATACTAGTTTAGAGATGAAGAATAATGGGCAATGATTTATTTATGAATTTGTGGGATTATTTTGGGATTTTTGATGAATTTTTGAAAGCAAATGAATAAGAAATGATCAAGAAAAATATGAGGGCAGAAATGGGGGAGAGGGCTCGGCCATGGAGGTGAGGGGGGTAGTTTTGTGAATAAAATGGAGAAGTTTCTAGCAAAAATACAATAAATGCTTCATTAAATGTTATATGCCACATTTTCCTTCTTTTCTTTTCTTTTATAAATTAAATCCTTTTGCCCAAAAGAAAAATCTAGATATTTAAAAAGAATGTTCTAAACTCATTTTAGTGATCTGATTAGCAATAATTATCATAGAAGAAATTTCCCAATTTACGTGCATAATATACCACTTAAAATAATATTTTATTAGGGAAAGATTCTATGTGAACCAAAACTTTCCATTGACCCCTAAAGCTCGTGCAATAGCTTTATTTTAGCTAAACTAGGTGTCAGCAAATGTATACGGAAGTTTGATCACAATCGGGTTTAAACGGAAAATACTGACTATTTTACCCTAAAACGGAAAAATTCGCATAACGATTTCAGAAACGTTACATCCGAGGACTCACGCCATGTTCCATCTTGACCTTTGATGAGCCGGCCACCCAGTTCCTCGATAACTTCGTCGGGAACACACGACAGAAGAGGACGGCCGATTACCTCTTCACCATAAAGAGCGGGGACAAAGAATCCT
The DNA here is from genome assembly GCA_030015575.1 of Agapanthus africanus. Lineage (NCBI taxonomy): Eukaryota > Viridiplantae > Streptophyta > Magnoliopsida > Asparagales > Amaryllidaceae > Agapanthus > Agapanthus africanus. The sequence continues at coordinate 570,698,133 of CM057345.1, read as the reverse complement.
TTAAGGGATATGTAACACGCCTCTACAATGCTCTCCTCGAGGTCCCCGAGCACCGCGATGAGACATTTATCACCGCACTAAGGTTGGGTCTTAGGCACAAAGTGTGGCTCTGCTCTTTTGCATTTGCGCAACCTAAGATCATGGCCGAAGTAAAAGCTTGGACCGAGCGGGAGATCCAACTCGAATCGGAGGTGAACTCAAATCAGCCCAGAAGCGACCAAGCCGACCAAAAGAAGAAGGATAGAGAAGAGAAAAAGAAGATCGATCGACCAAAACCTTACCCCCCGAAGATCCAGGAGTACACTCCTCTTAACATCTCTCAGACCGAGCTGTTGAAGGAAGCGAAGGGCGAAAGGTTCTTTAAGCTCCCAGCAGTTACCCAGAGGGCGGGAAAACATCTCTGTGGCCCTTACTGTGCCTTCTATAGGACGCAAGGGCACCCGACCGAGAACTACAAACAACTCCGCAACTACATTGAGGAGTTGATCCGCACTGGCCACTTGGCGAAGTACCTAAGGGACAAACGGCAGGCGGAACAAGAACAAAGAGATCCGATCGCCCCTGGGAAATTAACGATCGACCATATCATGGCCGTTACCTCGGATCAAGTTCAGGAAGGCGGGGGAGACCGTCGCCCCCGGCTTTACAACGCTGAAAAACTCAGGTTGTATAAATAAAAAATGTGTCATCTTCTTTTGAAACAATGTAATTCTTATCGACATTGAATTAAATCTCCTGAACTAGGTCCTCTTATAAAGGAGACCTTTTGCACAACTTCTGTTTCTTTTCTTAGTTCTGAGACCCCTAAGTTTGTTTTTAAAATTGTGTAAAATATACTGAGGGGATAAAAAGAGCCTCCTTACCCGTCCATCCCTAGCGGGTAGCTTCCTATCCATCTGCGCTAAGGATCTAAAGCCCTCCTCATGAGGCGACCGAGCAGCTTCCTGCTCGTTTTATCCGCAGTGGGTAGCTTCCTGCCGAACAACACCGTGGATCGAAGACCTCATCACGAGGCCGCTGAGCAATTTCCTGCTGGCCATCCGAAGTGGGTAGCTTCCTGCCTAACAACGTTGTGGATCGAAACCCTCATCACGAGGCCGCCGAGTAATTTCCTGCTGGCCCATCCGCAGTGGGTAGCTTCCTGCCCAATTTACGCTGTACATCGAAAGCCCTCCTCATGAGGCGACCGAGCAGCTTCCTGCCCGGTCCATCCACAGTGGGTAGCTTCCTGCCCAACTTACGCTGTGGATCGAAAGCCCTCCTCACGAGGCGGCCGAGCAGCTTCCTGCTCGGTCCATCCGCAGTGGGTAGCTGTTGGAGATAGTGCCCTCAGAGTCAATTATTGGATCACAGGCACGTGATTGCAATGATTGAGGGAGGACCTATACCGGTAGGACAGTCTTACTCAAGATGATAGTATGCTATCTGGTTTATCTTTATCATCGTGTACTGCTTTAGGTGACCTTACAGGTCACTATTGCATGTTGATAGAGCCCCTAGGATTCTTGCTTGACTGCCAGCAGTATGAGGGCGATCATATACGTGGGAGCTGGGGTCTATAAGCACATCCTTGAAAGGTCCCTAGTCGTGGGAGTTTCGAGACAGGGCATCAATTCTCCAGAGTAGACTAGTGTATACAGTCGAGACCCCGACGAGGGGCGGTGGCTAGTCTCACAAGCCACTGGTGTCAGTTGGATCACCTAAGATGTATACAGGTGCTCATTGGGTTATGAGTACACCGGACAGGACTCGCCGGGAACATGCTAGTTGGTCTTATACCTGATGTCAGATAGCGGTTCCCTGGTGACATGTGTACAGGTTAGTTCATTGACCTGAGATCGTCATTTGTCTCGTGTGAGTTCCCACTGTACTTTGATTACTACCCTACCACGCTCAAAGGAGACGTGCAAACAGGTTTTAGTTGGGTATAGTCCCGAGCCACATGGAGGCAGTGAGCAGATCTGCAGGGGTTCGTCTCTTCCGGTATTGGGGGTGAGGTCGCGCTGTGTCTAGGAGAGCCATTACACGAAGTCCTTGGCCAAGGCAGGAGATTTACTGGTAGGTATTCCAGTAGTATCTCAGGGTGTTCTGGACTACACTCCGACACGACTTGTACCGCTTTTGGGGGTTTGACTTTTACCAACCCCCTAGGCCCGCCATGCGATGCTCATAGACGAACGGACCGGACTGTACGGATATTGTCACTGACAGGATCAGTAGGGTGTCAGGATGAGTTCGCTCATCGACGTCCCTTTTGGTCAATGCCTGGTAGCCTTTTACGTATGGCTAATACCTCTAGCATGCTAGTGGTTAAATCCACAACCAAAGTATTAACGAGTCTTTAGAGTCCCCCACAGACCAGTTTCTCAAGTTTCGGGTGAAATGCTGTAGAGGCCGTATGGAGATATGGCAGGGTTCGATCAGATACGTGCGGTATTGCACGGATCATGATTGGACGGATAATACTAACGGACTTTGGTTTAAGCTGGATCCTAGTATTGTACTGTGTAGATTTTGTCCCATTGCATTTGTATTCGGTCAGAATATAAATGCGGGTATGTATATACAGTCGCGGGGTTTTCCTGTAATTTATTACGGGATCAGTTTTCTGAAGTTGCCAGTTTGCATTCCGTTTCGGCCAGTTTTCCTTTGTTCCTTCCCGGCCGGACTTTTCCGATGGAGGGGGTTATTTGCAGTTGTGCAAATTACCTTTGTGGAGGGAGTTATTTGTATATATGGCTTCATGATGGTTCTATGCATCATGAGATTCTTTTTAAGTCTCTTCCTTTGCATTTATTGTGAGGGTTTATGAAAGGGTTGATTTGGAAAATGGTGTGACCATTTTCTTCTCTTTTATCATGACTTTTCTTCTCTTGGTTATTGATTAATTTTTCCTCTACCATGGATATAGGGGCCGGCCACTTCAAGGGGGAGGGGGGTAATTCATTTGGTGGAAAATTCATTGATCTCACTATTTTTGTATACAACAAAAATTCCATAGCCATCTCCAAAGTTCACTTTTATTCTTCTCCTCCTTCAAAGGCAACTTCACTACCCGCTTGAGACAAGTGAACCTACACTTCATCTACAGCATTTCTTGGACACGTCGACTCGCCAACTTCGTGCCCGAATTGCCTCGGTCCAGAGGTGGGAGCCCGTAAAAGAACCCGGCGATGTGGTGCCCGTTCCGACGAGGAGATGAAGACCGGAGATTCCGTGAGGGGATCGGAGTGGAGGCCGAAGACCGAAGGACACGAATCGCTCGGTATAGCTCTCTACTCTTTTTCTAGTTTGCTAAAGTTAGGTTAATGGCCCGATCCGGGTTTTTAGTGCGCGGTGGTGCCGGTTTCTAGATTTTGGAAAAGTTTCGTTTTCGCATTCCGGCGTCGGATTAACGGCCGGGGCGCCGCCGTGCACTTACAGTAGATTCCTGCCTAACTTACGATGTGGATCGAAAGCCTTCCTCATGAGGCGGCCGAGCAGCTTCCTGCTCGGTCCATCTGCAGTGGGTAGCTTCTTGCCCAACTTACGCTGTGGATCGAAATCCCTCCTCATGAGGCTGCCAAGTAGCTTCCTGCTCGGTTCATCCGCAGTAGGTACCTTCCTGCCCAACTTATGATGTGGATCGAAAGCCCTCCTCGTGAGGTGTCCGAGTAGCTTCCTGCTCATACCATCTCTAGCGGGTAGCCTCCTGCCCAACAACGCTAAAGATCAAAAGCCCTCATCACGAGGCCGCCGAGCAATTTCCTGCTGGCCCATCCGCAGTGGGTAGCTTCCTACCCAACAACGCTGTAGATCAAAAGCCCTCCTCTCGAGGCCGTCGAGCAATTTCATGCTGGCCCATCCGTAGTGGGTAGCTCCCTACCCAACAACGCCGTGGATCAAAAGCCTTCCTCTCGAGGCCACCGAGCAGCTTCCCTGTCCAGTCCATCCCTAGCGGGTAGCTTATTACCCATCTACGTTGAGGATCTAAAGCCCTCCTCTCGAGCCCACCGAGCAGCTTCCCTGCCCGGTCCATCCCTAGCCGGTAGCTTTCCACCCATCTACGCTAAGGATCTAAAAGCCCTCCTCTCGAGGCCACCGAGAAGCTTCCCTGCCCGGTCCATCTCCAGCGGGTAGCTTTCTACCCATCTACGCTAAGGGTCTAAAGCTGTAACACCCGAGTTCATTTATACCAATTCTAGTTTCCATATTTACTTATCCATGGTATTTTCTTGATTTAGCGTGTTTGGGTGCGAATGGTATTTTACATTTTACTTTGCATTCGACCCGACCCGCTTGCTTGAACCTGATTGATTCTTATTTATAGATTACCTTGACTTGTTGCATGGACACGTGCGTCTCATGATTAGTACATGCTGGCATTTTACCTGGTATCGCATTTTTTATCATATAACATTTTAGGTCACAGAAAATAATTTAAAATTTTATTTCATATCCTGCATGATACCCCTAACCCCGTAGTAGCATCCGCACATCTTGTCCTCGTCCCGTTCAGTGAAACGGACGTGTTTGGATGGCTACGCGCACGTATGTGCATCCATTCTTGGGAGTATGCATTTTCTTTAACTGAGCATTCATTTTGAAATTTGGAAGTCGCATATATTTTTCGTATTTTAAATCTGAATTTTTAGACCCGACCCGGACATATTTTGGAGTAAGTTTGTATTTGCCAAGTTCTCAAAACGGACTAATATTATATTCGTTATATATTTATAAAATATTATAATTCTCTTAACTAAAATATATATAACTAAATCATTATATACTAACAGTTTAGTTTTATAAATATATATATATATATATATATATATATATTATTTATTAACTTTCTCTTCTCTCTCTCTCTCCTGACGCTCTCTCTTTGTAAAAAATATTTATAATATTTCCTAAATCTAATTTTTTATTTAACAGACTATATCTCTCTCTCTTCCTCTCTCTCTCTCTCTCTTCTCTCTCTCTCTACCCCTCTCTCTATTCTACATAATAATTAATTAATTATTTTTTTCTTCGCCTGTGCCTACGTCTTCTTCCTTCTTCGCTCACGTTATTTTTCCGTCGCGAGAAACCCTAACCCAGCGCCTCCGTCGTCGCCTCCACCCTCGTCATTGTCGACTCCTCGACCACCACCTCAACCTCACCTCTCTCTCTTTCATCCTCCTCTTTTTCCTTCCCTGCACATCCACCGCACAAGGAACCCCGACACCCATCGCCTACACCGCCAGAACCACATCAACGACCGTACCCCGTCATCCTCATCACCACCTTCGAATCCTAACACCATCATCACCACCATCACCTACAACCCAACCCGAGCCAACCCTACACACCCGAGAACCCATTGCGGCCACCTCCTCTGTCGCCGTCGCCCTCATCGCCGACTGCCTCGTCTCAGCCCCTCGTCACCATCTCTGTCTCCTCACCTCATTTTCTCTTTCCTTCAACCCCTTTCTTCTCCCGAACCCACTGCAACCCTACAGCCACTTTGAACCCCTACCGCCCTGCCTGAAAATCATCGCCTGCACCTCGCCGTCAACGGCCCATCGTCGTCGACGACTCTCTCGTCTTCCTCTCTGAACCAAGAACACCAAACCATCCCCTCTCCTCTGTGTTCTTCTCTTTTTTCTTCCTCTTCTTCTTTCTTTCTCTTTTTTCCTTTTCTTGATTTGTTTTCCGGCCATCACCGGAGCCATGCCGCCGCTGACCATCCGGACGAACCATACCATCACCACAGTACCACTACAATTCCAAAATCATGCCATCACCACTTCCATGTCACGACCGTGTCGCGCCCAGACCATGCACCAGATCGTGTCCAGATCGCGACCAGACCACCATCAGATCGTGTCCAGATCGTGACCAGACCATGCACCAGATCGTGTCCAGATCGCGACCAGACCATGCACCAGATCGCGACTAGACCCAGTACCGTGTCATGACGTTTCACACACCGTATCGTGTCATATCGCACCAGGCCGCCTGCATATCGACCTTTGTTCTGAGGCAAGTAAAACTTGCTACATGCTATTGTATTATTTTATACATATTCAATTGCATCTCTAGATTATTTAGTACATATTAACATGATTTTAACATCCATAATTGTTATACTGTATTTAAGTAATGTTGAAACTATTCCTGAAATCCAAACTGATAACCGTGCATCTATATACCTTAATCTGTACCTGATTGCATTTCACATTTCCATGTTCCAGTTTATTGTTCTATTAGTACCCATGCTTGTTTTGTATACCCATGCTTATGCTAGTTTGATTATGAGCACCCACATGACATCTTGTGCATCCTGACACAACTTGTTACACCTATTACTTAACACGACATGGTACCGTGCAACTCTTGACATGACATGACACCTATATACATTACTTAACTTGACCTGATGTACCATGGCTTTACCTGTTACCTGATCTTGTATCTAATGCCAACAAACCTGACCTGTTGTCCGTACGGACCATTCCTGTTGTCTATCCAGACAAACCTGTACCTGCCTGATCCTGTGTTGGCATTAGCAATAGATTATTTAATACATGACTTGAACACATATAACTTGGGGGCATGGGGAAATCAACGATGAAACCTGACTTGTAATTCGACAGTTCACTACCTTTACTGATCAGTTTTAGAGGCTAGGCCAGCCTTGGGATGATACTGCTGACATCATCCATCGTTATCCACTACCTTTTAAGAGGCTAGGCCAGCCTTGGGATGATGCCATGGATATCATTCATCGTTACCCTTTTCCTTTTAGTGCCTAGCGGCATATCTCGGTTTCAGCCCGAGAATCTTCACCGTGATACCGAGCACGCACGGGATACTATTGAGTTACATCGATGATTCATCAACTTGATTTTAAAGACTTGAGAGTATTTAACCCAATAGACCGGTTTAGATTACTCACTGCACACTACCTTTCACTGCACTGATTTATATTGCTGTTACACCTGCTTTACTATTTATACTCATACCTGCATGTATTGCTACCCCTGTTTATAGTATTGCTTGATATTATGACTGTAACAACCGAGTCCAGTTTTACAAGTTTCAGTTATCGTATATATGGTGTGTGGTATTTATTTCATTTGTCTTGCTTGACTATTGCTAGTTATAAATTTACCCCGACATTTCTAATGCTGCATATAACAATTTAAGTCATCTAAAATAAATTAAAAATATTTGACATGGCCTGCTTGACATCCCTAACCCTGTGGTAGCGTCCTTGCATCGTGTTCTCGTCCCGTTCAGTGAAACGGATGTGTTTGGACGGCTACGCGCACGTACGTGCGTCCGTTCTTGAGGGTATGCTTTTTAATTATAAAATGCTTCATTTTAATTTTTGGAACCGGCCAATAATTTTCTTATTTCAAATTCAAATTTTTGGACCCGACCCGGGCACAATTCTGAAATATTTTGCATTTGCGCCAAATCCTATTTTCTAATATTTTTTTAAAAAAAAACCAACGAATATAAATTCCAACCCCAGAAAATATTTTCCAGTTTTCTTTAAAATCTTTTTAAATTTTTCCTAACTGTGCACCCTCAAATCTTTCTCTCTCTCTTTTCTTTTGGCCACGAGCCAATCATAACGCGTTTAAACCCCTGGGCCCCACATTTTCCTCTTCTCTCTCCTTTTCTCCTTCTGTTCTCGCTCTCTCTCTCCTTTCTCTATCTCCTTCTCTCTCTCCTCCCGATCCCTCCACTAAAATCCAAATTTCTCTCTCCGCACTGTTACTCTCTCTCGCTCGCTCCTCTCGCGAAATCTTCATCTCTCCTCTTCTCTCTCTCTCTTTCTCTTCTTCTTTTATATTCCTTCCTCCTCGTCTCAAAGAAAATCAATAGAACCCACCGCCCTGAGACCCTAGCCGCCTCGTCGTCCATCGCCGTAGCCCCAACGCCGACGCCGTCATCGCAGAACTCGTCGCCTCCTCGCCCTCGTCACCTCCAAATCCTCTTCTTCCTCTTCCGTGCACCCTACACCTACAGCCGCGGCCCCTGCACGCTGCACCGCCGGATCTGTCGCCGCCTGAGACCTCGCTTCCATGCCCCGGCCTTCGTGCAACCCGGTGAGCACTACCTATCCCTCTTCTTTCTTCTTTACTTCTCCTTCTTTGTTCACCTCTTTTACATAATGTTTTGTTGAATTGCCGGGCCTTTTGCAGTTCGTGCATCGGAGCTCCGTCGACGTGGTCGACGATCGCAACCCCTCTACAGATCATAGTAAGCACCCTTCTCTAGCCTCCTTCTCTCCTTTAGTCTTAATCTTCTCTTCTTCTTTATTTCTTGCATGCTTGCATATTTACTGTTCACTGTTGCCGTGTTTGGCGAGAATCCGACCGTGCCGGCGACGTTTCCCGACGATCCAGCGAGGAACTCTGACCCGTGTGGTTCTACTGTTTGTCGTGCGGACTTATTCCGTGCACCGTGCGCGCGTCGTGACTTTTCCCTGCCGACGCGTAACGTTCCGTTTTCCGTTTCGCGACCCGTCGAGGCAAGTGAAACTTGCTACATGCTATTTTAAACTATTCATATACTAAATTAATTATTTCCTGTTAAATCCCTAATTAGAATTGATAGAAATGGATTTCAAGTTAACCGTATAAGGTTCCGTTACACATTTTATGATTCCGAACGTGAAACTTAATCTTGCATCTGATTATTTACATCTAACAATCACCTGTACATGTTAGATTACATTGTTTATTGCTATGATGCCCTTTTTCCAGTTTAGCCTATTAGACATCCATGTGTAACTTTAACCGGTCTAATTGCAACTGCATTCACTAAACAGATTATACATGTAGTCGCATCCATAGTTATTAACCTGTTTCAGCACTTACATCTATCATGCTGCATTCACCTTATGCTGACACTGTCTGTTAAACACAATTGATAACTGTACAGCTAAATAAATAAAATCTGCTTATTGCTTAACTCCTTGCTTAGATCATGTTGTTGATAACCATGCTTGATTATTATAACCCTGATTATGCTAGCTGATTATGAGCACACCCATGATGTCGTTTACACCTTGACATGACTTGCTACACACATATTGATTGACCCGACATGGTACCATACACTACTTGACTTGACCTGATGTACCATGGCTTGACCCGTTACCTGATCTTGTGTCTAATGCCAACAAACCTGACATGTAGTCCTCACGGACCATTCCTGTTGTCTATCCAGACAAACCTGCTCCTACCTGATCCTGTGTTGGCATTAGTTCTTGATTACTGAATACCTGACTTGAACACTTATAACTTGGGGGTATGGGGAAATCAAAGGTGAAACCTGACTTGTAACTCAACAGTTCGATACCTGTTCTGATCAGTCTTACGGGTTAGGCCAGCCCCGGAGTGATGATGCTGACATTACTCGCCTGTACCTGCTACCTTTTACTGCATAGCGGCACGTCTCGGTTTCAGCCCGAGGGTCTGTAGACCGTGGTCCCGGGCATGCACGGGATACTATTGAGTTACATCGATGATTCATCAATTTGATTTCGAAGACTTTAGAGTAGAAAACCCAATAGAACAGTTTAGTTTATTCACTACACATTACCCTGTACTGCCTGATTTATATTACCGTTACACCTGTTTCATTCATGTTTATATATTGCATTGCTTGTTACTCTGTTACACTTTATTACTTGATGACATGATGTGCTGACGTCTGGGTTTTGCATGGCCCAGATTCTGTACCGTTGCTGCAGTCCGAGTAGGAGTGCTTCAGCCAGCAGGCTGAACTGTGAGTTCCAGTAGTAGCTAGTTCCTTTATTTTCTGCAGTTTATTCCTGATGTGAGCCCGCATTATGGGACGTACATTCCAGTTACTTGTATCGATTCTTTTGCTTCCGCACTTTTATTGTTTTGACTCATGTTATCTTGGCTTATGGACATGTTTTAGATAGTTTTATTTTTGTTCTTGATATCTCTACAGCCGTAATGTGACTGTGGATGGATACTTCCTACCCATAGGTAGCATGGTTGGCTATGTCACGTGCCCAATTTAGCGTACTCTGGGAAGCGGGGTGTGACATGGTTCTTTTGGTATTAGAGCCATAAGATAGTCGGGTTGATTCTTTTTGTAGTTGGGTATTGTACCCAATACACGAATCAGAATACCCGTGTTTAGGAAACATGTCCTGCCACCTTGCCATTTTACCGTTCTTGAATCAAGTTCTTCCTGATTATATCTTTTACGATGTGCAAACTTCCTTTGCATATCGACTCGAAAACCTGATTCCTTGTTATCTCTAGGACTTAGGCGACTTGGGTGGAGTTATGTAATTGTGGCTATGATACCGCGGCATAGTTACAATGCGGTACTCTATTTAAGTAACTTGGAGTTCTAGCCTTGATTCATATCCTTGATCTACATTTTGAATTTGTATCATACCAATCCTATTTGGTATCTTGGTTGTAGTATCATGGAAGCCAGAGACCGACAATCGTACCAGAGGTGTATGGATGACGCTACTTTGCTTGGAGTAATTCGTGACTTGCTTGAGGACCACAAGTAGTAGACCGAGCTGAAGCCGGCGTTTGCACTAAACCAAACGTCCGTACGTAAAAGTGTTCCGGTGAACAGACGCAGCGTAGCACCAATGAAGAAAACAATTGTGGCTGATCGGAAGAGGAGCGTGATTTGTAACTACTGCCATGTACACGGACATGTACAAAGAGATTACCGAAGGAAACGAGGACTCTGTTTGGTTTGTGGATCGGCGGATCACACTATCCATGTTTGTCCGTCGAAACTTCATAAGGAACAGAATGTTCGGAGGCCAGTGTTACCCAAGATAAGGGGAAGGATGCTGTGCGGCTTCTGCCAACGGCCGGGTCATTATCGAAAAGTTTGTCGTAAGAGGCTTGGACTTTGTCTGATTTGTGGATCAGAGGATCACACCATTGTTAATTGTCCGTCAAGGCTAAGATTGAAGGAGGTTACTCGGGAGGCACCGCAAGAGCAGCTTCCAGATCAGGAGCAGTTTATTCGGGGAGCTAATCAGGCTCAGACTTTTCCCTGATGGCTGAAGAGGCTAAACCTTCAGAGGAAGTCGCTTCAGGTACCCTATTTGTTCATGGTTTTCTCGCATTAGCGTTATTCAATTCTAGTGCGTTACATTGATTTATGCCGTCCAAGTTATAGCTACACACTCGATTACCTGCTCGACCCTGTCTAGTTTCTGGGACATACACACTGGGAATGGGAAAATCATATCTAGTAGGGAATGTAAGGATTGTACAGTTGTTGTTTGCGGACGGGAGCTTTTTGCAGATTTCTTGGTGATTAATACGGGCAGCTACGAAGTCGTCTTGGGAATGGATTTTCTTGGCACTTTCCACGCTCACATTGATTGTAGGAGCAAAGAAAGTAATTTTTCAGATTCCCGGACATCCCGAGTTTACCTTCACTGGAGGAAGCAGTTCTGTCGGGCCAGTCGAGTTTAGGGCTAGGCCGACAAATAATATTCTTGCATCAATGGAGGTTGATGAAAGCGAAGAGCCAGCTGTTGTTCGTGATTTTACGGACGTGTTTGAAGATATGTCGGGATTACCGCCGAAGCGAGACGTGGAGTTCGCAATTGATCTTATTCCCGGTGCAGCGCCAGTATCTAAAGCGTATTATCCAATGGCACCGGTGGAGTTGGAAGAAGTCAAGAAACAGGTCGCCGAACTGCTTGAGAAGGGTTGGATTCGAAGCAGTAACTCGCCTTGGGGAGCTCCAGTTCTTCTAGTTAAGAAGAAAGATGGCACGAGAAGAATGTGCATCGACTATCGAGAATTAAACCGGGTGACTATTAAGAACAAGTACCCGATCCCTCGCATTGGCGAACTTTTTGAGCAGCTTAGTGGCGCGAGGGTATTCTCGAAGCTGGATTTGCGATCCGGATATCATCAGGTCCGAGTGAAAGCAGAAGATATCTGCAAGACGGCGTTCTGAACTCGGTATGGACATTACGAGTACTTAGTGATGCCCTTCAGAGTAACGAATGCACCGGCGATATTCATAGACTTGATGAACCGAATCTTTTCACCATTCTTGGACCAGTTTATTGTGGTGTTCATTGATGATATTCTGGTGTACTCGAAGAGCTTTGCAGAGCACGCTGAGCATTTGAAGATCGCGTTACAGACGTTGAGACAAGAGAAGTTATATGCGAAGATGAGCAAGTGCGAGTTTTGGCTGGAGGAAGTAAAGTTTTTGGGGCATGTTGTGTCTGGCGATGGAATCGCCATCGATCCAGAAAAGATTGCAGCAGTTCGAGATTGGCCGATTCCAAAGAATGTTGCGGAGATAAGAAGTTTTTTTGGACTCGCCGGGTATTACAGAAGATTTGTGGAGAACTTTGCTCGTCTGGCGGAGCCGTTGACCAAGCTTACTCGCAAAGAGGTACCTTTTGTGTGGACGGATAGCTGTGCGTCAGCTTTTGAGACGCTAAAGCAGAAATTGATAACCGCCCCTATTCTGACCGTGCCAGACAATTCCGGAGGATTGGTGATTCACAGAGACACATCTGGGAAAGGATTGGGATGTGTTTTGATGCAGCATGGGAAGGTTGTAGCGTACGCATCAAAACAATTGAAGACCCATGAGAAGAATTACCCAACTCACGACTTGGAGCTTGCGGCTGTGATTTTCGCTTTGAAGATTTGGAGACACTACCTTTTGGGCGAAAGGGTCGAAGTTTTTACCGATCATAAGAGCTTGAAGTATGTGTTCACGCAGAAGGAGCTTAACTTGAGGCAGCGTAGATGGTTAGAGCTGATGGCTGATTACGATCTTGATCTTAAGTACCATCCGGGGAAGGTTAATGTCGTACCGGATGCGCTCAGTCGGTTACCAGCAATTCAGATGTTGACTACGCAGAAAGAATTCGTTGAAGACTTTCGAAGATTTGATTTGGAGGTTGTGCTACCGCATTCTTCGGGACAGTTAATGCAGCTGCAAGTACATTCGTCGTTGATCGAGAATATTAAAGCAGCGCAATCGCAGGATCCTAGATTGCAAAAGTTTTGAGAACAGGTTGAAGCCGGACTACGAACAGATTTATTGATTCACGAAGATGGTTCGTTGAGATATGGTAGCCGTTTAGGTGTGCCAAAGGGGGATATTCGTGAAGAACTTATGAAGGAGGCACACCATTCAGCTTATTCCGTACATCTAGGAGGCACAAAAATGTACCGAGATATTCGACAGCATTTCTGGTGGGAAGGTATGAAACGGGAGATTGCTCGCTTTGTGGCAAAGTGCTTGGTGTGTCAGCAAGTTAAGGCTGGACATCAAAGGGTTAATGGTTTATTGCAACCACTTCCGATTCCACAGTGGAAGTGGGAACATATAACCATGGATTTCGTGACAGCTCTACCGCGGAGTCCAAAAGGAAACAATGCAGTATGGGTGATTGTTGATCGTTTGACCAAGGCAGTTCATTTTATTCCTTTTCGGGTTGGTCAATCAACAGAAACTTTGGCGGAGCGGTACATGCAGGAGATTGTAAGATTGCATGGAGTACCGGTTAGTATCGTGTCCGATCATGACACTCGGTTCTTATCACACTTCTGGAGGAGTTTACAGGAAAGTTTGGAGACTCGATTGAAGTTTAGCACAGCTTATCATCCTCAAACTGATAGCCAGTCGGAGAGAACGATCCAAACTCTTAAAGATATGTTGAGAGCGTGCATGTTGGACTTCAAGGGTTCTTGGGAGGATCATCTACATTTGGTGGAGTTTTCTTACAACAACAGTTTCCAGGCAACTATTCAGATGGCTCCATTTGAAGCTTTGTATGGTCGCAATTATCGTTCACTTGTTTGTTGGGTGACGTCGGTGAACGAAGATTGTTGGACCGGATCTGGTTGTGCCGACAGTTGAGAAAGTTAACGCTATTCGGAATCTTATGAAAGCAGCTCAAGATAGACAGAAGAGTTGGGCAGATACGTCAAGAAGAACTCGAGAGTTCGCCGTGGGAGATTTGATGTTCTTGAAGATATCACCGACTAGAGGGGTGATTCGTTTTGGAAGTCGAGGAAAGCTCAGTCCTCGATTTGTTGGACCCTTTGAGATCTTGGAGCGTGTTGGTGAGGTAGCGTATTGTTTGGCGTTACTGCGGTCCTTGGCGAATGTGCACGATGTGTTTCACGTATCTCAACTCCGTAAGTATATTCAGGATGAAACGCATGTATTGGATCATTCGGAGCTGACGGTACGAGAAGATTTGACTTTTGAGGAGCGACCGGTTGAAATTGTGGATCGAAGGGAAAAGATTCTTAAGAGTAAGGTTATCCCTCTTGTACTTGTTTCTTAGGGTAATCGCTCGCATGGAGAGTCCACTTGGGAACGAGAAGATGAAATCCGGCAGAAGTTTCCTCATCTTTTCTTGTAGTTGTTTTCGTCTAACCTTTGTATTCTTGGAATTTCGAGGACGAAATTCTTTTGTGGTTGGGTATAATGTAACAACCGAGTCCAGCTTTAAAAGTTTCAGTTATCGTATATATGGTGTGTGGTATTTATTTCATTTGTCTTGCTTGACTATTGCTAGTTATAAATTTACCCCGACATTTCTAATGCTGCATATAACAATTTAAGTCATCTAAAATAAATTAAAAATATTTGACATGGCCTGCTTGACATCCCTAACCCTGTGGTAGCGTTCTTGCTTCGTGTTCTCGTCCCGTTCAGTGAAACGGACGTGTTTGGACGGCTACGCGCACGTACGTGCGTCCGTTCTTGGGGGTATGCTTTTTAATTATAAAATCCTTCATTTCAATTTTTGGAACCCACCAATAATTTTCTTATTTCAAATTCAAATTTTTGGACCCGACCCGGACGCAATTCTGAAATATTTTGCATTTGCGCCAAATCCTATTTTCTAATATTTTTTTTTAAAAAAAAACCAACGAATATAAATTCCAACCCCAGAAAATATTTTCCAGTTTTCTTTAAAGTCTTTTTACATTTTTCCTAACTGTGCACCCTCAAATCTTTCTCTCTCTCTTTTCTTTTAGCCGCGAGCCAATCATAACGCGTTTAAACCCCTGGGCCTCACATTTTCCTCTTCTCTCTCCTTTTCTCCTTCTGTTCTCGCTCTCTCTCTCCTTTCTCTCTCTCCTTCTCTCTCTCCTCTATCTCTCTCTCTCCCCTCCCGATCCCTCCACTAAAATCCAAATTTCTCTCTCCGCACTGTTACTCTCTCTCGCGAAATCTTCCTCTCACCTCTTTTCTTTCTCTCTCTCTCTCCCCGCGTCTTTCTCTCTCTCTCTTCTTCTTCTTTTAAATTCCTTCCTCCTCGTCTCAAAGAAAATCAACAGAACCCGCCTCCCCGAGACCCTAGCCGCCTCGTCGTCCACCGCCGTAGCCCCAACGCCGACGCCGTCATCACAGAACTCGTCGCCTCCTCGCCCTCGTCACCTCCAAATCCTCTTCTTCCTCTTCCGTGCACCCTACACCTACAGCCGCGGCCCCTGCATGCTGCACCGCCAGATCTGTCGCCGCCTGAGACATCGCCTCCGTGCCCCGGCCTTCGTGCAACCCGGTGAGCACTACCTATCCCTCTTCTTTCTTCTTTCCTTCTCCTTCTTTGTTCACCTCTTTTACAGAATGTTTTGTTGAATTGCCGAGCCTTTTGCAGTTCGTGCATCGGAGCTCCATCGACGTGGTCGACGATCGCAACCCTTCTACAGATCATAGTAAGCACCCTCCTCTAGCCTCCTTCTCTCCTTTAGTCTTAATCTTCTCTTCTTCTTTATTTCTTGCATGCTTGCATATTTACTGTTCACTGTTGCCGTGTTTGGCCAGAACCCGACCGTGCCGGCGACGTTTCCCGACGATCCAGCAAGGAACTCTGACCCGTGTGGTTCCACTGTTTATCGTGTGGACTTATTCCGTGCACCGTGCGCGCGTCGCGACTTTTCCCCGCCGACGCGTAACGTTCCGTTTTCCGTTTCGCGACCCGTCGAGGCAAGTGAAACTTGCTACATGCTATTTTAAACTATTCATATACTAAATTAATTATTTCCTGTTAAATCTCTAATTAGAATTGATAGAAATGGATTTCAAGTTAACCGTATAAGGTTCCGTTACACATTTTATGATTCCGAACGTGAAACTTAATCTTGCATCTGATTATTTACATCTAACAATCACCTGTACATGTTAGATTACATTGTTTATTGCTATGATGCCCTTTTTCCAGTTTAGCCTATTAGACATCCATGTGTAACTTTAACCAGTCTAATTGCAACTGCATTCACTAAACAGATTATACATGTAGTCGCATCCATAGTTATTAACCTGTTTCAGCATTTACATCTATCATGCTGCATTCACCTTATGCTGACACTGTCTGTTAAACACAATTGATAACTGTACAGCTAAATAAATAAAATCTGCTTATTGCTTAACTCCTTGCTTAGATCATGTTGTTGATAACCATGCTTGATTATTATAACCCTGATTATGCTAGCTGATTATGAGCACACCCATGATGTCGTTTACACCTTGACATGACTTGCTACACACATATTGATTGACCCGACATGGTACCATACACTACTTGACTTGACCTGATGTACCATGGCTTGACCCGTTACCTGATCTTGTGTCTAATGCCAACAAACCTGACATGTAGTCCTCACGGACCGTTCCTGTTGTCTATCCAGACAAACCTGCTCTTACCTGATCCTGTGTTGGCATTAGTTCTTGATTACTGAATACCTGACTTGAACACTTATAACTTGGGGGTATAGGGAAATCAAAGGTGAAACCTGACTTGTAACTCAACGGTTCGATACCTGTTCTGATCAGTCTTACGGGTTAGGCCAGCCCCGGAGTGATGATGCTGACATCACTCGCCTGTACCTGCTACCTTTTACTGCCTAGCGACACGTCTCGGTTTCAGCCCGAGGGTCTGTAGACCGTGGTCCCGGGCATGCACGGGATACTATTGAGTTACATCGATGATTCATCAATTTGATTTCGAAGACTTTAGAGTAGAAAACCCAATAGAACAGTTTAGTTTATTCACTACACATTACCCTGTACTGCCTGATTTATATTACCGTTACACCTGTTTCATTCATGTTTATATATTGCATTGCTTGTTACTCTGTTACACTTTATTACTTGATGACATGACGCGCTGACGTCTGGGTTTTGCATGGCCCAGATTCTGTACCGTTGCTGCAGTCCGAGTAGGAGTGCTTCAGCCAGCAGGCTGAACTGTGAGTTCCAGTAGTAGCTAGTTCTTTTATTTTCTGCAGTTTATTCCTGATGTGAGCCCGCATTATGGGACGTACATTCCAGTTACTTGTATCGATTCTTTTGCTTCCGCACTTTTATTGTTTTGACTCATGTTATCTTGGCTTATGGACATGTTTTAGATAGTTTTATTTTTGTTCTTGATATCTCTACAGCCGTAATGTGACTGTGGATGGATACTTCCTACCCATAGGTAGCATGGTTGGCTATGTCACGTGCCCAATTTAGCATACTCTGGGAAGCGGGGCGTGACAATGACGCACTGACGTTTGGATTTTGCATGGCCCAGATTTTCTACCTTTGTTGCAGACTAATCAGGAGTACTGCCGTTGTTAGGCCGAGCGGTGAGGATCCTGTTGGTATCCAGTTTACTTTCCAGGTGTTTTATCTATTGGACCCTTTGCTTCCGCATATTATATCTTTTTTGATTTATTTATTCTGGCTTATGGACATGTACTAGATAGTTTAGTTTACCTTCCTGTTCTTGATATCTCTACAGCCGTAATGTGACTGTGGAAGGATTTTCTCTATCCAAAGGTAGCATGGTTAGCTATGTCACGTGCCTATCTTAGTGTACTCTGGGAAGCGGGGCGTGACAAAAGCCCTCCTCTCAAGGCCACCGAGCAGCTTCCCTGCCTGGTCCATACCTAGCGGGCAGCTGCCTACCCTCTACGCTAAGGATCTAAAGCCCTCCTCTCGAGGCTGCCGAGCAGCTTCCCTGCCCGGTCCATCCCTAGCGGGTAGCTTCCTACCCCTCTACGCTAAGGATCTAAAACCCTCATCTCGAGGCCACCGAGCGGCTTCCCTACCCGGTCCATCCCTAGCAGGTAGCTTCCTACCCATCCACGCTAAGGATCTAAAGCACTCCTCTCAAAGACACCGAACAGCCTCCCTGTCCGGTCCATACCTAGCGGGTAGCTTACCCATCTACGCTAAGGATCTAAAGTCCTCCTCTCAAGACCACCGAGCAGTTTTCCTGTCCGGTCCATCCCTAGCGGGTAGCTTCCTACCCATCAATGCTAAAGATCTAAACCTTTCTTATAGAGGGCACCATGCAGATTTCTGCTTGGCTAATCTCCGAGGAGTAGATTCCTACCCTACGAAGACATGGATCTAGGACCCTCATTAAGGAAGAATCAGTTATGGCCGACCTATTCTAACTTGGCTGATCTTCTACTCATGCTAAAACAGGTGGTCGTCATCTCAACTCCGAAGTATGGACTGATACCGACCTTCCTGGCCTTGGGATATCTTTTGATTCATCCTAAATGAACGATCGCCACCCTGACTCCGGGGAGCGGAAGGGTACCGTAACGACCTTCCTGCACTTGGCTATTATTCGACTTACACTCGACGCGCGATCGTCGTCTAAAAAGCCTGGCATAGTCTTACGACCTAACTCTCGCGGGAGGAGAAGATCGACGAGCTAAAATACTCACGCAGAAGACAAACATTTATGCAGAGGAAAATAAGCTCAGCTTTATTTTTATTTCAAATTTGTGCAAGGTATTTTGGGCTCCTCGGCCTGGCAAAAATGCCCGTAGGCTCACAAAATTTTAAAAACAAAAACAAAAACTCCCAAGGGAAGATAGCTCAGGCCGTGGGCTCTGCCGGGATTTCACCCTGCTCGACACCGCCCTCGGGGGTCGGGGCTTCGGTCTCTTGGACTGCTTCACCCTTTGCGACCACCTTGATACCCACTCCCTGCGGCACGTCCTCGAAGAGCGGGTACTTAGCACGGAACTCACCGTCGGCAAACTCTGGCATTGACGCCTTGACAATGTCGAGGGCCTCGTGCCAAACGATGGCCGAGGCTTCGGCGGGGTCGGCGTAGAACTGGTCAGACACCTTATACCTCTCCACGGACTTCACCGCTCGGACCTCTCGCCGCATCGAGCGCCACCCTAGCATCCTTCCTGCTGGCATCCTTCGACTTCTTCATTGTGTTATAGAGATTGCAAACCTCCTCCAACTTAGCCTGGATGGCCCGATTAGATTAACTCAGAAGTCGGTGAGACTCATTATACTTGGAATTCGTCAGCTCCTCGGCGACCACTCGAGCTTCGAGGGTGTCTATCTTCTCCTCCGCCTGCTGCAAATGAAGGCGCAGATCCTCCTCCCGTGTCACGCCCCGCTTCCCAGAGTGCGCTAAGATCGGCATGTGACAAAGCCAACCATGCTACCTATGGCTAGGAAACATCCCTCCACAGTCACATTACGGCTGTCTACAGATATCAAGAACAGGAAAAATAAAAGAAACTATCTAGTACATGTCCATGAGCCAGAATAAACGAGTCAAGAAATAATATACGGAAGCAATAAATCCAAAGAGCAAAACATCTGGAAAGTAAAATATAACTAAACTGGATACTAACTGGATCATCACTGCTCGGCCTAACGGCGGAAATACTCATGATCAGCCTGCGACAGAGGTAGAGGATCTGGGCCATGCAAAACCCAGACGTCGGTGCGTCATAATATCAATAATTCTAAGCAAGCAGGATGTGATGAAATATGCAGGCATGAGGTATAAACAGTAACAGTAACATGAATATAGATCAGTGGACATAATATATGTAGGTGAAGTGCAGTGAGTAGTCTAAACTGTGACATAGGGTTATCTACTCTAAAGTCATTCGAAATCAATTAATGTAATCCCTATCGTAACCCATCGGTCTACGCCCCGTTCAACCCCACGGGACCACGGTAACAAGATATGATAGACTGTAAGTCTATGTCCCGTTCAACCCCACGGGACCACGGTAACATGATGTAATAGACCATGAGTCTATGTCCCGTTCAACCCCACGGGACCACGGTAACAAGATGTAATAGCCCTTTGAGTTACGTTCGGATACATTCTTGATTTCTCCATACCCCCAAGGTTATGTGTGTAAGTCAAGTATTGATAAATCTGAGACTAATGCCAACACAGGATCAAGCAGGTACAGGTTTGTCTGTATAGACAACAGGAAATGTCCGTGGGGAAAACAGGTCAAGATTGTCGGCATTAGTAACAAGAACAGGTAATATGTCACGATGTGGTATATCAGGTCATGTCAGGTAGTGTACATGGATCAAATCATGTCAAGCAGTGCACATGTATCAAGTCATGTCAGTAGTAGTGTATCAGGTCGTGTCAGGTGGTGCACAAGTATCAAGTGGGTGCTCATAATCAAATTGTAATAAGTATGGGTAAACAAAACAAGTATGGGGTACTAATGTAACAATAAAATGGAATAATGTGATATGGTATGCAAATAAATATAAATTCAAAGATATGGATGCACAATTATCGATTAGGGTTACATTTATAGTTCCAATACTAATTAGGATGCTCTTTATTAAACATGGGATGTTAATATCATAGTGTTATGTATTAATATGATCTATGGATGCAGTTATATATATTCTAAATGAAATGGATGCAAACGGGTATCCGAAAAGTTATAAAACTATAAAATGGTAATGTGGGATGTATAACTAAGCAATATGTGATGTAAATATTGATATGGATGCAGTATATTATAATCTAGTATGTAACACGATAGGTTTTCATGACATAGATCTGAAATGATATGAATGGATGCAAACGGAACATCGAAAAACTATAATATGAAACATGGGGTACTAGATTTAAAACACAGGTATGATATTTATTTAAATAGGTATATAATCAATTACATAGCATGTTGCAAGATTAACTTGCCTCGATGGATCACGCGACGGATACGCACGGCAACGTCCAATGTCGGTAAAAGTTGCAATGTACACACGGCGCATACGGGACTGAACCAAGCAATGCAGGAACGGACCACACTGGATAGGGATGTCCACCGGGTCTCCCGGATCGGCGGCGGCGAGCACGGCTCCGGCGATCATCGGAACCACGGATTCAAGAAAGCAAGAAGAGAAGAAAACAAGAAGAAGAAAGAGAAGGAAGAAGAATAAGAAGTTGGTGTTTTGGGTTTGGTGTTTGGGAACTGAGGTTGACAAGAACATAGGGGTGATGACGACAAGGTCGTCGAAGGCGATGATGCAAGCGGGGTTTTCCGGTGAGGCCGTGGGCTGCGAGCGAGGCAGTCGGGGTTCTTGGGTTTTGGGCTCGGGATCTTAGGGAGAAGGAGAGAGGAAGGTGAGGAGGTGGTTGTGGAGAGGAGAGGCCGACGAGGTGGTCGGCGGTGAGGGATGAGGCAAGGTCAGGTTGTGCAGTCATGGGCGAAGGTGGTGTCGGGTGGTGATGATTTGAAGAGAGGGGAGAGAAGGTGAGGTGGTCGAGGGAGGTGGAGACAAGGCCGACGAGGGGTGAGGTGATGGTGGAGGTCGAGAAGGTCGCAGTCGGTAAGATGGCTGCGCATGGCGATGATGGGTGAAGGCGAAGAGGTCGGGTGAGGCATAGGGTCGTGGGGTCATGGGTTCATCGCGAGAGGAGTCATGGGGAGAGGAGATAAGGTCGGGGAGATGGGTGAGGGGAAGACGACGAGAATGAAGGCTAGGCGGCGGTGGTTGAGTAGGGGAGATGGCTGCAGATGATGTCTCGGCTACGAAGGTCGAGGAAAGAGGTATCCATGGTGATGGGTTCTTGGCCCCGGTTGAAAAGAGAGAAAGATGGTGATGACGATGAGGGTGAGTCGGTGAAGGAAAGATGAGAATGGGTTAGGGTTAGAGTTTGCGATGGATTCGTCGTCGCGGGGTTAAAATAAGAAGAAGAAAGAAAAAGAGAAGGGAGGTGAGGCTAGAGGAGAGAAGGAAGGTGAGGGGAATCGAGAAACAGTGAATGCGAGAGCTATGAGAAAGAGAGGGAAGAGAGAGAAAGGGGGAGAGAGAGAGAGAGATCGAGCGGAGAGAGAGAACGGTGAGAAGAGATAATATTGGCATTTTGTGGGGGGAGAGAGAAGAAAGAAAAGAAGAGAGAGGAGAGAGGGAGAGAGGCTGAGAGAGAGCTCTGTGAGGTGGGGACTACTGGGTCAGAAAAGAGAGAGAAGGAAAGAGAGAGAGAGTTTGTTAAACTGTTTTGATTTTACTTTTAAAAAAATATTTTAGTTGGTTAAATAAATTTAAAAGATGTTAAAATTTAAACTGTCGAATAAAGATATTAAATTAAATAAATTCGAATTTTGGCGGGATACAAAAATATTCCAAAACACGCCCGGGTTGGGTCTAAAATTTTAGTTTTAAATTATGAAAAATATATGCGACGACCAAATTTCAAAATGAATGCTCAGGTAACGAAAATGCATACCCCTAAAATTGGATGCACGTACGTGCGCGTAGCCGTCCAAACACGTCTGTTTTACTGAACGGGACGAAAACAAGATGCGCGGATGCTACCACGAGGTTAGGGGTATCATGCAGGCCATGAAATGTAATTTTAAAATTTTTTCTGTGACTTAAAATGTTACATGGTAAAAGATGCAATGTCAGATAAAATGCCAGTATGTACTAAACATGAAAATGCACAGTCTACGTAACAAGTCAGGGTAATTTATAAATATGAATCAAACAGGTTCAAGCAAGCGGGTCGGGTCGAATGCAAAGTAAAATGTAAAATACCATTCGTACCCAAATTGCGATAAATCAAGAAATACCACAAATAAGAAAATATGAGAACTGGAATTCGTATAAATGAACTTGGTTGTTACATTATACCCAACTACAAAAAGAATTTCGTCCTCGAAATTCCAAGAACAAGAAAGGATAAACAATTCAGAAACTATATGAATAGATGTGGAAACTTCTGTCGGATTTCATCTTCGCGTTCCCAAGTTTATTCTGCATGCGAACGATTTCCCCAAGAAACAAGTACGAGAGGGATAACCTTGTTCTTAAAAACATTTTCTCTTCAATCAACAATCGACATCGGTCGTTCCTCAAAGGTCAAATCCTCTCTTACAGTCAGCTTCGAATGATCTAGCACGTGTGTTTCATCTAGAACATACCTACAGAGTTGAGATATATGAAACACGTCATGAACATTCGCCAAAGATTGTGGTAAAGCCAATCGGTAAGCCACTTCTCCAACATGCTCCAAAATCTCGAAAGGCCCCACGAATCAAGGACTAAGCTTGACTCGACTCCCAAAACAAATCACTCCTCTAGTCGGTGATATCCTCAAGAATACCAGATCACCAACAGCGAACTCTAGAGGTCTTCTCGATGGATCGGCCCAACTCTTCTACCGATCTTGTGCTGCCTTCATATAATTCCGGATAGTATTAACTTTCTCCATGGTTTGCACGATCAAATCCGGTCCCAACAATCTTCGTTCTCCAACATCGTCCCAACAAACATGTGAGCGACACTTGCGACCATACAATACTTCGAATGGAGCCATCTGAATAGTCGCCTGAAAGCTGTTGTTGTACGAAAACTCCACCAAGTGTAGATGATCTCTCAACATATCTTCAAGGGTTTGGATTGTTCTCTCCGACTGGCCATCTGTCTGAGGATGATAAGTTGTGCTAAACTTCAATCGCGTCCCCAAACTTTCCTGTAAACTCCTCCAGAAGTGCGATAAGAATCGGGTGTCACGGTCGGACACGATGCTCACAGGTACTCCATGCAATCTCACAATCTCCTGCATGTACCGTTCTGCTAACGTTTCCGTTGACTGACCAACTCGAAATGGTATGAAATGAGCTGCCTTGGTCAATTGATCAACAATCACCCAAACTGCATTGTTGCCCTTTGGACTCCGCGGTAAAGCTGCCACGAAGTCCATGGTTATATGTTCCCACTTCCATTGAGGAATCGGAAGTGGTTGCAATAAACCAGCAACCCGTTGATGTTCAGACTTAACTTGCTGACACACCAAGCACTTCGCAACAAAGTGAGCAATCTCCCTTTTATGCCTTCCCACCAGAAATGTTGTCTTAGATCGCGGTACATCTTCGTGCCTCCTGGATGTACGGAATATGCGGAACTGTGCGCCTCCTTCATAACTTCTTCACGAATATCTTCTTTTGGCACACACAAACGGATACCATATCGCAACGAACCATCTTCATGAATCAACAAGTCCGTTCGAAGTCCAGCTTCAACCTGTTCTCGAAACTTTTGCAATCTAGGGTCCTGTAACTGCGCTGCTTTAATATTCTCGATCAACGACGATTGTGCTTGCAGCTGCATCAACTGTCCCGAAGAATACGGTAGCACAACCTCCAAATCGAATCTCCGAAAGTCTTCAATAAGTTCCTTCTGTGCAGTCAACATCCGAATTGCTGGCAACCGACTAAGCGCATCCGGCACAACATTAACTTTCCCCGATGATACTTAAGATCAAGATCGTAGTCAGCCATCAGCTCCAACCATCTACGCTGCCTCATATTAAGCTCCTTCTGTGTGAACACATACTTCAGGATTTTGTGATCGGTGAATACTTCGACCCTTTCGCCCAATAAGTAGTGTCTCCAAATTTTCAAAGCGAAAATCACAGTTGCTAGTTTCAATTCATGAGTTGGGTAATTCTTCTCATGGGTCTTCAACTGTCTCGATGCGTAAGCTATAACCTTCCCATGCTGCATCAAAACACATCCCAATCCTTTCCCAGATGCGTCGCTATGAATCACCAATTCTCCGGAACTGTCTGGCACGGTTAAAATAGGAGCGGTTATCAGTCTCTGCTTCAACGCCTCAAAAGCCGACGCACACTTATCCG
The DNA here is from genome assembly GCA_030015575.1 of Agapanthus africanus. Taxonomy (NCBI): domain Eukaryota; kingdom Viridiplantae; phylum Streptophyta; class Magnoliopsida; order Asparagales; family Amaryllidaceae; genus Agapanthus; species Agapanthus africanus. The sequence goes on along the minus strand of CM057345.1, from coordinate 570,673,193 downwards.
TCCACACAAATGGTATCTCCTTGCGCATAAGTTTGGTCAAAGGCTCAGCCAAACGAGCAAAATTCTCCACGAACCTTCTGTAATACCCGGCAAGTCCAAGAAAGCTTCTGATCTCTGCAACGTTCTTCGGAATCGGCCAATCTCGAACTGCTGCAATCTTTTTGGGATCAACGGCGATTCTATCTCCGGACACGACATGCCCCAAAAACTTCACTTCTTCAAGCCAAAACCCACACTTGCTCATCTATGCATACAATCTTTCTTGCCTCAATGTCTGCAGTGCGATCTTCAAGTGTTCTGCATGCTCTTCAATACTCTTTGAGTAGACCGGAATATCATCAATGAACACCACTATAAACTAGTCCAAGAATGGTGAAAAGATTCGGTTCATCAAGTCCATAAATATCGCCGGTGCATTCGTTACTCCGAAGGGCATCACTAAATACTCGTAATGTCCATACCGAGTTCGGAACGCAGTCTTGCAAATATCTTCTGATTTAACTCGGACCTGATGATATCCGGATCGCAAATCCAGCTTCGAGAATACCCTTGCGCCACTAAGCTGCTCGAATAATTCACCAATGCGAGAGATCGGGTACTTGTTCTTAATGGTCACCCGGTTTAATTCTCAATAATTGATGCACATCCTCCTTGTGCCATCTTTCTTCTTTACTAGAAGAACTGGAGCTCCCCAAGGTGAATTACTGCTGCGAATCCAACCCTTCTCAAGTAATTCAGCAACCTGCTTCTTGACTTCTTCCAACTCCACTGGTGTCATTGGATAGTACGCCTTAGAGATTGGCGCTGAACCAGGAATAAGATCGATTGCGAACTCCACATCTCGTTTTGGCGGTAAATCCGAGATGTCCTCGAACACGTCCATAAACTCTCGAACTACAGCCGGTGCTTCCTCCTAGTCAACTTCCATTGATGAAAGAACATTGTTTGTCGGCCTAGCCCTAAACTCGACTGGCCCGACAGAACTGCTACCTCCAGCAAAAACAAACTCCGGATGTCCAGGAATCTGGAAACTTACTTTCTTTGCTCTATAATCAATGTGAGCATGGAAAGTGCCGAGAAAATTCATTCCCAAGACAACATCATAACTGCCAGTATCGATCACCAAGAAATCTGCAAAACATGAACTGGTAAGCAATGAAACCGAGAGAAGCAAGGAAATTTCACGACCATGAATCAAGGAAATGAATCAAGACTAGGAATCCAAGTTACTTAAATAGAGTACCGCATTGTAACCATGCTGCAGTTCATAGTTACAATCACATAACTCCGTTCAAGTCGCCCAAATTCTAATATCAGAATCAAAGGAACAGGGAGAAACAATAGGGAACCAAAGGTTCCAAGCCGAGATGCAAAGCGGTTTGCATATCGTCAAGGTAAGATCGAGAGAGAGATATGATTCAAGAATCACGATAACAATGTGGCAGAACATGTTCCTAATCACGAGTATTCTGATTCGTGTATTGGGTACAATACCCAACTACAAAAGAATCAAACTCGATTATCCTAAATCCCATGGCTCTGATACCAAACAAACCCTGTCACGCCCCGCTTCCCAGAGTGCGCTAAGATCGGCACGTGACAGAGCCAACCATGCTACCTGTGGCTAGGAAACATCCCTCCACAGTCACATTACGGCTGTCTACAGATATCAAGAACAGGAAAAATAAAAGAAACTATCTAGTACATGTCCATGAGCCAGAATAAACGAGTCAAGAAATAATATGCGGAAGCAATAAATCCAAAGAGCAAAACATCTGGAAAGTAAAATATAACTAAACTGGATACTAACTGAATCATCACTGCTCGGCCTAACGGCGGAAATACTCCTGATCAGCCTGCGACAGAGGTAGAGGATCTGGGCCATGCAAAACCCAGACGTCGGTGCGTCATAATATCAATAATTCTAAGCAAGCAGGGTATGATGAAATATGCAGGCATGAGGTATAAACAGTAACAATAACATGAATATAGATCAGTGGACAGAATATATGTAGGTGAAGTGCAGTGAGTAGTCTAAACTGTGACATAGGGTTATCTACTCTAAAGTCATTCGAAATCAATTAATGTAATTCTCATCATAACCCATCGGTCTACGCCCCGTTCAACCCCACGAGACCACGGTAACAAGATATGATAGACTGTAAGTCTATGTCCCATTCAACCCCACAGGACCACGGTAACACGATGTAATAGACTGTGAGTCTATGTCCCGTTCAACCCCACGGGACCACGGTAACAAGATTGTTCCCCTCCGAATACAGAGACGCCACCGCGTAGGTTCGTCTTGCCTGATATTCGGGGCAGATGCTAATTGGTTCTATCCGTCCACCTCTCCGAAGATGCCAAGTTGATTTATGGCACCGTATATCGAAAGTTTAAACGGATGCGGCCGATGTAGCACACTTCGTCAGATTCCCCCTCGTTTGAGGGGTTTTTTGATTGTGGGGATGCCCTTCCCTGCAGGCGCAAGCCCCTGCAGTTAATTACGCTACCGTATCGCGGTAACAACTTTCTCCTTCTCCAGATGGTCACTTCGTGTCGTGGGTATTTATTTTGTTTGCGGTTGCCCATGGATTGTATACGGAGACTAATTTATGTCGTCGCCCGTAGGGCGTGGACTAGTCCAAATCCTTATCTTTCTTAGATTTGGGTTTGGGGGGTTGGGTTTAAAGATACGTTAGCCTCTTTTGAGACTAAGATCAACTTAAACGTTTGTTAAGGATACGTTAGTCCCATTTTAGACTAAGATCAACTTAACGGGATCGTTTAGATCCAACAAGAGAGCAATTGAGCTCTATTGTTTAGTTTAGTGACATTGTGGTCGATTAGTTTAAGGACATTACGGTCCATTATTAGTTTAAGAACATCTCGGTCCAACGTTAGTGTAAAGACATCACGGTCGAGGTTAAGGACATCATAGTCCATGAGTTTAATGACCCCATAGTCCGATGTTAGTTTAAAAACATCACAGTCAAGGTTAAGGACATCATAGTCCATAGGTTTAAGGACCCCACAGTCCAATGTTAGTTTAAAGACATCACGGTCGAGGTTAAGGACATCATAGTCCATGGGTTTAAGGACCCCATAGTCCAATGTTAGTTTAAAGACATCACGGTCGAGGTTAAGGACATCATAGTCCATGGGTTTAAGGACCCCACAGTCCGGTGTTAGTTTAAAGACATCACGGTCGAGGTTAAGGACATCATAGTCCATGGGTTTAAGGATCCCACAGTCCGGTGTTAGTTTAAAGATATCACGGTCGAGGTTAAGGACATCATAGTCCATGGGTTTAAGGACCCCACAGTCCGATGTTAGTTTAAAGACATCACGGTCGAGGTTAAGGACATCATAGTCCATGGGTTTAAAGACCCTACAGTCCGATGTTAGTTTAAAGACATCACGGTCGAGATTAAGGACATCATAGTCCATGAAATGTGTGGTTGTCGGGACCCGTCACCTCTCTGAAGACGTTGAAGGATTACAACGACAAATATCAAAGGAGTGAAGAGATGTACCCTTGAACCAAGGTAGATTAAATGATCTGTAGCCCAATTTTGGAACCAAGACCAATTAATTATATTGTGAGCCCATTGGCTCAGTTAAGTCTGGATTGAGAACTTATGGCCAACTTGGGCTAAGTCCAACTGAATTTGACCCTTTATTGGACTGCTTGACATTTGTCTGGTTTTAGTCCATATTATTTTCATCTTTGATTTCCTCAATTTTGAGATTCAATTGAAGGAGAGGCTTTGCCTCTGGAAAATTAGCCAGATTGGCCAAAAATAGTGTTTAGACAATAGGGAGCAGCGGTGTTAAACACTAGAAATAAAGCTTTCAGATTAGTGTTAAACACTAGAGAATAATAGTGTTAAACACTGGAAAGTAAGATTCTCAAATTAGTGTTAAACACTAAAAGATGATCAGTGTTGAACACTGGGAATAGGATTTTCGAATTAGTGTTAAACACTAGCAGATAATCAGTGTTAAACACTAGAAATAAGACTCTCAAATTAGTGTTAAACACTAAAAGATGATCAGTGTTAGACACTGGGGACAAAGCTCTTGAATTAGTGTTTAAAATACTAAAAGAAAAGTCACGTGGGGACATGTGAGGGTGTCCAAAGGTGGGGCCAGATCTCCTTTTCTTCGTTCTGCAAGTAAGCGTTAAACACTTTTTATGTTTTCTTTGGAGTATCACGTGCTGACACGTGAGGAGGATTAGTGCGCTGATTGTTAGAGCGTCAGCCAAGGGGTCACGTGGGAACACGTGAGAGCGCCCAAGACTTTTATTTCTTTTACTTTTTCTTTCTGTGTTCCGGGAGTTACGTGGAGCACGTGAGGCATTGCCTCTGAGTTTTTTCCTCCTTATTTCTGTGGGTCTTTACAGGGGTCACGTGGGGCACGTGACCCTGGTTCTTTGCCTGTTTGAAGATCTGTTTATCCTTTTTAAGAATTAAATTCTTCATAGGGTTAAACCCTAGCAATAACTTTAGAGGAATTAAATTCCTATTTTCTTTTGAAGAATTATATTCTTAGATAGGGTTAAACCCTAATTTTCCTTCTGTGGGAATTAAACTCCCATATATGTAAGGAATCAAGTTCTGGCATAGGGTAAAACCCTAATTTTATTTTAAGAGGAATTAAATTCCTGTGAGCTTGAGAGAATCAAATTCTCAATTAGGGTTAAACCCTAGTTCTGTCCATCTTGAAGGAATTAAATTCCTATAATTTTGAAGAATTGAATTCTCATATAGGGTTAAACCCTAATTTTATCTTGGAGGAATTAAATTCCTATAACTTTGTGGGATTTAAATTCTCAAAACTCAATTCCTCCTCTATGTTTTAGATCTGCATGGCAGGATCTCGACCCGATAAGAATTAAATTCTCAACCTATGGGGAGATGTGCATTTTGCAGATCTTCAACCAGAGAAAGAACTAAGTTCTTTTTTTTATAGAAGAGGTAAACTCTTAGATTGAGAATTAAATTCTCTTTTTATTGAAGTTTTGATCCCCTTTCTTTTTTTACCTAGGGTTTTTCTTTGTAGAGAATTAAATTCTCCTCTCTTTTCTCTCTGAATTTTCAAGATTCCAAAGCTCTATATCCCTCTCCCTTCTTTTGGCTCCTATTTATAGGAGAAGGAAAAAAATCAATCTGTTTAGTAAATCTTTCATTGGAAGATTTGATTTGTTTTCATCATTAATCCGGGCCTTAGATTATTAGGTGAATTTTATTCACCGTTGGATTTTAAATCCAAAGATATTCCTTTTGTTATTTTCGGTGAGATTTAGGAGAAATCTTTCCTTGTCTAAGATTTTTTCCATAAATTGGTGATTTTGAATCACCCTTGGATCTTTAATCCAACAGTCTCCATAATCCTTTTTCATTTGGAAAGATTTAGAAGCTTTTAGAATTTAATTTTATTAAACTGTAAGGCTTTCGAAGCCAGTCACGTGCTGACACGTGACCCTTGGCCACGTGTGAGCACGTGACCTCCAATTGAGTCATCTTCTCAACGTTTATTTACGCTTCAGTTTTAACCATCACGTGTCAACACGTGACCATTGGTCACGTGTGAGCACGTGATGCCTCATTGAGGTATTTTCTTCAGCCATTTGTTTTTATTTCTGTTTTAACTATCACGTGTCAACACGTGACCATTGGTCACGTGTGAGCACGTGACCCCCAATTGGGTCCTTCTTCAGCCGTTTGCTTTTATTTTTGTTTTAACTATCACTTGTCAGCACGTGACCATTGATCACGTGTGAGCACGTGATACCTCATTTAGGTAATTCCTGATTTTTAATCAGGGAACAGTGCATAGCATATTTGCTCATAACTTTTGATCCCGGATGAATTATGTGGCCCATAATATATCAATCGAAGGATTTTTCGAGATACTTTCGATACCATCAGAATTTAACAGTTCCTCCTTCGGGAGTTTATCAAAATACATGCCGGAAGATACTGGTTCGCATTTTCTTAAGTGTATCGCTGCCATTTGATAACTTGGACTCTTTTGCGCAGAAATTTTTGGCGGGAACTAATGCCCCCCACTACTTTGCCCACGTAAGTATATACGTGGGTGAAGTAGTGCAGAGTAATGCATAGCGTATGAACAGTTTCGGGTTGGTATATAACTTTCAGAATCTTGATCTAAGAAGATAACGAGCGGACACAAGCGTCGTCATTTATCATTGACTCAAATCTCGACTCTTAAGAGATATAGTTCCAAACCCTCAACTCCATGAGCCGCACCCTTCTATTTCTTTATGTCTTACTCTGGCGTGAAGTAGTTTATACGCTCATGAGTAACTTCTCCATTTCAGTGGCATGTAGCTTTGCAAGTGTGGCTCATAGATGGTCCATCTTGACCTCTTTGCAGGGCGGTGATGGCTTAGGAGATAGGGGTAGGATCTGCCACCTAAGACTTTTCAACTTTACGAGCCGTGAGGGTCTCATAAAGACTTTTCTCCCTACGAGTCGTGAGGATCTCGTAGGTGTCTTTTCTCCTTAGGAATCGTGAGGATTCCTAAGTGTGTTTTCTCTTGAGAGTCGTAAGAATCTCACAAGAGAATTTTCCCGCTTATAAGTCGAAAGGACTCATAAGTGGTTGTTTCCCTCTTTGTCGATGTTCGACTTCGGAGAGTGTGACCCGTGAATAGTATGCAAGAGTCCATCTTGGAATGACTTGCAGGGCCCCAGTGCTTAGGAAACAGGTTTTTTAATCCCCATTGCCTAAGGATTTGCCTTACGAGTCGAGACGAATCGAGAAGTTCTCGCAAGGATGTCCTAACGTCATAGTTAACCTCTGCTCTTTACGACAAAGGTCTGTTAGGGTCTGTGGTACCAGGATTTTGTCCATCGTACCGTCGCGTTGGCTCATGTATCCCTCGATAGGCAATCTTACTGTTCGAGTAGCCTTGCGACTGTCGTGTCTCTGATCCCTTCAGGGGCTGGACAAGACGTCTTCAAGCAATCTTCTTTGGCAGTTTGACCGTCAGAAGAGCAAGCGCTAGGAATTTTGCCATGCCGCTTTTTACTTGAGGTTAGGCTCATTTTGAAGAGCCCCGATGAGTCATAACCACTCTGCGCTTGTGTGGGATGATCTTCGATAGTCTTTCAGGTTTTATATGAGTTGCCGTCAAGACCCTGAAGCTAGGAATTTGGCATTCGCTTTGTTTGCTGGCATTGCGTCTGCTGTATCGAGACGAATGTCGCGGTTGACCCTAGGTTGTTGGTGAAACGTCGAGGTTTGGAACTAGGGATTTTACCGTGGCTCCGTTTTTGTTGTCGCGTCTGAACCCTGCTGGAGGAAGAACGCTGTGGTGACATCTCGTTTGCTGTATCGAGACGAATGTAGAGGTAGTGATCACTCTATGCTGGTGTGAGATGATCTCCGATGGTCTTTCCGGTTTTATATGAGTTACCATCAAGACCCTGAAGCTAGGAATTTGGCCTTCGCTTCATTTGCTTTGGTGTGTCTGAATCCTGTTGGAGGAAGGATGCTGTAGTGACATTTCGTCTGTTGTGTCGAGAAGAACGTCGAGGTGGTGACCACTTCATGTTGGTGTGAGATGATTTCCGATAGTCTTTCAGGTTTTATATGAGTTGCCGTCAAGACCCTGAAGCTAGGAATTTGGCCTTCGCTTCGTTTGTTTTGTCATGTCCGAATCCTGTTGGAGGAAGGACACTCTTATTGACATTGTGTCTGCTGTAACGAGACGAATGCTGAGGTGGAGTTGGGATTTTGCCGTCACTCCGCTTTACTGACCATGGGGTCTTTTGTTGACATTGCATCTACATCCTGCTGGACTGTGAAGGAACGCCGTTGTTGACATTGCGTCTGCTGTAACGAGACGAATGCTGAGGTGGAGTTGGGATTTTGCCGTCACTCCGCTTTGCTGACCATGCGGTCTTTTGTTGGCGTTGCATCTGCATCCTGCTGGACTGCAAAGGAACGTCGTTTGTGGACATTGCGTCTGCTGTAACGAGACGAATGCTGAGGTGGAGCTAGGATTTTGCCGTCACTCCGCATTGTTTCGACCATGGGGTCTTTCGTTGACATTGCATCTACATCCTGCTGGACTGCGAAGGAATGTCGTTGTTGACATTGCGTCTGCTGTAATGAGACGAATGCTGAGGTGGAGCTAGGATTTTGCCGTCACTCCGCTTTGCTGACCATGGGGTCTTTCGTTGATGTTGCATCTGCGTCCTGCTGGACTGCGAAGGAACTCCGTTGTTGACATTGCGTCTGCTGTAACGAGACGAATGCTAAGGTGGAGCCGGGATTTTGCCGTCAGTCCACTTTGCTGACCATGGGGTCTTTCGTTGATGTTGCATCTACATCCTGCTGGACTGCGAAGGAACGCAGTTGTTGACATTGCGTCTGTTGTAACGAGACGAATGCTGAGATGGTCTCTAGGTTGTCTATGAACCGTCGAGATTTGGCTTCACTTTCTGGTGGAGCCTGTTGGGAAGGTATGGTTCCTTCTTTGTTAGCGCCCCTGGATTGTATACAGGGATCGATATAATTTCACCCGTAGGGCATAAATTTCATTTTTATTTCTATTTTATTTCTTTCCGCGATGCTCTATCATTTCAGCTTTTTATATCACGAAGACCGCGATTGCCCAATCATTTCGGCTATTTTTCGCGGTGCCCAATCATTTTGGCTATATTTTTTTTACTCGCTGCTTTTTATTGCGAGTTGCCCAATCATTTCGGCTATTTTGCATGCATACATTTTTACTTGCTGATTTTATTTGCAAGTTGCCCCATCATTTCGGCTATTTCATATGCATGTATGGCTCGCTGGCTTCTTTGCTGCAAGCTTGAAATTAGACACCGATTTTGGCATCAGCATCGCTACAACTGGGATATTGCCAGGAGCGAATCATCATTTGCCTCCGTCGATGTCGAACAAAGGTGGCTTAGCAAACAGGGTTAAGATCCCGTCGACTAAGGCTTTTGACTTCATGAGCCGTAACGGTCTCATAAAGGTGTTTCTCCCTACGAGTCGTGAGGATCTCGTAGGTGCGTTTTCTCCTTAGGAATCGTGAGGATTCCTAAGGGCATGGTCTCTTATAAGTCGTAAGGATCTTACAAGAGTGCTTTCTCCTTATAAGTCGAGAGGACTCACAAGGGTTGTTCACCGTATGGACATATCCCTAGTCACGGATGGGACTTTGTTAGGTAAATGTTCATTCGTGCCCTTGGATTGTATACAAGGGTCAGCATTGAGCCGCTTGTAGGGCATCATCGGAGGTTGTAGGGGCTGCTTAAGAACAGGTTCAGGTTTCTGTAACTTAAGACTTTTGAATCTTATGAGCCGTGAGGGTCTCATAAGAGGGTTCTCCTTACGAGTCGTGAGGATCTCGTAAGTGTAATTTCTCCTTAGGAGTCGTGGGGATTCCTAAGTGTGTTGCTTCCTTTGTGAGTCGTAAGGATCTCACGCGGGTGGTTCCTCAGAGGACCTTGCAAGTGTCTTTTAACGAGGTTGCGCCCTTTCGGGTTTTCACAATTCTCGCCGGTAGCGCTGCTGTTTTTACTCACGGATCCCTTTCGAGTTTTCATCCGTGCCTATTTTGGTTATGGACATACCGTTTTTTTAACTACGTCGGCCTGAGGATGTCGCGGGTTGGTAGTAGTTTAACGACGTTTCGGTCATTTGCAAGTTTTAGGACATTGCGGTCCATCGTTAGTTTAAGGACGTTTCAGTTCGCCGCCAGTTTTAGGACATAGTGGTCCACCGTCGCCGTATTTGAAGAGAATCTCTAGTTTACTGATTTTTCGGTCTATGGGGCTTTCCCTATGAATGAGCATGATGCCCCCGGCATATCCATCTTTCTCGGAGTATGTGGTTGTGGCGGGCTCACCTTCCAGTTTTCGGACAGCACGAACTTGCCCTGTTGGTATTGGTCCTCAATCCAACCTTTGAAAATGAAGCAATCTTCGATTGGGTGGCTTACTGCTTGATGGTAAGGGCAGTAATTAGGATTGTTGAGATCGCCTGGCTGCAACGGACGTTTTGGATCCGGTAAATTTATGAGCCTGTTGCGCACTGCCAGCTCGAACAGTTTTCTCGTTTTATTCTGAGGAAACGAGTAAGGACGTCCTAGTCTTTCCTCAAGGGATGGGCGTGGACGCATATTGTTTTGACGGACAACTGGCTTTAAGTTGCTTGGCTGTTGTTGAGTATTGGCGATGAAAGTTGCTTTTCCTTTCCTCTTTCCATTCCGAGGATCCGTCTTTGAAGGAGATGGTCTATGACCCATTTGATCCATTTGGGTCAACTTGTCAATCAAGGCCTGAAAAGTAGTTGGCTTGAAGAACATCATGAATTGCGAGATGGTCGCTTGAGGGTCAAGGGTACCCACAAACATGCCTACCGCAGGTGCTTCTTCGATGCGTTGTTCGCACTTCGACCACAGGTTCCGCCATCGGATTGCATACTGAACCCACGTCTCGCCCGGCTTCACCCTGGCATTGATCAACGCCGTGATCGGGGTGCGCTCACTGGCGCTTGCAAATCTTTGTGTAAACAATAGTTCCATCTCCGCAAATGTTTTGACAGAGTCGTTAGGCAGCTCCGAATACCATTCGAAGGCCGTTTCCGCTAAGCTGCCGACGAATTGGCGAAGCAACAGTTTGTCATCGCCTCCAGTGTTGCCGCATAGGGCCCTGAATTGAGCGACATGCTGATGTGGATTCCCCGTCCCTTTATATACATGGAATTTAGGGATCGTATATCCCGGCGGGTAACTGATTTGGTCATACCAACCCGGATAGGGTCGTCCGGTCTTGACAATTTGGCCAGCCGCTTCATTCGCCTGGTAAGCTTGTATTTGCTGAGCTATATAGTCGTCTAGTGCGGCCTTGGAAATGGTTTCTTCCTTGGCTGCTGAATGAGCCGGAGGAGGATTAGATGTCTCCCCTTTATCGTCTTCAATAATGATTGGAGGGTCTTCAGCTGGAGGATCCAGCTGTAACATCATTCCTACCATGTCTTTGAAGAGAAGAGCCATTTGTTTTATATTGGCCGCTTGTTCTGCTGCTTCTCTGTCCTTCTTTTCGAGGACTCTGCGTAGGAAGTCAGCGTCAGTTTCTTATTCGTGACGCTGCTCTGATGATGCCTCCGGGCTTTCTTTTGGCCCGGTGAGTGCGGCCATTTGCGTTAGCATTTCTTGAAGCTTTTGTCGCTGCTCCTAAGTTTTTGTTACGGATCGGGTGAGCGGTCGGTGATCCGTCGAAGCGCGGCTATCCTTTTTCCCGGATGCCATATAGACAGTGTCCACTACCATGCCCCCAGACTTAGGGCGTTTAGATTCAGTGTCTTTGCGATTTGCCAAAGACGCAGGGATCTTTCCGACCTCCTTCTTTTGTAGGCGGTCAAAGTTGAGGGGGTCGTTGTAGTGGGCACCGAAGTAGCCGTCGCTTTTTGTGGCTTGACAGAGTAGTCCTTCTCCTGCTGAACCTTCATCTTTTTCTATCGGCGGAGATAGTCTTGATCCATCACGGAGTCTTGGACTTGACGCCAGACCTTGTAAATTTTAGAGGACGGCCGTTGAGGGGGCTGCTCCAGCTTCACCTTTGGGGCATTATCCGCAGGTGGAGGAGATCTTTTCAGCACAGCGGTCGAAGAGTTCTTGCGGACCTTCCTAAGTGGTTCAAAGTTGTTCCCAGTTGGAACAGCAGCATCAATTTCCGCCGTTGGAGTCAGCAGAGTCAGTCCAGGAGGAGAGTTGCCCCCAGCCTTCCTTACTCGGCGCCAGTGGCATATCCCTAGTAGAAGGAGTGTTGTCTCCTGAGGGTTTTCAGCGGATTACACCCACAAAATCCTATAATAAAAGAGAGATGGTGAAAGTTATATAAAGATAAGAACTATAAAAGAAAGAACTTGAAAATAAGTGTTTTCAACTGAACCAGCTTTTCAGTTGCTATGAGCCCTATCTTAATGGTCATGAAAAAATGTTAGAAATCGCATTATCCCTCAATAAAACATCGCTTTTAGTTTTCATTCCTACCTTTCTTCCAAACATTGTTCATATACCCGTACGTGTGTGAACTGGACATCCCTACACTCAGAGAATTCAATTCAAGCAATCATACTCTTGTCCATCTACCTTAGTACTTTTTAATAGATATTTAGATGGAATTGGCTCACACATTCTTCATACGACCGTTAATACTTCTTGAGGTACTAACCGACCGATTACTCATGTGCTTGCTAATTAGGTGTTTTTCCTCGTCTTGCAACACATAAGACTTAGCAGTGGCTCCCAAACCAGTTGGTCTAAGGCACTAGGTGATAAAGCACCCTCGCTATATTTTTTTATTACTGCCTCGGTGATAACAAAACCAGTGTTCATTTTTCTTTTCACCATTTTATCTTTTATTCTCCACTTTTATTTTCTTCATACTTTGGCTTTTAGACAAGAGCATTTCAAGGTATCCTCTACTATCCCGAGTTTTAAGATGTGTGTAAGTGCGTATAGTAGGGTATCAATGTTCAAATATTTGGCTTCCAGAATAGGAACTATTTTTCAGGCTTATTTTTATCCTCAGATTAGTAATTTCCTTCATCTTACTAACCCTTGGGACAACAGCTCATAACTACTTATTACTAGTTTCATTTAAGAAAACATCTAACTTTCTTGTTTTTCTTAAACTATTCCTATCTTTTAAATATAATTTTTTTTCTTTCTACTCTTTTATTATCACAATTTTTTTGTGTGTGCTTATATATAGTATAATGCAAAATAAGGCGTAAATAAGCACAGGAGTGCTGAAAAACGACTTCTTGGGAGCTTCTTGCGATGGTACAGGAGCACTGAAGCTCGTTGGCGGGAGCATGGTCCCGAAGAATAGCCCAGTGGTGGCTTGAGTTACCTGCTCCACTGGCATAGTGAAAAGGGAGGCCGCTTGGGGCCCGTAGGTTACTCCTCCAGATGGGACAGAGCGAGAGTTGCTGTTGCAGTTAGTGCAGTTCGAAGCCATTGATTTCTTGAAGAGCTTGAATATTCTGCCCCCTTGCGTCGACCTTGGTCTTTGGCATGTGCCAGTTGTTTGAGGACCGATTCCGTCGGCAAGGCTGCTGCTTGGGGAGCCTGCCTGTGGACGACAGACATCCTCTAGGCTTCATCCATCGGCGTTGAGGCACCGAGGGTGGGAGGTGGGAGTATCGACCCAAAAAGAAGCCCGTTGATTTCTTGAAGAGCCGGATTGCAGAGATTTGACGCTGCAAGTGACCCATACTTGACTCTGCCCGATATGACAGAGCCTATGTTGCTAAGGTGGGAGCAAATGCCATTCTTCATAAAGACGAAATGCCGGCTTCAATATCCACTCCCCTAAGGGCAACCAAAAACATACACACCGCGATTATTTGATCGCGGGAAAAACACGACACACGAAGTGTAGAGTGGAAAGAGGAAAAGGTCCCACCGGGCGTGCCAGAATCTGTTCCCCTCCGAATACAGAGACGCAACCGCGTAGGTTCGTCTTGCCTGATATTCGGGGCAGATGCTAATTGGTGCTATCTGTCCACCTCTCCGAAGATGCCAAGTTGATTTATGGTACCGTATATCGAAGGTTTAAACGGATGCGGCCGATGTAGCAGACTTTGTTAGATTCTCCCTCGTTTGAGGGGTTTTTTGATTGTGGGGACGCCCTTCCCTGCAGGCGCAAGCCCCTGCAGTTAATTACGCTACCGTATCGCGGTAACAACTTTCTCCTTCTCCAGATGGTCACTTCGTGTCGTGGGTGTTTGTTTTGTTTGTGGTTGCCCGTGGATTGTATACGGAGACCAATTTATGTCGTCGCCTGTAGGGCGTGGACTAGTCCAAATCCGTATCTTTCTTAGATTTGGGTTTGGGGGTTGGGTTTAAGGATACGTTAGCCTCTTTTGAGACTAAGATCAACTTAAATGTTTGTTGAGGATACGTTAGTCCCATTTTAGACTAAGATCAACTTAACGGGATTGTTTAGATCCAACAAGAGAGCAATTGGACTCTATTGTTTAGTTTAGTGACATTGCGGTCGATTAGTTTAAGGACATTACGGTCCATTGTTAGTTTAAGGACATCTCGGTCCAACGTTAGTTTAAAGACATCACGGTCGAGGTTAAGGACATCATAGTCCATGAGTTTAAGGACCCCACAGTCCGATGTTAGTTTAAAGACATCACGGTCGAGGTTAAGGACATCATAGTCCATAGGTTTAAGGACCCCACAGTCTAATGTTAGTTTAAAGGCATCACGGTCGAGGTTAAGGATAGCATAGTCCATGGGTTTAAGGACCCCACAGTCCAATGTTAGTTTAAAGACATCACGGTCGAGGTTAAGGACATCATAGTCCATGGGTTTAATGACCCCACTGTCCGGTGTTAGTTTAAAGACATCACGGTCGAGATTAAGGACATCAAAGTCCATGGGTTTAAGGACCCCACAGTCCGATATTAGTTTAAAAACATCACGGTCGAGGTTAAGGACATGATAGTCCATGGGTTTAAGGACCACACAGTCCGATGTTAGTTTAAAGACGTCACTGTCGAGATTAAGGACATCATAGTCCATAAAATGTGTAGTTGTTGGGACCCGTCACCTCTCTGAAGACGTTGAAGGATTACAACGACAAATATCAAAGGAGTGAAGAGATGTACCCTTGAACCAAGATAGATTAAATGATCTGTAGCCCAATTTTGAAACCAAGACCAATTAATTATATTGTGAGCCCATTGGCTCAGTTAAGTCTGGATTGAGGATTTATGGTCAACTTGGGCTAAGTCCAACTGAATTTGACCCTTTATTACACTACTTGACATTTGTCTGATTTTAGTCCACATTATTTTCATCTTTGATTTCCTCAATTTTGAGATTCAATTGAAAGAGAGGCTTTGCCTCTGGAAAATTAGCCAGATTGGCCAAAATAGTGTTTAGACAATAGGGAGCAACAGTGTTAAACACTAGAAATAAAGCTTTCAGATTAGTGTTAAACACTAGAGAATAATAGTGTTAAACACTGGAAAGTAAGATTCTCAAATTAGTGTTAAACACTAAAATGTGATTGTTTACCCCAATCAGAGCAAAACTCTATTCAAATTCTGAGGCGGGAGATGAAGCAACGCTTCATCTTCCCCCAATCAGAGCAAAGCTTTGCTTTGAAAATTTAAACTTTAATAAATGAAGCGACGCTTCAGATCCTCTGCGCTGCGCACAACGCGCCACGTGTCAGGCGCAGATGTATCAGCGCAGCGCCCAAGAAGGTGCGCCCAAGAAGAGCAAAGCTCTATTAAAGGAAGCAACGCTTCAGTTGCGCAAGCACTGCGCTGCGCGACACGTGTCAGCGCAGATGCACTAGCGCAGTTGCGCTGCGCGACACGTGTCACGCGCTGGGGCATTTGCGCCAAACGGAATTAAGGTTTCAAAGAAATTTTTCTGTTCTTGTCAAAACAAGAAGATTTTCTTCTGTAAAACAGAAGCCCTTGGATCAAAGATCCAACAGTGGGGAAAATTCCCCAAATCACTCAGAGAAAGATCTCTTTAACAAATTTAACTAATTTATGGGCACTATAAAAAGAACCCTAGACATCAATTCAAAAGGATCAACATTTTTTGAGAGAAATCAAACAGAGAGAGCTCTGAAGAACTCCTCAAGAACAAAAAAGGTAAAAATCCTTTAGAAAAAAGAGAAAATTCTCTTATGAACAGATCATTGATCTAAAAACAAGATCAACGATCTTTAAAAAAAAAGAAAAATAAAATAAAAACAGTGCTTTGCACTTCTTTTATGAACCTTTGGTTCTTGAATCTAAAAGATTCTCAAATTTAGAGTGCTTTGCACTTGCAAACTGCGCTGTTGTGCTCTTGGGAGAGCGCCACGTGTCAGCGTCTGAACCATTTGCGCTATGCGCTTTTGAAATAGAGCTTTGCTCTCTGAAATTGGCGCAACTCACCAGAGCACGCCACGTGTCAGCAGCGCAAGCGCAACGCACTAGCGCATGCGCACTGCGCTTGCATGACACGTGTCGTCACCACAAGCGCTTGCGCTCTTTGATTGGCGCAAAGCGCCTGAAATGCAATGCATTATTTAAAAAAATGGGCCAAGCCCAAGTCAAAAAGACCAAGCAGGCCTAATTAAGCTGATGCTCTGCATCATTTATAAATGGGCAGAGCCCAAACAAAATAATAAAAATGCTATGCATTTTAAAAGGGGCAGAGCCCAAACAAAATAGATGCTTTGCATCATTTATAAATGGGCAGAGCCCAAAACTAATTGATGCTCTGCATCCTTTCTGGGCAGAGCCCAAATAAAATAAAAAAAGAAATGCAAGCCCAAATGCAAACAAAATGTGGACATTTTTAATTGGACTTAGCCCAATTTTGGCCGTAAGTCCTTAAATTAAATTGACTGAGCACGGCTGCTCCCTAAATCAATTTACGACCGGTTCGAGGGTACATCTCCGAACTCCTCTGACAGCTCTCGTTGTAATCCTTCAACGACGTCAGAGAGGCGACGGGTCCCGACGACCACATATGAATATGGACTGCGGGGTCCCTAAACTCGTGGACCGAGACGCCCTTAAACTAATATCGTACCGAGACGTCCTTAAACTAATATCGGACCAAAACGTCCTTAAACTAATATCGGACCGAAACGTCCTTAAACTAATAATCGTCCCTAAATGGGAACGATAGACCGAAATGACCTTAAACTAATGATGGACTGAAACGTCCTTAAAGTAATGATGGACCACCACGTCCCTAAACTGGCGATGGACCGAAACGTCCTTAAACTAATGATGGACCACCACGTCCTTAAACTGGCGATGGACTACCACGTCCCTAAACTGGAACAATAGAGCCTCCAAATGCTCTTTTGCCGGATCTAAACGGTCCCGTTTAAATTGATCTTAGCCCCAAACACGGCTAACATATCCTTAAACATTCAAATGGACTATAAAACTCCAAATCAACTTTGGTTCAAGGGTACATCTCTGAACTCCTCTGACACCTATCGTTGTAATTCTTCAACGACGTCAGAAAGGTGACGAGTCCTGACGGCCATATAATAAATGGATCACCACGTTAAGTTGATCTTAGTCTCAAACAGGAATAACGTATCCTTAACGAACGTTTATGTTGATCTTAGCCTCAATACGGCTAACGTATCCTTAAACTAAAAACACCAAACCCAAATCTAAGTAAATACGGATTTGGACTAATCCACGTCCTACGGGCGACGGCATTACTCAGTCTCTGTATACAATCCAGGGGCAACCACAAACAAAACAAACATACATGACAAGAAGTGAAATTCTGGAGAAGGAGAAAGTGGCTGCCGCGATGCGGTAGCGTAATTAACTGCAGGGGCTTGCGCCAGCAGGGAAGAGCGTCCCCACAATCAAAAACCTCTCTAGCGAGAGGGAATCTGACGAAGTCTGCTACATCGGCCGCATCCGTCCAAACCTCCGATACACGGTGCCATAAATCAACTTGGTATCTTCGGAGAGGTGGACGGATAAAACCATATAGCATCTGCCCCGAATCTCAGGCTAGACGTCCTCACGTCGTCTCCGCCGCCATTCGGAGGGAAACAGATTCTGGCACGTCCGGTGGGACCTTTTCCTCTTTCCACTCCACACTTCGTGTGTCGTGTTTTTCCCGCGATCAAATAATCGCGGTGTGTATATTTTTGGTTGCCCTTAGGGGAGTGGATATTGAAGCCGGCATTTCGTCTCTATGAAGAATGGCATTTGCACCCACCCTAGCAACTCAGGCTCTGTCATACCCAGCGGAGTCAAGTATGGGTCACTTGCAGCCTCAAATCTCTGCAATCCGGCTTTTTAAGAAATTAACGGGCTTCTTGTTGGGTCGATGCTCCCACCTCCCACCCTCGGTGCCTCAACGCCGATGGAGGAAGCCCAGAGGATGTTTGTCGCCCGCAGGCAGGCTCCCCAAGCAGCAGCCTTGCCGACGGAATCGGTCCTCAAACAGCTAGCACATGCCAAAGACTAAGGTCGACGCAGGGGGCAGAATATTCAAGCAATTCAAGAAATCAATGGTTTCAAATTGCACTAACTGCAACAGCAACTCTCGCTCTGTCCCATCCGGAGGAGTAACCTACGGGCCCCAAGCGGCCTCCCTTTTCACTATGCCAGTGGAGCAGGTAACTCAAGCCACCACTGGGCTCTTCTTCGGGACCATGCTCCCGCCAACGAGCTTCAGCGCTCCTGTACCATCGCAAGAAGCTCCCAAGAAGTCGTTTTTCAGCGCTCATGTGCTTATTTACGCCTTACTTTGCATTATACTGTATATAAGCTCACACAAAAAATGTGATAATAAAAGAGTAGAAAGTGAAAAATTATATTTAAAAGATAGGAATAGTTTAAGAAAAACAAGAAAGTTAGATGTTTTCTTAAATGAAACTAGTAATAAGTGGTTATAAGCTGTTGTCCCAAAGGTTAGTAAGATGAAAGAAATTACTAATCTGAGGATAAAAATAAGTCTGAAAAATAGTTCCTATTCTGGAAGCCAAACATTTGAACGTTGAAACCCTACTATACGCACGTACACACATCTTGAAACTCGGGATAGTAGAGGATACCTTGAAATGCTCTTGTCCAGAAGCCAAAGTATGAAGAAAATAAAAGTGGAGAATAAAAGATAAAATGGTGAAAAGAAAAATGAACACTGGTTTTGTTATCACCGAGGCAGCAATAAAAAAAATATAGCGACGGTGCTTTATCACCTAGTGCCTTAGACCAACTGGTTTGGGAGCCACTGCTAAGCCTTAGGTGTTGCAAGACGAGGAAAAACACCTAATTAGCAAGCACATGAGTAATCGATCGGTTAGTACCTCAAGAAGTATTAACGGTCGCATGAAGAATGTGTGAGCAAATTCCATCTAAATATCTATTAAAAAGTACTGAGGTAGATGGATAAGAGTATGATTGCTTGAATTGAATTCCCTGAGTGTAGGGATGTCTAGTTCACACACGTAGGGGTATATGATCAATGTTTGGAAGAAATGTAGGAATGAAAACTAAAGGCGATATTTTATTGAGGGATGATGTGATTTCTAATATCTTTTCATGACTATTAAGATAGGGCTCATAGCAACTGAAAAGCTGGTAGAATTGAAAACTCTTATTTTCAAGTTCTTTCTTTTATAGTTCTTATTTTTATATAACTTTCACCATCTCTCTTTTATTATACGATTTTGTGGGTGTAATCAGCTGAAAACCCTCAGGAGACAACACCCCTCCTACTAGGGATATACCACTGGCGCCGAGTAAGGAAGACCGGGGGCAACTCTCCTTCTGGACTGACTCCGCCGACTCCAACGGCGGAAATTGATGCTGCTGTTCCAACTGGAAACAGCTTTGAACCACTTAGGAAGGTCCACAAGAACTCTCCGACCGCTGTGCTGAAAAGATCTCCTCCACCTATGGAGAGCGCTACAAAGGTGAAGCCGGAAAAGCCCCCTCAACGGCTGTCCTCTAAAATCTACAAGGTCTGGCGTCAAGTCCAAGACTCGGTAATTGATCAAGATTATCCCCGCCGACAGAAAAAGGTGAAAGTTCAGCGGGAAGAGGACCGTCCTATCAATCCACAAAAGGCGATAGCTACTTGGGTGCCCACGGCAAGTGACCCACGGCCGACGTTCGTCGGTGAGTTGCTATCCGAAGAAAGGGTGGCTGCGTTAAAAGACCTGCTTATGCAGCACAAAGATTGCTTCTCATGGAACTATTCCGAGATGCCGGGACTAGATCCAAAAATTGCTGTGCACAAATTGGCGATATCCCCGGACGCCAAGCCGGTCAAACAAGCACCAAGAAGAATGCGGCTCGAGCTTGAGATGAGTATCAACGCCGAGGTCAAGAAGCTGATCGACTCTGGCTTTATCCAGGAGGTTCAATATCCTGAATGGATCGCCAACATCGTCCCGGTGATGAAGAAAAATGGGACAGTGCACATATGCATAGACTTCCGGGATCTCAATAAAGCCTACCCGAAGGACGATTTCCCGGTGCCAGTCACCGAACTGATGATAGACAATACATCCGCTCATGAAGTTTTCTCCTTCATGGACGGCTCATCAGGGTATAATCAGATAAAGATGCACCCTGAAGACCAGAAGCACACCGCTTTTCGGACTCCTTTGGGAATATTCTGTGATAAAGTGATGCCCTTCGGGTTAAAGAACGCCGGTGCCACTTACCAAAGGGCCATGACGAAGATCTTCGATGACCTTATACATGAAATCGTCGAATGCTATATCGACGACCTCGTGGTTAAGAGCAAATCATACGAGGAACATCTCGAGCATCTAAAGACTGTATTTCAACGCCTTCGACAATACAACTTGAAGATGAACCCTCTCAAGTGTGCATTCGGAGTTTCCTCAGGCAAATTCCTGGGATTCATCGTCCGACACCGGGGTATCGAAATAGATCCGTCCAAGATCAAAGGGATCATGAAAATGCCTCCGCCAAGGACTCTCAAACAGTTGTGGTCTCTCCAAGGAAAGCTCGCATATATTCGGCGATTTATAGCCAACCTCTCTGGCAAGTGCCGCCCTTACAGTCACCTGATGAAGAAGGGAACTCCATTCGTCTGGGATCAAAAATACCAGGACGCGCTGGACGAAATTAAACAGTACCTGCAGAACCCGCCAGTGTTGGCTGCTCCGGTTAAGGGAAAACCTCTCATTCTTTATACAACCGCCCTCGAAGGTTCCTTAGGCATATTATGGGTGCAAGAGAATGACCAAGGAAAAGAAAGAGCTCTCTATTACTTGAGTCGAGTTCTTCTGGGGGCAGAAAGCAACTACTCTCCCATTGAAAAACACTGCCTGGCGTTGATCTTCGCGATAACAAAGCTCAGGCACTATGCATTGGCGCATGAGGTCCGTCTCATTTCGAAGGTCGACCCTCTTAAATATTTGATGTCGAAGGCTATATTGACAGGTCGACTCGCTAAATGGGCTCTGCTCTTGATGAAGTTCTCGATAACGTATCAACCCCTCAAGGCAGTCAAAGGCCAGGCTATCGCCGACTTCCTTGCTGAGCATCCGATACCCGCCGATTCTCCTTTAAATTGCGATCTTCCAGACGAACATGTGTTTGACGCTA
Source organism: Agapanthus africanus (assembly GCA_030015575.1). NCBI lineage: Eukaryota > Viridiplantae > Streptophyta > Magnoliopsida > Asparagales > Amaryllidaceae > Agapanthus > Agapanthus africanus. The sequence continues at coordinate 570,652,037 of CM057345.1, read as the reverse complement.
TCGATGGGAACGACACCTGATGGGAGCTTTATTTTGATGGAGCATCTTCCATGAAAAAGCGCAAACAAAGTACCCCTATAATCAAATCGGGAGTATGCCTCATCTTCGTAACTCCACAAGGAGGGATTATGCGCTTCGCCTTCTCCTTAACAGAGCCGAGGACGAATAATGAAGCCGAATATGAATCTTTGATAGCAGGCCTCGAGATCGCTATCGACATGGGAATTGAAGACCTCCTTATATATGGAGACTCCCAGCTGGTCATCAGTCAAGTAAATGGCGACTACCAAACGTGCAAACCAGAGTTGGTGAAGTACGGCGAAAAGGTGCAGCAACTGTTGACCCAAATCCCTTCCTACACTTTGGGAAAAATACCGCGCGCAGAAAACAGCAAAGTGGACGCATTGGCCAAGCTCGCTAAAGAACTGGCTGATGAGAACCTCGATGACATAAGAATCGTGGTACAAAGCCGTCGGGTGCTTGCCCCAGCGGAAATATCTCCGGAATCATCCGAAGAAAAGAGAGTGACTGAGCAAATGGCTCTGCAAATAAAAGACCGGGAAAAGGCCGAGGATTGAAGGGAAGTCTTCATAGACTACTTTAAGTCCCACCGAACGCCTGAAGAAGCGTCCACAAGACATCAGCTCATAAAACGAGCTCTGTCTTTCGCCTTCGTCAATGATACTCTATACAAGAGGTCATTTGATTCCCTGTGGTTGAGATATCTGGGGCCTGATGAAGCGAAAAGAGTCGTCCAGGAAGTTCATGACGGAATCTGCGGTTCTCATCAAGCAGGCCTAAAAATGAAGTTGAAGATCAAACGGATGGGCTACAACTGGCCCACGATGATTCAAGACTGCCTTGAGTATGCGAAACAGTGCCACTCATGTCAAATTCATAGGGATTTCATCCATCAACATCCAAATCCACTACACCCGACGGTGGCTAGCTGGCCGTTCGAAATGTGGGGAACTGACATAGTCGGCCCCATCGAACCAGCATCGTCCAAGGGACATCATTTCATCCTGGCGACGACTGACTACTTCTCTAAATGGGCAGAAGCAGTACCGTTGAGAGAAGTGAAGACGGAAAATATCCTCCATTTCTTCAAGACGCACGTCATATATCGGTTTGGAACGCCGAGACGGATCATCTCCGATATCGGGCCAGCCTACAGAAGACACAAGATCAGTCGCTTCGCGCAACAACATAATATAGACTGGAGATATTCTTCAGTTTACAATCCGCGAGCTAATGGTCTAGCTGAAGCCTTCAACAAGACCCTGACGAAAATCATGAAAAAGATGGTGTCCCGAAATAAGAGAGACTGGCACGAGAGACTGCAAGAGGCTCTTTGGGCGTATCGAACTACGTTCAAGACGGCCACAAACACAACGCCGTACGCGTTGGTATTCGGTACCGAAGCAGTACTCCCCCTCGAGATAGAGTTACCCTCTCTGCAGGTGGCAGTCCACTACGAGCTGACGGACGAAGAAAACGCTCACCTTCGGCTTGAGGAGCTTGATGCCCTTGAAGAAACACGGCTCATAGAGCAACAAAATTTGGAAGCTTATAAAGCAAAGATGACGCGCTCATATGAAAGATTGACCCGACCGAGGACATTTCGCCAAGGCGAACTCGTGCTGGTGGTCAAAAGGCCTATGATCCCCAATCGCGCCAAGTGGGGAAAATTCGAGCCAAACTATGAAAGCCTGTTCATCATAGATAAGGTCTACCAGGGTGGGGCCTATCTACTCATAGATATGCACGGTGAAAGGCCTTTCAGGCCAATAAACGGTCGCTTCCTAAAAAGATACTACGCTTAATGAGTCACTGCCTAGGTCAATGATAGATGACGACGACTATGTCCGCTCGCTATCTTCCTAAGCTCAAGCTTTATAAGCAATAGCCAACCTTCTCCATGACGGACCGAAACGTCCTTACACTACTACAGCAGCATCCTTAGGCTGACGAGATAAAATATATATATATATATATATATATAAACAAAAAAACGGTATGCCCATAAGCAAAACGGGCACGGATGAAAACCCGAGAGGGCTTCGTAAGTAAAAACAGCAGGGCTACCGGCGAGTGTTCGTGAAAACCCGAAAGGGCACGACCTCGTAAAAAAAAAGAGAAAAGAAAATAAAAAGAATAAAAAAAACGGTATGTCCATAAGCAAAATGGGCACGGATGAAAACCCGAAAGGGCTCCGTGAGTAAAAACAGCAGGACTACCGGCGAGTGTTTGTGAAAACCCGAAAGGACGCAACCTCGTTGAAAGACACTTATAAGGTCCTTTCGACCTTGTAAGGAGAAACCACCCGCGTGAGATCCTTACGACTCACAAGGGAACAACACACTTAGGGATCCCCACGATTCCTAAGGAGAAAATACACTTGCGAGATCCTCAAGACTCGTAAGGAGAACTCTCTTATGGGACCCTCACGGCTCATAAGATTTGAAAGTCTTAAGTTACAGAGACCTGAACCTGTTCTTAAGCAACTTCCATAACTCTCGATATTGCCCTACAAGTGGTTCAATACTGACCCTTGTATACAATCCACGGGCGCGAATAAACATTTCCCTAATCAAGTCCCATCCGAGACTGGGGATATGTTCGCATGACGAACAACCCTTATAAGTCCTCTCGACTTACAAGGAGAAAATCCTCCTGTAGGATCCTTACGACTTACAGAGGAACAAACACTTAGGAATCCTCACGATTCCTAAGGAGAAAATACACCAACAAGATCCTCACGACTTGTAGGGAGAAATACCTTTGTGAGACCCTTACGGCTCATGAAGTCAAAAGCCTTAGTCGACAGGACCTTAACCCTGTTCGCTAAGCCACCCTTGTTCGACATCGACAGAGGCAGATGATGATTCGCTCCTGGCAATATCCCAGTTGTAGCGGTGCTGATGCCGAGATCGGCGTCTAATTTCAGGTTTACGACGAAAAGCCAGTAGGCCGCACATGCATATGAAATAGCCGAAATGATGGGGCAACTTGCAATAAAAAGCAGCAAGTGAAAATGTATGCATGAAAAATAGCCGAAATGATTGGGCAACTCGCAATAAAAAACAGCGAGTAAAAATAAAAAATAGCCGAAATGATTGGGCAACTCGCAATAAAAAGCAGCGAGTAAAAATAAAATAAACAGCCGAAATGATTGGGCATCGCGAAAAATAGCCGAAATGATTGGGCAATTGCGACCTTCGCGATATAAAAGCTGAAATGATAGAGCATCGCGGAAATGAAACAAAAAAAAAAAGAAATGATAAAACTTTGGCCCTACAGTTAAGATCGCATCGATCCCTGTATACAATCCAAGGGCGCAAACAAAGAGGGAACCTTACCTTCCCAACAGGCTCCGCCAAAAAATGAAGCCAGATCTCGACGATTCATCTCAACTCCGAGGAAACCAATGTCTTCGGCAAATACCTCAACTCAGGGAAACAAACACTCCTTGACGAGAGCCTCCTGATCCGCGTCGACTCGCAGAGCAACCAGTGCCTCCGTGGGAAATTCTCGACTCGTTTCAAACCCCAAGGAAACAAATAATCCTTGGCGCTAGGGAAACAAATAATCCCTAGCAAACACCTCAACTCACGGATACAAACACTCCTTGACGAGAGCCTCCTGATCCGCGTCGACTCGCAGAGCAACCAGTGCCTCCGTGGGAAATTCTCGACTCGTTTCAAACCCCAAGGAAATAAATAATCCTTGGCGCTAGGGAAACAAATAATCCCTAGCAAACACCTCAACTCACGGATACAAACACTCCTTGACGAGAGCCTCCAGATCCGCGTCGACTCGCAGAGCAACCAGTGCCTCCGTAGGAAATTCTCGACTCGTTTCAAATCCCAAGGAAACAAATAATCCTTGGCGCTAGGGAAACAAATAATCCCTAGCAAACACCTCAACTCACGGATACAAACACTCCTTAACGAGAGCCTCCTGATTCGCGTCGACTCGCAGAGCAACCAGTGCCTCCGTGGGAAATTCTCGACTCGTTTCAAACCCCAAGGAAACAAATAATCCTTAGCGCTAGGGAAACAAATAATCCCTAGCAAACAGCTCAACTCACGGATACAAACACTCCTTGACGAGAGCCTCCTGATTCGCGTCGACTCGCAGAGCAACCGGTGCCTCCGTGGGAAATTCTCAACTCGTTTCAAACCCCAAGGAAACAAATAATCTTTAGCGCTAGGGAAACAAATAATCCCTAGCAAACATCTCAACTCACGGATACAAACACTCCTTGACGAGAGCCTCCTGATTCGCGTCGACTCGCAGAGCAACCAGTGCCTCCGTGGGAAATTCTCGACTCGTTTCAAACCCCAAGGAAACAAATAATCCTTGGCGCTAGGGAAACAAATAATCCTTGGCGCTAGGGAAACAAATAATCCCTAGCAAACACCTCAACTCACGGATACAAACACTCCTTGATGAGAGCCTCCTGATTCGCGTCGACTCGCAGAGCAACCAGTGCCTCCGTGGGAAATTCTCGACTCGTTTCAAACCCTAAGGAAACAAATAATCCTTGGTGTTAGGGAAACAAATAATCCCTAGCAAACACCTCAACTCACGGATACAAACACTCCTTGATGAGAGCCTCCTGGTTCATGTCGGCTCGTAGAGAAACCAGCGTCTCCGCGGGAAAACTCCCGACTCGTCTCAACTTGCAAGATAAAGCCTCAGGCAGCAGGGACTAAAAAACTTGCTTCCTAAACAATGGAACCCTGCAAGTCGATCTAAAACGGTCTCTTGCATACTATTCACGGGTCTCACTCTCTAAAGTCGAGTTTCGACAAGGAGGGAAACAACCGCTTACGGGTCCCCTCGACTCGTAAGAGGGAAAAATTCTCTTATAGGATCCTTACGACTTATAAGAGAAAACCACACTTAGGAATCCTCACGATTCCTAAGGAGAAAAACCCACCTACGAGATCCTCTCGATCCGTAGGGAGAAAAATCTCTACGAGACCCTCACGGCTCATAGAGTTGAAAAGTCTTGGGCGGCAAATCTGAACCTGCGGCCTAAGCCATCGCTATCTCGTGAAGAAATCAAGATGCTTACTCTATTATCTGCTAATTGTGACAACATGCTAATAATAAGAGAAAGAAGAAAGCGACAGAAAGAGCATCCGATTTACATTTGATCAGGCGTTCGAGACACACTCATTCATGCATAAGCAAAAGATTCAGAACGAAAAATAGAGACAAGCTGAGATAAAAAAATTTCCATTAATATTGCCAAAAGTTCTTACAATCATAAAAGCAATAAACGAAAAATATTATTACAATGGAATAACCTCAGATCCAGGGCACGGATTGAGGAATTCAAAAGTAAGGCCATCCAGAGTTCTTCTGGCCTTTCTGATTATTCTTGTGCGCAACCTCTCGCGCTCCTGTGTGTCAAGATCCTCGGCAAGCCCTCCCAGCCTTCGATAAGCAGCGACTATCGTCGTCTGCTGGAAAATTTGATGTAGGATGTCGATGAGGCCGTCCCGTCGTTTCTTCGAGATCAGCCCTGTCAGGTACACTGAATGCACCTTGTCTTCGGCATCATCCAGCGCATTGAGCGGTAGGGCCTCGTGAAATCCCGGAAGTGCTCTCCATATTGCTCCCAACACGACCTTCAAGAGAGCTGAACGACGAGGAAGCAGCCAACCACCGCTTGCGTTGAGGCGACCCATGATCTCCGCACACTGGGCGTCCGTAAACTCCTGGTTTTGATGACGGCCCTGTGCGCGGATATCGTCGTAGGTGATGAACTCGTGCAAACTGTATAGACGCACCACCATTATGCTTGGAGGAAATACCACAGGAAAATTAGCGATAAAAAGAAAAATAATATACACAGAGAGTTAAACTCCCCGAGAGCAGTGCTCTGCAAACAGGACTGATTACCAGAATCCTAATAGGGGGAATTTAAATAAATCCCCCGAGAACTCTAAGATTGTTACTATTAAAAGATGATATAATCCGTTAAATACGAAACCCCATTTTTAATTCTCATTATCCATATTCGAACTCTTAGGAGTTCATTTTTTTTTTTAGATTAAAGAGATCTATGTTTTGCCAAAGACGCAAGATTCTGTTCATGAGTTAAGAAACCCTGAAGCAGATTCCTGAGAGCAAGGCTCTATTTGGTGAAACCCTAAAATGATTTTTTTTAGATCAAAGATCTATGAGAGCAAAGCTCTATTAATTAAAATTGATTTAATTTAAGATTAATTCTTACTTAAATAGTTTCTCTTAAAGAAAATCTAACTCTGAGAATTCTTGAAGGCAAGAGCAAAGCTCTGAAGTTTCTGAAAATGAGAATTTAAAAGATGATAATCATCTATGCAGGACCAAAGGTCCTATTTATAGGCATCAAGTGCCCTTTAAACTTCCAAAGTTGCCGCAACAGTTGGAATTCCGCCATCGTTGCGCTCACGTTTGGGGCCACGTAAGCGCGACGGTGGGGGGGGGGCATTTATTTACCCCAATCAGAGCAAAGCTCTGTTCAAATTCTGAGGTTGGAGATGAAGCAACGCTTCATCTTCCCCCAATCAGAGCAAAGCTTTGCCTTGAAAATTTAAACTTTAATAAATGAAGCGACGCTTCAGATCCTCTGCGCTGCGCGCAATGCGCCACGTGTCAGGCGCAGATGCATCAGCGCAGCGCCCAAGAAGGTGCGCCCAAGAAGAGCAAAGCTCTATTAAAGGAAGCAATGCTTCAGTTGCGCAAGCACTGCGCTGCGCGACACGTGTCAGCGCAGATGCGCTAGCGCAGTTGCGCTGCGTTGTGCGCTGCCCGACACGTGTCAGCACAGATGCGCTAGCGCAGTTGCGCTGCGCGACACGTGTCACGCGCTGAGGCATTTGCGCCAAACAGAATTAAGGTTTCAAAGAAATCTTTCTGTTCTTGTCAAAACAAGAAGATTTTCTTCTGTAAGCAGAAGCCCTTGGATCAAAAATCCAACGGTGGGGAAAATTCCCCAAATCACTTAGAGAAAGATCTCTTTAACAAATTTAACTAATTTATGGGCACTATAAAAAGGACCATAGACCTCAATTCAAAAGGATCAACATTTTTTGAGAGAAATCAAACAGAGAGAGCTCTGAAGACTCCTCAAGAACAAAAAAGGTAAAAAGCGTATAGAAAAAAGAGAAAATTCTCTTATGAATAGATCATTGATCTAAAAACAAGATCAACGATATTTAACAAAAAAGAAAAATAAAATAAAAACAGTGCTTTGCACTTCTTTTATGAACCTTTGGTTCTTGAATCTAAAAGATTCTCAAATTTAGAGTGCTTTGCACTTGCAAACTGCGCTGTTGCGCTCTTGGGAGAGCGCCACGTGTCAGCGTCTGAACTGTTTGCACTATGCGCTTTTGAAATAGAGCTTTGCTCTCTGAAATTGGCGCAACTCACCAGAGCACGCCACTGTCAGCAGCGCAAGCGCAACGCACTAGCGCATGCGCACTGCGCTTGCATGACACGTGTCGTCACCACAAGCGCTTGCGCTCTTTGATTGGCGCAAAGCGCCTGAAATGCAATGCATTATTTAAAAAAATGGGCCAAGCCCAAGTCAAAAAGACCAAGCAGGCCTAATTAAGCTGATGCTCTGCATCATTTATAAATGGGCAGAGCCCAAACAAAATAATAAAAATGCTATGCATTTTAAAAGGGGCAAAGCCCAAACAAAGTAGATGCTTTGCATCATTTATAAATGGGCAGAGCCCAAAACAAATTGATGCTCTGCATCCTTTCTGGGCAGAGCCCAAATAAAATAAAAAAAGAAATGCAAGCCCAAATGCAAACAAAATGTGGACATTTTTAATTGGACTTAGCCCAATTTTGGCCGTAAGTCCTTAAATTAAATTGACTGAGCACGGCTGCTCCCTAAATCAATTGACGACCGGTTCGAGGGTACATCTCCGAACTCCTCTGACAGCTCTCGTTGTAATCCTTCAACGACGTCAGAGAGGCGACGGGTCCCGACGATCACATATGAATATGGACTGCGGGGTCCATAAACTCGTGGACCGAGACGTCCTTAAACTAATATCGGACCGAGACGTCCTTAAACTAATAATCGTCCCTAAATGGGAACGATGGACCGAAATGTCCTTAAACTAATGATGGATTGAAACGTCCTTAAACTAATGATGGACAACCACGTCCCTAAACTGGCGATGGACCGAAACGTCCTTAAACTAATGATGGACCACCACGTCCTTAAACTGGCGATGGACCACCACGTCCCTAAACTGGAACATGGACCACCACGTCCCTAAACTGGAACAATAGAGCCTCCAAATGCTCTTTTGCCGGATCTAAACGGTCCCGTTTAAGTTGATCTTAGCCCCAAACACGGCTAACGTATCCTTAAACATTCAAATGGACTATAAAACTTCAAATCAACTTTGGTTCAAGGGTACATCTCTGAACTCCTCTGACACCTATCGTTGTAATTCTTCAACGACGTCAGAGAGGTGACGAGTCCTGACGGCCATATAATAAATGGATCACCACGTTGAGTTGATCTTAGTCTCAAACAGGACTAACGTATCCTTAACGAACGTTTATGTTGATCTTAGCCTCAATACGGCTAACGTATCCTTAAACTAAAAACACCAAACCCAAATCTAAGTAAATACGGATTTGGACTAATCCACGTCCTACGGGCGACGGCATTACTCAGTCTCCGTATACAATCCACGGGCAACCACAAACAAAACAAACATACACGACACGAAGTGAAATTCTGGAGAAGGAGAAAGTGGCTACCGCGATGCGGTAGCGTAATTAACTGCAGGGGCTTGCGCCTGCAGGGAAAAGCGTCCCCACAATCAAAAACCTCTCTAGCGAGGGGGAATCTGACGAAGTCTGCTACATCGGCCGCATCTGTCCAAACTTCCGATACACGGTGCCATAAATCAACTTGGTATCTTCGGAGAGGTGGACGAATAAAACCATATAGCATCTGCCCCGAATCTCAGGCTAGACGTCCTCACGTCGTCTCCGCCGCCATTCGGAGGGGAACAATGATCAATGTTAAACACTGGGAATAGGATTTTCAGATTAATGTTAAACATTAGCAGATAATCAGTATTAAACACTAGAAATAAGACTCTCAAATTAGTGTTAAACACTAAAAGATGATCAGTGTTAGACACCGGGGACAAAGCTCTTGAATTAATGTTTAAAATACTAAAAGAAAAGTCACGTGGGGACACGTGAGGGTGCCCAAAGGTGGGGCCAGATCTCCTTTTCTTCGTTCTGCAAGTAAGCGTTAAACACTTTTTATGTTTTCTTTGGAGTATCACGTGCTGACACGTGAGGAGGATTAATGCGCTGATTGTTAGAGCGTCAGCCAAGAGGTCACGTGGGAACACGTGAGAGCGCCCAAGACTCTTATTTCCTTTACTTTTTCTTTCTGTGTTCCGGGAGTCACGTGGAGCACGTGAGGCATTGCCTCTGAGCTTTTTCCTCCTTATTTCTGTGGGTCTTTACAGGGGTCACGTGGAGCACGTGACCCTGGTTCTTTGCTTGTTTAAAGATCTGTTTATCCTTTTTAAGAATTAAATTCTTCATAGTGTTAAACCCTAGCAATAATTTTAGAGGAATTAAATTCTTATTTTCTTTTGAAGAATTATATTCTTAGATAGGGTTAAACCCTAATTTTCCTTCTGTGGGAATTAAACTCCCATATATGTAAGGAATCAAGTTCTGGTATAGGGTAAAACCCTAATTTTATTTTAAGAAGAATTAAATTCCTGTGAGCTTGAGAGAATCAAATTCTCAATTAGGGTTAAACCCTAGTTCTGTCCATCTTGAAGGAATTAAATTCCTATAATTTTGGAGAATTGAATTCTCATATAGGGTTAAACCCTAATTTTATCTTGGAGGAATTAAATTCCTATAATTTTGTGAGAATTAAATTCTCAAAACCCAATTCCTCTTCTATGTTTTAGATCTGCATGGCAGGATCTCGACCCGATGAGAATTAAATTCTCAACCTATGGGGAGATATGCACTTTGCTGATCTTCAACCAGAGAAAGAACTAAGTTCTTTTTTTTATAGAAGAGGTAAACTCTTAGATTGAGAATTAAATTATCTTTTTATTGAAGTTTTGATCTCCTTTCTTTTTTTATCAAGGGTTTTTCTTTGTAGAGAATTAAATTCTTCTCTCTTTTCTCTCTGAATTTTCAAGATTCCAAAGCCCTATATCCATCTCCCTTCTTTTGGCTCCTATTTAAAGGAGAAGGAAAAGAATCAATCTGTTTAGTAAATCTTTCATTGAAAGATTTGATTTGTTTTCATCATTAATCCGGGCCCTTAGATTATTAGGTGAATTTTATTCACCGTTGGATTTTAAATCCAAAGATATTCTTTTTGTTATTTTCGGTGAGATTTAGGAGAAATCTTTCCTTGTCTAAGATTTTTTCCATAAATTGGTGATTTTTAATCACCCTTGGATCTTTAATCCAACGGTCCCTATAATCCTTTTTTATTTGGAAAGATTTAGAAGCTTTTAGAATTTAATTTTATTAAACTGTAAGGCTTTCGAAGCCAGTCACGTGCTGACACGTGACCCTTGGTCACGTGTGAGCACGTGACCCCCAATTGAGTCCTCTTCTCAGTGTTTATTTACGCTTCAGTTTTAACCATCACGTGTCAACACGTGACCATTGATCACGTATGAGCACGTGATGCCTCATTGAGGTATTTTCTTCAACCATTTGTTTTTATTTCTGTTTTAACTATCACGTGTCAACACGTGACCATTGGTCACGTGTGAGCACGTGACCCCCAATTGGGTCCTTCTTCAGCCGTTTGCTTTTATTTCTGTTTTCACTATCACGTGTCAACACGTGACCATTGATCACGTGTGAGCACGTGATACCTCATTGAGGTAATTCCTGATTTTTAATCAGGGAACAGTGCATAACATATTTGCTTATAACTTTTGATCCCGGATGAATTATGAGGCCCATAATATATCAAATCGAAGGATTTTTCGAGATGCTTTCGATACCATCAGAATTTAACAGTTCCTCCTTCGGGAGTTTATCAAAATACATGTCGGAAGATACTGGTTCGCATTTCCTTAAGTGTATCGCTGCCATTTGATACCTTGGACTCTTTTGCGCAGAAATTTTTGACGGGAACAAAGATGTAATAGCCCTTTGAGTTATGTTCAGATACATTCTTGATTTCCCCATACCCCCAAGGTTATGTGTGTAAGTCGGGTATTGATAAATCTGAGACTAATGCCAACACAGGATCAAGCAGGTACAGGTTTGTCTGTATAGACAACAGGAAATGTCCGTAGGGACAACAGGTCAAGATTGTCGGCATTAGTAATAAGAACAGGTCATATGTCATGCTGTGGTATATCAGGTCATGTCAGGTGGTGTACATGGATCAAATCATGTCAAGTAGTGCACATGTATCAAGTCATGTCAGTAGTAGTGTATCAGGTCGTGTCAGGTGGTGCACAAGTATCAAGTGGGTGTTCATAATCAAACTGTAATAAGTATGGGTACACAAAACAAGTATGGGGTACTAATGTAACAATAAAATGGAATAATGTGATATGGTATGCAAATAAATATAAATTCAAAGATATGGATGCACAATTATCGATTAGGGTTATATTTATAGTTCCAATACTAATTAGGATGCTCTTTATTAAACATGGGATGTTAATATCACAGTGTTATTTATTAATATGATCTATGGATGCAGTTATATATATTCTAAATGAGATGGATGCAAACGGGTATCCGAAAAGTTATAAAACTATAAAATGGTAATGTGGGATGTATAACTAAGCAATATGTGATGTAAATATTGATATGGATGCAGTATATTATAATCTAGTATGTAACACGATAGGTTTTCATGACCTAGATCTGAAATGATATGAATGGATGCAAACGGAACATCGAAAAACTATAATATGAAACATGGGATACTAGATTTAAAATACAGGTATGATATTTATTTAAATAGGTATATAATGAGTTATATAGCATGTACTCGATGGATCACGCGACGGATACGCACGGCATTTTCCAATGTCGGTAAAAGTTGCAATGCTCACACGGCGCACACGGGACTGAACCAAGCAATCTAGGAACGGACCACGCTGTATAGGGATGTACACTGGGTCTCCCGGATCGGCGGCGGCGAGCACGGCTCCGGTGATCATCCGAACCACGGATTCAAGAAAGCAAGAAGAGAAGAAAACAAGAAGAAGAAAGAGAAGGAAGAAGAATAAGAAGTTGGTGTTCTGGGTTTGGTGTTTGGGAACTGAGGTTGACAAGAACATAGGGGTGATGACGACAAGGTCGTCGAAGGCGATGATGCAAGCGGGGTTTTCCGGCGAGGCCGTGGGCTGCGAGCGAGACAGTCGGGGTTCTTGGGTTTTGGGCTCGGGATCTTGGGGAGAAGGAGAGAGGAGGGTGAGGAGGTGGTCGTGGAGAGGAGAGGCCGGCGAGGTGGTCGGCGGTAAGGGACGAGGCGAGGTCAGGTTGTGCAGTCGTGGGCGAAGGTGGTGTCGGGTGGTGATGGTTTGAAGAGAGGGGAGAGAAGGTGAGGTGGTCGAGGGAGGTGGAGACAAGGCCGACGAGGGGTGAGGTGATGGTGGAGGTCGAGAAGGTCGCAGTCGGTAAGATGGCTGTGCATGGCGATGATGGGTGCAGGCGAAGAGGTCGGGTGAGGCATAGGGTCGTGGGGGCATGGGTTCATCGCGAGAGGAGTCATGGGGAGAGGAGATGGGGTCGGGGAGATGGGCGAGGGGACGACGACGAGAATGAAGGCTAGGCGGCGGTGGTCGAGTAGGGGAGATGACTGCAAATGAAGTCTCGGCTACGAAGGTCGAGGAAAGAGGTATCCATGGTGATGGGTTCTTGGCCTCGGTTGAAAAGAAAGAAAGATGGTGATGACGATGAGGGTGAGTCGGTGAAGGAAAGATGAGAATGGGTTAGGGTTAGAGTTTGCGATGGATTCGTCGTCGCGGGGTTAAAATAAGAAGAAGAAAGAAAAAGAGAAGGGAGGTGAGGCTAGAGGAGAGAAGGAAGGTGAGGGGAATCGAGAAACAGTGAATGCGAAAGCTGTGAGAAAGAGAGGGAAGAGAGAGAAAGGGGGGGAGAGAGAGAGAAGAGAGAGAGAAGAGAGGAGAGAAAGAACAACGAGGAAAGATAATATTGGCGTTTTGTGGGGAGAGAGAGAAGAAAGAAGAAAGAAAAGAAGAGAGACGGAGAGACAGCGAGACAGGGAGAGGGCTGAGAGAGAGCTCTGTGAGGTGGGGGCCATTGGGTCAGAAAAGAGAGAGAAGGAAAGAGAGAGAGAGAGTTTGTTAAACTGTTTTGATTTTACTTTTAAAAAATATTTTAGCTGGTTAAATAAATTTAAAAGATGTTAAAATTTAAACTGTCGAATAAAGATATTAAATTAAATAAATTCGAATTTTGGCGGGATACAAAAATATTCCAAAACACGCCCGGGTCGGGTCTAAAATTTTAGTTTTAAAATATGAAAAATTTATGCGATGACCAACTTTCAAAATGAATGCTCGGGTAACGAAAATGCATACCCCTAAGATTGGATGCACGTACGTGCGTGTAGCCATCCAAACACGTCCGTTTTACTGAACGGGACGAGAACAAGATGTGCGGATGCTACCACGGGGTTAAGGGTATCATGCAGGCCATGAAATGTAATTTTAAAATATTTTGTGTGACTTAAAATGTTATATGGTAAAAGATGCAATGTCAGATAAAATGCCAGTATGCTCTAAACATGAAAATGCACAGTCTACGTAACAAGTCAGGGTAATTTATAAATATGAATCAAACAGGTTCAAGCAAGCGGGTCGGGTCGAATGCAAAGTAAAATGTAAAATACCATTCGTACCAAAATTGCGATAAATCAAGAAATACCACAAATAAGAAAATACGAGAACTGGAATTGATATAAATGAACTAAGTTGTTACATCCCGCGAGGACGATTCGCCTGCCTTCTTCATGGCCGAGGCTATCTCCTCGGATTCCATATTGACAATAAGGGAGCAGTGGTGGAGGACCTGAGGAAAGCAACAAAAGGAGTTAGAAATGTTCAAACCAAAAGAAAAATAGTTAAGAAAATTCTTAAAGGAAAACAGATACCGACCTAAACCGCTTTCTGAGCAATGGCTGCCACCTAGACCTTCAGGATCCCGCGGGGAATCTTGCCTCCAGCTGCTTGCTCCATGTCAGAGAGCAGGCTGTCGGTAACGGAGAGCCCCAAGGGCACCCCGAAGCAGAAGTCCCCCTCCTGCACTGGAATTTCGGTGGAGGGTGCCCGGCAAACCGTTCTTTTTTGCCTTTTGAGGGGAACGTCGGTGGGTTTCCCCTCCTCCTCCACCTCCCTCGGCCGGGGCACCGGGTCCCGCGCGTGCTTCTGACCCTCCCCCCTCCCCCTTTCCCCCTGGCTTTTTTCCGGGGCTCGGGGCACACCAGAAGGCTTGCTCGGCGGAGCTGGCCTCGGGGCCGAACTCGAACCGGGTCGGGACGAACTTCTACCCCCGGTCTTCTTTTGGGCCTTCGCAGCCATGGCAACTAAGAACTTGGATCGGTCCATTTGCTCTGCAAAAAGGAGAATACACAAAAGAGAGTTAGTGACGCTGAAAAGGGAAAAGGAAATTCATCAAAGTCTAAATAGATCTTCCACGGCCCTAACTTACCCAAAAAGCGCGCGGGGCTGAGCCCAGCCCAGCTCAGAGCCTGCTAAGAAAGCAAGATATCGTCCCGCTCGATCGGCTCCTACAATGACATCGCCCTTGCCTCATGTGAGGATGACGGTTTCGCCCTCGGACAGTCAGCCCTGTGCCACTGTGTAGGCACAGGCCAATCCTCGCCCTCGGGTGGTCCGACGAATACGAACTTCTCCTTCCATTCATGGATGGAAGAAGAGACGGCCACCCCACTCGACCCGGCCATCCTACCCTTACGTTTTTTGAAGGACAAATACACCCAGCTCGGCTCATCCTTGCCGGTGTTAGGGTGATTCTTATAATACAGGAAGGAAACGAAGAGGGTCAAACTGAAGGGGATGTTTTCGAGTTTCAACCGGACCAGAAACCTGACGAGGATTCTCCATGAGTTCGGCGCTGGCTAGCTTGAGGCAAGATGGAAGCAACGAAGCACCCCACATACTTCGGTGGAGAAGGGCAGACGCATTCCGGCTCGGAATGGTTCCAAATACAGGGTAATCTCCTTACCCTGCACCTGGTCCGCCCGCTCACCCTCTCTAGCTAAACGAAGCGAATAGTTGGAGGGAATATGGAATCGAGCTCGAATCTCGGTAAGCTCGTCCACACTCCTCTTCAAGATGGAGGGTGCATCGCGGGCGTTCTCGATGCGCACCTTAGAGGCCCTGGCTATAGGGGCGAGCCCGACACAGATGACGCACCAGAAGAACCCTCTCAGCTATCTGAAGACGGAGGGGAGGAAGACCCGCTGGACTCGGCTCCAACAACTGGAGCCTCATCGTCCGACTTTACCCTAACTACCTCTACAAACTCCTCAGATGAAGACATCTAACCCGATTCATGGGAATGGGTTCGCCGAGGAAAAATCACGGGTGATTCGATCTAAAAGGAAGGAGCGTTGGGCAATCTTTGACAACGAGGGTGAATTAGGGTAAAAGTGTTGGTCCTAGGATGATCCCCTCCTATTTATACACTCCAAAGAAAGTATCCAACGGCCCAGATCGATTCCAGTCGAAACGAAACGTCGTGCCTGCCAGCCGTCAGAGCTCCACGTGGCGATCGGCCATTGGGGACGTCCATTTGGTTGCAGGCGACAGCGACGGCCTATTGCGTCCGCCAACCCACGCCGAACACGTGGCCTGCAGCCCAACAGACAAACAAGCGAAACGACGCACCCTCCTTAATGCGCAATCATTTCACCGATCCGCTGATATCATCGGAGATACGCGCAAAGATCCAAACTCCGGGGGAAGTGCCACATGGCTTCAAAGATCGAAACGATGCAACTGCCCCACTCCGTGTCACCCCAGAAAATCCGCACTAATGATTCTCGGCAACAGACTGGGCCGAGAAAAACCAAGCAGGCCATTCTAGACCCGACCCATAAATAGGTCGGAACGAGAGTGGGGGGATAATGATGATGCTCATAAGTGGGAATTCCTCAGATCACGACAAATGGCAAATGACGCGTCGCCCGCGACAACCCACTAGACTCCTGGGGGCTACCGAGGTAAAATCAGTGTGGGCACTCCACTTCTTACCCACGAGCAATCTAGCAGCGGAACTTGCACCCCTCCTCTTCCACTCGCCTCTGAGCTATTGCGAAGCTGAGCTTTCTCGGCCTCCCGGCTCGTCTCCGAGCCATCCGCCGAGCTAAGCCTCCCCACCTCTCCCGATCAAACGAGAAACGCAGATCCCTAGCGCTTCTGCAACGTCTCTGTGTATCCCACCAAAGTGAGATAACCGCCGCCCAACGACCCGCGTCCCATGCTGGAGCATCCTCCATTAATGAGCGTATCCCGTCATTAATGAGAGATCCTATCATTCACGTATGCGTAACGTCAAGGGCGTAATTGACGGCGAAGATCTCACACATGCTCGCTCCATGCGACCACTATAAAACCCCTCTCTCAGACGATTCATGTAACGCAATTTAACTCCAATAAGCCACTAATCTGCCAATATTTCTCGGCTCTAAATTGATCGTCGGAGGGTCCTACGGTGGTCACCCATCCCGGGACTTACTTGCAGGTAGCTCTCGGCTTCCACCTCAAACTCAGCCCATTGAGATCCACACACTCTAGGAGACAACCTTCAAGTCAAATCTCAACTGCTCAACAACGCTCGTTACAGATCGATGGAGCACAACATCTGAAGGAGATCATACCCTCCATCAGCTTTGTAAACCATAAAAGCAAACAAGCCTTCTAGATTTTATTTTGTTTTGTGTTTTTTTTTTTCAATTTGAATCTGGACCAAGATCAATGCAGGCCATTTACCCTGAACGCAACCGACCCGACCCGATCCCAATTCATTCTTTCCTTGTTCTCGAAGGCCAGAACTTTAAAATATCGAAGTAAAGAGAACTAGTACCTTTGCTCTCCCAATCTCTCATCATCATCATCAATGTCGTCGTCGGCGACTCCAATGGACGAGGGCAACTTCGAGGACGATCAGCTCGCAGGCATGACCACCGAAGACATCGTCAGAGCGTCTCGCCTCCTCGACACTGAGCTGCGAATCTCCAAGGTATGACCAAAACCCTAACCCTAATCGATCGACAACCCTAGGGCTTTATAGACCCGATCGCTTTTGTTCGCTTATTTTTGGTTTTCGATCTTGTTAGGACGAGTTGAAGAGGACGAATCTCGACCTGGAATCGATTAAGGAGAAGATCAAGGAGAATCAGGAGAAGATCAAGCTCAACAAGCAGCTGCCTTTCCTCGTTGGGAACATAGTCGAGGTATTGATTTCTTACTAAATTTTTTGATATTTTCGTTGAAAGTTTGATGATGTTGCGGCATACTGCCTCAATCTGGTTCTTGCAACTTAAAAGAGTAAGATAAAGAGCTTTCATTTGATGACTTAGCAATTTTTTTTCAAACAAGCAGCACCTGAGAACGATGGATGATTCAATTAGAGCCTAGGCTCCAAAGTCTAATCCGAAGAACATTATTTTCGCCCTTCTGGTGTTTTATAACAGAGGGAAGTTTGGAAAGATGCAGCCCAGCATACAAACAAAAGTATCTGAGGCAAGCTTCATTAGAATTTTGTTATTTTGATGATGGGTGGATTAAACCCTACAAAGAAAATTTTAGGATGATGGTCTCGAGCAGTAGGTACAGTCTCCTTGTAAAATCTCCATGAACGAACAAGTGATGATTAGGAGGTAATTTTGGAATAGATTTGGGGGAAGATAAGGATGAATGCATCGGTATATTTGCCTTGAACCTTTTAAATGTACAATGAATTCATAATCACATCAAGCATTTCTATTCTCATGTTTGGTTACTTTCACTATGTCAATTTTCTCGGAAAAACACTGTTATTTTTGTGTTCTTTGCACTAGGAGCTCCGTATTTGTTAATCTAACATAGAGAGATTGTTTGTGCATGTGTATTAGAAAATGATTTAACTCTTATGTCTTTTATGATTGGAGAAGGGGAAGCGTTGTCGTTTATTTTGTATACCGTGGGATCATAGGAATGAAGACACATGGAGAGTGTACTTTCTAAAGCACTTCTTAGAGCATGTTTGCCCCCATCTTTGAGGCATGCATATGGGTAGCATAACTGCGTATATACTATTTATCACAGCTGTTTCATAGACCATCTCTAGAAAAGGGGGCAACCCGCAACTATTACAGACATCATAAATTGGAATGATGGAAGTAGTTTTACACCTAAAACTGTCTACTAAATTATAATGATCTCTGTTTTACTTTTCCCCCTGTAGTGCTTCATGGCATTCATTTAGTTACTGGTTTTATTTGTCTCGTAATATATCATCTTAATTGTCTTATTTTGTGTTTTAGATTCTGGAAATGAATCCAGAAGACGAGGCTGAGGAAGATGGTGCGAATATTGACCTAGACTCACAAAGGAAGGGAAAATGTGTTGTATTGAAAACTTCTACGCGCCAAGTAAGATATTATCTCATTTAGTTGTTCTCTATCTGCTGGAATAATGCATAACTGCATTAGCATTTGAGCACTATTTCAGTTATTCCCGTCTTCAGCATCCATAATATATTACATTTCAGTAAATCTATGGGATGCGAATGAAGTATTTAATAATTCATTATCTCATTATTTTGCCTGCGGTGGATTCATTTTTATTTTTCTTCTTTTTTTTTTGATTAAAAAGGATTTTTTTTGTTAAGTATAATAGATGCACAAGAAAACATTTGTGAACGCTTCTAATGGAAGATCCATCTCTATAAAGATAAAGAGAAAGAATTCCTTTATAATGAAAATTCACTGATCGTATTTCTCGTGAAAGATATTTTTGCTTATAGAACTATAGAAAATCTCATAGAAGTCTGCTCAATCGTTGCCACTACTTAGAAAATCGTTCCTTTCTTGCTTTCTTCGAAGTTAAACAACAATTGAGCCTTTTATCCCAAGCATATGGGGTAGGCTACATGAACCAACATGAGAATCACGTTGGGTCGAGCACATGAATCCTCCGTCTCCACTCACTTTTATCGAACAATATACTTTCATTAAGACCTTTGTCATCCATATCTTTTCGTATCACTTCCATCCACATTTTCTTCGGTCTTTCTTTTGCTCTTTTGACTTTGCATAAATTGAAAATATCTATTCGTCGAACCGGTGCTTTCGTAGGTCTACGTCACACATAACCAAACCACCTTATACGGTCTTCCCGCATCTCCTCCTCCACAAGTGCTACACCAACCTTTATACGAATATTCTCATTTTGCACCTTATCCTTTCTAGTGTTACCACACATCTAACGAAGCATGCACATCTCCGTTACACGCATCTTCCGTACATCATGTTTCTTAGGAGCCCAACATTCCGTACCATATAACAAGGTAGGCCGAATAGCTAAAAATTCCCTTTCAACCTTAACGGAAAGTTGCAATCGTACAAAATCCCCGTTGCACTTCTCCATTTCAACCAGGCAGCCTGAATCCTTTTGTTGACATCACTATCGATCTCTCCATTCTTTTGGATGATAGAACCTAGATATTTAAACTAATCGCTCGGTGATATCTCTTGTCCATCCAGTGTTATGCCACTGTGATCTCGACTTCTTTGTTTACTAAATTTGCATTGCATATATGTTGTCTTGGACCTACTCAATCTAAACCCTCGAGATTCCAACGTTTGCCTCCACAACTTCAATTTGGTATTAACCCATGTTTTCGCCTCATTTCCCAGAATAATATCATCAGCGAATAACATACACCAAGCTATCTCATCATGGATAGTTCTAGTAAGCTCATCCATCACTATGGCAAACAAGAACGGACTTAATGTGGCTTCTTGATCCAAAGCCAATTGTGATAGGAAAATCTATCGTTAGGCCGCTGTAAGTCCTTACATTTGCCACTACTCCATACATATCCTTGATTATGTCAATGTACCTGATTGAGACTCCATTTTTCATCATTGTCCGCCATAATACCTTTCTAAGTGCCTTGTCTTACGCTTTCTCAAAGTTAATAAAAACCATATGCAAACCCCTTCTCTCTCGAAAACGCTTGATAAGTTGACGAAGCAAATAAATAACCTCTGTTGTCGATCATTTGTCATGACCCACCCCCAATATAGACGGTATTGTCAGCTCTGGCCGAAGCTGCACGGTTGTCTTTCAGGACGAACTGGACCCGACTATGGGCCACTTCTCAGGAGGTCACCCATCCCAGAATTTTCCTGGCTCGAGCATGCTTAACTACGGAGTTCTCATGCTCTTGCAGTGTCGGTTCACTTAAAAAGCGCCTCTGTATTGAAGAGTGGTATCATTCCATTTATAGTACAGATCTGCCCTCTTTCGGAGTGTATTCCAAAGATATTCCATTGTTCTATAGTGGGTCCCACGGACTCAAGAGGTGGCCACCACGGATTCAAAAGGTGGTCCCTGCCCCCTTGGCATGACACTTGGCGTGGCACTTTGCTCCGTATAGCGTTTTGTTTCGTGAGCAAGAATCGGGTCCCGACATCTTCTCCATTTTTGAACAATGGTTCGTCCTTGAACTACAGACCTACTATTGAGGGACCAGCTCTGATATCATTCTGTCATGACCCACCCCAACATAGATATTGTCCGCTCTGGCCGAAGCCGCACGGTTTTGTCCTTCGGGACGAACCGGACCCGACCAGGGCCACTTCCCAGGAGGTACATGGTATACAGCATGCAATACAGTTATAACCGAATATCGGTAAAAGTCGATTTGCCTTTGAAAACTCAAAGTCAAATGCTAGGTTAATAAGCGTGTTATGTTTAAACTTAATTAGTTATGGGATCAAACAAACGGTATCTTCTTTCGTGTTAGCTTGGTTAAGGGTTCTGCTATCCGGGCGAAGTTCTCCACAAATCTTCTATAGCATCCAGAAACTTCTGCTCTCCCCTACATTCTTTAGAGTCGGTCAATCATGAACCGCCGCAATCTTTTCAGGGTAAACCGCAATTCCATCTCCGGATAAAACATGACCCAGGAACTTCACTTCATCGAGCCAAAACTCGCACTTGCTCATCTTAACGTACAATTTTTCTTGCCTCAACATCTGCAGTGCGATTCTTAAGTGTTCTTCATGCTTTTCGAGTAGACCAGAATATCATCAATGAATACTACCACGAACTTATCTTGAAATGGTGAAAAGATCCGATTCAACAAGTCCATAAAATCACCGGTGCGTTAGTAACTCCAAATGACATAATTAAATACTCGTAATGCCCATATCGAGTTCGGAACGCCGTCATGCAGATGTCTTCTGTTTTCACCCGAACTTGGTGATAACCCGATCGCAAATCCAATTTCGAGAATACTTTCGCGCCACTGAGTTGATCGAATAATTCACATATGCGAGAAATTGGATGCTTATTCTTGATTGTCACTCGATTTAACTCTCGATAGTCAATGCACATTCTCCGTGTGCCATCTTTCTTCTTAACCAAAGAATTGGAGTTCCCCGGTGAACCACTGCTGCGAATTCAATCTTTATTTAATAATTCAGAAACTTGTATCTTCACCTTTTTCAGTTCTACTGATGCCGTTGGATAATAAGCCGTCGAAATCGGCGCTGCTTCATGAATAAGATCAATCGCGAACTCCACATCGTGTTTTGGCGGTAAATCTGAGATATTCTTGAACACATCCATGAAATCCCGAACCACCATCAGCGTTTCATCTGCAACTTGTTCACGAACTTCACCGTTCAGTACACACAAATAGCTTCCCTCATCTTGAATTTACGACTTGTGGGTCCTACCACACTTCCGCTGCGCTACTCTGATAAATTAAGACGGGTCTGTCAGAACAAAGTGCCACGCCAAGTGTCATGCCAAGAGGGCGGGGGCCACCTCTTGAGTCCGTGGGACCCATCGTAGAACAATGAGGAATCTTTGGAATACATTCCGAAAGAGGCCAGGTTCGGAACTATAAATGAAATGATACCACTCCTATAACACAAAGATGCCTTTTAGGCGAATCGGCACTACATGAGCTTGAGAATTCCATAGTTAAGCGTGCTCGGACCAGAGAAGTTCTGGGATGGGTGACCTCCTGGGAAGTGGCCTCTGGTCGGGTCCAGTTCGCTCCGAAGGAAAAAACCGTGCGGTTTTGGCCACAACGGACAATACTGTCTGTGTTGGACAGAATGGTATCAGAGCTAGTTCTTCAATAGTAGTTCCGTGTTTCGAGTACGAACCATTGTTCAAAAGTGGGGAGGATGCCGGGACCCGGTTCTTGCTCACGGAACAAAGTGTCATGCCAAGAGGGCTGGGGCCACCTCTCGAGTCCGTGGGGGCCACCTCTCGAGTCCGTGAGACCCACTGTAGAACAATGGGGAATTTTCGAAGTACATTCTGAAAGAGGGTAGACCCCGAACTATAAATGAAATGACACCACTCCTATAACACAGAAATGCCTTTTAAGTGAACCGGCGCTACAAGAGCTTGAGAACTCTGTAGTTAAGCGTGCTCGGGCCAGGGAATTTTTGGGATCGGTGACCTTCTAGGAAGTGGCTTCTGGTCGGGTCCGGTTCGCTCCGAAGGACAAAACCGTGCGGGTTCAGCCGAGCGGACTATACCGTACGTGTTGGGGGTAGGGCATGATAATCCAAGCATGAACCTAAACTGATTTTCCGTTATCTTAACATTCTGCCTTAGCTTGTGTTTAATCGCCCTATCCTAAGGCTTCATGGTGTGACACATGAGTTTTATTCCATTGTAATTTGAGCAATTTTAAATGTCACCCTTATTCTTATATAGAGGTACAAGGGTACTCTTCCTCTGTTCATTTGACATTTTTTTGGTTTGCCAATTCTTATTAAACGGGTCCGCCATCCATCTAACGTCTTTCTCTTCTAGGCATTTCCCTACCTCAATAGGAATCCCGTCTGGATCAAAAAGCTTTCCTTGATTTCATTCTCTTCAAAGCCTCTGTATCTCATATATTCTTATACCATGTATGAAATTACGGTATATATTTTGAGATTGAATGACAAGTCCATCCAAATCCTCGGTAAAGCTCTCATTGAACAATTTTATCAAAACCATCTCTCGTTGATATTCTCATTTCGAACTAAAACCTTTTGATCTTCATCTTTGACACATTTAACCGCACACAAGTCCCTGGTCTTCCTCTCCCTCATCTGGCAAGTCTTCCTCTTCCTCTCCTTTCTTCAAAGTTAAAAAGGAAAAAATCCTTTGTAACAGAAAGAATGCCTACTACCTCTAGCTCTATTGCATGTACTTTTTGTGTCAAACAAGCTCAAGAGAATCTAATGCTACAAGCCAAACTCATCTAGCTGTCAACTTGTAATCTTCCCCGTGACTTAAGAAAATGAATAATGCTGTTTAGTTTGATGCTGTTTCAAATGATAACCATCCTTTAAATATGAACACAGAGAACTTGTAAAGTCTGTATTCAACATCCTATTACCTTTTGTTTATGGATGTACTTAATACCATCAAGCTTCAGGTTGACTTAATACTGTTCTTCTCTTGTTGCAGACAATTTTTCTTCCTGTTGTTGGCTTGGTCGACCCTGATAAACTAAAACCTGGAGATTTGGTCGGAGTAAACAAAGATAGTTATTTGATATTAGACACCCTTCCATCAGAATATGATTCACGAGTGAAGGCAATGGAGGTGGATGAGAAACCAACTGAAGATTACAATGATATTGGTGGTCTTGAGAAACAGGTGACTCTTTACCATGTTGACTGATTAACATGACTTCTAATTTTAGTTTGAGATAAATACCAAGGGAAGTGTTAGTGTGTTACTAATAGCCTGAGTTGCAAGTTCAGTTTATAGTCTCTAATAATTCTTAATTTTCTTTTCCACTTCATATCTCATGTCATTTATATCGAATTGTCTGTACAATAATGAAGTGTCTGCAGTTAAATTTGAATTCTTAATACCATTGCAGAAGGTCCTTGACTCCCGAGATTCAATTTTAGTATTTTACCCATGCCTTGTTGCGTGAGAGACTCAGAGTCAGACATTTATAGAAGTAAATGGAAAAAGATTGTCATATTAGGGTCCGTAACTGCTGCTACTGTCAATATTTAAATTAGTTAAGATGTAAAAACTATATGAAACATGTCATGTGGAAGAGTGCTAATTAACACTTGTTGTATTTTGTGTATGTAAAGCGAACATAATATCTAAATGAATGGAAATGTTTTACATGCAAAAAATTGTTAGTTTTGTTGCAACATAAGTATCATCCTACATAACATCATCTAGGTATAATTTATTCCAAGGTTTGGAATCTTGGTATCGGGATCAGGATTGGAGGTTTTTTGGATCGCAAGCGGCAATCTCGGCTGTATCGGATTTGAATATAAGATTTTATATCGTTTGAGAAAAAAATTTAAGAACTAGGATTTTTTAACTAAACATTTATAGTAACTACAAACAATCTATCATTTTTTTAATAATTAATGATGTCTAAAGTTGCAATATTGATGTCAAACTAACCGTAATAACCCAATATCCTATAATAATCCCATTAAACCATTAAGAATGTATAGACCCATTAGTAAACCCACCAACCATTAAATAAATACGCTTAATACGAAACCCCAATGGTAAACACAATATTACTTTACATATATCGGTATCGGAACTTGGAAGGGCATTTTTGGGATCGAAATCAACCATCTGAAGGCCGGATCGGCTGTGATTTCAAACCATGGTTTGTTTTTTCTCTTGTACTTTGATATAGTGTAATTGAAGTTAAGCAAGTGTGAAAGAAGGGAAGGATGTCATAAATGGTACACAAAAGTGTCATTTAATAAACGATAATTCACTATATAGTTGTATCTTTAATATATCTTCAATTGTCTCATCTTAAGCTTTCTGATGAATTGGCTCCTGCTCAATTGTTGTAGTGAAGTGTGTGTTCCTTGTGGCTCCTACTGAATTGTTGTTTTTACCTTGAATTTTATAGATCCAAGAGCTCGTTGAGGCAATAGTGTTGCCAATGACTCATAAAGACAGATTCCAGAAATTAGGGATCAAACCCCCTAAAGGAGTGCTTTTGTATGGACCTCCAGGAACTGGAAAAACATTGATGGCTCGTGCATGTGCAGCACAAACAAATGCAACTTTTCTGAAGCTTGCAGGCCCACAACTTGTCCAGGTAATTATTAACATAACAAATCGGTAGAATCTCGTTCATCTTTTTATGTTTCTGGTTGTAATTCCTTCATCTTTTCTTCCTTACTGAATTAAGTTGCTGGCTGATTTTTGTGGTTGATTGTAGTTGTCATGCTTCTTTATATGTTCATCAGTTTGTGACTTTACTGTGGTTTTGTTTGATTTACAAAATGTTACATGAATTGCCATTGCATCTCCGTGCATTGTAGTGAACATGTTTCCAATAAGCCTAGGAGACTAGCATATATGATAAAAAATGCAAAAACACAACTGATGACTACCTTAATGTGAACAATTTTTTATTTCTCTATTTATTTTGGTTATCAATGCCGAAGGTTGGTTTTGGCGCTATACAATGAATCATTGAAATTGCATCTTTGGAAATAGAGTAGTGGAGAAATGCCTTCCATTTACAAGTCTAATATTAGTATCGACATGAGCGCATTAATTGCATTTAAAAAATATTAGTGCAAATGTAGAAATGTAATTGTAAAATTGATTGAATTAGGCTTATGCGTCATCATGTCTAAGCCTTTACAATGTTCCTTCATCATAACTACCTGTTGATGGAATGGAATCATAATAAAAAGCTGTCACCACTCACTAGTCATTTGTTTAAGCTGAGTCGGTAAATAATTTGAAGTTTTTAAAGGGCATGCTATGTCTTCACTCCAAGACTCATGTCCTCAACTCTTAGAAAACTACATGACAATGAACACTTTTTTTTGCCAAAGACGGCGAGGAACACAGTTTGCTACATCTGTTTCATCATTTTGTGCAGTTAAGTTTTGTAAATCTAACTTCATATATGTTGGCATGTCATTGATTCCATTTTCGGTCACATATTTACATTGTTATGTTGAAGGTTGTAAATCACGTATGGCGGTCTATGGCAGTCGGGGGTTTCATGGCGGATATCGGATAGCGGCATGTATGGCGGCCTTTATATATAAATGGTTCTACAAGTGTTATGAAATGAAGTTCATTATAGAATTAGATTAAATAACATTTCACATAAGTTTCCATACACATCAATGTTCAAAATAAAAGGAACAATCATCATCATTATCCAAAACTAAAAAGCAAAAGTGCTAGTAAACAACTATAAATTTCATGCTTCATAATTCAAAAAACCAAAATGAAATAAGTTTTTAACAAACAATCAAGCATCACAAAAGCAAACCCAGTCATCTTCATCAATATCGGAGTCGGAGGTAGAATCATCATTTGCGTGCGCTATGGCGTTCGCTATACTACAAATATTGCGGGTAGCGGGCGCCATAGCGCCCGCTATGCCCTAGCCCGCTATGAAACCATACCGGTGCATCCCATATAGCGCCTGAGGGTCTAAAATGCTATTGCGGCCGCTATGGCCGCAATTTAAAACATCGGTTATGTTTAAAGATCATTGCTAAGTGGTCTGCGCGAGGGGGGGGGCATCGAATGTGTTCCATGAAGCATGGTTGTGAATAGGTGCAAAGTATTACATACATAAATTGAGTGCATGCTACATTTGTGGATATCAGTTCTTTAAGTTTTTTTATATTGTGGATGTGTAAATATTTATAACATCTTTAGGTCCATGATGTTTACAATTACATCATGGATAAGAAAGTGTCTAGTAGTTATATGTTCTATTCCATGGCTAAGCATGATTGATCCAACTATTACAATTATTTTGAATTTCCATCAGTAGTTATATGTTTCTTCGATGGTTAAGCATGATCGATCCAACTATGTGATTATTGTCGATTTACTTCAGATGTTTATTGGTGATGGAGCCAAACTCGTTCGTGACGCCTTTCAACTTGCAAAGGAAAAATCTCCCTGTATCATATTTATAGACGAGATCGATGCAATTGGAACTAAGCGGTTTGATAGGTATGTCATCGTTATCTATTTACTTCTGCATGGATACCTATTTATAATAATGTTATCATTATTATTTTGCATATGCATTAGGAATGCGTTCTGGTACCCTATAATGGGTGTGTTGATCATACGTCAGCCACGATTACTATGTGTTTAAAAGGATAATTCAGGGAACACATGAGAATTCTCAATATTGTAAAAATAAATAACGTGTCTAATGAAGTGAATGAGTCCAGTAACACTTGACAACTAATAGCATAATCAATGGGCACCAATTTAACATATTAATCAAAGTTGGAAAAGCCATCTTATAGTCCTTAACCAGAAAAACTAACAAGGGTAAATAAATCAACAATCAATCAGTTAACAATTAACAACCAAACATGCACCAAGTATTAAAAACAGATGACCTAACAATATGCTACTTATAAGATATTATATTTTTACCCGTGATGCACATATACAAATGTTAGATATTTAAAAAAATGGGTAAACGGGGCCCTGTAGGCAGGTGACTACAATGTAGCTTACTTGTCCGTTCAATTGGATCTTCTGGTTCTTTTAGAATGCTGTCATATTCTATTTCGCATTCTAGCACTGGTAATTACATACATTAAATCCTTTATTCTTTCCTGAAAGCATGCGTTACCTGATAGGCAACTAGCTGTCACTTCAAATCCAACTTTCGAATTCTTTTCCAACCCCTCTCTGTTGACATTTTGTCATTGCTACCTTCTTCCTCACAATCTCATCTCCATGGAGCATAATTTGTAGTCGAACTTCAATACATACAGGATCAAGAGGACTTTAAGTTCTGGACAAGGTGAATTTAGACGCATCATTATCATCCTAAGTGGGGGGAAATCACTGATGATGTTATAACTTCAGAATTGAGGAATTTTTTTTGTTCTTTCTCAATTAAAACCAGTTTGTGTCAATCCTTATTTAAATACTACTTGATTGGAGCATTATATCCCTCTTTATACAAAGCACAAGCCCTCCACCATTTGTCTCTAGGTTTTTGTTGCCGATCACATGACATCAAATAGTTTCTTTCTACATTGGGTTGGGGGGGGGGGGGAGAGAGAGAGTCTTAAGTTTTGAGGAAGAGGACTTTAATCTAGGACCTTACATGCAAAAGACAACGAAGTTTCAACATAAAGATATATATTTCTTTAATTGGAGATCCAATAAGTTTTTGACAAGCAAGCTACTTTGCCTGGCCTTGCAGGCCCTCATTTACTCAAAGAAGATGCTTCAAAATTTTTAGTTATTATAATAAGATCTTTAATAAAAAATACAGTTAGAATTAAAATTCTCTTATAAGGATTTGTTTTATACTTGGCAACATGCCATGCTGGGAATCAAATTGGAATTTAAATTTGAGACTTCCCTTACCGTTTAGTTGAAGTAGTAGAGATAATGTGGCTAGTAAGCAGACTATGCAGTTTTATGGGTCCCCACATTAAGGGCCTATTTGGATGCAAAATAATTTGGTCAACAATCACTTATTTTTCACATCAATGTGGGTCCCGCATCAATAAAAGCTTGTTTGGATGCATCATGGAGATAAGTGATTATTGCCTTAAATTATGTGTTTCCACTTAAAAATGGTATCTTTTCCCATTTAAAAATAAGCAAAGATTCCTAGCTTATTTCATAAGTGATTATGGACTAGTAAAGTTGACCAAGTAATATACCATAATACCCCTTATCTTTTTATCCAAATTTTAAAATGGCATTTATAATACGTCCTTTTGGTCATTTCACACTCAATAATCACTTATCTATCACTTTTCATACAAAATCATCTTAACACCAAACAACTTATTTGTCATAATCACTTATAAGTGATTATTTCACTTTTTTCAAAAAATAATCACTAATAAGTGATTATGGAAAATAATCACTTAAAAATAAGCTCAGCCAAATATGCCCTAAAGTGATGGTGAGAAACCCTATAAGAATTATTCATTAAAACCTTATAAGGATTTTGTAGATATTATACAGTTTGTGGTTCTATGTACCTATATATAAAAGTGGTGATAGTTATGACTTGTTTTTCAGTATGTACCCGCATGACTCTTACAATACATTCTTATCCAGAAAATCGAATTGTAGATTGCTAGGTGAATATGGACTTTAGATCGAGTTCCCAAATCGCTGTACTAGTTAATTGATATGACTTAATCGGATATATCATATGCATGATGCGGTTGTCGTCCTGTCTTTGTTGTAAAAAAATGACATAAATTCCTGGGCTGCAGTACTAGTATATGATTTAGTGATATATCGTCTAATCACTAGAATGTGTTTGCTGACCAAAGAAAATTGCTATGGCATACCCATTAAACAGGTCCAACTTTGATTAGACTTTATTTAGATTAGCAAAATGTAATCTATATAATGATTAGCGAAGTTTACTTTCTAAATCATGGTTGCACCCTTGAAATTTCAACTTCACTTGTACATGAATTTTAACCTGTTTTAACTATTTTTTCTGGTCTCATCTCTTTATTTTGCTGCAGTGAAGTAAGCGGAGACAGGGAAGTTCAAAGGACCATGTTGGAATTGCTTAATCAGCTTGATGGCTTTAGCAGTGATGACCGTATAAAGGTCTGCATCTTATTCTTTCTTCCTTTTTTTGTGCCTTTGATTCTTGTCCTCATGTTTAATATGTAGTTTACATATAGATTACTAGATCTATCTTGCTTGTTCTTTATTTATATATCTAAAAACTAGATCCGCCGTATCCCTTTTGGTTATTTGTCATATATGTTGTTTGGTTATTTTTGTCATAGTACTCTAGGTTTTCATTTTTTGTATTTGATCATGCTGCTATAGTTTTTCTAAACTCTGTGTTGTTCGATGATTTTCATGCATATAAATCCATTGCCTAAATGTAGTTTTCGAACTCCTGTGTTCGATGATTTTCAGGCATATAAATCCATTGCTTTCTTGCTGTTGGCCCGTTGGAGTTTACGTATTCTGGCCTTTACAATATGAAACTGAGTGTCTTGGCAAGATGAATTGGGCTCAATAGATTTAATGATTGCCTTCTAACTTCTAAAAGCATCAGCAAAAAAGCTATGCAATTTTTTTGTGTGCTTTAAAGCAACTTAAAAGATAAAATTAAATAAGAGATGATAAGTTTGGAAGACTAGATAAATGGGTCTGAAATTGATTTAATGGAACTACAGAAATCAAAAGGAAGATCAGTTCAGGCTTTGAAATTTCGCAAAATTGAAAAGAAGAATCTTGAGAAAAGTGCATAAAAATGAGGGTGATAATATCATCCAGTCCCCCCACCCCCAAAAAAACCCATGGCCCTGCGTTCATTAAAAAAAATATTCTAAATACAATTCTAAGCCTAACTTCTATAGGCATCCAGCAAAAAAAGGTCTGAGATCACCTATAATGTAATCTTTGAAGTAGGCTTATGTCTCTTTTTCTGGGATGTGAATTGATCCTTGGGTACATAGTGATTTTGTTCACCAATAAATAATGCTTGTATTAATGTAACATCCTAGTTTGGATGCAGTGTTTCTAGAGTTATCGAGATATTTTTTTTACTATAATTTTAGAATTTACTTTATGGTTGGTTGATAAAATGTTTGTATCATGCCGTGTATAATTTTGATATGAAAATCCTCAGTTTTTAGATAATATACGTTAGCTCTTTAGTGGTAAGAAAACAATATTTTCATATCTTAAAATTCTTAAACTAATCTATTAATATTTGGTTGGCAGATATATTTCTTTGTCTAACTTCATTTGTTGTTGTTATGAGAATAAGTTAAATCCGTACCAAATCTCTTAACACACTCATATAAAGATATATATTTATATATTTTATACAAACAATATCTCTCTCTTTGCCTATCTTTCTTTCTCTCTCTTGCCCTCACTCTCTCTCTACCTATACATATATATTATATATATATCCCAATAGTTAAACGTATATATTATTATTCTTCACCTCTTCTCTCTCCTTTCTTCCTATGTTGTTCTTCCCTCACGAGAAACCCACAGAAAACCCTAGCCGCCTCGTCTTCCTCGCCATCTCCGTCACCGACGCCCTCACCCCATCACCAAGCTCACCTCGAATCGCCCACGACCCATCTCGTCTTCGTCATCGCCGCCTCCTTCCACCCATCCCCACCGGCGCAGCCCTCGTCTTCATCTCGCAGCCACCTCCCCTCACTCGCATGCCCTCACCGTCGAACCCCTGGCTTCCATCTCCCCTCGCGGGAAACTTCCCCTCTCGACGAACCTCTTGCCCAACTACCATCGTCCTCGTCTTCGCACCACCATCCCCGCCTCCACCACAACCTCGAGCCACCATCATCGCCCCAGCCACCTGCACCGGTCCTTGCAACCGAACCCATCAACTCACCCTTGCTTCTTCCCTCTCCTCCGCCGGCGACCCTCGTCACCATCGTCTGCACCTTCACCTCGCAACTCCTCATCGCTTCCGACCATCATCTCCGCCACCCTCACCTTTAAAGCCTGACAACCCCATCCTCGACCTCGACGATGTCACCTCTACTGCAGCAGACCGCAACTACCATCAAGCCAAGATCCCAACTCCTGTCGCCGACGTTCTCGTCATCAGACCAGATTTTAGCCGGGTCCAAGTACACGCCAGAAATTAAAACTGTGATTGCCCGTTGCTTCGTATTGTGATTGTCGTGCTTCCGTCACCAAGGCAAGTATTCTTGCTTTACTTTTGGTCGATATACATCGGCATTCCTTTGTGTGTGTGTGTGTGTGTGTGTATATATATATATATATTTTTCATGCCTTGTTAGAATAAAAGAGAAATGTGTTGGTACCTATTTTTCTTTATATCATACAAATATATATATATATATAGGCAAACTTTTATGCAGCAAGAAAAATTAGCAAGTGGTTTTAAAATGAAATTTATTTTAAATACAAATAAAAGTTTGAGGTTGTTAACCCATTTCATATATATAAGTATCTAGCCTTAATTATTTTATTTACACGTCAAGGCTAACGATAAAGGCAACATTTGTGACTAGTGCTGGCTTGTGTATCTTGTTCATGCGGACACTATTACCATATTAAGATTACATTGACATGTCATGATTATTCATTATGCAAGTCCACTTTATTTAAAGACGAGATCTCTAATTAGGATGCTGAGCTACATGCCATGACATACTACCTTTTACCAGCTTCGGTGCTGTACAGTTATCATATCACAAATTCCAGTCCTTTCCGCACTCCTAATTAGTGATCTAGTAATATCATAGTAGCTATAAATACGCGGGTGTTGGGGTAGTTTGAGTGTGCGTTCGTACAATAGGATCTCAGGAGTCCTATGCCGGCAGCTCGTACCGGGCTATATCGGCCGCATGTTATTATAGCTCGTATCGGGCTATATCGGTCGCTTGTTCATTCCACAGTTGGGCCCGTATTTCCTAGCCCCTAGGGCACTACTCTTGGGTTAAGAATACTTCTGCAGAGGTTGACGCACACACCCGAGCTTACGATAGGATAGTTCACCTTTTTAGCAACCAGTTAGGTTATGACTTGACCTCTTTACATGTTTGTTTCGTAGTAGTAATGTATCTTTTTATATATCTGCTTTTACTTTCGCACACGGGCCGCACTACGTTCATCTACTCATGTTATCATACCACACCCACCTTATACGTTGAGCACTTGCTGGGATGTTCTGACATCCCTGAGATTTGCCATCTCAGGTTTAGAGGCAGATTTTCAGGCTGAGCAGGATCAGAGTGGCTATCAGGACTTTGCCGAAGATCGGTAACCCATAGGTTTATTTCCTTTCTGTTAGTATTTAACATATGCGTCTTTGTGGGACATTAGGACTTATGTATCCCCTTTTGGATCTTGTTCTTATTTCGAACCTTTTGTATTGGATCCTTATTTACATCGATTATCTAGTGAACCTATTTCCTTAGTATTCTTTGTGGTTTCGTTGCAGCACGATTATCAGTATTATCCCTTTTGGTATTGGATTTTATTTTTGTCAGGTTAAGCTAGCCAGCCTTATGTGACTATGGAAGGATCTTTCACGGCTGGCCTTCATTGCTCTCCGTATTCCGTATTTTGGGAAGCGAGGCATGACAATTAAGCCATGTTCTTTGCAATTAGTTGTCTCTATGATGTCGACTCTTCGCCTATCACTTGTCATGTTATGAAATTAATGAGTTATGACCTATGAAATAAAATTTCCATAGGCAAGGCTGAAATACTTCTATATAATTGATGTCATGGTCTTTTGGGGTAGAAGGCATGAAACATGAGATGGGATGAGCATGTAGCAACCATAATTTCTTTTTTTTCCTTTCATATATTCTGGCCACAGCCGCCGCCCCCCCCCCCCCTCCAAAAATAAAAATAAAAATTTGTTCTTATGCTTTACTTTGTTTTGGTGTTCTATAGAAGTTCCACAAATAATTTATTAATCTTGAACTTACGGAGCTTGTAATGCGCTACTCATTTGATAAGCATTTTTCTAGTTCTTTTGCAATCCTCATGCACAGTATTGTATCTAATGTCAACAAAATTTCTAAATTTCTGTTTTTGAAAATTGGGCCATTCACAGGTTATAGCGGCAACAAATCGAGCTGACATCCTTGATCCTGCGTTGATGAGATCTGGTCGTCTAGATCGCAAAATTGAGTTCCCTCACCCAACTGAGGAAGCAAGAGCTCGGATCCTCCAGGTAACTTCTTAATTCTTTTCTTGATGTTTTATTTTGTTTTATCATTATTGGGGCTAATGCACTAAAATATTCTAAATTATGTTTATTTACTGATCTTTTATTACAGTAAAATCTCTTCAATTTTTGTTTTAAGGGAGTTATTCCCCCCACTAAAATACCCTTATAGGTAACACTTTATAGGAACTTACTGCAATTAAAGACACTGACTAGTTTTGGTGAAAGCCGGTGATAACTACAGTATTTATTATAATTGAGCCTTATTTGGCATAAGTGAAGGTTACAATTAAAGACACTGACTAATCTTTAGATATTTGTTTTAAACTAGAGATATGTTGGCTAAACATTCCCCCCCCCCCCATTGATTAGATTCATTCGAGGAAAATGAATGTACACCCTGATGTCAACTTTGAAGAACTGGCTCGATCTACTGATGATTTTAATGGAGCACAACTGAAGGCTGTATGCGTAGAAGCAGGGATGCTTGCACTACGTCGAGATGGAACTGAGGTTTTTTCATATCCATTTTACCCGTGTTTATTCATACCTCTTGCTTTGCATTTCTTGAAGCTGTTGACCAATAGGTTTCTCAGAACAATTACCGTTAAATCCTTCTAATTGGGTATATTCTTGAAGTTGGTGCTTGTAAAGAGTAAAGAATTTTGAAGTAGTAATTAAGCCTAGTGTTTATTGCAGAGATGTATGACTACATAACCAAAAGAAACATTTTCTCTATATTTTTGGTGGCCTTTATTCACCTTATTTCCTAAAAAAACATTTTCTCTATATAGAAATGCCTGCTCTATGTTCAAAGATTTTTTTTGGGGGGGGGGGTGTCTACTTTTCTCGGCTGCATGGCGAGATTGGAACTTTAGAATGACATCACAGCTATTTATGGGTGCAACCAGAGATGAACAACCTTATTTATATCCAATTTTGAGGGTCGTTTTTTTAGCTTTCTAGAAAATGGGTATATCTGATATCAGTATGTTTAAAATATGGTATGACGATGGTAGTTGATAAACGGTCTAAGATATCTGAATAGATATGAATCTAGCCAATAATCTCCAAATGCTCGTATATTTGAAGTGTGTTTTGATATTTTGCATGATTTCATATATATCTTAGTAAAGCCAATGTGGTCATATATTTTGAGGTTCACATTCGAAAAGAATAAAATAAAATAAAGCATGTAGCCTTCAATCCTATTAAGTTAATATTCAGTTATTATCCTGACTAATATTCGTCTGTCGGAATTCATATTCTTTTTCACCAAGTTACGCATACAAAGTTTTATAATATTTGTTTTGGATCTGCTTCGTCACATAATTATTAGCTATTACCTCTAGAATGGTGAAACATCTGCACTGTATTAAACTTTATGATAAGTAATTATTTTGAGAAGGCATTTTATGAAGGCTTATTTTTAAGAAACTCCTCCGGAGTTTCCCTATTTTCCACAAAACTGCCCTATATATTCAAAATGACGGAAAACTGCCCTTTTTAACGGTAAAGTTTAACACGGTTAAATTTCATAGTAAAAGACTATTTTACCCCTCAATACATTTAATCAATTATAAATACATTATTAACAATTTTAAATTATCAAATATTAACTAATTAATATTAATTAAATAAATAGTAATTTGGGGATGAGATCAAGGGGCTGGGGGCGGGGCTGGGGGGCGGCGGGGCTGGGAGGCGGGGTTGGAGCGGCAGAGGGTGGGGGCTGGGGAGAGGGGAGGTCGGGAGGAGGGCAGGGGAGAGGGAAGAAGAAGATTGATGATGATGATGGAGGAGGTTGGTGGAAGGGGTGGTCGGGGGAGAGGGTGGAAAGAAGATGGTAGTGGTGGTGATGCTGGTGGTAATGATGATAATGATGGAGATGGGCAGCAGCAAAGGGGAAGGGGCGAAAGAGGGGTAGGTCGGTGAGGGGGATCAGAAGAGGGGAAGGGTCGGTGGGGTAGGGGTGGGGTGATGACGGTGGTGATCTGCGAAGGGAGGATGAAGAAGATGATGATAGTGTTAGTGGTGATGGTGATGGTGATGGAGGATGGAGGGGACCTGGGGTGCATGCTATATTCATAATAGCATTGGTGCTATTATGCCCATCCAACGGTGGGTGAGTGGAAAACAGGGGGCCCATGGATGTTGTGTTTGTTTGATGGATGATGTGCGGGTTGTATCTCCAAGCATGAAAAATAATAACACCAACCTCCAATCCAGATGGAGGAGGGGGCGGCGTGGCCGGAGTTGGTGGTGGTGCCGACACAGGGAGGAGGTCAAGGGTCATGGCACCGGAAGCGGCACTGTAGCTGATGAAGATGGCTTTTTTATTTTGACAATAATTTAATTTTTAATTTTTTAGAAATTGGTTAGGGTTATTTTTGGGGTTTTATATTTTTTTTGCTGATGTGGCAAGTTTGTTGACGTGACGCCGACGTGGCTCAGACAGTGTTAACTTGACCGTTAAAATGGGTAGTTTTCCATCATTTTTGAAAGTAGAGGGTAGTTTTGTGGAAAACAGGAAACTACAGGGGAGTTTCTTAGAAATAAACCCTTTTATAACTGCCCGTATGTAGCATGTTTATATCAGCTACTTGGCTTCTGCCAGAATTTATGATCAGGGTACTTTCCATGATCATTAATGTTTGTAGACTTGTTAAAGTGTATGCTATGTGCCTTATTTCATCATTTTGGTTGGAGGAGCTTCTAGAATTATTATTATTTAGATTACAATTTTACACCTCGCTGTAATAATTTTATATTTCTATCTTTGCCTCAGGTGATGCATGAAGACTTCAATGAAGGAATCATCCAAGTGCAAGCCAAGAAAAAGGCCAGCTTAAATTATTATGCTTGATAAAGCGTTGCACCTAGTGATGAATCAGACCTGGGACCCGGTCTGTAGAAATATAGGATCACAAGATATAGAACCTGGTGGGATTATAAGCTTGGACTATCTATGTTCTCTATTCATACTGCATTTGTTTAATCACCCTTCAACTACTTCTGTGAAAAAATATCGAGTTTATAATTAGCAGCAATCATTAGCGTGAGTCATTTATCTTTTGCTGCCAGAGGCGATCATGTGTGTGTGTCGCCGGGCTGAGAAATTTAATCTAAATGTATAAGTTGTATTAATCTTCAGGTGGTGTCTTTGATGTTGAACTTTGGATGCTCTTTTTTCGACACGGTTTTTGTGTTAGTTTTATGTTAATTGTTGAAATAGATTAGGCTTAATTTATGTATCTTATTTGTTCTGCCGTTTAGGTTAGTAGCCGAAACGTTACATGTGGTCGGTGGATTCAAAGAGTTCCCTGGAAATTGAATTCTTTATCGAAATATCGTAGAGAGCTTAGTAAGTGGTAAGTTCAGATTCCCATAAAATATTCTCGTGATACTTGGTTTGGTGTAAAATTTGTTCCGGCAAAATAGGTTTATCATTGTGATTAGGTGGTCTTATTCCGTGGGAATCATATTCCATCAAAATTGGTGTTTATTTTAGATCTTCATAAAATATTTCCGTCTAACATAAGATGTGTCTTGGTTGTCATCATCCGCTGCTGCTCGTCGGTCGGTCGTTGTCGCCATCAGCTGTCCGTCCCATAAAAAAAAAACCTATATGTGAGATTGCTATTATTGGTCTTTCATCAAAGGATAGGAAGCGGGTAAAAAAGGGGACCATGGATTGGTTTTTTTTTGGATGATTTGTCAGAAAAAACCGGCTCTCTCGGAACTTGTTAAAAAATACCGGGGCTTTCTCAACTCGCTAAAAACCCCTTGGTCAACGCCTAAAATGCTAATCCTTCTTGATCCTTGGTAAAACTTTGGTAAAACCTCTTAAGTTGCCCTTATGACAACCTATATGAGCAATTAATGCTATGGTGTAAAGTTTGACACCCATGTGACCAAGTTTATTAATTAGATATTATAAGCTTAGATATTGCAGGTAACTGCTTAGATATTGCAGGCCTTAGATATTACAAGCAAGAGATTAGATATTAAAAACAAGTGCATAGATATTACAAGCACTACTTAGAATGGTGGAGGGAGAGGAGGAGAGGGGAGGGGAGAGAAGGAGCGACGAGGGATGATGAGGAGGTGCGGGGAGGGAGGAGAGGGGAACGGCGTAGGAAGGGGGGTGAAGGAAGAGAGAGAGAGAAAAACAATGCTTACTTAAGAGGAAAATGTTTTTGTTTTTTTATAGATATCTTGAACAGTTCTCTCCATCTATTTTGAAAAGTTGGTGGGTTTTTTGACAAGTTCAGAATGAACCGGGTTTCTTTGAGATAATTTACCCTTTTTTTAAATTAAAAAAAAATTGATGTGTAGTTAGGATCCGCTAAGAGCAAGAAAAAAACAACAGAGAAAGACAACAGAGATTTCTATTTTCTTTTTTTCTTCTTCTTTTTTTCGGTGCTAAGGGATGAGCAAAAAGCCCAAATTTTTATATATTAAAATAAAATATAGTTACAAAAAGAAATTGAATACAACAGTCCAGTTCAAGATCGAAGCTATCACAAACCAATGGTTTAAGATCAAACTTAAAAGGAAGAATAAGAAGAAAAAGTAGAGAAAATACACTCCATTGTTAGTTCCCTCCTCTCTGTGGTTACAGGTGCACCACACGATCATGATCATGATCCATGACGAAGAAATTGAAGTCTTTTTTGCCAACAACTGACCCAGAATGCAGCACATGGCCCCAAAATCTCGCCATCCACAGAAATTTCTGGGTGACTCGTACGAGGTGTCAAGATCTTATTGGCGCAGATCAGAAAGGCCAAAAAGTCAGGCATAACCCCAACCCCAACCCCAATCCCAATCCCAAAGTTTGCTCTTGTGGCCTCTAATTTCAGAGCCCATCATTATATATTTGCACCAAAACCCCCTACTAATCTATCATCATCATCCATCATCCTCAACAATTTGATCAATGGAAGCCTCTTGTTTCTTCACTTCCAAATCCTTCAACAAAACCCTAGATCTTCTCCCATCCTCTAGGATCCATTCATGCAGCACTTTTTTCAATAGGAAGAGATCATCATCATCATCATCAATTGCTATCACTTGTAAGCTCTCAATTCTCTCCCTTGCTTTTTTTATAATTTTTGTGGTGCTCTATTTTATTCATTAATTATTAAAAATCAAAACAAATCATTTTTAAAAAAATGTTTAAAATGGTTATTGGGTTAATCGATATTCCATACGTCTTGTATTTGACGCTCTTGAGTTTAGCCGATCGAGGGAGCTGTAAGTGCGGTTGCAGCACAAATCGAGATTAATTGTTGAGCGCCGGATGCTAATAACCAGTTTATAAAGTTATAATTGCTTGACGTCGGTGCCGATGAAGGGTGTTACATGCAATTAGTCCTCGAAAGGCAAACATTTTGGCAAGTGGGAACCGAGCGAATCGATTGATAATTTTGAAAAAATATGCTATCATATATATGAGTAGGTTATAAGCGGTCTCGCCGGCAAAATCTTAAATCACACTTTACAAGCATCCTTCAAATCATAACCTTCTTCATCCTCTGTAAAGAATATTGAATTTTTTTTTTAATTCTTATTGAGATAAAAAAAAATTATAGCTATTTGTTATCTAAACTAACCTAGATAACTATATTTGAGTGATTTAACAAAGGCAACTATAAATCTGATAGATATATATACCAACTAATCAGATTATATATATATATATATATATATATATATATATATATATATATATATATATATATCTGTTAAATTTGTTTCTCTTATCTTTAAAAGAAAACAAGGTAACAATTAAAGATTTAATTACTTTGTACATGTATATGGCATTTTAGATTCTGTACAACCAATTTTTTGGTCGCTTGAAATTGAACCTGCACATATAAAATTGAATGACCTGAGCCTGCCAGAGCTAATTTCATAAGTTTATTTTATTTTATTTTATTTTTACCTGATAATCATTGTATTTACTTATTTTTACATAGATTAGCTCTAAATTGTGCGATTAGGACCGTAAGTTGGTCGGGTAGGCCAACGGTCTATATGGAATGAACAAA
Source organism: Agapanthus africanus (assembly GCA_030015575.1). Lineage (NCBI taxonomy): Eukaryota > Viridiplantae > Streptophyta > Magnoliopsida > Asparagales > Amaryllidaceae > Agapanthus > Agapanthus africanus. Next base: position 570,611,991 of record CM057345.1, on the reverse strand, counting down.
TCCGGACCCAGTAATAAACTGGTTAGACATGTTTATCCGGATTCATTTATCTACTTTTTTATTTTTACAAATGCTTCATTATAGTTTAGAAACTCATGAGTAAATTTTGGAATCATTTATCTACTTTTTGTTTACCACTTGTTAGATTGTACTTAAAATTGGGATCTTAACTTTTAAACCCCCTCCATCTATTTGCATCAATAGTAAAGATTAACATCAGCATTTTCTGTGAACCATCAGCATGCAGTATGAGGCGGGAACTTCCAAACAATGACGGTGAGCCCATAATTGAATCGGACTGGCGATCTTTCAGAGCAAGGTTAGTTGCTGAAGAGCAATCATCTAGACTAACTGCGCTCACCGCACCAGAATCCATAGACCCAATCCCCACCTCTCCGGCTCTGACCGACAAATGGGCCCACACCCTCCATGGACCCGAGAAAGGGTGCCTCCTAATCGCCACCGAAAAGCTGGACGGGGTCCACATCTTCGAACGGACCGTTATCCTCCTCCTCTCCACAGGCCCATTGGGCCCCACCGGAATAATTCTCAACCGGCCCTCTCTTATGTCCATCAAAGAGACCAGGTCCACTGACTTAGACAACGGAGGAGTGTTCTCGGACCGGCCTTTATTTTTCGGCGGGCCTCTTGATGAGGGGGTGTTCTTAGTGGGCCCACGAGAAGGCGGGCCCGACGACGGGGTGGGAAAGAGTGGGCTTTTCGAGGAGGTGATGAAGGGGCTGTACTATGGGACCAAAGAGAGTGTTGGTTGTGCTAGTGAGATGGTGAAGAGAGACGCGGTGGGCGTGGGTGAGTTTAGGTTTTTTGATGGGTATTGTGGTTGGGAGAAGGAGCAATTGAATGGTGAGATTAGGGCTGGGTATTGGAATGTTGTGGCCTGTAGCCCAAGTGTCATTGGGTTGACGAGTGATGGGCTTTGGGAGGAAGTGTTGGGCCTTGTTGGGGAGAGGAAGGTCTGGTGAATGAGGGCTGCTAGAGTTTGATCCAGTCTTTAAATATATCGTTGAAAGTAAATATAATTGCCTTTGTTCAGATGATTTACTCTCCTTTCTATGTTACTAGCTTTCATGTTTTAGATATCCTTATTTAGGTAATCTTAAGTTTTAGCTACTAATTTGCATGGGTATCTTTTAGGCTTAATTTTAATGCTAGTTACGAACTTTTTATTCTACTAAAGCAACGGTTAAAAAGTATCAGAATCACATGAAAACATAACTATTTGATAACTAAAAGATGAGTTAGTAGAAGTCGGATACATTTGGAAAGCAGGAAAACCTCCAGTTTCACCAGAGGAATCATAAAGAATGTAAGACCCTTGAATAAAACCGTGCACAATAACCAAAACGATAAATTCCTTCTCGGTAAAAGATATGCGTGCTCGCTACTTTGCTTATCAGAGGGATTGCTAGAGATCTGAATTATAAAGGCCAGAAAAGGCGTCTACTACTAGAACTAAATCGGTTCATATCGTGGCTTCTAGATAATAGATTGCCGATAATGGGATGGATGCTACAGAGGGGAATCCGCGTAGATAATGCGAAGTGCAGTGCGCTCTCTGCCTGAGCACTGCCCTGAAACACTATCTCATTTATTCTACGATTGCACGTCTTGGAAAAAAAATCACGGAATTCAAGAATCGAATCACTAAAGAAGTCAAGTAATGGTATTTCGACCAAGCATGAATCTACAGACGGAAAATACTACCGGGAAAGAACGGCTTATTCGACAGCTCTCTGGATATGGTGGAATTATCAAAATCTCATCCGTTTTGGTCACGGTGAGGAAATTAGTAGGTCAAAGGAAGCACTTAAGGCGGAGAAGAGGCTACAATACTGTAAGGAAAGGGTGAAAGGCGTTGATAAGTTGCTGCTAACAGAAAGAGGAAGCTGCTAATATATATTTATATTCTATTATATGTTTATTGGAACATTACTGTAAACTGTGGTTAATTTAAATATGTCTACTAATAGAAGAGAGGTGTGGGGGGTGGGGGATAAAATTAAACCTCACTAAAAATGTGAGGAGGATGACAGTCATGGTGATGCAACCACTAAACCTAAATGTTAATGTTCTATAATCATAATATCAATTTCATGCTATTGGTGCTGACAGTGCATATTTTAAAACTGAACTGTAAACTTTGATGCCAATTGGAATAGATAGATCACCTTCTTGGTTGTTGAAAGCTCGCAGTCGCTTCTCATATTGTGATGTAGAATCTCTCTCTTTCAGAGGACTAGTCATGGTTGTTTGTTTCATTGGTGATTCAGTTGCAGCTCTCTTCTTCACCATGCTTGCCATCGTAAAAAGCTAAAAATCTGAGTAATAGTCAAAGGGAGTTTAGAATCTAGAATTAAAAATAGATCATAGTCATTTTGACATAATTCTTAAAGATTCTGGAATATTCAACATTTTTTTTTAACTTTATACACACACACGCTGATTTTTCGTACACATGTATTTGAGGGTAAGATTCAATTTGAATGGATCGGATCGCTAAAATATGTCATAGATTGGGAGTTCCCGTTTTTAAAAAACACGGACCGGTTTGCAATGGATCACTCCTATATATATATATATATGTATATATATATAAGAGAGAGAGAGAGAGTAGTAAAGAAGAAAGGCCTTAAAATCCTTTTTCATTAGGTGGCGTCAAAAATCTACATCCTCCATGATTTTTTTGACAATCGGCACCCATCATCGTCATCATCTTTATCATGTAAGATGTGGATTCTTCCTATCCGGAACGCTAGTGTTTATTGATCGGAAAAGATCATTCCAAATCTTATATCGTAATGGTTTGGTGATTTATGGCAACACATGGCCTATTTAATGTTGGAATCACTCCTACAAACACTTTGTTTTATATCTATATTAATCATTTTATAGGCTCAATATATCATGGAGTATTTCATGAAGATTGGAGGTAAATAACGAAATATCAAATCTATAAAAGGTTGGAAGAACAAGTTAGGACTTCGCCAACTTAATTAAAAAACGATTTGAAGCCCAAAAAGAAGAATAGGTTTTTGGTAATTTGGTCATTTATTTGTCATGCAATTTTGTTTCCCTAGGACTACAATGTAAAGGGACTAGGATTCTACATAGCTTGACTACCAAATACTTACTATCGTATCATTTTCCTACTCTAAAATATATTTATATATATATTTAGGGTTTCGACATATTTTTCCAATATATATTCAAACTCAAAAATATATTTTGTGAGTTTAAAATTTATTTATAATTTTATGACAAAATAGTTGCTACTAAGTTCCACATATTATTTCGACACTGTATTTTTCATGATATTTAGAATTTTTTATTATATTTATTGTAAATTCTAGTGTTAATTTCATCAAAATGTATTATTTTAATTTCTATTAAATATATGTTTATATGGGTCTTGCAAGCTAAAAGGCATGTTAGATTTGAAATTTCTATGTATTAGCCCATTATAAATCAAAGTTATTATTTTTTAAGCTTATATAATATTTTATATTTTACCCATCACAAAGCCATGCGATGTTTCATTACACGCATCATCATTTTCTATCTTTATAGAGCAAATCAACACACGTTTCTTTTTCGCTAACCTAAGTATGACATAAGAAACCTTTTAATTGATATAGCCATTGCAAGGTGTTGCCCTCGACTTACCTATTTCAACGTATTTAACTTTATATGTAATTAACTTTTAGCTAAAATTAAATGACATTTTTTCTATAATTTGTCCCTAACAAAAAAAGTGGTTATAAGGCTATTTTGTCATTTTTCTAACTATTTGCAAAATATGATACATATACCATTCATTTATTTTACGCAATTTAGGCTCTTATTTGATATCTACTCCTATACTCATTTTCATCTGGTTAAGTAATTTTCTTCGCGAGCTTTTATACTAATGTTTGATTTGCACTTCATTTTCATATCATCAAAAATCCAAAAGCTCTTAGCCTTGATTGGCAAGGGAGAAATTTATGAGCAATAATGTTTCACATCTATTAGCGAGGATTTGTATGAGAATTGTGAACACCCAAAATGCAAAACACATGCCTATTTTTTTTATCAAATCTTTCAACCAAAAATTTATAATTTTGACAATTAGTCAAACAAAGAAGTTCATGATAAAAACACGCTAATAAATATATAGAATAAAAATTCAAAACTCTACTTTCAAACCCCTACAGCTATACGATAATTTTAAAAACATAATCAGATAAATCTGTCCAATGTGTTATCATCATAAATATAATAATATAAAATTAGAATTTTGGACGATGGAGGGATTTATAAAACCCCCATCTTACCATACCTCCTCTCAAGCTCTAAAAGATTAAATCAAGTATTAAAAAAGAGAGGGCGTCACCACCATCAAGAAGAGAAAGATGAAAACTCAAATCTCAAATCGATTGTGAGTAAATTATTAATCTTTTTATCTATTAAATTTGATTTTTGGAATTTTCATGAAACCAAGAGATTTAGATATCAAATTAGGAAAGAATTAATTTTTTAAAAGAGAAATACCTATCTCTTACAACCACGATCAACCTTGCTAGAGATCGCCGCCGTACCGGAGTCGCCGTTGTCATCACCCCCTAGTCGCCGGCATCCATGGTGGCCGACCTCATGGCTGCGCCTCCTTTTTCTCTCCATTAGTTTTGTGGAAAAAAAAGAGAGGAAACGGAGAGGGCGGGATAGAGAACAAGATCGTGAGAGGGGCGGGGGGCGGGACGAGAGAGATTTTCTATATTAAATTAGTTTGGGTTTGTATTGCAATGGGTTGGATTCTGATTCACACCTGACCCGATCCGTTAAGCTATAAAATGAAAAGAAAGGGAAAATTGCATTCAGTACCCTGTTAATTTCAGTTTTCGTTATTTAATCAGAACAGTAAGTTAAAAAGTTTTATAAAATTATTTCAAAAAATCTTCAAAAATATTTTTACTATTTTAGATAACTTAAATGATAGTTTAGGTAGTTTAAAACCACTAATCAATTAGTTAGCCCAAATAAAATAATTGTTGATTAAATTCGAGATTATATGATAGTTGTTAACAATATTATCATGATATTTTCATAAAGGGTATACGCAAAATTAGAGGCGGGAACTTGGAACCACGCGAGTTTAACTTTTCGAATAAGTACGGTAAGTGGATTATCACTTCTTGAAATTATATTTCCCTCCTTCGATACCATATAAATTATGGAATTGTTTAAAGTGATTAGATGCCTTTTGATAACTTATTCTTCATGATTCACTACTATATTCATCATATGTTGCTTGCTATTGATTATCCATCGCATGATATTCCATCTCAGATTTGTTAGCAATATTCTCTTTTTATTGTTATATCGTTTCACTCATATAACCTTTATGATATACTCACTTAGAGTCATAACTCACCTGTCTTTTATGTGGCTGTAAATAAAAAATGCAGGATAAGATATATAAAGTTCAGAGCCGGCAGTGAATAAAACTTATAAAGTACATTTTGGACTTCAACAAGCCAAGACCATTAGTGAGTAATATAGTACCAATTAAGTTTATGGATGGGTTACACTATTGTAGACTTTATTATATAATCCAGTATTTTGGAACTTATTGTATAATTTTTATGTAGAACATTATATAAATATGGAAGGTTCAAATTGATATTTTAGAAACAGAAATATGGTGTATTTGGAGAATTTGATTTTAGCAAGATGTGAAAGTTAGGTCTTGCAGTCTCGCAGGAGCTTAGAGATTGCGACCGACTGGGCCGCGCCCTCATCTCGGGACGTGACAAGAATCTTGGAAAGAAGCAAAATCATAAAAGTAGACTCGTAGAAAAAGGTATTGTAAAAGTTTTTTCCTGTCCAGTGAAAGGAACAAGAATAATTGAAAGGTTGGAAGCACTTAAAGACGGGATTTTTAAGAGCGGACCATTTGAATTTTTTTGTGTTTGTGTTTGCTCTCTTAACCTATCTACTGTATTCATCGCATTCATATTACTCTCAATTTGCGATTAGCGCGGCATATGATTAATTAGATTAGAAATTAGCATTTTTTTCTTAAAACCTTATTCACCCCATATTTTGGTATTTTAATTGGTATCAGTGCCTTCGTGCTCTTTATTTTGGTATAATAATTTAGAGTTAAAGATCCATGAACTTCCCTCAAAGGGGTTGTTATGATCCTAGTTCAGCACCTTTGTTCAATGATTTTAGAAATGGTTAATTAAAATATAATACTTAATGAAGTCTAAATGTTATGGTTTATAGGATCTTATAAAAGGATTATCCCTTCCTCCAAACCAAAATCGGAATGTGGTGATTATGAAAAACATACAACCCTTTATAGACAAGATTACTTTAAGTTTATTAATTTCTTTCCTTGATTTTAATCTTTCTAATAAAATATCTTATTGTATAAATGATAGTCAAGCTAAAATATCATTAAAGCTATACATGAAGGGAAATTTTCAATGGAACGAAAAAGAGAAAATTTATGATCAACTTAGTCAATCTCTCTATAAAGATATATTATTTATCTCAAATTTGAATTTAATTGATGATATTTATAATAAGCATGATAATTTTTTTGATGGGATGCTAATTTTCTTATGAGTAATTATTAGATGTTATTTATGAATTATTTGATAATTTTCTAAATGCCGCATTTAGAAATAGAGATCTTAAAAAGAAAATTACCTATTTAGAACAGAAGAATGATGAGTTGATTTCTATGTATGAGAACTTGAAAATTGAGAATTTAGCAATTATTCAACATGTGAAATTATATATTCATCTTTTGATTCTTATATTATAGATATTAAGAGATTAGTTGAAGAAAAATAATTTATTTTCAAAGATTTTTGTAGAATAGAATATTTTAAGAAATAAAAATGAGGATTTAATTTTTAAAAAAATGAAAGTTTGATGTCTTCTAGTACTTTTTTGCAAAATGAGTGAAATACTTTGTGTGTTGAGAAAGAAAAAACATTATTGATAAATCTTTTGATGCTTCTCATGAGCTTCTAAAGAATTAGATCACATGTTTGAAAATAAAATTAATAATTCAACTAATACTCTTGCTAAGTTTTCTAAAGGGAAAAATGTTTTCAAAACCAAAGTTTTCGTGTAGCTCCGTCGGCAATGTTTCTTTATGTGATCCTATTTCTAAAAATAATAAATACAAGTTTAGTGACAATCATAAAAGCTTAAACATTCTTCTATGTCTAAATTTAGTTTGCGACCGGAACATCCTATGCTTGCTATGTTGATAGATTCTATATATTCACATTCACTTATCGAATAAATCATGACATGATAAATTAAGATTTTCATATTATTTCGCATGAATACTGTATAACTACATATTATACGCATGCTCAGCATTTTACAGGCATCCAAATTTACTAGTAATCATTGTAGCATGCTTGGAAATACGACTCATGTTATTTTTAAAATAAGAGTGAATTATCTACTAACATGAGATTGATTCTAAAGACTAACCCACAAGAACCCAAAAAATTTGTATCAAAATGCACTCTTTTACGATATAGATGTTTCGAATGATAAGAACTAGAAATCGCACAAGTTAAAATTGCAAAATAAGTGATAAAGATATAACGGCTATACAGTAAGAAATTATTTGTTCAAATTTCGTGTTATGGATTGGTGGTCTTATTTCTCATGCGATTTTTTTCTTAGGTACTCACTAATTTTTTTTAAGAGAAAAATGGTTTCAAGTCCCTAACTTTGAAAAGCAATAGGTTTAGGTTCCTGACCCAAAAAAAATTATAAAAAACTTCCTAAACTTAAAGATTGTGTGTTTTAGTCCATATAATACATTTACTATTCTTTATGCTACACCGACCTTTCAGATAAAATACTACATTTACCTTTTAAATTATTATAGTTATCTTTTAAAGTACTATATTAATCTTCTAAAATGCTATATTTATATTGAAAAAAGTCAAATGTAATAGATATAAGTGATTTTACTAAAAAAAATGTAACAGTTTCATGCCAAAGTAGTATTTTAACACAAATGTAGTACTTTACAACATAAATGTAGTATTTTGAAAGATATCTATAGTACTTCAAAACATAAATGTAGTAGTTTACCTGAAAGAGTAGTGTTGACATAAAACAATAGTAAATGTACTATAGGGACTAAAATACAAGAATTTTTAGGTTTTGGAAGTTTTTCATAACTTTTTTTATGCCAGAGACATAAACCTATTGCTTTTCAAACATAGAGATTTAAAACCATTTTTCCTTTTTTTAATGACATTTTTTTAGATTTTCATTTATCATTTGGATTTATGAGACTTTATGGGATATTTATGTAAACGATTTAATCATATAATTCTCATATGCTTCACATGTATACTAATTTGAGATATTTTTTGCCATGCATCTCTTGTGTAGTTAATCTTATGAAATTGAATTTAGTTATGATTTTACAAAATGACTTGGATCTCATATACATGACTAATAACTGTACTTGTTTCTTCTGTAATTATATTTTTCACGTGCGATGCATGTTGATATTCATTTTGATTTATTTTTCTTCCCTATTCTCATAGCTATTTTTGTTAGACATATTTTTTCATCAAATATTGGCTCCATAAATATGGTTTATTAGTGTTATAGAAAACTCAATAATGAAGACTTTGGCTCCATTTTTTGTTTGAATTTAAGTTTAAAAAGTAAATGAGAATGAAGGAAGGTTGTCATTATCACTATTTTGTTTTATTATAGTGACGTGGCAATCTCTAATATATTATAAATGACAATTTTTTTCTTTTTTTTTCTTGCATTCCTAATAAAGATGATATATGAGTGAGGTATAAAAAAGTTACCATTATAATAGTACTATAAAAAAGTTACCATATAATAGTAGAGATTATTATAAAAGATGGTTTATTTGTATATACAAGTATTTCATTCAGCTTATATTCTTTTTAATTTTTTAATTTTGCTTGTTATACATTGAGGGGGAGCAATCTCTTTTGTTAACTTACATATTTCTTCTTACGCGATCGTGATTTACGTGCTTTATGATTTTTATAATTTTCAGATTGATCCATACTATATGCATGTTAATAGGAGAGAGTTATTTTTTGTGATATATCGTTCTAAGAATTTGCATGTTTCTCATTTTGAATGTTTTTTGATAAGTGATTGAGCTTTAATTTGATATCATTTCTAGTTTTGAATTTTGTCAATTTGTTTGTTAAAAAATTATAGTGTATAAGACTCGTTTCTTAATTGCACATTATATATTGTCTGCACAATCTCATCGTATTTTTGTAATTTCTTATTTTTTGTGGATTTGATAATTTTGCAAAATTTTCAATTTATCAAATTCATCCACATAAGTTTTGAGAAAGTTACTTGACTATTGAAAATCTTTTTATATATTTGCATATTTGTTATCAAGCAATTTTGGTTTAATAATTCGCATGCTTGATCATCTCCATTTTGATAAAGAAAATATTATGATACATTGTTATTTTTACTTTTATGTCTATAATTTATGTATCATATAATTAGTTTGTGAATAATCAAAAAGAAAAAGATTATTGGACCCATCTCGATATAATTTTGATTATTGCCAAATATATTGTTGCATATTTATACTAATTATTCATGCAATATTTAATAGAGGTTGACGGAAAAAAATGAAATGTCAAATTTATAGAAGGTTGGAGGAATAAGTTGGGACTTCGTTAAATTAAATTGAAGAACGATTTGAAGCCCAAAGATAAAACGATAAGGTTTTTAGTCTGTGTAAATTATTAGTCTTAATTTTATGTTTCTTTTTCTCTATAACTAAAATATAAAAAGACTAGAATGCTAGAGAGCTTAAGTAACACACACCTACACTTTTATATCATTTTCCTAAGCTAGAAAAAATATTTACATATCTTTTGAGTTTTGTTTTATTTTCTAATATATATTCAAACTCAAAAATATTTTTTTAGCTTAAAATTTATTTATTAAATTCATGACAAAATTAGTGTCATTAAGCTCCCGATACCATTTCAACGCTGTATTATTTCTTGATTTTTGGAGATAATTTATAATATTTCTTGTAAATTCTAGTGTTAATTTCATCTAAATATATTACTTTATCTTCTATTTACATAAATATTCGTATGGGTCTTGCAAGCTAACAAGACATGTTGGATTTGAGAATTAATGTGTAATATCAAATTTATTATTTATTTAAGCTTATACAATATTTTATATTTTATCCATCAAAAACTATGTGGTGTTTAGTTGCACACATCATCATTTTTTACCATCATAGAGCAAACTAGTGCATGTTCTCTTTTCCGTTGAGCCTATTAAGTTTATACGTAATTGATTTTTAACTAAAATTGAGTGAGAATTTTCTCTACTTTGCCCCTACAAAAGAACTATTACGAGGGTATTTTGTCATTTTTCTAACAAAAACCATTTAACAATTTATTTATTTTATCGAATTTGAGGCTTTCATTTGATATCTAAGCCAACACCAATTTTCATCTATTTAAGTAAATTTTCTTTGAAAGCTTTTATACTAAAGTTTGATTTGCACTTCATTTTCGTATCATCAATAATCCAAAAGCTCTTAGTTTCTATTAGTTGACGACAGATTTAAAAGCAACATTGTCTATCATCTATTAGAGAGAATTTGTATCGACTCGACTGTAGCTTCTTGGAAAAAATCAAGATTGGAAAGTGGCCTCTTAGGAAGAGGCATGGTAAGGTTCTCTCCTGTCTGGTGAAAGGAGCAAGAATAGTGAAAGGCAGCCTAAAGGCAGGGTCTTTAGGCGTAATCTCCATGTGCGTCGAAACACTTGAAAATTGCTCATGTGTTGGTGTTTACTCTTTTAACTTGTCTACTTTATTTATCACATTCATATTTCTCTCAATTTGTCATTTAAGCACTATCCAATTCTCCTCCCCCTAGCGTTGTAGTTTGGTATTTCATTTAATCCATAAATTATTATGACAACAATAGTTAATAATGACATTTGGAAGAAGCTGAAATAGATTTCTAAACATCAACAATTATTTAAATGACAAAATTTAAGTAATCTTAATTTCATACGGTCTCATACATATGATTAGGATTTGTAACACAGTAGCAAATCTACTAGTTGAATTACTACATTCATAGCTGAATTTAGGAGGACAAATTTGGGTTTTAACACAAACCATTAACTCAAAAATGAAAATTTCAGTACATGATTTACTCAATAAATACAAATATATATCTAGTTCCCATTCGAAACTATTTATAGTAGACTTGATCAAATTAGGGCTAGAAAAAACTGAAAATTTTCTTTAAGAATTAGGGATTCGATGGATACCTTACAAGAAACTTACCTGATGATTTGGTACCTTTCGCGAATGAACCCGAGCTCCACTTTCAGAAATCCCAAATCGCAGAGGCAAAAAGATCGAATGAAACCCTAATTTTCATTCCCAATTGAAACAAGCGAGAGATTTTAGAAACTGCAATGCCCGGGATCACGTGAGAACCGCGTGACTAGGGATTAAAATGGGCCGGACCTGGTTCGACCCCATCGAATTCTTCGGCTACAATGCATAATACCCCTCCCTTGTTTTTAAAAAAAATGTAAATAAATAAATTAACTCTAATCTTTCAAACAACTTTGTGATGCTCATGGTGTCATCTTTGACTCCCTCATGTTCAGACACATACAACCTGCACAGTAAATGTTCTCCTGCATGGATTTGATCAGACAAATACTTACATCGGGCATTTCACACAACTTCAGAAAGACATGGATAATTGTAAAGATAAAATTGGCAGTAGTATGTTGCAACAAGCAACCAAAAACACGAACTCCTACCAATTGGGCATAGCTCATTCGGTTGAACTTTCCTCTCCAGAGTGAGAGCTCGCTTGTTTGATTCTCAAAGTCGCATCAAAAAAAGAAGAGGAAAGAAGCATGATCTCCAAAATTCAAACTGGAACTACAACCAAACAACATAATAGAATTGATTTGACAAAATTTTATGATTTTAAAATACAACATTTAGAGTGCAATCACGTAGATGTAGGTCTCATGATTTAAGATGAAAGCTGTAGAGAAATTTGTTATGGTGATGAATCGATGACAACTATAATGCTCCAGCAAAATTTCTAGGTCTGTTTTATCCTCATTCTTGATTTAATTTCCCGCATTCAGGAAAATGTTATCATAATCTTCAAACCTGCAAAAAGAAAAAAAAATGAAATACATCACATAAAGGTACAGTGAAGATGAGATCCACGAAGGAATACGAAAAAATTCATAAAAGTATAGCAGACCTGTATGCATCAAATGACTAATATATCACCAAAGACTATAAATTGTGAAATTGCATACATACCCCACATAACACTGGAAAAAAATATTTCTGCCTTACCTTTATGTCAAATGTGGATTGACTGTTGTCGATAATCACACATCATCCCCAAAGTCCACATATGCATTTCCCTCAAGACTAATGTTTATCGAGTTCCATTTTCCGCTCCACGTCTCTGATTGAATGTACTGATCCGCTGTCATTAGACCCCTGCACTGAATTATGTTGATTTTGGATCTCACGAGAGAGGCGACAAATTATATTTAGAGAAGAGGTACATATGCGCAAGAAATCATGAGGCTACTTCTTGCGGCGTTATTATTAAGGATGGAAATACTATTAATAGTATTCGTCTATTAGATAAGAACAGAAGCAAGGAAGGATCTTGATCGTCTTCAAAGCCAGAATCTACAATGCTTTCAATGTGACAGGCGCCAACGTTTTGAAATAAATTGTAGCACATTTTATTTTTTGTTCGTATTTTTATATGATGTATCGAGCATTTTTATTGTAAGGTGTTCAGCTTATATTTTTTGGTTGCATTTGTGTGAAGGATAACGACAATGATCCTTCCACAAATAAAATCATAAGATATTAGTTCAAATAGTACCGTTTATCTCGATGCATCGTATGTTTTATCTTGTAAATATTTTATTTATTCTAATTTATTTTATTGAGCAGGGCGTCTTGCCCTGCTTTTTGCCTCAAAAAAATAGAAGATAAGAAATTATGTAGCTGAGTTTAAGGTTTGTTGATGGAATTGAGACAGTCAATCTAGCGGTAATGTGCAACTATCATGGCATGTACAAGTTTCCATATTCTCATGCTCTACATGACCTTCCGATAACAAGTCTAGTAAAAGAAATATTCATGCATGCATGATTATTTGCAACCAATAGTGCAAAGTCTTGAAAACTGTAAATCAGCCTGACAAGGGTAGCCAACGGCAGAGCAATATCTATGACTTCAATTACTTTCATTTTTTTTTGAAAGTCTCCTTAGAAAACCATTCAATGAGTAGCATGCTCATTTCTTGATTCAACCGTGTTATTCCTTCACTAATAGTTCAAAATGCTACTATAATAACTCATATCTTACATGTAAAATCTTAAAACTTCATAAAGAGTTCAAATTACTGCAAGTAAATAGTACGAAAGAGGAGAAAATTTAAAGGAAACAAAAATATAAAAAAACATTTTCCAAATGAAAGAGTGAAAAAATATAGAATCCCAAAAAAATCCCCTATATCCGGCCTAAGCTGTCAGCCGTCGAAGTCCAAGTTCGTATGTGCTGCAGAAAACCCTAGCACCTAGCCTAGCGAAGAAACATAGGGCGATGGAATAGAGGCATCTGGGTGTTAGTAATAGGGGTAATGGTTAATATGATATTCTCATAGCAAATGTTAACCAGAATTATCATTTACAAGACTTTCTCTTTTGGGGTGTGACCCTTCAACAATCGAACTAGCAAACCTCTCACTTTGGAGAGGAAAGTTATCTGGAGCTATGCCCAATTGGGTAATAACTCTAGTAAATTCTACCCCTTCTTCATTCTTGGAGCTCGCTTCTTAATATTTTGACTCTTCCATGCTGTGTCTCAGGAACCTTTTCATAGACTCTGGTTATAGAAGTACTAAAAAATAGCTGATGTATTTTAATTGTTTCCTATAAACTAAGGAAAAGTGCATTTGAATAATAAGTGAGAATAGTGGGCTGTTTAATCACAATTCAAAAAAAGAGCAGCTTAGCCCTCCGGACTGAATAGGTGTTCGCTTCTTAAAACACAAATTGCCACTTCAAAAATCCTCATATGCGAACATGGCCAAGATGTGTTTCTAGATAACATTGATTACGCTTGATGCCTGAACATCTTAAAAAGTGCTGCTTGGCTGTAGAGGGTAAATCATTGCTTAAAGGTACTCTACTGAGAATAGCTTCTGTCAAGAAAGATAACGAGAGTGCTTAGGAAAGAATGCTATCACTACATCATCTAGCACGGAATCATATATCTCGTTGTGGATCAGATAGAAATGCTTAATAGTTGGTAGAACTTCATACCAAGCTTTCATGGTATTATTAATCATATTCACGGACATATAATATTTTGGCGGATCTACTTGCTGCTGAAGGCCTCTCACGACAAGCAAGTTGAAATTATCCATTCTTTGTCATTCCTAGGTATATGCCACATACCAGATGTCAAGCCATTTAAGATTTATCAGTGGTCCTAGGTTTCTCTAAATATTTATTGAGTTCAATAAGCAGTGATACTCCTATAGTTTGTGTACCTTTCCCATTTGATAAAGCCTGAAGGGGCGGCAGCTAGGGTCCCAGATAATGTTTCAACCGAGGAAAAAACATGTCATTGTTTCCAAACATTAACCTTTAATTTCGATGCAAAGTACCTTTCTCTCTAAATAATAGACCATTTAACCGCACGCTAGTAACTATTCTGACTTCATGATCATATGGTAATAACATTACATATCATCAATATTCAGCAATAGAGAACATCTTTTTTGTCTGCTATTGTCAAAAGCTCCAGCAAAGCACTCCTGTTTCATTACCAGGAGAAAAAAAATTCACTGACCTTCCCTTTCTTCTTGACGTAAGACTCCACATTCTTCAACCACCTCACAAGCTCCCCTTTATGTTTCGTCTCCATATAGCCATGCAAGAACTCTGCGAGCTCATCGTTCACTCCCCTCTCCTCTAAGTACTCCATCACTGCGCTTTGCAGTTCCTTGTCCAATTCCCTGCCAATAATTAAAACCCAATTGCTATATAAACACAAGCACAACTTTAAATTATTGGGCTTATTGCATATGGTATCCATCATTTATGCCTTGTTACACATACCCCTCAATTAGCTTGTTAGCACAGGACACCCCTGGAGTTGGTCATTTGAAATGTAACAGCTTATAAGTGACATTTCAGCCCAGATCGGGACTAAATATGTCGATGAAGAGTTTTAAGAGATAAGTTAAGTATAGATGATGTGTGCTATAGTTATATGCATAGTCACGTAATTCGCGAATTATTCGCCGAATTTGCGAATAATTCGCGAATTTTTGATCCGCCGAATTAATCGGCGGGCCGAATAATTCGCGAATTATTCCCGAATTATGTGAAAAAACAGCGAATAATTCAAAAAACAGCAAATAATTCACAAAATCAAAACCTAGCGTCTCATATATTAATTTCTTGCTCGAAATCCTTCCCGAACATTTCCCGAACACCTACCGAATTTTTTCCGAATACCTGCCGAATTTTTCCCGAATACCTCCCGATTTTTTCCGAATAGTTCTCCGAATCCGAATTTTCGACCTCACCGAATTATACCCGAACGACGAATTTGTGACTATGGTTATATGCAATATAATATACCCTAAATTATTTAACTTGCACAATTGTGTCAATTTTCCCCCAAATTCTGGGCCCCTGAGTGGCACCAAGTATTACTTAGGTTTCAAAAGCGAAAAATATACTAGATTTAAATTACTAGGTTAATGGCAAAGTTCTAAGAAACCCAGAGCTTGTAACTCCCCAATTATCTTGTTAGCACATAGCCCACATCGATAATAATAAATCAAAGGGCTTTTGAGTGTACATAGGTAAATTGATGTTTACAAATTTAATATGATTTTATCCCTAAATTATTTTACTTACTCAAAAGTATCAATGTTTTAGCCAAAGACAAGTCCGATAAACAGCTATAAGCCTTGTGCCATCTACAATTGTAACTAGTCACTAGCTTTAAGTTATAAGTTCAACTACATGTCTCTATCCTCGATGGGTTATTAGCAAACGATAACAACAGAGTTGCACATTTAATGAATTAAAACCTATAAGTTGTATTTCAACTCACTTACAGCTCCATGTGTGCTGGATGTTTATCAATCGATTGAGGGGTTATGAATGTTGATAGAAGCACAAATGAAGTATGCTATATGCAACTACCCCTAAATTATTTAGCTACCTCAATTGCATCAAATTTGGCCAAATTTAACTCTCATAAACTGCTACAAGTATATATATTTCTCATTTCCAATTACAACTACTCTAAACTATTGGGTTATTTGCAAATTGCAACCTCAGCGAACAGTAACCCTTAATTGTATGGAAATTAACTAAATCACATTACCATCTCAAAAACATCAAATTTAGTGCTTTTACCAAAAATCCGGCCCCGTGAAGGGCTCGATCGGCTTCACGCCCTTTCTCATCGGAACCACATTCTCGACATCCAATGCATCCGGGTATGCCGAACAAACAAACTGGAGGACGAAATCGCAGGCCTCGCCCTTCGACACCTCGACGATCACGCTGATATGAAGCCTCGCCGATGAATCATCTCCAGCGTTGGATCTCGTCGAAGGGGCGGCGCCGTCGACCATGGTGGCCTCGATCTTGACGGTCTCGTGGCGGTGGGCGCGGGTGAGGCGGATCCAGCGCTCGCCGGGGAGGTTGTCGATGGAGAATGCTGCGAAGGTCGAGGGAGGCGAGGGGAGGTCGCCGGAGGCGGAGATCTCGGAGCGGAGGTGGCGGAGGAGTCGGTCTATGAAGGCGGAGCGGCGCATCGAGGAGATGTAGGTGCGGGTTGGGGTTAGAGTTAGGGTTAGGGTTTTGAGATTTCGGGCTAGGTTGAAGAAGCAGCGAGCCATTTGGGGAAGAAATTGGGGAATTTTTTTTGGGCTGGGGTTGGGGTTTAGGGTTTAAGCATTTAACGATGGGTTTGGGGTGGGAAATGGGCCGGACTGGCCTGGTCTCTTTTGTTAGTAATCTTGGGCCAAATGCGGTTGTTTTGGAATCGTACTCGTCCCAGAAATCTCGGTTTTTTTGCCTCAGCTGCCCCCCTTAAATCTATTAAAATACTTCACAACTAGAATTTATGTACGTGCATCGCACGTGTGTGAAAAAAAATTAAACCTTTTAGTTAAGTTTGTTCATCTTAAGAAGAATATATGTTGTATTTGTTATCGTTGAAAGGTGTAAAAGTAATAACATGTGTATGAAAGGATGACAAGGCATGCTTTCCTCTCATGGATTTTTCTCATTTTTATATTTTTCTATGAAAAAACGAGAAACTTTTTTATCCGTTCTCATGAGTTTGGGTCATAATAGTAAACACTGGTGTGCGATGCACGTGCGTGTATTAGATGTCATGAACAAAGCAATGAAAAAATCTAAAAATGAAAAAAGAAATAATTGAGGGATGGTTTATAAATTGTTCAAATTCATGATACATGTATTTGATTTTTTTTAGTTTATCTTCTTATGAGTAATAAATGTATGTAAGAGAGAGAGAGACTGGAAGGGAGGGAGAGAGGGGAAGGGGGCCATAATAATAATTGCTGCATTTTAGCATTTTAATGAAAAAAGGTAATAATGTCTATTTGTAAAATTGAGTTGGCATTGTGTAGATTTAGAGTTTGGTAAAGCATTATTCTCCTTTGTTCTATTACTTGATATTAAAAAACTGCTTTTTGGTCTATCCCTATGTGTTCGAATTATAATAGTAGATATTCAATAAATTGCCTTGGTTTTTTCTTTATCGGCGTTTTTTTAACTGAATCGTAAGCCTAACCTATGCACACAACACAACCACCTACACAAAACACGCACAAGCACACAACACAAGGATACACTAATTTACCCCGAAATTGATCATCCGAGCTTTCTTGACTTCAGTCGTGTATTGCAGCCAACCCCAAGAAGAAACTAGAAGGAACAAGAGCTTCTGATGTGGAAGTTCCGAAAAACCGTATACATTGTTCAATAAGGTGACCTAACAAGAAGAGAAAGGGATGATACCAATAAAAGTTGAAAGTTGAAGTGGATATGGGAATGAAGGATCTATAGAAGCTTTGAAGGTCAAACAATAATAGCGAGTGCCACCGTAGGCCAGTGCTAAATCCCACTTATGCTCTATTATTCCGACAAAAAAAAGTTTTGATTAATAGAAGGCTTTGGGTCTCTAAGATCACCTTTCAATCATATACAACAGGCTGCATTTGAGATGATTTTTCAGTGCTGGTTGACTTTTCATTCACTTTATGAAGTGCTAAACCTATTTGATTAAATTGACAGCCAAAACATTATTTTAACCTCCACCCTGTATTCATTAAAGCCTACCACTAACTTTGTTGCTCTAATAACCACAACTTTGGCACTCCCCTTGGCTGATGCATCCGTCGGTCTCCGTTGAACATGACCGTAACCCAATACCATCTTGATCATTTCTTTGTTATTTTACACTGTATAGAAACTAACTTCAACATTTTACGGATGGACTCATTTATATTTCAATCTCTATAGGCAGTTATCCATATTAACTTTCTCATTCCATCTACTTTCATCTTCTAGATACAAGGTTTCTAAATTATAACATTTTGGTCCAAAAAGCAATAACCATTCAAAACATATCCAAGCAAGGAGAGAAAAAACCCAAATAAAAAGAACAAAAACAAAAAAAATAAACAATTTAAGGATGCATTCATTCACAGACAATGACCCTCAACGATAATAATTGCAAGTAATAACCAAAGTTGCAGCCTGCAAACAATAAATAGACAAGGCTGCACAGTAACTAAAAGCACCCCTCGAAAAACAAAATAAGAAACAATAACCAGAGCAAACAAAAATTGGAGAAAAACCAAACAGAAAATGGAGGGAAAAGGTTCGTTTTTACCGACCTAGGTAATTTAGCAATCACTTAATGACATGCATACTATATCAATAATAGATTGATTGAACCTGTCGCCTCTCCTCCATTTTTTATAAAAAGAAGGAAATATTTTATGCCGTTGATATATGCTAGAGTTGTTGGAATCAGAAGGCTGCAGTATCTGTTGGATTTATGGCTATTTGCGCAAAACATCATGAAGTAATTTATTAGCACAAACTTGACCCTTTGAATTCAAACTCTAAGAAATTTACAAGAAAAGATGATGTTTAATTTAACTCTGTTATAATTCATTTTGTTGTTTAGAACAATACTAAAGTGCTTTGAGGGATTTGATAAATAAATAAAGATGTTGTTTGTGCTAACAATTGAAGTAGATGGGGTATAAATGCTATGGTGTGTGAGGATAGAGAGTGGGAAGGAGGGCTCGGTGGGAAAAAGAGCCCCTGCTTTTGGAAATCCAATAGCATGGGTGCTCTGGATAAATTTGGACCATAAATCCTACGTGCACGTAGGATACACCAACGTAAAAGGCCCTATATTATACACGATTCTCGACCATTGAATTCGATTTTGGATGAATCTAGACCGTTGAATACAATAGGTTAGATACTATTTTGATTTAAATAGCAGGGACTCCGAATACGGTCGAATCTATGATGGATGAAATAAACAATAAAATTTACAATTTTAAAATTAGAAGAGTTCTTATGTTGATGGTTTTGGAAAGTGAGTGAGCAAGAGGGAGACAAGAAAATTTAAAATTTCAAGAAAGATTGATGAGATAGATAGTTAGAGATGAGAGAAGTATTTTTGGGACTCGTTTTTTATTCTCTCTTTTAAAAGAAGACATGCTATTAATTGGTCACATGATCATCTATACCTTTAGGGTCTTTTTGGTTGCAGGATTTGTATGGATTTGGATCGTGGGAGGCTAAGATTTCATAATTTTGTATTTGGTTGATGGGTTTAGATTTCTATGATTCTTTTGGTTTTTATGGGGGGCACACCACAAAACAAGAATTCTTGTATCCTAAAAAAGTTTAAGGATTTTCAAGGATTTGGCACTATTCATTGTACTTTTAGATGGGACCCGTGTACTTTGTTTATTTAATAATCATCTCTCTCTAAAATCCTCAAATCCAAATCCCACTTTATTTTCACCAACCAAACAAAGATTACAAGAATCTACAAATCCAATACTAGTAATCCAAAAGCAACCAAACAACAAATTGCCAAATCCAGAAATTTCAACCGTGCTGTTTTGGAATCCAAATTTCATAATCTTGCAACCAAATAGGCCCTTAGGGTTTATAAGAACAAAGACAGAAGGAGTCAAGGGAATAAAATTTAAGGTTGTTTTCATAAAATTACCATATGGTTTCATTGTTCGGCTAAAAAACAAGCAAAAACTATGAAAATTCCAAAAAGCTTCAATGACCAACGGAATCATGTTAACACCAACGGTGCTACATCATCACTGTGCCAACACCATTATTTAAATTAACACCTCATAAACAAAAGACAGAAAAACCAAAAATACCACTCTTCGCCGTTGTTGTCCTCCTCTGGTGCCATCTTGCTACCAACACTTAATTATCTTCTTCTTTTAAAATAAAAAAAGGGCTAATTACAGATATACCCCATGCACTATGAGGGTTTGAGCACTTATACCCTTACAGTATCATCATAGGTATTTAGAACCCCTGTGATCATAAAATACTTTTTGATTCCAAGTTTACCTTTTTCTTATTCTTCTCTTCAACGATTTAGAACTCGAAACCCTATATCAAAGTATCAAACAGAAGGCATAATCTCCAGCAAAACAGCTTGAGAAAATAACATTGTAATAAATAAAAAATGCTCATTTGGAGGATTATCAAAGAAAAGATGTTGAATATCATCGTATCTTGAAGAAGAAGAAATGTAAAAAAAGCAATTGAAAGAAAACAAGATAAATAAGGAATGATGGAAGAAAGATTGGAATTGTGATGAATGATAATAAAAGGTCATAGAGTTTATAGATTAAGATTAATAATCCGTAGTTTTTGATTGAAAAGAGAGAGAAGAAAAAGGTAAAATAGGAATCAAAAAAGAATTTTATAATCAAAAGGGATCTAAATGTTTATTATGATGGTGCACGGGATATAAGTGCTCAAACCCCCATAGTACAGGGGGTATATATGCAATCAACCCTAAGGAAAATACTAACTTGACTCTGGCGACCTCGTCGTACTCCTTACTCGCTACCACCCAAGCCATCCTGTTGTTGTCGTTACCCTAGCCATCTTGCACATGCCCTAGCTACCATGCCGCCTTCTTTTCATTATCATCTTCTCTCTCTTCTTAATCATCTTCTTGCACTATAAAAGAAACCCGAGGCCTCATGTGACAACATGTTTACAGTTTCTGAAACAATGGTTCAGTAGCGTTTTGATGATAAACTTCAAAACCTGTAATCAAGGCTCGTCTAACAATCAAAATATAATTTCTCATACTCTGATTTGAAAATGTTTTGGCTTATTTTTCTAAACTCCAAAACCCCTATTTTATATTGCCAAATAACTCTAAAGCGTTACGAAACCTCATTGTAATGAGACCGTGCGATTTCATTTCATGTTAAACAGAACCATGGTTTCATAAACCTTCTTCCCGAGCCTAAATTTGTCCGAGGTTAGGGAATCAATACTTTTGGCATTGATCAGGTAGAAAATCCTTCAACCGCATATCGGCATGGATTGATCTTCTATCCATTAATATCAGCTACCATGATTGTCATGAATGTTAATAATCAAATCAGCAACTTCCTTATTCTTAGATCCAAGATCTCATACAAACAAGCCCCAAATCCAAATCCAATCGTATCATAAAATATTTCTACCAAGCAAATAAATCTTTTTACCTCCAAATTTTAAAAATACAAATAAAAATCCCACTAATATTTTACTCCCCCCATACATTCCGTGTCTGAATCCTCACCCATTGTCAATTCTTTCAGTTACAACTCTCTCTCTCTCTACGTTTTCTCCGCAAAATTAAAAACTTTTTCAAATCCAAAACGGAACCCAACACTGTTCTCTCTCTCTCTGTTTAGAGAGAGAGAGATAAATCCAAAGCATCAAAAGAAAAACAACAAGAAACTCAGAAGAAGAAACCAAGAAGAAACAAATCCCTTCACCCCAGATCCAATAACCTCTAGAGAGAGAATCTTTTTTTTAAAAACCCTAATTTCACCCCAAAAAAAATTCCCTTTTTTATCCTTTTTTTCTCCTTCTTCCTCGAAAATGTTCA
The DNA here is from genome assembly GCA_030015575.1 of Agapanthus africanus. NCBI lineage: Eukaryota > Viridiplantae > Streptophyta > Magnoliopsida > Asparagales > Amaryllidaceae > Agapanthus > Agapanthus africanus. Next base: position 570,589,632 of record CM057345.1, on the reverse strand, counting down.
TCAAAGCGTTCTCAAGCAAGCGCCGGTCCGGATCGGTCCCGGTCTACCTCAACGTTTACGACCTCACCCCCATCAACGGCTACGCCTACTGGCTCGGCCTCGGCGTCTACCATTCTGGCGTCCAAGGTACGCACCAGATCTCACCCCCCCTTCAAAGTTTCAATCTTTAGTTCTTCCTGTTTGAAGGTCTAGGGTTACCGATCTGCAGTCCACGGCGTCGAGTACGCGTACGGCGCCCATGACCACCCCACGACGGGGATCTTCGAGGGCGAGCCTCGCCAGTGCCCTGGCTTCGCGTTCCGCAAGTCGATCCTGATAGGGCGCACAGATCTGGGGTCGAGGGAGGTGAGATCGCTGATGGAGGAGCTCGCCGAGGAGTACACGGGCAACACGTACAACCTCATCTCCAAGAACTGCAACCACTTCTGCAATCAGGCCTGCTTGAGGCTTGCCGGCAACCCCATCCCTCGCTGGGTCAATCGCCTCGCCAAGATCGGTGAGTTTTTAGATCTAGATCTGAGAAAGTTTCGATCCTTTTGGGGTTTTTTTTCTGAAGTTTTGTCGAAATTAGGGTTTCTGTGCAATTGCGTGCTGCCGGTGCAAGTGGCGGCGGTGAGGAGCAAGGCGGAGGAGGGGAAGCCCTCCGCCGCCGCCGCCGCCGGCGACATCGAGAGGAATAAGCTGCGGTCGAAATCGAGCCGATTAAACTCGATGAAGAACTCGGAGGCTCCCACGCTGACGCCATCGGCGAGCGGAAGAATGCGGCGCTCGTCTTCGACGTCGGCGTCGATGTCAAAGTTTGATGGTAATTTGTAAAAAAGCCCTCTTCAGATTTCACTTTTTTTCTTCAATGGAAATTAATTAGCTGGAAAAAGGTGTGGTTTTGTGTAAATAACGTTGCGTTTAATTCTGGGTTTTTGTGGGCCCCATTTTTCAAAGGCGGTTATTTTTGGCCCGTGCGCTTGTCGGTGAGTCACAGGATAGCGATTGGTCTAGAAATGGACGGCTGAAATTGAGACTTTTTTGACGCACGTGCACTTTCCTTTTCATTTACCAAAGCTTTAAGGTTTTTTTCCTCCCTAAAGTTGTTTTAGGAGTATGCTCCTATTTTTGGTTCTAGTGCGTGATTATTAAATGTAAGCCGTATTTGGAACAAGGAAAGCTAAGATAGTGGAGAATGACGTTTTGTATCCCCCCTGAGGGGAAAAAAGAGAGAAATATTGATTCCCTGCTTCCATCAATTTTTCAATTTTCCCTCGATCCATTGCATTTTCTGTTATTATTTTGCTTAACATTTATTTCTTTATTTTAGTAGATGAGTGATGATGCTCAATATTGGCGATGCGGGACCAGGACACGTGGCAGATGATATGTCCCAAGACCCAGAAGAAAGGGCCCACAGAGGCCGATCAGGCAACCACAGACTAGCCCTCCTCGGGGGCCGTGCAAAATTTGCCTCCTCGGCCCCTCAGCTCGTCCCGAGCTGCCACAGGACCAAGACTCCTCAGTCCTCTTGCTCGGTTTCGAGCTCCTTAGCCGAGGCCGTCTTTCTCGGTCCCTCCGACCGACCAACTCCACCACTCACAGGCGTAACCGCCGCTCCGCAAATCTCGTCATGCGCAGATTCTCCGCCAGCAACGTCCCGCGTTCCACGCCATCACGATCCCCATTGATGGGCGATCCGCTCTTTACGCGGACGTGACGTCGGGAGCGTAACTGCCGGCGAGATTCTCACGCCTGCTGCTGCGTGCTGCCGCCGCTATATAAACCCCCATCACAGAGGGGTCAAGTAAGCCTTTCTGGATTCCACTTAGCCGTTACTCTGCTCGGATCTAGTACTAACTTGATCGTCGGAGGGTCCTTGGTGGTACCAAACCGCCCTGAGACTTCTTCGCAGGTACTCGACGCTAAACTCGTTAAATCACCAATCTCCTCAAAACCCATTGAGACCCATACATAACAGAAGATCACCGCCGAAATCCACTGGGAGATCAACGGAAGACAACATCTGACGGAGACCCGAAAAGATCCTCCATCAGTTGGCGTCGTCTGTGGAAAACGAAAATCCACAAAAACAAAGTTGGCTTTCCGATCTCCATCCACATAGCAAATAATCGCCCTAAAAATCCAGGTCCCCGCCGCCGCTTCCCCCTCAACGGAGACGCGGACGGCCGCCCGAGCAAAAGGACCAGAGGCCGAGAGCCCATCACCTTTGGCGACGAGGATCTCCACGGCATTACTGTGTCCCACAACGACCCGCTGGTGATCACAGCCCAAATCCACCGGTACGAGGTCCACCGGATACTCGTCGATTCGGGCAGTTCGGCAGACATCCTCTTCCACGACTGCTTCCTGCGTATGGGGCTCGCCCCAGCAGACCTGAAACCGACCTCTCACGTCCTCTCGGGATTCACCAACCACTCCATCCCGGCGCAAGGGGTGGTCACCCTGCAGTTCACGATCGGGGAGCCTGGCCACACGCATACACTACCTGTGGACTTCATCGTAGCGAAAGTCCTGTCGGCCTACAACGTCCTCCTCGGCCGCCCGATGCTGAACTCCCTCCAGGCCCAGATATCGATCTACCACCTGGCGATAAAGTTCCATCTCGATCGGGGCGGGATAGGTCGAGCATACGGGAGCCAGCGGGTCGCGAAGATAGGCCTTACCGAAACGTCTTGCCCGAGCAGCCTGTCGACGATGCCGAGGCATGCGACGACATCAAAGTTTCCCTGGACACCCGAGACGAGTGGAAGGAGGTCCGTGGAGCACCGGTCGAACCTCTGACCGAGGTGCCCCTAACAGAAGGAGACAGGGGAAAACTGTCCAGGTCGGATCGCTCCTGACGGGGACTCAGTGGGATGACCTGATCAGGTTCCTCAGAAGCAACTCCGATGTCTTCGTCTGGGCGCCTGCTGACATGTCTGGGATCGACCCCAAAATCATCTCCCACAAGCTCGGGGTTGATCCTGCAGCCCGGCTCGTCAGACAGAAGAAAAGAAGCTTCGCTCCGGTCAAACAGAAGGCTATCGAAGAGGAGGTTGATCGGCTCCTCGCCGCCAACTTCATTAGAAATGTGCCCTACTCGGAGTGGCTGACAAACGTAGTTTTGGTCAAGAAGTCAAGCGGGAAGTGGCGTATGTGTGTCGACTTCACCGATCTCAATAAGGCCTGCCCCAAGGACAACTTTCCGCTCCCCCGCATAGACCAGCTAGTCGACAGCTCGGCCGGCCACGAGCTGTTGAGCTTCATGGACGCTTTCTCCGGCTACAACCAAATCCGTATGAATCCTGAAGATAAAGATCTGACCGCATTCACAACGGACCGGGGAGTGTACTGCTACAAGGTGATGCCCTTCGGCCTTAAGAACGCCGGGGCCACGTACCAAAGGCTGGTCAACCGCATGTTCAAGCCACAGATCGGCAGGAATATGGAAGTCTACGTTGACGACATGCTCGTCAAGTCCATCTCGTCGGCCGACCATGCCAAGGACCTGGGCGAGGCTTTTGAAGTACTCCGCAAGTTCAACATGAAGCTAAACCCCGCCAAGTGCGCATTCGGAGTCACCGGGGGAAAGTTCCTCGGGTTCATGGACACTCACCGCGGAATTGAGGCTAACCCAGTGAAGATTAACGCTATCCTGAACATGGTCGCGCCCAAGACTAACGTCGAGATCATGCGGCTCACGGGGCGGGTCGCCGCTCTGAGCCGTTTCATGTTCAGGTCGTGGGAGAAGTGCCTTCTGTTCTTTAAGGCGCTGAGGAAAGTTCCGAGGTTCGAGTGGCCGGAGGAATGCCGAGCCGCCTTCGACCAATTAAAGAAGCACCTCGCAACGCCGCCGCTGCTCACCCGGCCAGTGGAAGGAGACGAGTTGTCGCTGTATCTGACAGTATCCGACCAAGCAGCAGGCTCGGTGCTCGTCCGGGAGACCGAGGGAGCGCAGAAACCGGTGTACTATGTGAGCCACGTGTTTAAGGATGCGGAAACGAGGTACCCCGCCATAGAGAAGATTGTCTTAGCCCTCGTGGTAACCTCGCGGAAGCTGCGGCACTACTTCCAAGCACACACCATCATCGTCCTCACCGAGCGCCCGTTGGGTGCTATCCTGGCATCACCTGAATCCTCGGGCCGCCTAGAAAAATGGAGGTGGGAGCTATCTCAGTTCGACATGAGGTATCGCCCGAGGCAAGCCATCAAGGCGCAGACCCTGGCCGATTTCATTGTTGAATGCACCATCCCTAGCAAGAAACCGGAGTCCGCGCCGCCCCTCGCAACCCAGTGTCCCGTCACGGAAGACCCTGGCTCGGTTCCAGAGTGGGTCATCTACGTCGACGGGTCTTCTACTGAGGAAGACTGCGGTGTCGGCCTCATCATCCGGGGCCCGAACGAAGCAGAGATAGAGTACTTTTTGAGGCTCAGTTTCAAAGCATCGAACAACGCGGCAGAGTACGAGGCCCTCCTGGCCAGACTGCGCATGGCCGTCGGGCTGGGGCTGAAGATAATTCGAATCCGCAGCGACTCGGCCCTTGTTGTCGGTCAAGTGACCGGCCGCTTCGAAGCTCGGGAGCATCTGATGATGAAGTACCTAGACGAAGTGAGGAAACTCCGAAGAAACTTCGAAGAAGTCCAGGTAGAACAAATACCCAGGCAGCTGAATGCCCAAGCAGACGCCCTGAGCAAGCTGGCTTCATCATACTTGGCCAACAATAAGCGGTCTATCCTCTTCGAAACCTTGCCTCAACCCAGCGTGGGAGACGGAGCGACGACATTCCACGTGTACGCGGCGCAGGAGAGCGACCAGGATTGGAGGAAGCCCCTCGTGGAGTTCCTAAAAGACGGCGCGCTCCCGGAGGACCGGGCAGCCGCCCGCCGTCTCCGGGCCAAAGCCCGCTACTTCGCCTGGGGCAACGGGAACCTCTACAAAAAGGCCTTCACTCAGCCCCTGCTCCGGTGCGTTGACCCCCACGAAGCCTACTACGTCCTTCGGGAAATCCATGAAGGGGTGGGCGGTGCACACCAGGGGGCTCGAATCTTGATCCAAAAAGCGTTACTCCAAGAGTACTACTGGCCCACAAGGTGCAAGAGCTGCCAGCTCCACGGCAGCATTCCCCGCCTTCCGGCTACCGAGCTGACCGCCCTAACATCCCCATGGCCGTTCGCCCAGTGGGGGTTGGATATGATCGGCCAGTTCCCTACCAGAACGGGCGGGCACAAATACGTCCTCGTCGCGGTGGACTACTTCACCAAGTGGATCGAGGCCGTCCCCATCAGGAAACCGGGCGTCGCCACAACCATCAGGTTCCTGCAAAACAACCTGATACTCCGATTTGGCATCCCGAGGTGTATCATCACCGACCACGGTACGAACTTCGAGAACGAGAAAGTGAAGGACTTCTGCAAAGAGTGCCATATCCTCATGAAGTTCGCTGCGGTCGCGCATCCCCAATGCAACGGGCAGGCCGAGGTCGCTAACCGAGACGTCCTCCGAGGTCTCCGGACCCGCCTAGAAGGGCGACAAGGCAGTTGGGTCGAAAAACTACCTCGGGTCTTATGGGCCCTGCGCACGTCAAAAAAGACTCCCACCGGGGAGACCCCCTTCAGCCTCTACTACGGGACCGGAGCGATGGTCCCAGCGGAGATCGGGCTACCCAGTCACCGAGTCGAGCACTTCGACGATGATGCAAACACCTCGGCACTACGGACCAACCTCGACATCTTGTTGGAAAAGAGGGATCGGGCTCAGATCAGAGCTGCCGCTTATCAACAACAAACGGCCCGATACTACAACACTCGGATCAAACACCGCTCCTTCAAGACCGGGGATCTGGTCCTACGGCGGAACGAGATCACCGACCAAGGCAGGCTCCATAAGTTCTCCCTAAAGTGGGAGGGTCCCTTCCTCGTCTCTGAGGCGCTCCCCGGCAGAGCCTACCGCCTACAAGACGCGGACGGACGAAAGCTTCCGCGGCCTTACAACGCCGAAAAGCTCAAACTGTACCAGTGAGGTCAAAGCCAGCGAGTGTACACCACCCCCTCTTTTTCCCTTTCACAAAAATGGTGTAAAGCGTTCTCTAAAATTCCTGTTCATACGAATAATGAAACGTCGAATCATCCCGAGTAGAGTTCCGTCTTTACAATTCAAAGCCCTCGCCAAGAGGCGGCCGCGCAGCCCACTGCCTGGCTATCCTTAGTAGGCTTCCTACAGCCCTGACGCTAAGGACCAAAAAGCCCTCTTTAGAGTCAGTCCAGCAGCTACCCTGCTCGGTTATCCCTGGCGGGTAGCTTCCCTACCGCAACGTCAGGGATCGGAAAGCCTTCCCAGAGGCAGTCGAGCCCGAGGATCCCTCGCTCGGCTATCCCCAGCGGGCAGCTTCCCTGCCACAACGCTGGGGATCAGAAAGCCCTCCCAGAGGCAGTCAAGCCCGAGGGTCCCTCGCTCGGCTATCCTTCAGGACAAAAGTCCCCGCCAAGAGGCACCGGGCAGTGACCCTGCCCGGCCAAGGGTCCTTGGTAGGCTTCTACAGCCCCTCCCGCGCTAAGGACCAAAGTCTTCCCAGAAGCAGTCGAGTCCTTGCTCGGCTATCCCCGGCTGGTAGCTTCCTACCACGACCGACAGGGATCAAAGCCCTCGCCAAGAGGCACCGGGCAGTAACCTTGCTCGGTCCCCTTCCTGAAGGATCAAAGCCCTCGTAAGAGGCAACCGAGCAGCTACCCTGCTCGGTCATCTCCGGCTGGTAGCTCCCTACCCAAGACGCCAGGGATCGAGGCCTTCGCAAGAGGCATCCGAGCGGCTACCCCGCTCCTTCATCCCAGGCTGGCAGTTGCCTACCCACGACGCCAGAGACCTAAGCCCTCGCCAAGAGACAACCGTGCAGCTTCATTGCCCGGTCATCCTTAGTGGGCTCCCTACAGCCCCTCTAACACTAAGGATCAAAGCCCTCGCAAGAGGCAACCGAGCAGCTACCCTGTTCGGTCATCTCCGGCTGGTAGCTCCCTACCCGTGACGCCAGGGATCGAAGCCCTCGCAAGAGGCATCCGAGCGGCTGCCCCTCTCGGTCATCCCAGGCTGGTAGTTGCCTACCCGTGACGCCAGAGATCAAAGTCCTCGCAAAGAGGCGGCCGCGCAGCTTCACTGCCTGGTTATCCTTAGCGGGCTTCTTACAGCCCCACCAACGCAGAGGCCCCGAGGCCCCAAAAGGGGCAACAAGTCTATCAAAGTCTAAGCGATCCCCCCTCGACTCCAGGGCCATGGAGATGCCTTCTCGGCAGCGCTTGGCAAGTGATGGAGATACGAGGTCGGCATCGCTTGGCAAGTGATCGAAATCAACTCGACGAACGATCGCTAGACAGATTGCTGACCCAACAGTGCAAGCAGAGATATTTTACAAACATTCTTCACACACAGAAAATGAAATGCAAACCGATGAAACAAGAATTTTCTTTTTTTATCGAAGGCTAAGTTTTTACAAAGGGTATTCTGGGGCTCCCCAGCCCTACAAACTGCCCGGAGGCTTACTTCGGTCCCCTCATCGCTGGCATCACGGCCTGCCGGGGGTTTTACCACTGGAGATTTCGCCACCAGGGGCGCGCCCCGCTCCCCTCGCCATCTTCCACCGGAGGCCTCGCCGCCGGGAGCGAAACCCTAGCGCGGAGCTCGCCATCGGCGAACTCGGGAAGCTAACTCCTTCACGGCGTCCAGGGCCTTATTCCACGCGACGGCAGAATACTCCCCGAGCTCGGCATAAAACTGCTCTGACGCCTTATAATCGGCCACAGCTTTCTTGGCCCGAGCCTCGGCAACATGGGCCTCCAGAAGCGCCGCCTCAGCATCTCCCCTGCTGGCATCCCTCTCTTCCTCCATGGCCACGAAGCGTTCGGTCAGATCGGCCAGCTTCCTATCGGCGACCCGGAGGGACGCACTCAGACGACGATGGACGCCCCGATTCGCTGAATTGGCAAGTTCCGCAGCCTCCGCACGGGCTGCCGGGACGTCGGCCCTTGCCCTCTCCAGACGCTGGTCACGCCGCAAAACCTCGACCTCCGAGAGAAACGCTTCTACTGGCCTCGGTGCTTGGAACGCCCCCTCAGCCTCCATACGAGCGGCAAGGGCGCAGTGTTGAAGGACCTGACGGAAAGCGAATGAGAAACCGGGAGGCCCTCGAGCCAAAGAAAGGAATACCAGAAAAACTACACGTAGAGGAGTTCGTACCTGGACCGCCCCTTGGGCCATGGCCTCCAGTTGGGCCCTCAGGGAGCCATGCGGAAGCTTTTCCCCAGCCGACTCCTCCATCCCGGCGAGCAGGCCGGCAGCAACGGAAAGCCCAGACGGAACTGTGAAGACGGCGTCGCCCTCCTACACGGAAATCCCCTCAAGGACCCTCGACGACGACGCGCAAGAAATTGTCCTCTTTCTCTTAAGAGGGGCCCCATCATCGCCTTCCCCTCTGTCCCCCGTCCGGGGGTCGGATAACCGTGGACGTCCCTGGCCGCCGCCGGAACAACCACCAGGAGCCGTCAACGAAGCAGACGGCCCTATTGCCGGCAGAACATCCGGCGCGGGGCACGAGCCAGTCAGGGACTCGGCCGTGCCACTAGCCTCCCTCTGGCGCGAGCAACCCAAAGAGTGGAAACGAACCATGTATTCAAAAGAAGAAGAACGCCGAGCAGCCACGACTTAGGAGAAAGGAAATATGAAGGAGTAGGGGCCCTGGAGCGGGCCCCACCCCTACTTATCGCGGCAATATACTTCATCCTACGGTGCCCTTCATCTCCCACCAAAACGTCCCCTCGGGTCCAACGGCTCCGATTGCTCCACGTGTCATTCCCACGATGAGGCGCATCCGCCAGACGCTGCAGGCCTGCATACGTTGCGTCGGCCAACCGACGCTCGACACGTGGACCGTCGCTTCAGTGGCAGAGTACACGAACCGGCGCACCTTCCTTAAATGCAGAGATCTCGTCCTGATTCGCTGACAGAAAAGACAAACTGACATCCCGAGGACTCGTCCCGACGAAGCCTTAGGAAGGAGCTCGCCTCGGGAGGCCCGGCAGTCCACTCCTGACCCGACCTGCTAGCCGGTCGGGACAAGAGTGGGGGGCTAATGATGATGCTCAATATTGGCGATGCGAGATCAGGACATGTGGCGGATGACATGTCCCAAGACCCAGAAGAAAGGTCCCACAGAGGCCGACTAGGCAACCCTTGTACCCGACCTGCAAGCACAGGCTGGCCCTCCTCGGGGCCCCCTGCAAATTTGCCTCCTCGGCCCCTTGGCTCGCCCCGAGCTGCCACAGGACCAAGACTCCTCAGCCCTCTTGCTCGGTTCCGAGCTCCCCAGCCGAGGCCGTCTTCCTCGGTCCCTCCGACCGACCAACTCCACGACTCACAGGCGTAACCGCCGCTCCGCAAATCTCGTCATGCGCAGATTCTCCGCCAGCAACGTCCCGCGTTCCACGCCATCACAATCCCCATTGATGGGCGGTCCGCTCTTTACGTGGACGTGACGTCGGGAGCGTAACTGCCGGCGAGATTCTCGCGCCTGCTGCTGCGTGCCGCCGCCGCTATATAAACCCCCATTATAGATGGGTCAAGTAAGCCTTTCTGGATTCCACTTAGCCGTTACTCTGCTCGGATCTAGTACTAACTTGATCGTCGGAGGGTCCTCGGTGGTACCAAACCATCCCGGGACTTCTTTGCAGGTACTCGGCGCTAAACTCCTCAAATCACCAATCTCCTCAAAACCCATTGAGACCCACACGTAACAGAAGATCACCGCCGAAATCTACCGGGAGATCAACAGAAGACATCATCTGATGGAGACCTGAAAAGGACCTCCATCAGTGAGTGTGAGGACCTCCATCAGTGAGTGTGATGTTGTGTTTGTTACATGTTTATTTAAAAGGTTTATTATTCTATTGAAAAGGTTAAGCTTAGTGACAATGTGATATTGTAATTGGGACTCATTGTTGTTGAGGTTGACGAGTTTGATAGTAATTGGACTTTGACTTCATGAATCATCCTAGTCAACGGGTGGTCTTAGTGAATGATTTGGGAATATATTATAAGCTTTAGTTTGGTATTTTGTTTGAAGTGGTTACTTTTAGCTACCAAAACTTACAAGTGATGAAATTGTCAAAAGCTTTGATTCCATAAGCACATAGTTTGGCAAATGGGGAACGCTATCTTGGATTTTAGCTATTTTTCTTTAGATGGAGTATGAGGTTTGGCTTTGAACTTGATTCATGTGATAATCTATTTGATGCAAAGTAGTTGTCATCACAAAATTGTTGACACATTTCATTTTTACATTAACTTTAGACATAGAGTAAACAATATTTATTGCTTACATCCGGTCTCTTTTCTTATCGGAGTTGCCCGTGTTATTTGTAATTTGCACGTGCAACGCAAATGATATGGTTGTATGATAGTTATTGAATGGTTTTAATAAATACTATGTGATTTAAATATTAATAAGGTTCAAGAGATAGCTCCAGAAATTAAAAGAGATGGCTGATATTGGTGCATGAGGTTGAGAGGCCTTTGAAATTTGAATTTAATCGGGCCAATTAAAATATTTAAATTGACCGATCATATAGATTACTTCATCTAAGAACATATGTGAAGGTTTTTCTCTTGATTTTGTTTTGTTTTGTTTTAGAGAGGAGAGACAATCAATTGCCCATATGAGTTATATCTTTGAAATTTGCAGTATAAAAGTGAGATAAGCATCCGTTCGGATAATAAGTAGATGGGTATTTGTCTCTGTATTGTACTTGCAAGGAGTGGAAATTGGAAAGGTGTTGGTTGAAAAGGATTTTTCAGCTTGTAATTCTTGTTTTTTTTATGAATATTTTTTATATCGATGGACTATCATGGTATCTGTGGTTTTCATCCATTGCGTTGACCTTTTTGCCGGTTATAAAGCCAAATTTGCTTTCAAAATCATATTATTATATATTTAAGGAAGATGCATTCACATATCTCCAAAATTCTATATTTGCACATTATATTTTTGTATGCACAAGAAATGGCAGTTTTTCTTTTTTATTAGGCAGTGAGCTTTTCGAATTTTGGAGTTTGGACTTGGAATCCAAATCATCCATATAATATATATAAAGCTATTTAAGAGAATATTTTCTTATCTAGTTTGGATCTTATTAGAAAAAAGTTATCTTGCCCCTATTTAATACTCTTTTTATATTTGGGTTATGGGAATTTTTTTACCGGCTTTTTACTCGGTATTTATTATTTTTTATCCCAGAAAGTTAGGCTCATATGGAAAATTTTGATCGGCTCCCTTTTTTAAAATCTCTTTCTATTATTTAGGTTTTACCGGCAAAATATTGAAAAATTTCATGATTTTTGTGGTATGTAAAATGTTGAAAAAGCCAAAAAAAAAATTATGTAGGGTAGATATTTCTCGATTTTCGTTTGGTATTGTAAAAGAAATATAAAAAACGTAAGAAAAAAATTTGCTTTTTTGATAAATTCTCTATTTTCATCGGTCATCATGTGAAATATTAAAATTGTAAAGGAAACAGAAATTTTGTGAGATTTAAAAATTTCACGATTTTCGTGTGTTAGAGTATGCATAATATTTGAAAAACGGAAGAAAATGGAATATTTGAGATTCTCACAATCTTACGATTTTTTTTATTCTAAAGCATGTAAAATATTAAAAAACAGAAGAAAACGGATAATATTGAAACCTTTAAAAATTACTTGATTTTTGTGAGCAATAACGAACAAAAATTAACGAATAAAAGAAAACTCTTAGGAATTTTGGAAATTTAACGATTTTTCGTATAACAAGCAAAATATTGAAAAATCAAAGCAAACAGAAAATTCTGAGATTTTCGTGTGCTGTACAGCATCCAAAATATTGAAAATTTGAAGAAAACAAATTTCTTTGGGATTTTTAAAAATTCCGTAATTTTCGTGTGCTGATTCTCAGTCATTCAGAGTTTTAGTCACTCGGAAAGGACTCCTAGTTATCTTGTTAGGCTTTAGTAGCAATCGACGATCTTTTTATCTTTTACTTCACATAGTTTTGTTTTCTTGATATCCAAAAGTTCTTCAGAAGTGTAAGCAAGTCAATTATTGGAAATCCAAAGAAAATAGGAATGTCTGAGAATTTTTAAATTTTTATGCAAAATAGTGAGAAAAAAGAATAAAACGGGATTTTTAAAGATTTTTAAAAATTTTGCGATTTTCATATTTATATCATGAAAAAAATTGAAGAAATAAATAAAACAAAAGCTTCAGGATTTTTGAAAATGCTATATTTAACAAGTAAAATAATAACAATAACAGAGAAAACAAAATATTTTGAGATTTTTGAAAATTTCATGATTTTTTTGGGATATATATAACATAAAAAAACGTTTTAACTGAAATTAATTTTTTTTGAATTTTATTAAAATTTAAACATTTTCATGTGTTTTGAAAAACTTAAGGAAACAGGAAATTTTGAAGTTTTTTAAAGTACAAGATTTTTTGTGCTAGAACATGCAAAATATTGAAAAACCAAATAAAACAGAAAATATTGAGATGCTTTTTATTTCGTTATTTTCGTGTGCTATATACATTGCAAAATATTGAAAATTTGAATAAACCGATTATTTTGGAATTTTTAGAAAGCTTGAGATTTTCATGTGATATATAAAATATAAAATATTGAAAATTCGAAAAGTTTTTAGATATTTGAAAATTTTCCTGTGCTATAGCAAAATACTGAAAAATAAAATAGCATAGAAAATTTTGTGTTTTCGTATACTCTTTTATGGAAAATATCGAAAAACTAAAGAAAACATAAACGTTTTAGATTTTTAAAAATTACATAATTTTCGTGTGATAGCGTGCAAAATATGTAAATTTGAATAAAACAAATAGCTTTAGGATTGTTGTGAATTTCATGATTATCATGCGGCATTCAAAATATTAAGAAACCGAAAAAGCCGAAAAAATTATGATTTTCGTTTATTATATAGCAAGTATATTATTTTTTAAAAAAAGAGAAAAAAATTAGATTTTAAATTTTTTTTGTAATTTTATATGAAAATATTGAAAAACCGAAAACATTAAAAATATTTACTTTTTAAAAATTTCATGATTTTCTTATGTTATAACAAGCAGAATTTTGAAACGCTCAAAAAATGTAAATTTTGATATTATTAGAATTTCATCATATTCGTGTATAGCGTACAAAATATTGGTAACTTGAAGAATATTTGTATGATTTTTGTATATTTTGTGATTTTCTTATGCAATAACAAAGAAAATATTAGAAAATCTAAAAAATAAATTTATGAATTTTAAGAATTCCAAAATGTTTGTATGGCATAGCAAGAAAAATATTGAAAATTGTTGATTTCGATTTAAATTAGCTAAGATTTGAATCCAAATAGGGGTGGATGATTAAGATTTTAATTAATCCTCGATTTCAAACCTTAATCCGAGTTTAAATCCAAGTCTTATTTCTAAGTTGATGTAGGTTATAAATATAAAGTCAATTAGCCAAGGATTTTTAGGAAGTGAGTTGTCAGTATTCTCCAAAATTAAAAAGGCTGCCGTAAAACCAAGAGAGAGGGTGATGAAAGAAAAGGTTTTTTTGAGTGTTAGAGATTTTTTTTGTATTTGGTGGTGATTGGAGAGGGCTGTTCTCGTGTAATCCTTTTTTGATAGTGGAAGATCTTGTTGTCGAATTGTAGGATTAGATACAGTTGCGCCAAACCTGAGTAAAATATTGTGTTTGGTATGTGCTTTTGATAACTTGCATGCGGTTTGGTAGTTGTGCGGTTAGTCCTTTTCAGATAGATTTGATTCACGCGATTCCGCTGCGGCTCTTGATGTGGTTAGTGATTCTTTCAAAGATTACGGGTATATAAATTACAACAAAAGGCTGAAGGAATATGCCGAAGTATGGGCAAGTTACTCCTTCATATGTTGTACTTATATAGGTAAAAATATGAGATATCATTACTTTCAAATCTTATAATAATAAAAATTTAAATTATTATGATTTTCATTGACTTTGAACTTCGTCCATGGATTTTGATCCCACACAATGCTTTTTTTAAAACCAACCATAGAAAAGAAAATTGATACCAACCAATCTGCCCAGTTGGTGGTCCCACAAAATGTTGTACGCTTGCTGTTATTGGCAAGCGAGGAAACATACAAGTTGGGAATCCGAATCCATAGAGCTCAATACTTCAAAATGAAAAAGCAAAAGGCAATAAAAATAAGAGTCAAAGTGCATACATTGTCATTCCTCTGTCATTTAGAGTCATTAGGTCCAACAATGAGTAGCGGATGAAACATGAGAGCCTATGGGTTACAGTCTTACAGTCTTTTTAATATGTGATGTGTCGCCAGAATCTAATATGACAGAAAATGACAAATTTATGGAGGAGTTTCATGATCTTTTGTGGATAACCGTGCCCAATTTTGTGAGCCTAAAAGAGATTAAATTTTCCTTTTAAAATAATGTTCTTTTTATATCTCACTCCCAAAATTTCAATATTTTAAAATTTCCCCGCTAAAATTATCTCTCTCTAAATTTCACCTATAAAACCGTTCCGTTAACCAAAAAACCCAATTTGTAACTTTTCCGTTTAAGCTTAACTAGAGTTTGTTTTTCTAAACCAGGATTTTGAGTTAAAAGAAAATATACTCGGTCCTCTCTCTCTCATAAAAAAACACAAGGTTTCTGCTTCATCTTCAACCCAATCTTGAGGGTTTCATCTCTTTCATAAACATCTGAAGCCCTAAATCAATCGCCGAGCCTTAGATTCCCAAAATACGTGATACGCGGGTGACTAGGCCAGCCATGCTCCTACGGTCAGGGAATGATCCCGCCGTAGTCACACTTCGGATTCTAGCATTACATGATAGTCAGCAAACAGTACTTGAGTAAAGGAAAATCACAGTTCACAACTTTATTACATTACAAATAAAAGAGTTCGAGATACATTTATTTTACAGAATAAAAGTAAACTAACCAACAAACAAGTGCATAAAGCAAAAGAGAAAACGCTAATGAAGCAGTATAGATCTCCACTATCTCGAAGGGCAGGTTCTGCTCCTGGGCTGGATCCACTTCGTCCTCTGAGCATGCACACTCAGGTCGTTAGGGCGACATATATAGCAATAAATATATATAATGGGCGAGCTGTATTATTAAACATGAGGAGTACAATGAATTGCAGAATATGAGTATAATAAACATCAATTGAATATGAATAATGCAATATGGGTATCATGTCAGTAAACTAGGCAATGCATATGTCACTGCTTAACGGTCACTAAGTCAATGAAATCAAATGGTGGAGAGAATACTCGTGTTTAATAAGGGTCTCGTGCATGCCCGGGACTACGGTCCACTGTGCCCGGGACATAACCCTGTCAGCCGTGCCGCTAGACCCACGACCTAATGTGTGTATCTGTGTGTGTGTGTGTCACTAATAGCGAATGATCATCCTCTAAATCACTGTACCTCACTAAATACGAGCTCAATTCCACCTTGATTTTTCCATTCCCCAGATTATAGTATGCATTCAGGTATCAGATAGGTTGTGAACAAATACGTATCGCTGTCACTTTCAATCACTTTTCCACTTGTCACTATCACTGTCGTATTTGCCACAACACAATCACTAGCACTAATACATATCGACAATGCAGAACAGTCCCTAGGTCTCAATGTGAATGATCACTATGCAGCAAGTATAAATCAAGCATGAAAATATGCAGAAATGCACTGAACATGTATTCACTATTCTATAACGACAATGCCATACAACTTGCAAAATTTACGGTAAATCATATGCATAGAATCGACCAAAATAATATAAAGGACGTATGAAGCGCATTTGATTATCTAAACAGTAAAATTTATTTCATGTCAATCGGGGTTCAGGTTAGAGAATTATCATCATTTGAAGGTAGCGATCGATTGCTGAAATTCCAGTTTCAGAACTGGAAGCCCAGCTTCGCACACGTTTTATCAGTGTTTGCGTTCAGATTTAGGTGTTTCCCCAGTCGAATGAAATATAGTTCTATCTGTTAAGTTTCTAACTCATCAAACGGATTATCATTAGCGGTTCTGTATTGAAAGTTATGTTCTATTTAATGTGACGGTGTAAGGAACATTTTTGCAGAAACTGCAAAACACCGCGACACTCTAAAATACAATTTAAATATCAAACGACGGTGAAAATGCACGGGACCAGATTCTTGTGTTAGATAATTAAGTTATCTACGCGACCCTATGATACTCCATGCATTTTCAGTTTTATGCAGGTATGTACAGGTGCTTAAATTCAGGTTTCCCCGTAAAATACCGTCCCGGACTGTCGTCCAGAGTTGCATTCCTCTTCATTTTTCAGTGTTATGAAATTGCAATATTCAATAACTAATTACATAGGGTTATAGGTTATCTATTTAGGTTCGATACGAGCCCTGGAACACCGTGATTAGATTTGCATTTAATTAACTACTAATTTTACAACGTGATATGTACGGTGATTTTCAGATTTGACGTAACCAGTTGGGATGTCATTTTATATTCGATGCCTTAACTATTTGATCCCGATTTCTTATACGTCACTCGTTAACAGCAATCGAAACTTCTAATAATAAAATTGGGGGATTTTAATAGGGTCTTCGATAGGGTAATCGCATCGATCACTCGATACGTGTATGTGAACGCTATCTATTTTTACACACACTCATCATACATTTTACCAATTAAGTTACCAAATTATATTTATTAAACTCTATATGTACATAGCATGATTTGAACAAGTGAAGGAGGTTCACTTGCCTGTGACGAAGTCAATGGTACGGCAGCGACGGCACGGCAGCGACGACAACGGAAATGGCACGAGCAGCAGCAACACAAGCAGTCGCAGTAGCACGAAGGCTAAGGTTTGGGCTCGGCTAGTCTCTACCATGCAGCGGGGAACTTGAGTCGATGATGACACTAGGAAACTCCGGTGAGGTGGCCGTGGACGGAGGTTATGCAGTGAGGAGGTGTGGTGGCTGGCAGTAAGGGGAGCTCGGGTGCAGTAGGTTCCTCATGTTGAAGCTCGGCTGCTCTGGTTCTCCGAGGAGGTGGGCACAACGACGGATGATCGGAGCTTGGAGGGCCGATGCAGGCGCAGAGGAAGCAGCAACGGCGATAGGTTGCAGTGGAACTGATGGGGGATCTCAGTTTGGGGTTGAGTGAGATGGAGCTCGGTTTTCGTGGTGTTGGTGGAGAGGTGATAGCAGGTGGTCGTTGGCGAGAGGAAGGGGAGCACGTCGGCGTTGGGCTCAGGCTAGCGATGCAAGGTGCAGAAGAGGAGGCGAAGGCAGCGGCTGCGAGATGGAGTTGTTCGGAGGTTATGGAGGTGAGGGGAAGCTGGTGGTGGCGAGTGGTTGCAAAGGTGTGGTGACGGCGTTGATGAGGGTCGGGGGTTGAAGATGGGGTCGGTGCTCAGGTGGGTGTGCAAGCGAGGGTGTTGGGTTCGGGTGAGAACGAGAGAGAGAGAGTGAAGAAGGGAGAGGCGAAGGAGGGAGAGAATGAAGTGGAGAGGGTGAAACTGAGAGAGGCGAGGGAGAGACGAGGAAAGTCGTGGTCGTTAGAGACGTGCGGGTCATGGGGAGATGGGCGCGGCCGTCGCGGGTGAGCGCGAGCAGCGGGGAGTCGTGGGGGGGGGGAGCCGTTGGGAGAGCATGTCTCGAGTGGGCGCGGTCGTCGTGGCGAGCGCGAGAAGAGGGAACCGTTGGGGGTGACGCGAGGGACGCGGTCGTCATGGCGAGCATGAGAAGCGGGGAGGCGTAGAGAGAGGAGTGGCGGGAAAAAGAAAACGAGTGGAGGAAGAAGAAGGGGAAGCGGGGTTGGGTCGGATCGGGTACGGGTAGACTAGGATTTAGTTTAAGTTTAGTAATAATTGAAATAAAATAATAAAATATTTATAAAAATGGAATAAAATCTGGAAAAATACGGAAAGCTATATATTCGGAAACTGGGGATTTACAAGATAGATCATGAAGAATAACCGCAACTCATTTTCTTCGTTGGAGTGGTTGTAATTGGTAAAAGAAAGAGAACAACCTCCCTTACTCTAATTTTTGTCTAAAGAAAAGCCCCAACTTTGAATTTAAAATGAAACCCTAATATTAGGCCCAATTTATAACAATTAAGGGAGAAGTTGATGACCACGGGGGCTTTTCATCTTTTACTAGGCCTGTAATGGGCCTTAAGGGATTATTCCCTGATGTATTTGAACAATTTATAATCATTTAAGGGTGAAATTTAAAAATATATATTTTTAGAAGAGAAATTTAGAAATATTGAAGTTTTGGAGATGAGATAAAAAAAACCTAAAAATTTTTATAAGGAAACTTACCAATTTGGATAGATGCACGTGTAGTGCATGTGCATGCCGTATGGGTCCATTATGTTTTCCATAGAGAAAAAGGAGTCTAGTTTCGTGATGCATGGATGTTGTTATCAATTGACATGTTGTCTAGCATGTAACAATTTTGGTGTGAATGAGATCAAAGTCACCTAAGGTTTTATTCACATGTATAAATCTTGATTACAGAACTGGCCGAGCTTTAGATTATTCGTACTTAACCAATTATTTAAAGGAGCTTAAAAATTTATTGAAACTTCGCTCTTTCATTTGTCGGACGAGCCCGGGACAAGCATGGAGCGTTTTCATGCCTATTTGAAATCCAGAAAACTGGCCATATAAAAACTTATAAAGAGTATAGGAGCAAATAAAATTGGTGTGCTATATATTAGATTTGGGAAATTGAGCAAAAGCAATATAGCTGTTTCAATTAATTAAACAAGTTTAAATCTTTTTTAGAACTTGAAATTATTCGGTATATAAGATGCAATGCACTATGATGGGAAATAGAAAGAGATTGTATTTTCCAGACAAGCAATCCTGGGATTGAGATGAGCTCCGAGCTTGAACTTTTTAAAGAGAGACCTACTCGTAGCATGGAAAACAAAAGCATAGCTTTTGTGGTAAAATTGTCTTATCCAAATGAGAGGTTGTCAGTTCGATTTTTAAAGGGTTGCATCCAACGATACTTACAACAGGAAAATTAAAGGGTGCGAAATAGTGAAATTCAGGCCGACCTAATGTTCTGGAAAATTTAACCTCGAATAAAGACTGAAGAGCCGGGTTATCATATCAAGGAGAAAAGGTAGCAAACACTACCGACTTCGTTCAAGTATATTTTTTGCTAGCGATTTGACACGTGTCTTGCATGTAATTAAATCTGACAATTCATTATGAATAAGGAGATTTGTTAATACAATAAACGACTGCACCATCCTCGTTGTCGTCCGACGGTCATCTTTGCCGCCTTCAGCAATCCTCCTCTATTCATCGTCGTCCGTCAAATCTCCATCAGTTGAATACCGGCTAACGTCCACTAAATGTATTGTCCTAAATTACATATAGATTTTGAAATCAAATAACTCGAATTTTGAATAGGAAAGAATTTAATCAAAATTAGGATCATTTTATTTACAAATTCTAGATTCTAAAATTATTCGGTACTAAAACCCCAATTTTTTTTGTTAGAATAGCAATAGTGTGTTTACAAAACTTAGACAGGTACATGGGAGGCACAAACAAAGATTGCATCATGTAATTCATATCGTACTTGTGGACCGAATTAAGTTATATATATCCAGTCACGAAAGAGAAATAAATAGAACCACATACCATCCAAGCCATTCCGTCTCTTTCTTCCTCCTGTCTGGATGTATTGCATTGTGCTATATTGAATAATTTCTAGTGTTAATGGGCTGCACAGTTTGTCCTAGTTTGAGCCTGCCTGAATGTACAAATCAGGATCCAGTACGATACAACAACATATTGTTATAAGACCCAAAACCCAATTCCAATTGCAATATTGGATCTGAATCAATTTCGTATCAGAAATGGTCCTCGGCCTTGGGCCAGTTTCCTGCATCTTTAAAAACATTTTTTCATTGGCCTTGACCCGACATTTTGAGTGAAACATTATTGATTGTGGAATGCACCGAGGAATATTTTATAAGCGTTATGTCTATAAAAATCCCAAGCGCTTCTAGCATTTGTCAGAAAACAAACAAAAAATTTGCAGTCTTCTAAAACTAACATGATTAATGTCGGCACAGATAATTTCGTTAAGCCTTGATGGTTATTTATTATTATTTTTTTGTAAGATTTAAACTCCCCGTAGTCTTTTGTTAAAAGCTGAAAATTGTTGAGAGCTTTTATAGAAATAACCCTCCCCCACCCCATCATAAGCAAGGGGGACAATTTTTTTACAGTAAACTAAATTTATATAATAACTATATAAAAAATCCAATTTCAAAAATAATTACAAAAGGAGACCACTATTAGCCACGCAGACGCCACGTCAGCGCCAGTGTTGGCGTGAAATAAAAAAAATTTTAGGGGCGCAGTTTCAAACTGCACCCATACAAATGTTATAGGCGCAGTTTCAAACTGCGTCCCTAAAAATTTAAGTAAAAAATAACGGGGCACACATTCAAAGTGCACTTATTCTCCTGCTTAAAATGTCCTATGCTACCTTTCCCCTTTCCCCACTTCACTCTCATCTCTCTCTCTCTTGATCGATCTTTCTCTCTCTGCTTTCTTCTTCTCTCAATCTCTCTCTCTGTTCCCCCTCCCCCGCCCCCCCCCCCCCCCGGCAATTTTTGCTTGACCCACCTCCCTACCCCGAGCCTCCTCCGACCTCCCTCCCGAGCCTCCTCTGGATTCTCTCTCTCTCCCATCTCTCTCCCTGTCCCTCTCTCATCTCTCTCGTTCGCTCAAGTTTTCAATCTCACAGTCTCTCGCTTGTGCAGATTTAGGTGGAAATTCACGGACGAACAATCGCCTTCATCCTCGCCATCACCATCACCATTGTGAGCATCTCGAAGGTTGGCTAAAATCTAATTTTATTTAAAAATAATTCAAAAAAAAATTGGTAAAAATTTCGTATTGGGTAAGCAATTCGAACAAATTGAGTATATATTAGGGGTTTTCCTCCATTTTACTTACGGCGGATCAATAAATAGAATACAAGTACTTGCAACTTGTTACATGCTATAAATATGAATTTTATTGTAATTTTATGCAATTAGTTGAGTATAATTGTGAAGATAAATAAGTAGGTTGTTTGATGAGACTATCAAAATGTGTCAATATTTCTGTCAGGTGGAACAATGACGGATAATTATATCTGTCTTGTTTGCTATTTCGGTGGCCAATTAACGATTAGAAAAAATAATATTCCTGAATATGTCGGTGGAAAAACTAAGATGACTGGAGTCAAGAAGTCTAGTACATACAACGAGTTGTACCAAGTAGTATACAAAACTACCAAAATCAATCCGTTAGTGTTCAATATCTCCTTAATATGCAAATGACCGACGGAGCATGAATATACCGCCATTGAATTATCCGATGATGAGGATACACAAGTCATGCTTGCATCGGAATCGAAATCGATCGAGCTGTTTGCGAAGAAGGAGATATTGACGTCTGCTCAACTGCCGGAACCGTATTCTGAAGTGCCCGATCCTTCTTTTCGAGCATCCGAGCAATACCGGTAATGAGAAATGACACGCATGCTCAAAATGAGCTGATTCTTCCGGATTCATGTCTTCCATCAATGATGAACAGTATATAGATCAAAGTTACGCAGGTGAAAACATATCAAGCAGAACGCCAGTGAATTGGTAGTTTACGAAATAAGTATTACCTTGCATATCTTTATACCGCATATATTGTCACGCCCGCTTTCCAGTGTACATAATCGATGACGTGGCGGGCCGCAACGTATTTACTAAGAAATAAATACGTTAAGCGTAATTAAGCAATATATATAAAATGCACAAGAATGACATGTGATATAAAATAATAAACAACAATCTTTATTTACATTCATTTTTACATACAACTATTTTTGAAAAGGAAAAATACAATGAAATAAGCAGTGTCTAAACAGTGGCATACAAAATAAAATAAGTACAAGATGAACAAGTAGTCCGGCTGAGCGGTGAGCTGCTTCAAGTCCTCCTGGCTAGACTCGGTCTCCTACGAGTCCGGTCCTCCTGACGAACATTGTAACAACTCCAATTT
The DNA here is from genome assembly GCA_030015575.1 of Agapanthus africanus. NCBI lineage: Eukaryota > Viridiplantae > Streptophyta > Magnoliopsida > Asparagales > Amaryllidaceae > Agapanthus > Agapanthus africanus. The sequence continues at coordinate 570,567,483 of CM057345.1, read as the reverse complement.
CAATGTACAGAAAATTGTTTAAAATTTAATGTATAATTAGGGTATTTGCAATCCTGTGTACACTATAAGTATTTGTTTTACTCTTGAACAGCAATAAAGTACATGTAGCATATTGGTAAAGCCTTGCACTGCTATGACATAGCCCCTGTGATCGAATCCCCCAGCCACATTAACTTTTTATTAAATTTTCTTTTAATATTTTAGAAACCCAAGGGTTTGCACGTGCACTACACCTAAAATTATAAGTTACAGAGTAATCAAACACATTCACTGGAGAAAACCAAGTGACACCAACACGTAGCACCAATCCAAGCACTAACCGACGGTATTGAACCGGCGAGATTGGGAATAAGACCGGTACCGCCGGGCTTAGGCGTAGGTAATGCCTTGAAAATTTCACCCCAGCACCTCTTCGCCTACCCCACTATCCCATGTTGTTTGTTTACTCTGAATTCATCAAGAGAACAATAAAAAACCCTTTAATCCAATTTTTAATGCAAATTTTAATGCATTCTTTATCGCTCTAAATCCTAACTTTTTTGTTAAATATCACACTCCAGTTTACTCATCCTCACTCAGAAATTCCTTGCCAAAACTCTCAAAAATTCTCAAGTCCTTTTAGTGAGCAAGTGGAGTTAGTAAAGGGTGAAGTTCCAGCGACGTTCCAAGGAGATTCCGGCGACGAAACGATGTGCCGACACTTCCCTAGTCTTCCCCTCTATCTTCTTTTGTTCCCTAATCAGTAAGTCCCCTCTCCCCCTCTCTTCTACTATCTTAAAATCTTTAATTTCTAAAACCCGACGGAAGCGGAGTTAATCCGATTTCCGATTCGGTTTTTCCTTTAAAAATTCTATTTTTCTTAATCAATAAAATACCATACTCTCATATAATGTTTAACAAACACTTTAAAATAAGTTTCATCCCAAAAGAATCTTTTATGCAACTTTTATCGTATTTTTATGGTAAAATACCACATACTTTATTTTCGCCATAATTCACATAAAACTTATATTACGTTTAGATAATTCATGAGGTAATGACCTATCTCATCACAACACACATTTTTGACATAGCACGATGAAAGTTTTGGACATTAGTTATGGGATAATACGACATTACAAATAAATACCATCAAATTTGCAAAGCCATTTCTTTAAAAAGTGTATTATCTAATTCCTTACAATTACGCCTCTACAACCCATTTTGGGGAACCCTGATCCGGATGGTGTGGGTTATCGCACGTCCTCGGCCCTAGTAGAACGAGATGCAGACCTCCGAAATGAGCATTCGATCTCGATGGAATTTTTAATGCATTTTTCTTTAGAAAATGATATTTCTACAAAAATAAATAAAATTTATTTTTATTAAATAAAGAACTATTATCAAAGCATCTATTTTAATTATATTATATAAATATTCCAAATTTTCCAAATCAAAGGAATCTCCATTACATGAAAATACCATCTAAATACAAAACAGTATCGATATTTCAATAAAATATCATATACTATGAAAACTAGGTTCTACTCATTAGAAATTTCACTTTTATAAAATATACATCTGTGAAAACTCTAAAAACGATAATTAAATACTTGAGGTGTTTTTTGAAAATTATATCAAACTATTTTTACATAAACCCTCTCAAGTTATACTAAATTACAATAAGGACCCTAGTAAACATAGGTTTAAGCGGGACCGGTTCTCTTGAGACTCAGGGAGCCGGAGAATATGGGTGCTTGCCTATCTTAGGTAGAAAATCTAACAAACGGTGTTATCAACACGGTAATTGTCTTGGAAAAAGACACAAATCCTGCCGTACATGTGCAGCAGTTATTGATAACATCAAAACCAATTCAGGATTTCAAGTTCTTTCCAAAGTATCTGACTCAGACTGAGTCTCAATCTAATCAATCTGACTTAAAGGTTATTCAAGTATAAACTACAATACAACATGAATCCATGAATCCGTCTATTCAATCTATATCACTCTATATTGACCGAACCGAACCATGGATATACTCCGTCTACACGACTTTCCATTTCTATCCATTCCATTTACCGATATCATGGTTTTTGCAAGTCATCCATCTATATAGCAAATAATACAATCAATGCAAAAGACATCGCGGGGTTTATAAAGGGGTAGATTGGTACGGAAGGGGTTTGAAGTGGAACGAGACTATAACCATAATACACTGTTCCCTCATGGAAACTGAATATGTGTGTGTGTGTGTGTGTGTGTGTGTGTGTAGAAAAGCAACGGGAAAAGCCCCCAAATGGAGCATCACGTGCCCACACGTGATAGGCGCTTCGCTTGACAAAGCAAGGCTAAAACTGAAGCTAAAACTGAGCCTCACGTGCAGACACGTGGCTGTTATATACAAAGTATATAAGCGCCTGCTTAAAAAACAATTGGCCAGAAGAAGTCACGTGGTAGCACGTGACGCTTTTTGATATGTTTAATTCTGTGAAGGGTCACGTGCTACACGTGATGAGCTCCTATGCTTTCTAAACCGATAGAATTAAGTTCTAAGATAAAAGGGGTCAAAACCCCATTTGGAAAACATTTTCATAGATCTTTCTAAACAAGAAAGATTGCGAAGCAGAGTGCCGTTGGATTAAAAATCTAACGGTGATTAAAAATTACCAATTTACAGAAGAAGATTCTGTGCAGGGAAATATTTTCCCAATCTTGTGAGAAATATCTTCTGTAAAACAGAAGTCCTTGGATTAAAAAATCCAACGGTGGATAAAATTCACCGATTGATTTAAAAGATCATTTTGGTTGATTATAAAATCAATCAAAATCTCTTAATAAGAGATTTGGTCGAACAAACTGATTCTTTTCTTTCTCCTATAAATAGGAGCCCAAAAAGAAAGAAAAAATAGACAGAGACAGGAGAAGAGAGATAAGAAACACAGAAGAAAAAAGGTGAGAAGTTTTCAAGTTCTCAAAAAGACAGAAAAAGAGAGAAAACAGAAAGAAAAACCTGAGGTAGGAGAAGTGAAGACAGAGAACATTTCATCTCTTTTCCACCTTCATAAGAGTTTAACTCTTCTAAAAAGAACTTAGTTCTTCCTCTGATTAAGATCTACAGAAGCAGGTCTCCCCACAAGTTGAGAATTTAATTCTCATCGGGGAGATTTTGCCAGGCAGATCCAAAACCTAGAGGGAGATCTAAGTTCAGAGAATTTAATTCTCCCATGAAAGTATATAGGAATTTAATTCCTCTGATGAGATAAGAGTTTAACTCTTCATATGAGAACTTAGTTCTCCCTTATGGTAAAAGATCTACAGAAGCAGATCTTCCCACAAGTTGAGAATTTAATTCTCATCGGGGAGATTCTGTCATACAGATCCCAAACCTAAGAGAAAAACTAAGTCTTAAGAATCCATTTCTCATAAAACAATGGTCTTGAAAGTCTCAAAAACTCAGGATCTTCATGCACGTAAAAGGATTGGCACCCAACATGATAATAGCCGATCACGTGCTCCTACGTGAGCGCCTTTGATGAATAAAAGAGAATAATCGAGATTGGCTCACGTGATCACACGTGACCCCATGGTAATGCTTGGCACTTACAAAGTAAGAAAGAGAATAAATCAGAGGCAGTTCCCGCTTTTGGGTCGCCTCACGTGATCTCACGTGACCCAGCGGCGCTTAGCACTCAGAAAAGAATAAAAGAATAAGCCCAAAGATGAAGCGCTTCAAATTCTTGAAGCTCAGCACTGTTTCATGCGTCTCACGTGACCCCACGCGAGCGCCTAGGAATTTTAGTATTTAACACTATTTCAAACGCCTCACGTGGGAGCACGTGGGCGCTGAATAAATATGTTAGTGTTGAACACTATGAAAGGCTGGCATCAGCCAGATGCAGACCAAATTTTTCAAGGACCATCAATTGAGCCCTTCATGCTCAGAGTCTCCAAACCAGATCTCAGTTCCAAAGGCAGCTAAAAAGCTTCTCAATAGATGACATCTAAACTGACGTTCAACCCATTTCCCCAAATCGGGACATTGGTTCAAGGGTACATCTCTTCATACCTCTGATACATGTCGTTGTAATCCTTCAACATCTTCAGAGAGATGGAAGGTCCCAATAACCAATAACATTTGGCGCATTCCCAAACTGGCTAAATCAGAACCATACAGACTATGATGTCTTTAAACTTTATGGACTATGAGGTCCCTAAACTCATGGACTATGATGTACTTAAACTTTATGGACTGTGGGGTCCTTAAACTCATAGACTATGATGTCTTTAAACTTTACAGAATATGATGTCTCTAAACTGCTACGGACTATGATGTCCTTAAACCATGGACCGCAATGTCCCTAAACTAAGACGATAGAGCCCAAATACTCTGTCATCGGATCTAAATGATCCCAAACCCCGTTGAGTAGATCTTAGTCTAAAATTAGACTAACGTATCCTCAACAAATGTTTAAGCTGATCTTAATCTCAAAGAGATTAACGATCCTTAAACCAACCCAAACCCAAATCTTAAGAAAATACGAATTTGGACTAATACACGCCCTATGGGCGACAACATAAATTAGTCTCCGTATACAATCCACGGGCAACTAAAAACAAAATAAACACACACCACACGGAGTGACCATCTGGAGAAGAAGAAAGTGGTTACCGCGATGCGGTAGCGTAATTAACTGCAGGGGCTTGCGCCTACAGGGAAGAGCGTCCCCACAATCAAAACCCCCTCATAATGAGGGGGAATCTGATGAAGTCTGCTACATCGGCCGCATCTGTCCAAACCTCCGATACACGGTGCCATAAATCAACTTAGCATCTTCGGAGAGGTGGACGGATAAATCCAAATAGCATCTGCCCCCAAATTCAGGCAAGACGACCTGCGCGGTTTTGTTTCTGTTTTCGGCGGTAAACAGATTCTGGCACTCCCGATGGGACCTTTTCCTCTTTCCACTCCACACTTTGTGTACGAATCGCGGTTTGCTATGGTTGCCCATGGATTCGAGGTTCTAAGATTTGGTGTCTCGCTCCCGTGCAGAGAAAATGGTTTCCAACTGCAACAACTCTCACTCCGTCCTTACTGAAGGAGTGACCTATGGGCCTCAAGCGACCTCCATCTTCGTCATGCCAGTGGAGCAGGTCACGCAGGCCACCACTGAGTTGTTCTTTGGGACCATGCTCCCACCAATGAGCTTCAACGCCCCGCTGCCGTCGCACGAAGCTCCGAAGAAGTCGGTCTTTGATCGGCTTGTAACTTCCGCGGCCCCTCTCAACAGGTCGCCCAAATCCAACGCCTCGGTCTTTAACAGACTGGGCTAAAGCTCCAATGGGCCCATGAAAAAGCCCGCGATACCTGAAGGGGTTATCCAGAAATGGATAGCCATCCCTGCTCCAGTAAATGAAGTCATCAGAGAGACTTCTCCTTCTAAGGGGTCGGTCTTTACAAGACTGGCCATTCCAACTCCCGCTCCAGGCGAAGTCAACAAGACTGCTTCCCCTGCCCGAAGTCAACTAAAACCTGTTTGAACGACTCCTTTGAGCCGTGGTAGGGTAGTAATCAAAGTACAGTGGGAACTCACACGAGACAAATGACGATCTCAGGTCGACGAACTAACCTGTACACATGTCACCAGGGAACTGCTATCTGACGTCTGGTATAATCCCAACTAGCATGTTCCCGGCAAGTCCTGTCCGGTATACTCATAACCCAATGAGCACCTGTATACATCTTAGGTGAACCAACTGACACCAGTGGCTTGTGAGACCGGCCACCGCCCCTCGTCGGGGTCTCGACTGTATACACTAGTCTACTCCGGAGTATCGATGCCCTGTCTCGAAACTCCCTCGACTAGGGACCACTTTTAAGGATGTGCTTATGGACTACCCGACTCTCACGTATATGATCGCCATCATACTGTTGGTAGTCAAGCAGGATCCTAAGGGCTCTATCAACGTGTAATAATGAACATGTCACCTAAAGCTGTACACGACTGATAAAGACAAACCACAATAGCATACTATTCTCTATATCAACGTGTAATAGTGAACTACAATGTCACCTAAAGCATGTACACGATGATAAAGACAAACCAGATAGTATACAAACCTCTCGAGTAAGACTGTCCTACCAGTATAGGTTCTCCCTCAATCATTGCAATCACGTGCCTGTGATCCAATAATTGACTCTAAGGGCACTATATCCAACAGTGCCCACGATACCGCTATTGATCCCAAGCGGCCAAACCTGCAAGAACTGTGGCACAAAGGGGGTGAGTTGCCAACTCGTGAGTAGAAAACATCAGCAGGTAGAAATCGAATAAAACAACGATTTCCTAGGTCAACTATATCATGAAGGTAATACTATGATATCTAGGGTGACCGTGTCTATATATATGCCAACAATAAATCAATGCATGTATGCATGTGGATATCATCTACGTGTCCATCAATGACACAACAACATCTTGGAACCTGAGTGTCCAACATCGACACTCGAAACTGTTAGTTATATGTATGCCCTAGAGGTCATTACTGTACATTGGATGTATATTGTAGTGGATGCTGGGACATATATAGGTAGGACTTTCTTGCTCGACATGATAGTACGCTATCTGGTTGCTCTTTATCTTAACGTGTATACTTTCTGTCTCTCTGTTACATGTTGATAAAGCCCTTAGGATGTGTACTCGACTTCCAGGACTGTGATGCAGATCATACTAGTGGGGCCTGGATGGTCCATGAGTACATCCTTCAATGTTCCTAGTCGAGAGAATATCGAGACGGGCATCGATATTCCAGAGTAGACTAGCGTATATCTTCTCGACCCATGCGATGGGCGATGGATGATCCCATATCCATTGGTGTTTGACATCAAAGATGGTATACGGGTGCTCAGTGGAGACTGGGTACACTGAACGGACTCGCCGAGAACTCCCAGATGGTATTATACCTCACGTCAGATGGCAGTTCTCTGGTGACACTGGTACAGCTTAGTCTGTTGACTCGAGGTCGTCATAGAGTCTTGTGTGTCCCCCACTGTGCTTTGATTTCCACCCTACCACAACTCTACTGAGTCGTGCAAACAGGTGGTTTTTGGGCACAGTCCCGATTCACATGGAGGCAATGAGCGATAGGAGGGGATTCGTCTCTCCCGGTATTGGGGGTTGATGTTGCGCTATGCACGACTGGCCATAACAGGAAATCCCTGGCCAGGGTTGCTGTGATATACTGGTAAGAGTTATCAGTAGTTTCACGATAGTTATGGACCCTACGTCGGCATGACTTATCAAGCTATTGGGGTCTGACGTTTACCACCCCTAGGCGAGATATGCGACATATCAGACGAACAGACCGGACTGTACGGTAAGTGTACTGGTTGGATTCACAGGAGTGTGAGCGGGCTTGCTCGTCGACCTTCTGATCGCTCAATACCCGGGTGGCCGTTACGTTTAGCAGACCGCTTGCGGCTTGTGGGTGTTTGATATGATCATCACCTGCTGCCGGCGTATTGACGAGTCTTTAGAGTCCTACACAGAGGTTTCCTGGCTCAAGCGAAACGTAATAGGAGCGCATATGAGATATGTGCAAGACCGAGAATAATGCGTATATATGATATCGCATTTCATTCTCGCGATGAATGTATCGATTGGTTATATGCGATATAACCTAGTTATCGAATCAAGCATTGATTCGATAAGCCGATACATAGGATACTAGTCGGTTATATGCGATATGACCGGATCGTTAAATCAAGTGTTGATTTAATGATTTAATGCATAATTATATATTTGATATATTACTTTGCATTAACTAGTATTTGTTCATTTTAAATGGATTTTCTCACTTGAATTGCACATTGTATATGTGATATATTTTTGTGCACAAAATTGTATTATGTTTGATGATACATGCAAGCTTAGGTTTGTGTAAAGAATTAAACAATGGTTAAGTTAGTGGTTAGGGTTTACTTTTATCTTATTCATTTATCTATTTATTTATTTTATTTATTTCATTTAGAAAAGATAAAGAGAATGGTGGCTTTTTTTGTAGTTTTGTGGAAACTTCATGAAATGTTGAAAGCTTGACCATTCTTGTTCTTTTCCTAAACCTAACCATTAACCCTAACCATGGTTTATTCTCTACACCTAACTATGGTTACTATTATGATGAGTATCATTTTATTTGATATTTTTAAATATACTTATCATATATTTCTTTCTTCTTCTTCATGTTCTTCAACATGAAGAAAGCTTGCACCATCAATGGCAAAATGATCAAATGAGTGAGAAATCCAAATCTAAAGTCTACCCACTTCCTATTTCTTCATCCAACGCGTGTCCAACCATGAAAGCATATGCATGTAAATATAAGGATATCAACCAACGTGTGTCCATCAACGACACATCAAAATCATGGAACCTGAGTGTCCAACATCGACACTCGAAACATCATGAAACCCGTGTCAAGCATCGACATGTAAATCCTCATATCTCAGGCGCTGCATCCTCAGATCGGCCCTCAGGCGCCGCATACTCTGGTCGGCCCTCATATCCATCTCACGACTCCGGTCGGTATCCTCCGGATAACCGTCGAGTCCAAATACTATCACCGGTAGGTAGTGCTCCCCTGACAGGCTCACCGCCTAACTATATGAGTCTCCTTGCCCCGGGGTACCTCACCGGGTCCACCATGTACCCGCAGACAGTGCCTACTGCTCCTCGAATCGGGTTTCTAACACAAGTCTCAGAACCGATAAAACTCATGGGGGACGTCTCGAAATATCATATCAAGATAAACCGGGTTTTTAAAACCATACATACTTTCTTTTGAAATATAACCACGGTTCTCAAATCCAGAATCTCATGAAAACAACATCTCAATGCGTATAATCATAAAGCATGATGTATGCAAACATAGAACAGAAATGTGAGCATATCAAGTATATCATGCGACATAGTATAGTGATGTGAACATAGCAAGTATATCATGATGTGACCATAGCAAGTATATCATGCAACATAGCATAGTGATGTTAGCATAGCAATATATCAAGCAACATAGCATAGTGATGTAAGCATAGCAATATATCATAGCATGATATAGCAACTCTACTATGTAAGTAATATAGCAATTATCGATAAAGAAAGTGTGTGAGCCGGCAAATCTGTGTAAGTGTAACATACGCATCATCGATAATGGTGTAGGTGTACTAGCACAGGTATATATATAATGAAATGAGAATATCATGAACGTAGCAGAAAGTAAATTGTGAGCACAATGCTATAAGGCATACGTAAAGGCTAAACTAAGCGGTGTAAACCGGGTTTTTACATCTATAACATATCCAAGTCGATGAATCTGTCAATCGGCATCCTGCCTCACAACATCACATACGGTACAATCTATCGTACGGCATCCTCTAATCAAAGGTATGGATCAATCATCCGGTAAAACTCATCACGTACAGTAATCCATCGTACGGCGGCATTAAACAATTTGGGATTCTATCAAGCTATACAACAATGAGGGTACGGATCTAAGTCTCGTACGGCATATCATTCATTATTATCATAATTATATAAAAATATCTCGTTTTACCGATCTCATAGCACATACATCTCAATCTTATCATATTCATTGATCTCATATCATATCCTTATATATCTCATTTCATATCTCATCGTATACTCTTTTCATCGCATCACTATCTCACATCAAGTCATCTTACATATACATTCTATCTTATTAATCTCACGTCGTAATTATCGATCTCAATCATACTTACGACGTGAGATTGATTATACTCTAAATCTCATACTTATTCTCTTTCATTATATATATATATATATATATATATATATATATATATATATATATATATATCGTGATTCACATTCACGTTTCACATCCTTATATATCAATTCGAGACATCATTTCTATCATATCATGTCATATTAAACCTTAAGTCGTGGTATATCTTGTCTTCTACTAATTCTTTAACCATATCCATAAATTTCTATCATGGTTTCCTTAACCATATTCTATATATATATATATATATCGGTTTCCATTATAATTGCGGGGATGCTATACGCCATCCACCCGACTTCCCCCGTAGATATAAATCTACTCATCTGCGGAACTCCTTGTTCGGCCGTAGTCGATGTGCTTCGTCGTCTCGGAATCCACGCGAAAGTACCTACAAATCAACACATATCGCCACGTTATGAAAACCAAATCCGGAAAACCGATACGGCACACGGTGCGCTCATAAGTTAGAACCTATAGCCTACGCATTCAAAGACGACCAAACAACCCTCGTCGTTGACTTACAAACATCAAACGACCAAATCTCATAACTAATATCAAAACCAGGAATTCCAAAATACAGAAAACGTAACCCAAAACCATCCCAATATGCTCCCAGATTTTGGCTCATATAATCTGAGACAAAAATAAAAATACAGTAGCTATGTTATAAGGTATGTGAGCTACAGCCAAAACCCCAGCACCAAAACTGATACAGTAACCGACCAAGTGGTTACAGTAACCGGCCAGGCCGGCCCTACCTTGGAATTTAGGTCCCGGGTTGCTCCAGATTTGATTTTTTTATAAAGGTCCCGGGTTGCTCCAGATTCCCTGTAGACCTCCAAAAATGTCACAAAATCGACACGGGAAGTTTCTAAGTTCGTATTTTGGTTTCTATTCCGTGTCCTGGGCCATAAAATCATCACTAGGGTCTTGTAAACAGACACTAAGCATCACAAGTCCACACAATCACCCAAACCCTCTCTTGAAATTTCCAAACATCGCTAATCTATATCGATTTAACTCTACACTACTATAGGGTGCTATGAAACTAAAAATCTAAACTAGAAGTGTAGGAATTATCTCGTTTGGCAACTCAAGAATTTTCTTGAGTTGCTCATAGTCTTCAAAATCCAATTTTGAAAGATCCAAAGTGTTGAGGATGAAGTTGTGCATCTTTTTAATGAAGGGAGTATATGGTTTTGGAGAAGGGTTGGAGATAGGACATGGGGTAGAGATGGAGGAAGCAAGAGGATGAAGGAGATGAAGATGGTGAAGGGAAAATAATGAGGTCAAAGTCTCTCTCTCTCTCTCTCTCTCTCATCCTCACTCTCAAATGTGGCATGCCATGCCACATGGGTCCCCCTCTCTCTCCCCTCAATTATACTCTCTTATCTTTTCTTTTTCTCTCACTCAATTAAAACCAAACACATAGCACAAATAAAATGAAACCACATGCAACAAAATGCAACATGTCATGGTGCACTATCCATAACTAATTAAAAATACGGATTTTGTCTAATCGTGATTAGTAGTGCACTAATCGAGTTTAGTTTAAACTAGCATATAATTAATTGTAAAAATGCCGAAATCCGATAAATATATTTTTAAATGAATAAATAATTTTAATCTCCAATTATTTCACAAATATTGGTATATATTTATACCACTTTACGAAAATCCCAAATTTGCAAATCGGGTAGTTTTCGCGAAATATATTATTTTAATATTAAATTCCCAAAATAGTATTTTATATTTTCTGAAATGTTACAGCTAGTGTGGGATGCAGGACGTGAAGCGGCGGAGATCATGCCATGGTGAGATACACGGAGCCGTTACGGGGACGCTCATGCTCCGTGCTCCTGGCCAAATAAGGACGCTGAAAAATCTCTTCTATAGCATAGCTAGAAGTTGAACAGGGGAGCTGAGAAATCTATGCTATAGAATAGCTCGAAGACAAGCTGGGAAGCTGAGAAATCTCAACTCTGTGATTGCTCCGAGACGAGCAACTGACCGGTGGTTAGGCGAAAAGGGAACGCACGCCGGGAAGGCCTCCAAAAGGTCGGATGCAATCTCGGAGGTTAGGTGCCAAGGAATGTCTCTAATGTACCATAGCTATTCCAGCTCCATAGCTCCCAAAAAATTAAATGACTTACGTGGACAACACGTCATCTGCTACATGCCGTGATCTGGAAAATCTTCACTTACGAGTTTCTTCAAACGGTCTTGCCTGTTAAACCCGATCTAATTATCTCTACTGTTAGAACCAGAACTCCTTGGATTTTAAAACATCCACTGCTTTTTACATTTGGGAAAGAAACAAAAAAATCTTCTTACAACAATGATAACTAACTCTCAAAATTTTATTTTAAAAAATCATGAATAGCTGAATCCCCTCCTTAAGACCTTTATTATCATATAAGTAAAAGTTCTGTAATACTCCTTACACTTACACGGCCATCTTTGTAAATTTTGATATCACTTAAATTTGAAAATATTTTTAAAGAATTAGTTAGAGAAATCGAAGCGTGCAAACAAAAAGTGTTAGAGAGACGATGAGAACCTAAAATCTTTCAGTTATGGAGAGTTTGTTATGGTTGAATAGTAACAATAATCCAAAACCTTTATATTTTATACATGTTATTTCAAATATAATATAAATCAAAATCATCAATTTATAACACATCAACATTGCTGACATGGCCGAAAATTAGAATGGTTGCTTTTACACGTGCTCCGTACATCTCTCTTTTGGGCTTAATAGTTAATACATGAGGCGGAGATGAGTAAAAAATCTCGGAAGGAAGACAGTTTATTATCTGTAAGGACAGGTTGGTAAATTCATAGTGGGGACAGGGTAAAACAGGAATCGCTCCAAACATGGAGCGTCGTTTTGTCCCCGCGAGGAAACAGGGCTCCGCCTCCGATGGGGCGGTGGGGCCCGCAACCCCTACGGGACAGCGGTCAGCCCGCTGCCTGCCCACGGTCAGATGGTCAAACAGAGCTCTCCCTATGCGATTTTTTCGTCACGTGATCGGTGGGGCCCGCGCTCACATGCGTTGTCTCTCTCCGCCCACGCGCCCCTCGACTCCTATCGCCAACAACAACTGGCGGATTATAATGCCCTGTTGTTGTTGTTGTTATTGTTGTTGTTTTCTTGGACTTTTCTGCATAAATCACGCACGCCATTTTTTTTTAAAGCAGATCGCCCCTTACAAATTTTCACTTTCGTTTTCGGCATTTAATTGAGGAATTTATTATCACGGCTGTTCTATTTGCGTTAGAAACTTTGAAATAGTTAAAACGAATCATGGATTCAATTTTAGATTTAAAATTTGCAAGCGAGATGTCTCAGTCCATAATAATAATGGGCCGCGATATTGCCAAACGCATATTTGATAAATCCGCGTTAAAACTTGTGCATGATAAAATTAATCCCAACTATATCAGCCTTTAATTCTCTCTCCTGAAATCACACTCATCGTCCCTTTTCCGTCTGCGACCCCTCATCCGCCGCGTCGATATCGACCTTTCCTTCTTCGACCTCACCGGCAACATCCCCTCCCTTCCCATCTTCCTCTCCCACCTCCGCCTCCTTAACCTCTCCAACAATCTCCGTCCACTCTTTCGATCCGATCCTCTCGCTCTGGCATTTCTCAACCCTGACGGGTCTGCTGGCTAAGATCAACGGCGTGTTCGGAAGCGAAATCGGCACCGTCAAGTACCAGCTCCCCGATAAGGACCGTCGCCCTCGTCTTGATCTCGTCGCAGGAGAATCTCGGCAACATGATGGAAGAGCTTGATTACGTTGCTGATGAGCCCGTGAGGCTGCATATCTTTGTGATTTCACTGTCGACGACTATCCTGTGATCGACATGAGACAATGTTACATCAACACCGCGAACAGAATCCGGATTAAGATCAAGATGAAGGACAACATAAAAATATAAAAATTAAAGGCTCATATAGCTAAGGTTAATTTTGCCCATACATAAATTCTGGTGTGGGTGTGGATTTATAAAACATGCATCAATAATATATATGCAAATGTGATTCTTAAGAGGGTCAAATTGCTCAGACACGCAGCAAGGAAAATATGTCGCCTATTATCCCCCACTTTCAGCTTCCACCCACTTGTAAGTTGTCTACGTGCAAGTTACGTGCAAGTTACGTGCCAAAATGAAACCACCGCGCGCTGACAATCTACCAAATTATAATATAACTGACTAAATCATCATTAAAATCCCCCTTTTTTTTATTTTCATCTCCTTCATTTCTGCCAAATTCTATTCATTTAGTCCCTTGAACAAGGGTAAACGGTTCAAGCTGACAAAAATCGCTCAGTCCTACCATCAAATTGATAATCGGCTCCGCCTACCATCTTCTACAAATAAAGTGATTTATGAGCATAAAACTTCGGTCGATTTGAAGCATCCACATTTTGGATCAATTATTCCCCATTTATGAAATTATTTTGGTTTTAAATACCCATGAATTTTGGAAATGCTCAATGCACGATCCAGCGTGTGAAAGTATTCAAATCAACATAGTTTTTTTAAACACGGTATTTCCTATGTATAACAAAATAGGCGGGACGAAAAATGGATCCGAGGGTCGGATTGAAACATTAAAGAGTGAAGCAAATGATTGTTTGTCGACTTCTAAGCTGATATCCCGTTTATGAATTCAATTTAAATGGACTACATTCACATTATAAAATAGGTTTTTTATTGCTACATTCACATTATGGGTTCGACAAAAGATATTAAATAGATTTTTTATTTTGGAATTTGGAGACAATAATTAGGATTTTTTGTTTTTATTTTGGAATTTGTAGACAATAAAAGCAGAGATAAAATTTACACAATAAAAGTTTAATTTTTTCAATCTTTTTCCAATCATGGATAATAAATAGCAAGAATTTCTTTCTTTTTTTAATACCTACCAATTTACACCATATAAGTTATTTTTTTTCAACCCACTCCACAAACAATTAGCGAATCGATTAAAAATCCCCCTATTTCAAATCATAGCACATACAAATTACACCGCACAAAATGTGCACAAAAAAAATTCCCCTAAATTTAAAAAAGAGAAAAAAGTTAGCATTTTTTCTCAACTTTTCCACGCGTGAATCAGCAGCGAAAACCCCTGCCTGCTCATCAGCTCGTTCTCCTCGGGGCTGGCCCACTCCATCACCGCCGAGCTCGCCGCCGAGCTCGTCACCGACGACGACGAGGAGGAAGAGCTCGTCTTCAGCAAGCTCTTCTTCTTTTTATTATTAGTACTACTCTTGTTCACATTATCTCCACCTCCGCTGCTGCTGGTCTCGCTCCAATTATTCTTGTTCTTCCCTAAATACCCCCGCAGGTTCCCAAAATACCCCTCCCCCTCCTTCCCAAAATGCCCCTGCTCTGGAGCTTCCCTCTCGAACCTGAACACGAACACGGCGCTTCCCGCGGCGCTCCGATCGACTACGCCGACGTCGCCTCCGGCGCCGGCGCCGTCCTTGGCGGGAAAGAGCCAGTTGTGTAGGTCCCACGAGATCTGGATCTGGTCGCCGCCGTCGAGGTGGACCCTCTCGCTGCCGCGGAACTTCCACCGCAGCCGCCGGATCTGGAGGATCTGCTTGCCGTCGACCTCCAAGATCATCTCGCCGCCGAGATCGATCGAGATCGACCGCTCCTTCACGCCAAATCTCGCCTGCGTCTTGTAGCATCGGTCCTCATTCATCGTCACCTTCTCCTTCCTCGAGATCAGCGACGTGTGCAGCTCCTTCCTCTTGAGCTTCATCTTCTTGAACGCCATCTCGACTAGATCACCGGCGACGAGGACGACCTCGCCGTCGACGGCGATGGAGAGGTAGTATCCGTCGATTGGCTCGGGGCCGCCGCCGGCAGGGAACCTCGCGCGGGAGAGGTCCCAGGCGAAGTGGATCGAGTGTCTCCGGTGGTGGAACCGCCTCGATCCGCGACGGTTGAAGAGGAGCCACGGCCTGATCTTGAAGCTCAGGGGCCGCGCATCATCGTCCTCGTCGTCTTCGAGGGAGAGGCGGAGGTCGGCGCGGACGAGGAGGCCGATGAGGGTCCGGGACCAGGAGAGGGCGGCGAGGCCGAGGGGGGTGTCGTAGGCGGAGGTGGTGACGGTGGGGCCCGCCGCCGTCGAGGGCGGAGGGTCGCCGCCGCAGAAGCAGGAGGGGATCGCGTCCGGCATCGCTAGAGTTTAGAGAGAAAGCTAAGATTTTGAGAGAGAGAGAGAAAGAGGCGTTCGGTTTTTTATCTTTTTGATTTTTTGGGGAAAAGCTTGGGGAGTTTTTATGTTTATGGTGGGAGGAGGGAGGTGAGGTTACCGCAGCGGTGGGGACAACGTAGGAAATTTTAGGGGACCGAGTAGATGCTTGGACTTTTTTGGGTGATTCTTGCTTTGCTTGAATTTGAAAAGTAGTGAATATACAGTTCAATTATATGGACTCGCTCTTTGCACTGCACTAGTGTATACTAAGAGCTTGTATTTAAAACAATATACCTACACAATGCATATGTATTATTTATTTAGCAATTCTTAAACTATATGAAATCTAATTTTTTTAAGAAATATGCGATTTCGCATTTTTATGACCAATTCTGTATTTTGGTATCAATAAAAAATATCTAAATCAACCTAGATTTGATTTTTATACAATTGTTGAATTACATATAATAAAATAGAATTTTTTTCTAAATTACCGCATACCAAGCCTCTCCACATAAAGCGTGTCTATCCCATGTCATTAGTTAAGGTTTTGCTTTTAGTTCATTGTTAAAAGAAAAGGTAGCTCAAATAACTTGAGTGATTTTATTTTTCAAAACTTTTTTTTAGTGATTTTGAATTTTGTTAGATATTTATACATCTTTGCTATTATAACTCAAACTTCTTGAAAGATAGTGTTATTATTACATCATTTTAAACAAATAAATTCAAAAACAGAAGAAGAAAAAGCCATTGCCACATGCTTCTTGATAAGGTCGTCAACATCGTTCATGGTAAAAAGGCAAAAAAAAACCCATCCAACTCATCTATGAAGAAAAAAGTCAAATGAAACTCCAACTCATCTCTCTCACCCTTCCTAAATCAAATAATACTTTTCATATCCGTAATTTATTTACCCAAAAGTTTACCCAAAATATAAAATGGCAGGAGCACAACATCTAGATAACAGCGTCAGACAGGTGGGTCCATGGTGTTTGTCTTTTGGATAAACTTTTAGATTACCAAATTGCGGTAGAAAAAATATTTTTTCTCTCTCTCTCACACACACACTCACCCACACGCACACAAATCAAACCCATCCTCTACATGCTCAAAAAAAGAGGCGCACATTGTTGGGGTCAAAATTTGCACCCCAGTTGACCGGGTCAAAGTCAGGGTCAACCCCAAGCCAGGTGGACCCAAGCCCAGATCAAGTGGGCTCATACCCGAGTCGAGCCCGAACATGAAGCGACCGGCCTCCCCTATGCAAATAAAAAAATTCATGTAACAAATAATTTTGATGTAATTTTTTGTGCATGGATGCAAGCAAAATGGGTATGAAGCCAAATTTTTGTAAAGCCCGTGGCTTATGTGCAAAAAGAAATAGCACATGAGATATGAGATGGGCAAAATACCATTTTTGTAGAGCCTAGGGGGCTATATGTAAAGTGTATAGCCTATAAAGGCAAGGATAATAAAAATATCCCAACAACTTTTTTCTCTCTCCTAAAAAAGCATCAAGATCTGTGATCTTCTCTTTTCTCAAGGTTCTAAAACCTTCTTCTTTCTTTTGAATTAAGTCAAGAGTTTTACTCTTCCTTTTATAAAACTAAATAGTTTTTCACCACAAAACCCACAAAGGGGAACTCAGATCTTCCATCAGATCTCAGAAAGGAGAGATTTTTAAAATTTCATACTTCTTGATCTTCAAGATCCGGCCAACAAAGGAAGAAGAAGGAGACCCATCTCCAGAAACCCCACTTTGGGAAAGATCCAGGGCTTAAGGGGAGAAGCCTCCCTTCATCAGCTTCAAAATATCTTAGGAGTTTAACTCCTCATATAAATATATATATATATACACACACACAAAAAAAAAAAAATAATAATAATAATAAGTGCTCCTTTCTGGGAGTACAACTCCCATTGTAGGGACCAAGTCCCTTTTGCCTCCAGAGCGCCCACGTGCCTGGCACGTGAGGCGCTAGCGCCCAAAGCGCTAGCGTCCTTACGCCCAAAGCGTTAGCGCCCGAGCGCCCACGTGCCTGGCACGTGGGGCACTAGCGCTCTTGCGCCCAGAGCGTCCACGTACCTGGCACGTGGAGCGCTAGCTCTCAAAGAGCTAGCGTTCTTTCGCTCAAAGCACTAGCGTCCAAAGCGCTAGCGCCCGAGTGTCCACATGCCTCGCCAATGGGGCGCAAGCGCTTAAAGCGCTAGCGTCCTGGCGCCCAAAGCGCTAGCGCGCTGGCGCTTTTTCCCACGCATCCTTTGGATGCCTTTTCCCTTTACACACACACACACACACATACGCACACATACTCCACGACACAGTCCCTGTTAGAAAAAAATTTCTAACGGGGCGCTGCTCCGCACCCCGTAAGAGGGCTGCTGGCCCCCTTGACACCCAGCCCGCTATCCGGGTAGCGGGACCCCCGTAAAAACTCTGCGGGGTTCCCGATATATCCAAAACCCGGCAAAACACAACACTGCACATTGAGTTCGCATGACCAGTTTAACCCGTTAACCGGAGGTTCTCTCGCTCCAAAGGCGAGAGGTAATTAACGCCAGCTTAGTCCGTGGCTGCCGGAGATTCGGATCCCCATAATCAATAAACCCCAGCCTATCCTAGGTATGGGGAATCTGTAATGCGCCTGACAAGCGCGCGCACATTCCCATCTCAATGGGGTGTGACGAAAAACACCCTACAGATTCTGGCACGCCCGGTGGGACCAATCTTTCCTCCCATATTTCAGGTTAAATGTTCATGCAAACTCAATCAATATACATATCGATTGCATGTACTGAAATCATGCTTCTTTGTGCAGGTTAAGTTTCCAATTACAATCTTCGAACGCAGAAAAATGTTTCCAAGGACGAGCTCAATTCTCGACACAACTTCCATCTCCTACACGATAAAGATGGACTCCAAGACGGTCCTCCCGGCCAGTCTTGGGCGACAGTTGGAGGAGCCGCTGCTACAGTTCGGCTCTATTCTGTTTGTGCCAGCTAACGCCATTCCAGCTCCTCAAGCTCCGGTAACAGACAAACCGGCCTAGAAAGACAAGAGGCCAAATGTGGTGATCTCGAGGGCACCACTGCCCAAGCGCAAGTCCATTTCCGATCAACTCTCCATTGCCCCAGCTGGGGGCAAAGCCATCAATACCAACAAAGCAACAAGGTGTCTCGAGCAAGCTCCAGCGGTGTCCCCAACAATTGCTCAAACGGGTGTCTTCTCTAAGCTCCCCGCCAATTGACTCACGATGGCTTCCTGGATAACGGATGCCCGCCAAGCCCTCAAGATCGAGAAGCCAAGGCAGAAAAGGCTCAGATACAGAGCCAACAAAAGGGCTAGGGCTCATGCTAAGCTGAGCTTCATGAGGCTCCAAGAACGGGGTTACCCCTCCAATTGTTGGAGATAGTGCCCTCAGAGTCAATTATTGGATCACAGGCACGTGATTGCAATGATTGAGGGAGGACCCATCCCGGTAGGACAGTCTTACTCAAGATGATAGTATGCTATCTGGTTTATCTTTATCATCGTGTACTGCTTTAGGTGACCTTACGAGTCGCTATTACACGTTGATAGAGCCCCTATGATTCTTACTTGACTACCAGCAGTATGAGCGCGATCATATACGTGAGAGCTGGGGTCTATAAGCACATCCTTAAAAGGTCCCTAGTCGTGGGAGTTTCGAGACAGGGCATCGATACTCCGGAGTAGACTAGTGTATACAGTCGAGACCCCGACGAGGGGCGGTGGCCGGTCTCACAAGCCACTGGTGTCAGTTGGTTCACCTAAGATGTATACAGGTGCTCATTGGGTTATGAGTACACCGGACAGGACTCGCCGAGAACCTGCTAGTTGGTATTATACCTGACGTCAGATAGCAATTCCCTGGTGACATGTGTACAGGTTAGTTCATCGACCTGATATCGTCATTTGTCTCGTGTGAGTTCCCACTGTGCTTTGATTACTACCCTACCACGCTCAAAGGAGACGTGCAAACAGGTTTTAGTTGGGTACAGTCCCGAGCCACATGGAGGCAGTGAGCGGATCTGCAGGGGTTCGTCTCTCCCGGTATTGGGGGTGAGGTCGCGCTGTGTCTAGGAGAACCAGTACATGAAAAGTCCTTGGCCAAGGCAGGAGATTTACTGGTAGGTATTCCAGTAGTATCTCAGGGTGTTCTGGGCTACACTCTGACACGACTTGTACCGCTTTTGGGGTCTGACTTTTACCAACCCCCTAGGCCCGCCATGCGATGCTCATAGACGAACGGACCGGACTGTACGGATATTGTCACTGACAGGCTCAGTAGGGTGTCAGGATGAGTTCGCTCATCGACGTCCCTTTTGGTCAGTACCTGGTAGCCCGTTACATATTAGCTAATACCTTTGACGTGCTAGTGGTTAAATCCACAACCAAAGTATTGACGAGTCTTTAGAGTCCCCCACAGACCAGTTTCTCAAGTTTCGGGCGAAACGCTGTAGAGGCCGTATGGAGATATGGCAGGGTTCGATCAGATACGTGCGGTATTGCACGAATCGTGATCGGACGGATTTTACTAGCCGGCTTTGGTTTAAGCCGGATCCTAGTATTAGACAGTGTAGTTTTGTCTCTTTGCATTTGTGTTCAATGGGAATACAAATGCGGGCATGTATATGCAGTAGCGGGTTTTTCCTGTAATTTATTACGGGATCAGTTTTCTGAAGTTGCCAGTTTGCATTCCGTTCTGGCCGGTTTTCCTTTGTTCCTTCACTGCCGGACTTTTCGATGGAGGGGGTTATTTGCAAGTTTGCAAATAACATTTGTGGAGGGGGTTTCTTGCATTTGTGGCATTATGATAAGTTAAGCATCTTTGCTTTTTCATGATGGTTTAGCATTAATGAGATTAGAATGGATTAGAAGTTGATTTGATAATGTTATCATTGCCTTTTGGATGTGGTCACCATTCTACTTTTCCTACACTCACCTCCCTTCATGTTTGATGCTTATTCCCTCCACCATTTTGTTCCAAAGGGGGTGGGCCGGCCACTTTTTGAGGGTGAAAGAGAGAGAGAGTTCATTTTTGATGAGGGGAATTATTCATATCTCATTTGCATGCTTGCTAAATTCTCAACCTCTCTCCAAAGTTCTTTGATTCCTCCACCATGGCAACTACATAAACCCCAAAGAGACAATAGATTCTACACTACATCTACAGCAAATCTTGGTCGCGTCGGCTAGCCAACTTCGCGCCCGAGTTGCCTCGGTCCAGAGGTGGGAGACCGTAAAAGAATCCGGCTACGTGGTGCCCTTTCCGACGAGGAGGTGACGGACGGAGATTCCGCGGGAGATCGGAGTGGAGACGAAGACCGAAGGACACGGATCGCTTGGTATAACTCTCTACCCATCTTGTAGTTTGCTAGTAGCTAGGTTAATGGCCCGATCCGGGATTTTTGTGCGCGGTGGTGCCGGTTTGCTAGTTTGCAAGGTTTTTCGTTTCCGGCGTCGGATCGACGGCCGGGACGCCGCCGTGCACTTACACCAATGAGAAAGAGACGGCTGGATATATGGTCCACACTGTCTACATGGTGGGCACGCGCAGCAAGAGCAAGGATGGGGACACCGCATCTCAAATCCAATCTGGTGTGAATATGGCTGCCACATTTCAAGACCAGCCTCCTCTGGAAGGTAAAGAAGACCCTTCCAGTGAGGCTGATAAGCAGAGAAAGCCCTCGGTTCATCAGGAGTCGGGCTCGGAAAGCGAAGATGAGCCAACTTTCCATCCTAAGACCGCAGAGCAGCAAATTCTCCAGGAGCTCCGAAAGCAGCTTAGAAACAAAGACAAGGAGATAGCCAAGCTATACTCAAAAATTGACGACTTGACAAATATCGTCTTATAGCTCACGACCCAACTTGCCTCTCAGCCGTCCAATCAAACGCAGGGCTCTGCTCATGAACCAGGAAACGGTGTCCCGAGACAGCCGACGCCTATTCCTTCGAATCCAAAAGTGAGCGGACCGCATGAAAATCAGTCGCATGCTATCTCGGGAAATGTCTTAGCTACCGATGACAGTAGCCCACTAACTCAAGATCAAATCATGGATTTGGTTGCCAACAAAGTCAAAACATTGGTAGCTGAAGCCGAAGCGCAAAAAGATGTTTGCAGTAGCGGGAGACCATATCCTGCTCAGTATGATCTGGTAGAATTTCCCAGCGGCTATGTCATCCCTAAATTCAGAAGATTTGATGGGACGGGAAACGCGAATCAGCACATCGCCCACTTCAAAACCTCATGCGGGAATACTGGGGGCAATGATGCGCTTCTTCTTCACCAGTTCTTTAATAGCCCGACCGATGTCGCTTTCGAATGGTACGCGAGCATACCGGATGGCTCCGTTACTACTTTCATTCAAATGGAATCTTCATTTCGACAAAGGTTCATGAGTGTCAGTGATAAGATCACCATCGCCAACCTCGTAAGGACCAAGCCAAAGAACAATGAAAGCGGCACGGATTTTATAACCTGATGGCGCAATCTCTCTGTTAAATGTGAACCGCCGATAGAGCAGGACCAATCTGTCAGTCTCCTTTTCGGAAATCTCAACAATTGGATGGCCGCGTTTCTATGCACCGCGAGTCTCAAAACATTCCAAGAGCTGAACAGGAAAGTTCAAATACTGGAGCGCTCAAAGCAGGAGTCCTCCTCGGATTCCCAAAATAACAATAGGTCATGGAGAAACCGAAAAGACGAAAATCGCAAAGGCGGAAACTCCAATGATTCTGAATCTTTCAACACTTCGACTAACCGAAATAAGTTAGGGATGGGCGGGCCTAATGCTAACCAGCCTCGGAAGCCAGTGTTCGGAAAGGGAGGAGAATCTCCACTGAAAGAAAAGTTGGATAAGGTCTATTCCTTCAGAAGGGACAAAATCCGTAAAATATTCAAAGACGCCCTGAGGAACGGTCTACAACTGGCAGAGTCAAAAAGACCGCGGGAAGCGAATATGACCGACGACCCCAAATACTGCCCCTATCACAGAGTGATAGGTCATGCCATTGAGGACTGCTTCGTCTTCAAAGATTCGGTCGAAAAGCAATACAAGGCAGGAGATATAGAACGTCTAAAGGCGTGTTAACAAACAGTTCAGCTGCGACCGCCAATTTCATACAAACGGAGACCGAAGTTCTTCGTGAAACTGATTCTCTCAGATATCTGCCTTTCTCTAAAAACAGTCGACCACCACGTCATTAAACTGAGAACAGCTGACCACCATGTCATTAAACTGGGAATAGTCGATCTCTAAGTCGTTAAACTGGGGATGTAAAAATGCATAAATAAAAAAAAGGAAGTGTAAGTAAAAAAAATGTAATATTAAAAAGCCAAAATGATGGGGCAACTCGCAATAAAAATCAGTGAGTAAAAATAAAAAATGAAAATAAAGCCGAAATGGTAGGGCAACCGCGAATAAAAAGCCGAAATGATAGGGCAATCGCGACCTTCGCAATAAGAAAAGCTGAAATGATAGAGCAATCGCGGAAAAAAAAAATAAAAAAAAAAAAAAAACGGCGAGTGATGAGTCGCTCCTGGTACCATATTACAGTGCAGCGATGCAGACGCCAACCAAACTCTGAATGTCCCAACGGCAAATGATGAGTTGCTCCTAATACCATGTTCCAGTGCAGCGATGCAGACGCCGTCCGAAACTCATACCCCAACGGTGAATGATAAGTCGCTCCTGGTACCATATTCCAGTGCAGCGATACAGACGCCAACCAAAATACAATTTCCCAAAATTCTTCCAGTCCTACGGTTGGTCCCCAAGTTGACTACCGTATACAATCCAAGGGCTCAAATAATTCTCATCATATCCATACCCCACCGTAATCACCAGTCCAGCGGCCGGTCTCCGCCCTTAGAATTATGGTCCATTAGGAAGACCCACTCATGTGTCCTCACGATACATGAGGAGAACAAACCTTCATGGGATCCTTACGACTCACAAAGGGAAAACACACTTGGTGGTCCTTATGACTCCTAAGGAGAAAATGCACCTGCGGGATCCTTACGACTCGTAGGAAGAAAATGCTTTTATGGGACCCTTACGGCCCATAAAATTGAAAAGCCTTAGATGATAAGGATCTAAACATGTCTCCTAAGCCATCGCTTCCCAATAGGCAATGGCGAATGATGAGTCGCTCGTGGTACCATATTCCAGTGCAGCGATGCAGACGCCAACCAAAATCCAAATCCCCAAGTGGCGAATGATGAGTCGCTCCTGGTACCATATTCCAGTGCAGCGATATAGACGCCAACCAAATTCCAAATCCCATACCCCAATGGCGAATGATGACTCGCTCCTGGTACCATATTTCAGAGCAGCGATGCAGACGCCAACAAAGCCCAAATTTTTTCCGGCCCTATGGTTTGGATCATACATCCTGCAAAACTGTATACAATCCACGGGCGTAAAATGATCCCAATCTCTCCCAAGTCCTACCGCGCGAGACCACATTCAAAGTCCCACCGGCGATGAAAATTCAAAAAAAAAGGGGGTATGTCCACAAGCAAAATGGGTACGGATGAAAACCCGAAAAGGCTCCGTGAGTAAAAACAACAGGGCTACCGGCGAGTTTGTGAAAACCCGAAAGGGCGTAAACTCGTGAAAAAGAGATGAAATGCACTCGCAAAGTCCTCTCGACTTTGTGAGGAGAAAATTGCCGCGTGAGATCCTTACGACTCACAAAGGAGCAACACACTTGGGAGTCCCCACGACTCCTAAGGAGAAAATACACTTATGGGATCCTTTCGACTCGTGGGGAGAAAATGCTTTTATGGGACCCTTACGGCCCATAAAATTGAAAAGCCTTAGGTGATAGGGGTTTAAACCTGTCGCCTAAGCCACCAATTTCCAAATCCTCCCAGGACAAATGATGAGTTGCTCCTGGAATTATTCCAGTGCAGCAATGCATATGCCAAACCAAAACCAATTCCCAAATCCTCTCATGGCAAATGATGATTCGCTTCTGGTACCATATTCCAGTATAGCGATGCTGATGTCAATCCAAATCAAATCAAACCAACAACCTCTGCGGCGGAATCATGCTCCGTCCCAGAAATTACCCCGTGTCGAAATCATGCTTCGTCTCGGGATATCTGTAACACCCGAGCCCAATACTACTATTTCTGTTACTGGTTGAGTGTTAGATATTACTCATTTCATTTATCTTGCTTGTTTGGGTCTTACTGTAAAATTTTATCTGGCTAAGTCATTTCTGCATATAACAAATTTTAGCGCCTAAAATAAAATTAAAAATATCTATCTTAGCCTACTCGTCACCCCTAGCCGCGTGGTAGCGTCTGTGCGTCGAGTTCTCGTCCCGTTCGGTGAAACGGGCGAGTTTGGACGACTACGCGCACGTACAGGTGTCCGATTTGGGGGTATGCTTTTTAATCATAAAATACTCAATTTCAAAATTTGGAACCCGCTTAAAATCCTATTATTTAAATTTCAAATTTTTGGACTCAATCCGGGCGCGATTTGAAAATGTTTCATTTAGCGCCAAAATCCCCAATTAATAATATAATAGAAACTATATATATTATAAGATCCTACTGTTAAAATAAATTTGGAAATCTTTTAATTAAAATTTTTCTAACCTCTTAAATGCCTATCAGCCAATCACGAGGTTTTGTTTACCCCGTGGGCCCCCTCCTATCTCTTTCTCTCTCTTTCACTCTCCATCTCTCACGTCTCTCTCTCTTTAATTTCTATATCTCTCTCTCTCTCTAACTCTTTCTCTCTCTCTTCCCTATATATATATACACAGTTCCTCTCCCTCATTTTTCCCAGAACCCTTCACGAGAAACTGAAACCATCGCGACCTAGCCCTAGCCACCGTGCCCGTCGCCGACGCAGCCCCAACGCCGACGCCACCATCACCCTCGTCTTGTCACGCCCCGCTTCCCAGTGTACGGCGAAGTGGACGCGACGAGGTCCGCTACGTATGTACTCAGAAGTACATACGCTAAGCGTAGCTAAGCAATATAAAATAATCACAAGAGACAAATGATATTGAAATAACAACAACTTTTATTAATAACATTCTTTGTACAATGCATGAAATGAAAATACAACTGAAATGAAAAGCAATGCCTAAACAGTGGCATAACAGAAAATGAAATAAACTGGAAAGAACAAGGTACAATATCTAGAGCTCTGGGTCTTCCTGGAACTGCTCCAAATCTTCACCGGTGGGCTCGATCTCAGCTTGGTCCAACGCACCTGACGACATTCAAAGAAGAAGGAAATAGAATGTCGTCAGCGAACAGGTCGCTCGGTAAGTCCCAAAGAGTAAGAAGAATGAGAATGACAGAGTAACAGTATTTTCTAAAGTATTACAATGTTGAATATTATGGAATATTGAGTTAACGCTGTTGTTTGTAGTTTGGTACAGAAGAATGCCAGTGTATACGAGGGGGATCTCTATATGCTAGAGATCAGGGCAAAAGGAAAGTACAAGGAACCGTTATGCCACGGTACAACAGCAATAGGATTCAGGTTAGGTGTCTTAATCTGACCACCTCGTGCCACCTTTAACACCTTCCGTACCAATCTATCCCTTTAAACCCCGTAGTGTTTTAACAGTAATGTGGTATTGGAATATGTAAGTTGAGTGACTGACCAAAACCATGATATCAGTAAACATGTTGCAACTGTGTAATCAGGTAAATGGAATATCAGGATAAAGGATGAATATCCATGGTTTGATTCAGTCAAAATGAATATATTGTTAACTGAATTCCAGGATTCATGTATTCAAATTGTATTGGAATATAAAAGAATATAGATTGACTTGAATCATATTCAAGTCAGAAATTAGTCAGACTCTAACCCGAGTCAGACTAAAAGAAAGATAAATTTGAAGTTCAATATTAGTTAGGGGCCTTATTGTAATTTGTGAAACTTGAGGGGGTTTTATGTAAAAATACTTTTGTATAGTTTTCAAAATACACCTCAAGTATTTAATATTCGTCTTTAATTGTTATAATGAATGTGAATTTTATTTGTGTTATTCTAGTGAATATATCCTAATAAAGTATTATTTGTTTTATCTGAAATTCATGGTATTTTAGTGTAACTTTTAATCTTGTAATTTTTAGAAAAATGTGGAAACTTTATATTATGATAAAATAGGTGTTTAAATGATAATTATATATATATTAACACATGAATAATTTTTAAATGAGTATTTTATCTTTAAAAATCTCATTTTCCTTAAATATCGTATTTTAAACCTTTCGAGACCGAATGCTCCTTGCGGAGGTCTGAATCTCGCACTACTAGCCTGCGGGTGCACGATGAACCGTACTTTCCCTAACAGGTTCCCCAAAAGTGGGTTGTAGCGGCGCTTTGCTTAGGTTTATAAATACTTTTCATTTGGGAAAACGGTTTTATTAATATAGTGTATTTATTTGCAACAAGTATAGTTTTCCGTATTTTTAGTTATTAGGGTTTCCTAAACCAACTAGCCGATTTCTAAGGTCTAAATGATGAGTCATTAGAAGCCTCAAATCGCCTCTTCACCGCCAATTGTGGCCAGGTAAGTACAAGTGAGGAGGGAGGGATCCGCTCACGAATCGTGAGACGGGCCTTTTAAAGTTACCCAAGCTCACTTGCCTAGCCTAGACACCACAAAGTCAGTTTAGATAAACGATCGATGTCCATGACCAATCGTGCTTTCATTTTATTAAAAGATTTTACTTAGAAATGTTTACAATTTAAAGCTTACAATAAAGGTTATAAAGATTAGGGTATTTTAGTGAAAAGTCCTGTAATTTCGTATTCTGTATTTTTTGATATTTATCAATTAGGGTTATATTGAGTGTGTGTAGGGGTAGGTCATTACCCCGTGACTTATATTAAGTTTTGGTGAAGTTTTAAAGGTAAAACATGCTATGTTAAACTTAAAGGTATTATAGCGCAAGAATACGGTATTCGAAAACGTTATCATTTTATGTGTGAAATTTCATTCAAATTGAGTTCTACAAGTTTTGTGATCAAGATAAACATATTTAGGAGTGAGGTAATTGATTAAACTAAGAAAAATGAACTTCATGGTATTTTTATGAAAAGAATACGGTTTTGCAAAGAAGCTATCATTTCATGTGAAAAAGTTTGATTAAATTGGTTTATGGGTGATTAATAGTCAACATAAATATGGGTAGATAATATGTATTAGGTGACAAGTGGAAATTTATAGAAAAACCGAATCGGAAATCGGTTTGTCCGATTTCCTTCGGGTTCCAAAAAGTCGTATTTTTATACTTATAGAAAAGAGAGATAGAGGGGTTGGGACTTACGGTTTGGACAAGCTAATGAGGCTAATGGATGTGGTGGTTGCCGATTCGTCGAAAGCGTCGCGAAGGTTCTGATCCGGTCGCCGGAATCCGTCGTCGATTTCGGCAGCGCTTCGCTTCTTGCTCTTCGTACCGAGTTCTCGAGAATTTGAGAGAGTAGACTTAGAGTGGTGAGGTGAAATGGTAGAGGATAGGGGTCTTTATATAGGGCTAGGCTAGGGTTAGGGTTTGGATTAAAAATATTAAAAGAAAATATAAAAAACATTAAAAATTCATTAAAAATCATTAAACCTATGAGTAAAAGGGATTTATTGGCCAAATCAAAACCGATCCAGGTATAATAAGTATGCAAGAGGGTTGACCAAGTCAAGAGACAACTTTTCTCAGTTGGTGACTCGGCCGTCCGGCCAATTCCGGCCGGATCGGCCGGACCGAGTTGCCGATTCGCCGGCCGGCGGCGCCGAGTCGGGCCGAGTCAAGGGTCCCATGGCCGGGGGTTTTCCTGAGGAACAACTTGGTATTTTTACTTTTTGTTGTCCAGTACATATTTTGGGAGTTATGGCCTTTTTACCGTTGACTTCCAAAAAAAAAATAAAACAAAATAAATACAAAAATAATGTGGGGCATGGGATTTGAACTCCGGTGGCTTTGTTCAGCAATGCAAGGTATTACCAATGAGCTACAAGCTCCTTCTTGTAATTATTGTGGTTTTTAATTACTTAAACTGATAGCAGCAAGAATAAATACTCCTAGTATTCATTAAATTTAAAGTAATTTCTTGTACACTAAAAATGGAGTTATTTCATTCTTGTAGCTTGTAATTAAAAACAAAAATAATTACCTAAATCTTGTGCTCAGGCTTAAATACCCCTTTGTGGATTTTTAAAAAAATATTTTGAAAAAAATTGTATAGGAAAAAGTGTATAAAAATTAGGGTTGTTACACGCCTCTTCGCCCTCGTCGCAGCCACTGCACCTCCTTCTCCCCGTGTGCTCGGCGCCGCAACAGAGACCCCGCAGCAACCCCCGTGCCTTCTCTGTTTGGCCGGAGACATCGCCGGCGACCCTCGTCGTCGTCACCCGCGCCACCGTCGGCACCTCCTCTTCACCTGCGCGCACCAGACCCGACCAGCCCCTCTCCATCTTCACTTTCTTTCCTTCTCCATACCCGCAGCCCTAGCCGTCGCCTGCAACCTCCTCGCCGGTGCCCCACCACCGTCGACCCCATCGCTGTCACGACCTCTGCAACCCCTGTAAGCCTTCTTCTCCTTTCCTCCTTCCTTTTTCTCTGGTCCCTTTGCATTCTTGTTTGCACAACTTGATATTTCACGGTTCTCTTTCTCGCCGGAATCCGGCGATGCCGACGACGTGATCCGACGTTCCAGCGAGGTACCCCGGTCCGCGTGGCCCCATTGTTCGTTGTTTGGGTTCAATCCGTGAACCATGCGTCCGTCGCGAGTTTCCCCGCCGACGTTACGTTCCGTTTTTCCCGGTTCACGACCCGTCGAGGCAAGTATCACTTGCTACATGCTATACTATACAATTATATATGTTTTGACTCATTAAACCTGTAAAACTTAACTCGGTATAGTTATTTTCTCATTTGATTGCAATATGACATCTATCATTTTACAGTTAACATAGAAATTACAATTTGCCACTTTTAACCTAAGAACCAAGTTTACCTGTTAATCACATTTTACCGTTTAATGGATTGTAGCACTTTCCCATGTAGTTCTATTACATTCGGATATTCGTATTCAAAGGCTTGATATAACTGTATTGCATCGTCATTTAAACTGTTGCACCGCTAAGGGTGCCCAAAACCTGTTAATATAATAAAACGGCTGCACTATATTAATGCACTATTGTGATTGAATGAACTGCTCATTGATGTTTAATTTATTGCTTATTTCCTGCTGTTAATCCCCTGTTCAATTATATATCTGTTTGTGAGTACACCCACGATGTGTTCGTACCTTGGCTTGACATTGCTACACGATGCACCTGACATGGTACCATTTACCTTGACCTGACCTGATGTACCATGACCTGACCTGTTACCTGATCTCATGCCTAATGCCAACAAACCTGACATGGAGTCCTCATGGACCAATCTTGTTGTCTATCCAGACGAACCTACTGTTACCTGATCTTGTGTTGGCATTAGTTCTTGACTACTGAATACCTGACCTGACACATATAACTTGGGGGTATGGGGAAATCAAAAGTGTAAACTAAAGTGTAACTTAAAAGGGTATTACTTGATCCGTGGTCCCGGGGGTAACGGGACAGAGCCATTCGTGACTCTTACATTTTCCTGATCCGTGGTCCCGGGGGGCAACGGGACAGAACCACTATTGGTTCACATATTCCTGATCCGTGGTCCCGGGGGGTAACGGGACATATCCTTTGAGTTACATGAAGGATTACTCGAATTGATTTCAAAGACTTTAGAATAGAAAACCTGATAGAACAGTTTAGTTACCCACTGCACATACCCTGCACTGCTTGTTTCATACTATTGCTTTATTCATGTTTATTTCTGCATTGCCTATTACACTGTTTATATTATATTATTGGTTGACATGACGCGCCGACGTCTGGGTTTTGCATGGCCCAGATTCTTTACCACTGTCGCTGTCCGAGCAGGAGTACTTCAGCCAGCAGGCTGATTTGTGAGTTCTGTAGTGGTTAGTTTTATTTCCTGCATTCTTATTTCCAGATGTGAGCCCGCATTATGGGACATACTTTTTTATTATTGTATTGGATCATTTGCTTCCGCATTTATTATCATTGACTCTTGTTATTCTGGATTGTGGACATGTGTTAGATAGTTTTATCTTGTTCTTGATATCTCTACAGCCGTAATGTGACTGTGGATGGATACTTCCTACCCACAGGTAGCATGGTTGGCTATGTCACGTGCCCAATCTTGCGTACTCTGGGAAGCGGGGCGTGACAATATCTACCTTCCCTGCCGGAATTATGCTCCGCCTCGGAATCAAATCAACCACCCAGCTCTGCATCGGAGTCATACTTCGTCTCAGAATGTACCTCACGTCGAAATCAAGTTTCGCCTCGGTGTATCTGCCTTCCCTATCGGAATTATGCTTTGGCTCGGAATCAACCAACGACCTCCTCGTCGGAATCATGCTCTGCTATTCGGAATTATGCTCCGATCCTTGGAATCATGCTCCGCCCTTCGGAATGATACTCCGATCCCTGGAATGATGCTCCGCCCTTCGGAATAATGCTCTGATCCCTGGAATCATGCTTCGCTCTTCGGAATGATGCTCCGATGCCTGGAATCATGCTCATATCTTTGGAATTATGCTCCGATCCTTGGAATCATGCTCCGCTCTTCGGAATGATGCTCCGATCCCCGGAACCATACTCCGCTCTTCAGAATGATGCTCCGATCTCCGGAACCATGCTCCGCTCTTCGGAATGATGCTCCGATCCCTGGAACCATGCTCCGCTCTTCGGAATGATGCTCCGATCCCTGTAATCATGCTCCGCTCTTTAGGAAGGATGCTCCGATCCCAGAATTATGCTTCAACCCTCGGAATTATGCCCCGACTCTTCGGAATTATGCTCCGACTATGGAATTATGCTCCGCAAATCGGAATGATGCTCCGATCCCCGGGAATCATGCTCCCCGAGGGATACTCCGCCCCCGGAATGATATTCCACCTCAAAGTCCAGCTTCAAGATCCATCAATTTCATGCACACAACTCAAATGTGCGGTGTGCATTTATTGATGGGGGGCACTTTATTGGGGTCAAAATTTACACCCAGTTGACCGGGTCAAAGTCAGGGTCAACCCCAAGTCAGGTGGGCCTAAGCCCAGATCAAGTGGGCCCATGCCCGAGTCGAGCCCGAACATGAAGCGGCCGGCCTCCCCTATGCAAATAAAAAAAAATCATGTAATAAATAATTTTGATGTAATTTTTTGTGCATGAATGCAAGCAAAATGGGCATGAAGCCAAATTTTTGTAAAGCCTGTGGCTTATGTGCAAAAAGAAATAGCACATGACATATGAGATGGGCAAAATACCATTTTTGTAGAGCCCAAAGGGTTATATGTAAAGTGTATAGCCTATAAAGATAAGGATAATGAAAATATCCCAAGAACTTTTTTCTCTCTCCTAAAAAAGCACCAAGATCTGTGATCTTCTCTTTTCTCAAGATTCTAAAACCTTCTTCTTTCTTTTGAATTAAATCAAGAGTTTTACTCTTCCTTTTATAAAACTAAATAGTTTTTCACCACAAAACCCATAAAGGGGAACTCAGATCTTCCATCAGATCTCAGAAAGGAGAGATTTTTAAAATCTCATACTTCTTGATCTTCAAGATCCGGCCAACAAAGAAAGAAGAAGAAGACCCATCTCCAGAAACCCCACTTTGGGGAAGATCCAGGGCTCAAGGGGAGAAGCCCCCCTTCATCAGCTTCAAAATATCTTAAGAGTTTAACTCCTTACACACACACACACACACACACACACATAAAAAAAAATAATAAGTGCTCCTTTCTGAGAGTATAACTCCCATTGTAGGGACCAAGTCCTTTTGCCTCTTGAGCGCCCACGTGCCTGGCACGTGAGACGCTAGCGTCCTTGCGTCCAAAGCGCTAGCGCCCGAGCGCCCACGTGCCTGGTACGTGGGGCGCTAGCGTCCAGAGCGTCCACGTGCCTGGCACGTGGGGTGCTAGCTCTCAAAGCGCTAGCGTTCTTTCGCTCAGAACGCTAGCGTCCAAAGCGCTAGCGCTCGAGTGCCCGCGTGCCTCGCACGTGGGGCACAAGCGTTCAAAGCGCTAGCGTCCTGGCGCCCAAAGCGCTAGCGCCCTGGCGCTTAAAGCGCTGGCGATTTTTCCTACACGTCCTTTGGATGCCTTTTTCCTTTATATATATATATATATATATATGTATATATACACATATACGCACACATACTCCACGACACAGTCCCTGTTAGAAAAAATTTTCTAACGGGACGCTGCCCCGCACCCCGCAAGGGGGCTGCTAGCCCCCTTGACACCCAGCCCGCTATCCGGGTAGCGGGACCCCCGTAAAAACTCTGCGGGGTCCCCGATATATCCAAAACCCCTGCAAAACACAACACTGCACATTGAGTTCGCATGACCAGTTTAACCCGTTAATCAGAGGTTCTCTCGCTCAAAAGGCGAGGGGTAATTAACGGCAGTTTAGTCCACGGCTGCCGGAGATTCGGATCTCCACAATCAATAAACCCCAGTTTATCCTAGGCAGGAGGAATCTGTAATGCGCCTGACAAGCGCGCGCGTATTTGCATCTCAATGGGGTGACGAAAAACATCCTACACACATAAGCTAAATAAAATGTAGCTTTTTTATTAGTACTTATAACAATTTTACTCCTCTCATATGTATCATATTTAATCACTATTATTTGAGAATAAAAAATATGTAATGTATACAATTTAATTATTTGCTTAAACCATATGTTTACTTAAAAACATCACACTAGTTATTTTTCAATTTATAATATAAACATGCTTTTCACATGGGAAAAGCTGGTTTTACCTTTACTATTATAACTAGAAGTCCCTAAATGATGTCATTAATCAACAAAATAAAAATTAGAAAAAACGACAATATTTAAACAGCTAAATTTGAGAAATGGAGATGCCTGCCTCATCTATCGTAAAAGACAAAAGTAAAAAAAATGAAAAGTCAATTACTCTCCTTTTCTCTCTCATGCTCCAAAATTCAAAAAGATTATGCCTTGCAAATTTATACATAAGCCTTATATTTTTGTTAATTTGTATAACCCATAAATTTCTTAATTCTAATATCACCACTTTCCCCGTTCATTTAATTTAAATTTAGAAAAACTATAGAGATCTTTTAGTATGTGTGTTGTTGTCTATGATGAATTCTAATATTACCATGCACCACATTCATAAATTTACACACACCTTCCATATGTATATTGTTCAAAATATATACACATGTATCGCGCGTGCAAAATGCTAGTTATTATGGCTAAAAGTCCTTGGATAATGTCATTAATTAAAAAAATAAATAATAGACAAGATGACAAAATTCCAAGAGCCAAAGTTGAGCATTGGAGATCTCCACATCACCCATCACAAAAATAAGGAAATGGAAAATCACAACCTCAATCTCCCCCTCTGAGAGGGGCTGTTTGGTTGTAGGATCCACATTGATTTTGCGCTGTTTGGATTCAAGAATCCAAAAAACGAGTGAGGACGGGCTAATTCTTGTTTGGTTGTAGGATTTTGGGGCTTTCGATTTGCTTGTTTTTTATGAGGAGCCCACCATTTTTTTGGATTCCTGAATTCAACAAAAACTATAGATTACTATGGATTTGACATTGTTCACGTGAGCCCCACGTACTTTATGTTATTAAAAAATTCTCTCTCTCTATCTCTTTAATTCTCAAATCCAAACCTCACTTATTTTTTCCTATCCAAAGATTATGAGAATCTACAAATCCAACACTAGTAATCCAATATCAACCAAACACAAAATTAGCTAATCCATATTTTTTCAATTATACTGTTTGGGAATCCGAATTTCAAAATCCTGCAGCCAAACAACCCCTCATGCTCAAAAGCCTAATGAGACACGAGTTACAAATTTATACATAAGCCCTTATATCTTTATTATTTTGCGTAACTTATAAATTTCTTAATTCTAATATTATCACCAACCATATTTATTTAATTTAAATTTATAACAACTACAGATATTTTTAGAAAATTTCATGTAATGTGATGGAATTTTTTTTTTCCAAGTCTTTGGTACATCAGTTGTTCAAAATATTCACACGTGCATTGTAGGTGCAAAAATACCGGTGACTCAGACAAGAAGTATTAATTGATTTATTATAAAATGTGACGTATATAACCGTTTTAAAATAGATGTAGAAAGAAAGGTAATTTACCATAACTAATTTGAGTATATAATAAGTATGAACATTTAAATGTTTTTTCCCTTAATTTAAAATGGGAAAAACTACTATGTACTGTTATTTCAAGCAATCAAGTATGGGCAATTTTCCACATTGCAACCTCTCCCTTGATCCGTAAAGATTGTACCAGACATGTAAAATGCCAGTTTTTATTAAAATGTCTCTACCGTTATGGGCAAAAGTAAGATGATCATTTAATTTTGAAATTGATTGATAATGTGGCTTCATATTTATTCAAATAAATCAAACAAAAAAATATCATTTCTTCATGTGCAGTGTACGTAATTAAATGGCACGTAATTATTATTTTATAAGTGCGATACACGTAGTTATATTACCACTCCATTATTATTTAAAAAGTGCAATGCACGTAGTTAAATTAATAAAGAAATTCATCAATAAAATATCTATAATAGCGCGCAGCGCAGATGCTAAACATGCTAGTTATCATAGCGGCGGCAACCCAGCAAATATTGCAATTTTTTTGCCATTAAAATGATGCGAATGAATAAAATAACCAAGACAAATCCTCTAACTTTTAAATCTGCATATTGCAGCTAATGCTTAATTTTTACTCATTCAAAACTGTACAGGAAGAAGAATATCTTCCTGCATCATTACATTACGATATCACATGCACGAAAAGTTGCAAAACACTAGTTGTAATAGTTCTAAGCTATGCATGGACAAGAATAGCTGGTCAAAAAACAACAATCACATAGCAATAGTAAATAATAATGAGCAATAAATTTAGTAGAAATGTTTGAGTACGAAGACTATTTGGAAAAATAAGGTAGTTCTTCGTAATTTCCGAGTCTCAATTTGGGTTCGGGTCAAAGTAGGACTTTAATTAAGTTTTGGGTCGGCTGGGTTTTGACCTCAGACTCCACAAGAGATTTGGAGTTGTCAACAGGTCTTCGTCTTTGATTTATTCATGCACGATATAATTCTACCAACTTTCTTATTTCTCTTTTCTCTGTATATTTTTTTATTATTTGCTGGACTAGAAACCAATATGCTGTTTTCTTTTTCTTTTTTTTTCTTCTTCTCACTAACCGACGAATTACTAACCAGCCCAGATAGAAGACAGTTGATATGCCAGCATTAACAGGTAACGTTTTTCCTATGCTTATAGCCATATCCGGATCGTGCCCGGGCTAGAAACCAATATGCTGTTTTCTTTTTCTTCTTTTTTCTTCTTCTCACTAACCGACGAATTACTAACCAGCCCAGATAGAAGACAGTTGATATGCCAGCATTAACAGGTAACGTTTTTCCTATGCTTATAGCCATATCCGGATCGTGCCCGGGTTGTTATCGACGGAGGTGGCCACCAAACCAGACAACACACCTATGGTCGTCCCGTACATGCAAGATATGGCTATTGACGGGTTTTCCTTACATAAAAGCTCATGCATGTGACTTAAAGCAGCGAAAAATTCAAAATAAGATGGATAACATATGACCGAGAGTTTTATCAAGATCGTTCTTGCTGTTTAATTTCTCTACGTTGTTCTGATGTTATTTCGTCTACCACGAGCATGCTTTTATTCCGTTAAGAAATGATATGAAAGTACAATTATATTATTTTAAATAACATGTAACAAAAGAAAGGAGAACAAAAGTAAAATTTAAATGGTTAACTTAAGCTTTAAACTTGCGTTTGTTTTTTAGGTTGAAGCTGGCGCGTGCATGGAAAACAGCTGGCCTTAATTAATTTGCATCATTATGGACCTTAATTAATTTGTTTATAATAAAACAAAGATCAATCCAAATAATCCAAGATTTTGGACATGTCCACGTGCCCTCCCTGTGTTCATGAGCTAATACTTGTCTAATCCTTGGTTACATCTCCTAAGTTTTCTTCACTGATATTTTAATCCAAATTCTGCATTTTATCAGTAGTTATTATATACATGGAGAAAAATTTATTCAATGTCGATGTCGATGAAAGATGTATAAAATTATGAGGATAAACATAAAGCATTGGTTTTTATTGATTAATGTTGTAACATGAAAAGAAAACTAAGCTTGTAGCAAGTTTTGATTACTTAGCCATCATCACCACATTTGACTCACTCTTTGAACAAGATGGCTCAAATAGCGGTGACATAGATGATTTGGTTGGTGCACCAATCCTCAATTTGATGAGATGAAACCCTTTTTTTAATATTTATTTAAAAATATAAGTTTGGTGAGAAATTCATATTAACTTAGATATATTTGACTAATGCTCAATGTTAAAGCACTTGTACTTAAAGCAATTTTTCCATTTGGAAATCGATGTTATGAAACCGAGAATAAATTTTTTTTAAAGATTTCGATCTGATGCTACTTGTTGTTTCGGCTTGTTTGGCATGAGACAATTTAAGAGAAGGGGTATATGATTCCATACAGAGAAAACAGAATCAAGGTGCCGTTAAAGTAAGTTTTTCCCTGTGGCGCCGAAAAAAGTCAAATCTCATCCACCAATCCTTTGACAATCCGCATCCATCATCTTCATCTTCATCGCACAAGATGTGGACACACTAAATTTGATATGAATCCAATACCCTTTCATCTTTCGTTTTGTGATGTAAAAATACTAAAAATGTTATACCATCAAAAAACCGTTAATTTTGCATCCACTGCATCAACGGTGAAAAGATGATGGATTCTCATCAAATTTGGTGTATCCACATGCTGCACGATAAAGATGAAGATGGTGGATGCCGATCGGCGAAAAATTTGGTGAAGGCTCGACTTTTTTCGATGCCATAAGATGAAACTTCCTTCCGTATCACTTAAGATTCCGTTCTCTCTTTCTTGTAATATGTTTGCATGTCCGATTATTGCACTTAGATTCTCAAAAATATATAGAATCGCAAAATATTCTAGAACATGAAAATCCGTCTTGTCTTTCTTCTTCTGCCGAAAATCCGGCATATTTTTTCTTGTTATTCTCATCTGCGTACAACAAGTGTTGCTTACATACACATATTGCATCCATTGATACATGAATCAATACATACATACAAA
This sequence comes from Agapanthus africanus, assembly GCA_030015575.1. Lineage (NCBI taxonomy): Eukaryota > Viridiplantae > Streptophyta > Magnoliopsida > Asparagales > Amaryllidaceae > Agapanthus > Agapanthus africanus. The sequence continues at coordinate 570,529,123 of CM057345.1, read as the reverse complement.
ATTGTTCTTAAATGCTTATTTAATAGACATTTTGGGTCCTTAAAGTTTTTAAGCAGGGGTCTTAGGATTTATTTACAGAAGTTGTTTGGTCAAAGGATTCTGTTCAAATGCTTATATAAAATTTCTCTAGCAATAATTTGGCTCCACATTAAACTAAATTAAGATAGAGTACCTGCATGTACTAAAAGACATCAAATTAATTTAGATAGTCGGCATACTGTATATTAGTTATATACTATTCATGGATAATTAATATTTATTCAAAATATTAGGTACATAAACTAATTATTAAATTCATAGTTAATTTAGTACCTTCATATAAATTACAGCGCAAAATAAATAATGGTCGGCTGGACTCGAAATCCTAGTGTTAATCTAATCCTATAATGTTATTTAAGAGGAAAAATATAATATGATCTAATCTCACCATTCACCAGTCTATAATCACAAATTAATCATGAAAGTTTTCGAGAAATCCAAAACTAGAGTTGGTTCAAACAGTATCAACCCTTTAAAAATCTCCGCTCTTTGATTAGAACCTGCCGCTTCGCATGTTAGTTACCAAAGTACTTATACCCAGCAACTTGAGATATCAGTTTTATCGCACCGACTTTCTGAATTCAGGTAAGACGGGTGTCTAATCTGGCCTCTTAAAGGATTCAGCCCTATCAGAAATACAATCATTAATATCCAAGTCAACATTTTGACTGATTTTATAATAAATGACAACGGTATGCATGTGTTTGTTTGCTGTAATTTAGAAATGCACGGAACGAACCGATTATTCCAATTTTCCTTTATATGGAAATTCTGTCCTGCCATTTTTTGACTTATTTTTATTTGAGTGCATTTCTCTTTATTTAACAAAAAGATTAAAAATGAAAAACATATAAATGAGGTGCATGAACATATGGAATAATATGCCGAAATGCTCATGATCTTTTTTGACAAATTGTCTTCATATTGCAAGCATCCACCCATTCATCACTGTTTAAATCCATTGAGCCTATGGATTCAAGAAGAAACTTTTGGATCTAAATATAACTAGTAAATTATAATTGAGAGTATATATTTTCAAATAATAAACATTTAGATGATCACAACAATTTTCATGTTTTAACGTGAAACATGATTAGCCAATGTAGATGCATGATATACATATTGACATGTTTATAACATTGATCTAGTTCAAATATGTCTTCTTAGGATTCCTATAAGAGTTTAGTTTATTCATATCTAATCGAAAACAATAATATAGTTTATAATCAGCTGGGGGTCCTGAACCTATTGTCAGGTGGAGCAAAAAATATATTATAACGTTGATAAAGCAAGGAAAGCGTGTGGCAAACTTTAAGGATTTAAAATTGCCAAGGCCTAGATTTAAAGTTTTTCGCTTTAACTCGGACGATGATTCATTATGAGAAGATTTTTATCTCTCCCGCCCACCACAGTTTTAACTTGGACCGTCAATAACATATAGTGGAACGTTATGAAGCATAATGTCTAAACATGAGCTATTTAACGGAATTGACGCGGCCCTGAAGATCAGGACCTTAATTCGGGATGTGCACGGATCAGATATAGATGCTATCATATCCGTATCCGGCAATCGTAGACGGATACGGATACCCAATAAAACCAAAAATTACTATTTCTGGTGGAATGGATATAGATGTTACCATATCCATATCATGCGGATAAACAACTATACGTATCTGATAACGTCACATCTCAAATCCACTAATATAAATTTCGGAAATTTCTTTGCGTGACACAGCCGCAGTTGCTAACCTTAGTAACTGCAAGGCCGATTTGAGGCGTGACGGATAAAAACCCGGGTACAAAGTCATCTCGGATTATCTTTTACTTTCCTAACTCTCTAACTCATTCTCAATATGAATATGGAGCTACAATGCATCATTGAAGGTTAGAAGTAGAATGGAAAAAAGAAAAAGAAAAAAAGCATCACTCGATTTATGGGTCCTCTATTCCAATAACACACAATGAATGTAGGCTTGGGTCCTTCACAAAAAAGAAGCCCCTCACTAACTTCACTTTAAATTGAGACAACTCGTTGTACAAACAAGCTCTCAAACTATCTTGGGCCATTTTTTGTTGAAGCATCTTCAAGGATGTAGATTGGGCCCACACGTATTTGTTTGTACAAATGGGTCCTCCTTTCTTCGAAAATTCAAATGTAAGGGGTCAAACAGGTGGAATCCAGTCGCTCTCGGGTCATATTGGTATCGATTTGAACGGTTGAGATTGTTATCCATCTAATGATGAGGTGTGATTGGATCGGTTGGGTTCGACGTTTAGGACGGTGGATTATAAATAGGTTAACTGTAGAACACCCCTCTTGGATTATCGGTTTTCAAATCGAGACGTTATGTCTCTCTAAACGGTCCATGTCATGAAAACAAACATTTCTATGATCTGTGATCTGTCTTTTAGAACATGTTTTACAGCTGTTAATGGTATTATATGATGGTGATTTTTGGGTTTAATTGGTCGTCGTCTAGCAGAAGGGCGTGTTTGTGCTAATAAGTCACTTGACTTGACGGTTGACGACGGTAATCTTACGTGATAGGTGGGCCCTACGTTGTTGGGGGCTTAACCGGTGACCTAAAAGGCCCAAAAGTATACACGCATAACTGGGCTGTAACAAAACGAAAAGGCCCAAGCAGCCCGGTTCAAGTGATTATCAACATATGAGTATCACCAACCTGGACTCAATTATCAAATATCAGATTTGATGATGGAAATGAAGTCAAAAGACTGTGTGTATGGGTTTTAAATTAGTACATAAAATCCCATGGCTTTATAAATAGAACAAATTGAAAATTATTTAGCTATAAGAAGAAAAAGAAAGAAGGCAGAGAAAAAAAACTATTTACTTTGAGAGAAAATGGGCTTGATCCATAGATTAGAGCCCGATTCAGGCCCATGTTGTAATTCATATCTAAGCCACATGAGTTCATAATGAGATTCCACATAAAGTAATGATAATAAAAAGATTGAATGAAAAAGGAGCGAGGAAAAAGCAGGGGTTACAAAACTAAAGATTTTGGGTCTGGTGATTTGTGTGTTTAAGGGCTAGGGATTTTGAAAATTGGCAATTTAAAGATTGGGTTTCGAGGTTTTCGTATGAAGAAAGCTTGGGTGATGTATTTAGGCTTCGAAGGATCTAGAGATTTCGGATTTTTTTTATAAATATTTTTAATGTGGATTTAGGAATTGGAGTATTAGAGATTATAAAGTTTTGTGGTTTCAGTGATTTAAGAGTTTGGAAAGAATGAAATGAGAAAGACGGCGAGGAGATTGAACTTTGCCGGGGAGGGAAGAGGGTCCAGAGAAAGAGAAGAACAGAAGAGAGAAAGACACGAGTGAGTAAATAGCCAAAACACAACATTTTCGGATAAGATAGCCGTTAATGTTAACGTTAGCATAGCATGTGCTACAAAACTTAACCATGCGTCCCTGCAACATGGCATAATAGTTCATGGTCCTTTTCTTCAATTAAATTAAATGGTACTTACCTTAAGAAAGCTAAATCTTTTCATTGAAATACGTCCGGCAAAAAGAGAGTAACAAAAAATAAGGTTACGAAAAGTATCCGAGTTTACGTCCGGACCATATAAAATAAACACAAAATAGAGCTGGAATCAAAGTGCGTAGGCCCCACGCGAACAACAGTGCCAAATCCATAGTAATCCATAGTTTATTTTCATTCAAGAATCCCAAATAAAAATGGTGGTCCCCTCACATAAAACAACCAAATCCAAAAACCCAAAATCCTACAACCAAACAAAAATTAGCTAATCCTTACCGTTTTTTTTATTTATTCTTGAATCAAAACAGTGCAAAATCCATTACCAATCCTGCAACAGACTGCCTCAAAACCCTACGAGCATTTCAGGGGGCAGTTGAAGAAGCATTAAAATGAAAAAGGCCCGCAATCATAGGTTTTCAAAACCTGCCAACACTATGACTATTGCTAAGCATGTGCAGTCACATGACATGATTCACCCCCAAAGAAATAAGAAACGCTGCCTTCCACACCTAGCCATCCTTTAATCATTAAGAACCCCACCCCCATCATTCTACTCTCTTTAAAATAAATAAAAGTAATAATAATAGTAATAATAATAAAGTCTAATTGCACCAAACACCTTTCAAGTACAACCCATCTACAAACTTTTTCATTGGACATCCCAGAAAATTTATCTTTTGTTACGGAATTGAACATACACAACTACACACACTAAAAGAGCAATGAAACAGTCATAAATGCCGGATGAGATGGTCGATAAGAAATGGATCTACATATACCATTCAATTCAACACTCCGGATAAGCAAAAAGCACGCATGATCTTCCATGCATGAGTAATGTTTTTCCTACAAAGGTTGCTTGTGGGTCCTTGATTCCTCATCATTTGACCTTACCGAGAGTTGCATGCATTCTATTACAGGGCTGGCTTGGAATCGAAAACCCCCGAGCCCGATAGACTAAAGAATCACACAATGAAAAGTATATGATGGATGATGAGCTGAATTCTTATTCAAAAAAGCATAGCTTCCATATAGAGTGTAGCAACAACTATACAAACTACACCTTCAACCAATTCATATCATTAAAAAGGCTAGAATTAGTTTTCATGAAAAGAAGAAAACAGAGCGGTGGCTTTAACTCACTACATTTGTATTAGAGCAGAGCTCCATGGAGATCCCAGAGTCCAACAACTCCTCAATCATCTGCTCAATGTGATCCTCTTCCAAATAGCTCCACTTCACTTCCCTCTGCTCAATCTCCGCCATCTGTTTCTGCCTCTGATCCTTCTCGCTGTCCTCATCCTTGGGATCTGGTTTGCTTGCTTGGAGGGAGACCATGTTGCACCTATGAAGCTTGGCAACTAGAGTCGATGACAGGTGTTTTGAAGACAGGCAGGTGTTGGGGCTGTAGCTGAAATTTGTTCTTGCTCTCGTGCCACACATGAGCCTCGCCGCCTCGTCATAGGCGCGGGCCGCGCTCTCAGCCGTCTCGAATGTGCCGAGCCAAATCCTTGTTTTGCTGAAACATCGAGAATGGGAGCTAGTTAGATAAGATAAATGTGAAGAAAATATGAAGTGTTTAGGGTTTGTGGGGGGGCCAAATTACAGGAGAGGGTGGCGAATCTCGGAGACCCAAGAGCCCCAATGGCGTTGCCGCACACCGCGATATCTCTGTTGAGGTCTTTCCATTGAAATTGAGGTTGAAGGAGGAAGAAGAAGGGTGCTCTGTTTTTTTTTCCTTCTAAAAGAGGAGGATGTGAGTTTTAGGATTGTGAGGGGTTGAGGGGGGAGATTTATAGTTTGTTAGGGACAAAAGGGTGGGCCCTTCTAAGCTTGAATTTTTCTATATAAAGTAACTATTTTAGTTTTACTGGTTTATTAAAATGTTTATTAAAATGTTTTTCAGCTCCCCATAATTCACTCCACATGACATGGGGAAGGACCAACATACACAAAGCTTTGTTTGATGCTTGATTGTGGGCGGCTGATGTGAAAAGGTCTAATAACTCATAAGTTAACTGCTGTTTGCATTTAAATGATGGGTTGTGTTGCACAATTGGTTTTCACCATGGAAAATGTTTTTCTCCTTGCCTATATATTTGGAGTTCTATTTTTCCTCCCGCCAACATTAACCATTAGTCTAACGGGAAGAGTTTTAGATCGATCTTGGTGAGATACTGGTAGAGAACATGGGCCGATAAGATTTTTTTAACATATATTTGCTTATTATTGTGTTCATTTGATAACCGATATGGTATGAGCAAAAGCGTTAGAATCAAGTGACAACTTACATAGAAGGAAGGGAAACACACGTAAATGTTATTGAATAGTCTTAAGTTTTTGTTTTTATTTTATTTTTTACTTTTTATGTTCAATGTTGAGGAAGGAAAATGTAAACCCAAATCCTAGGGTTTTTTTCAAATTTGGTTCAAAGAATGGGTCAATTCTTTAGACCCACTCGCACCCCCACAAGTGAGTGATATAATAATAATAGAAACAAAAGAAATCCATGAAATTGACATCCAAATAAATTCAGGGAAAAATCAAGCATGATGTTTGCTAATAAAAAAAAAATTTAAGAGCTTTTTATTTATAGCTTGGGGAATTGGTATGCAGCAGTAGCTATCTGATGATGATATACATTTCATGCATACGAAGGCATCTTCATTTTTATTTTTTCACCATGCAATGAACTTTGCACATAAAATAAGCTTTGGCACGTTGTGCTGCTGTAACGAGGCTCGACTTGCAATACTGCCCTTCAATTATTAAAAAATTGTTTATTAATTTGCTTCTCCGATCGTAATTTCGAAGTTTTGAGCCTTAAGATGGTATTAGATTAACCCAGATTCAAACCACCGTTTAAAAAAACGTTGACCAACCGCGGGGGCGTTAGAATATATAGATGTATATTTATCTTGGCGTTTATGTATTACTTCTAAGGTTCGGTGCATTGCCGGTATATGGTGATTCTCTTGCATGTCATTGTCGGCTATATCTATCGATCGGTTTATGCATAGCATACAAAAATTACGCTACTATAGATGATATTACAGCACGAATAAAAAGATTCCGACTTGTTACCGTCTTTCATTTGTATCGGAAACTTAATTTTTAAATCATGTTATTAGCTTGTTTACCGAGTCATGATACATGCTTCTGTTGGTTTCATCTTATCGGTCTCTTACTATAGTATTATATAATTTTGCTGATGAAATTAATTAAAAGTCTCCTGTCATGCTGCCTGCAAACGAGGGAATTAAAGGTTGTAGCCGCAGTCGCTACTGTTGCTATTATATTTGCACTTAAATAGTTAAATGGGTAACAAGTTCATGTGAGAATATATTTTTGCATGTAAACCCTATTAATTCCATATACTTAGGATATTATTCATGCAAAAAAATTAAATTTTTTCTAATTTTCTAGTGATCTTTATTAAGGAATCAGGGAGCATACTTCTGCTTCAAATATTTACTAGCACTTGCCAGATGCACGTTTTATATATACAAAATAAAGTATATTAAATGATTCATTTTCATACAAAAATATATATTGTATTTCTATATAAAAAAACATGTGCCGACGTGTCTCTTTGAGGATGCACTTACCATCAAAATTATTAAATAACTTGTAAACTTCATAAACTTATAATGTGTAAAAGATAAGAATACTCGCATTAATTATATTTTTTCTTTTATATTTCTTTCTTTTCTTTTTCGTATTCCATCATTTGTGATAGATGTTGCTTAGATAAAACCATTGCATATTAAAAATTAAAACTCATAATTAAAACAATGAGTTGAGAAAGAGAGAGAGAGAGAAAACACAAATCTTCTTCTTCTTCCAATTGATACAACTTATGGGAAAAAAGTAATTAAAATTGTAAGTTGATATCGCGCACCCCACGCGGTTTGTGGGGAGGCGGAATTTACAAAAACGATTTTTAAGTCAAGTAACATCGACCAAACATCCAGAAGGTGCAGATAGAGTTTTATACAACCTAGATACAAGTCTTTCGGGTCTTCTTTTCCTTTTCTTGAGCTCCCAAAAGGTGCGGATCTAGCTCGGTCGTTGGCCTCCTCGTGTCGAAGACGATTCACCCGAAAGTCTATGGTTCATGCTTCAACCTCAAAACCGAGGTATCTAAAGTATCTAGTTCGCTAATCTAGATTGCTTAGGAAATGAAGAGAGTTAATTGGACTATTTTATCTCATAAAATCCTAGGATTCACAACACATGTAAATGTTAGGGTTTGAGGAAGAAGAAGGAAATCAAATGGAGAGAGAATGAAAAAACACAAATGATCAAGTGAGGAAGCAAGTGAAGACTGGCTAAGTCTTTTCCCCACAATCAAGCATGCAATATTTTCAATAGCCATGTTTGAATAGTAAGGCCAAACTAATAAATAAAGAAATTAGCCATGCTTCACATATGCCACAAATATCTCCATTTCCACCTCATTAAACTATTTTCCAAAAATAAATTAAACCAAAATGAGGTGTCCCTTTCTAAAAGCATCTTTTGTAAAAATTACAAGAATGCCCTCACCATATATGCATACCCGTATTCGTACTGTAAAAAATAAGAATACAAAAAGATAAAAATAATCCAATAATATAATTGTAGAATCCGGCTTAATCCTAAACCCACTAGTATTATCCGTCCGAACAACATCCGTGTAGCTAGTACACGTATATGATCGGAGCCCTGCACGTAAAACCATACGGCCTCTACATCGTTTCGCCTAAACCAGGGAAACTTTCTGTTTGAGACTCTAAAGACTCGACAGTACGCTGGCAGTGGGTTTAACCATAGGTCCGTCAATGGAACAAGCTGTACGTAACGGCTACCCAGGTACTTGTCAAAAAGGAAGGCCGACGAGCGAACTCATCTGAACCCCTACCGAGCCTATTCGTGACAATCTCCGTACAATCTAGTCTGTTTGTCTAAGAGTATCGCATATCGGGCCTAGGGGGTGGTAAACGTCAAACCCCTAATAGCGAAATAAGTCATGTCGCTGTAGAGCCCGATACACCCTGAAAAACTACTGGTGTACTTACCAGTAAATCTCACTTATCCTGGCCAGGGACTTTGTGTATTGGCTAACCGTACACAGCGCGATATCAACTCCTAATACCGGGAGAGACGAATCCCTTCTAACCCCTACTGTCTCCAAGTGCTTCGGGACTGCACCCAACCACTACCTGTTTACACGACTCATTTGAGCCGTGGTAGGGTAGCAATCTAAGTACAGTGGGAACACACTCGAGACAAATAGTGATATCAAGTCAATGGACTAATCTGTACTCATGTCACTGGGGAATTGCTAACCGACGATAGGTATAATACCAACCAGCAGTTCCCAGCGAGTTCGTCCAGTGTAACTCATAACCCAATGAGCACCTGTATACTATCTCTGGTAACGTATACCAATGGCTGCGGGACAGGCCACTTCCCTTGACGGGGATAAGAAGCGTATACACCAGTCTCCTCTGGAGTATCGATTCCCTGTCTCGATAATCTTACGACTAGGGACAAGCTTAAGGATTTGCCTATAGACTTCCCAGCCCCCACCAGTGTGACTGCCATCACAACGCTGGTAGTCAAGCAAAGATCCTAAGGGCTCTATCAATATGTATTAGCGATATGTTAAAAGAAACATATACACATATTAATATAGAATCAAATCAGACAGCATACTATCATATTAAACAAGACTGTTATTATATCTGTGTATATCCCAAGCTTCCAAAATATAATATGCAATCCAGTACTATACAATAATGGCCTCTAGGGCATATATCACTAACAATCTCCTACTTGCACTAAGGCCATGTATTAGCATATCGCAAACCTAGCATCTCGAATAGTCTCTCGAACTGCGTCTGAGGGATAGCCTTTGTAAGTGGATCTGCAGTGTTGTTCTCCGTGTCTACTCTCCGCACCTCGATCTCCTGGCGATCCACGATCTCCCTGATCAGGTGATACCGCCTTAAGATATGTCTGGACTTTAGATGGGATCTTAGTTCCTTTGCTAAAAATATAGGCCTGTTGTTGTCACAATACAAAGGTATTTGATCAATAATGGACGGAACCACTTGAAGTTCTGTAACGAACTTTCTCATCCAGACTGCTTCTTTCGCGGCGTCACATGCAACGATATACTCTGCCTCCATTGGCGAGTCAGCAGTGGTATCCTGCTTGAAGTTCTTTCAACATACCACCCCTCCATTGAGGGTAAAGACATAACCCGATATGGATTTGGAGTCATCTTTGTCACTCTAGAAGCTGGAGTCGGCGAAGGCCTCAATCTGGAGGTCTTTACTGCCGTACACCAAGAACATCTCCTTAGTCCTTCTCAGGTACTTGAGAATGTTCTTAACTGCTATCCATTGATTTTCTCCAGGGTTTGACTGATACCTGCTTATCACATTCAGTGCGTAAGTAACATTTGGTCCAGTATACAATATCGTATACATTATAGATCTTACCGTAGAAGTGTAGGGTATAAAACTCATGCGATCCCTTTCCAAATCAGTCTTGGGAGACATCTTTTTGGAGAGGGTGATCCCGTGACAAACCGGTAGATTACTGTGCTGGAATCTTCCATACTAAATCTTTTCAGTATGGTGTCAATGTACCTGGACTGTGAAAGTCCCAATATTCTCTTTGATCTTTCACGATAGATTTGGATCCCCAGAATGTAGAAGGCATCATCCAGGTCTTTCATGAAGAACTTCTGTGACAAGAATCCTTTAACTGATTGTAGTACAGGAATGGTATTTCCTATCAGGAGAATGTCATCCACGTACAAGACGAGGAATACAACAGTTCTCACTACAATCTTACTATAAATGCATGGTTCATCTGGATTTTTGATAAAGTCAAATTCTTTGACCGTCTCATCAAAACAGATGTTCCAACTCCACGATGTCTGCTTTAGTCTATAAATGGATTTAAGCAACTTGCACACTCTTCCGCTGTTCCCACTCCCTACGAAACTCTCTGGCTGATCTATATAAACACACTCTTCCAAATTTCTATTCAGAAAAGCGGTCTTTACGTACACCTGCCAAATTTCATAATCATGGAAGGCAGCAATAGTAGGTAGGATCCGAATGGATTTAAGTATAGCCACTAGAGAAAAGATTTCATCATAGTCCAAGCCAGGTCTTTGATGAAAACCTTTTTGCTACAAGTCTAGGTTTATAGGTTTCAACCTGTGCATCTGTACCAATCTTCTTTTTGAAGAACCATTTGCAGCCTACAGATTTTACCCCTTGAGGTGCAATGTCTAATGTCCAAACTTTGTTGGCGTACAAGGATTCCATTTCGGTCCGCATTGCATCCGGCCACTTTAGTCTCTGCACGTAATGGCCTGCTGGAAAGTAGTTGGCTCATCATCATTGATGATGCAATCTTCCCTATCCCCGTCTACGAGAAAACCGTAGTATCTCTCGGGCGGATGAGACTGCTTACTAAATCTGCGGAGTGGTGCAGGGACGTCCGGTTCTTTTGAAACTTCTGGTTCTACCATCATTTCAGTAATAGTTTGTGGCTTTGGAATTTCTTCCAATTCTATTGCGCTCCCACTTATTTCTTTTTCAAGAATTGAGACTTCAGAAATGTAAGTCTACGGTAGCGTCCCGGCTGTCTTTCAAACGCCAAATGCGGAACAAAAACTTTTATAACTGGCGCTATCGCATACTATAACCCGGATCTGCCATTAACGCTAAACCAACAAACTACAAAGTGGGTAGAAAGGTTATACCGAACGATCCGAGTCCTTCGTTCTTTAACCATCATCCCACGCTCCGTTGTGGCTGCTCCGATCTCCTGGCTCGTCGTCGAGGTGGCATCACATCTACGGATCTTTAAACGGGCTCCCGCCTCTATCCCGAGGCAACTCGATCATCAAGTTTGCTAAAAGAGATGACCAAGATTGATGTAGAGAATGAGTAGAACACTTTGTCTCGTTTCATCCAAAGCCATGGATGAACGGTTAATGAAGTTGCCTTTCGAATCGGGTAAATGAGAAATGAGCATATATCTTTTGCAAATGAATCAAAAACCATCCTCTAATTTTTTCCAACTCTCATAATATTTCTAAGAGGGGGCCGGCCACATATATAGAAGGAGGGAGGTGGGTGTAGGAGCAAGTGGTGACCATTAGAAAAGCTTCTCACAAAAGATCAAGAGGAAATATCTTAGCAAGAACAAAAGTCATTAATGAAAAGGTGACTCACTAATAACACCCAATCATTCAATTAATGCATAATGGTGACTCACTAATCTAGTCACCAAATCTAGAACCTTCCACACAATGACTCACCACAAGAAAAGATAAATCCATATTAAACCGAATGTTTAATACGGGTGATAGAAAACTGGCAACTTCCAAAAGCGATCCCGAAACGAATTTCAGGATAACCCCGTAACAGTATAAACATACCCGCATTTGTATTACGACCGAATACAAATGCAACTGAGACAAAGATATTATATCTACAAAGTATAATACATGGATCCGGCTTAAACCAAAGCCCACCAGTATTATCTGCCCGAAATATGACACGTGTGTAAACGCATGTGCATTTTCCGAACCCTGCCATAAAACCATACGGCCTCTACAACGTTTCGTCCGAACTTGGGAAACTATCTGTGCGGGACTCTAATGACTCGTCAGTACCCTGGCAGTGGGTTTAACCACAAGCCGTCAGCGGCACTAGCTGTGCGTAACGGCTGCCCATGTACTGACCTCAAGGGAGGCCGAAGAGCGAAATCATCCTGAAACCCTACTGAGCCTAACAGTGACAATATATATACAGTCCGGTCCGTTCGTCTATGAGTATCGTATATCGGGCCAAGGGGGCTAGTAACGTCAGACCCCCAATAGCGGTATAAGTCGTGTCGGAGACAAGCCTTGAACACCCTGAGAAACTACCGGAGTACCTACCAGTAATTCTCACCTGCCTTGGCCAAGGACTTGTTGTAATGGCTTTTCTAGACACAGCGCGATCTCACCCCCAATACCGAGAGAGACGAATCCCCGGCCGATCCGCTCACTTGCCTCCATGTGGCTCGGGACTGTACCCAAAAAATACCTGTTTGCACGACTCCTTTGAGCCATGGTAGGATATAAATCAAAGCACAGTGGGAACTCACACGAGACAAATGACGACCTCAGGTCGATGAACTAACCTGTACACATGTCACCAGGGAACTGCTATCTGACGATAGGTATACTACCAACTAGCAGGTTCCCGGCGAGTCCTGTCCGGTGTACTCATAACCCAATGAGCACCTGTATACATCTTAGGTGATCCAACTGACACCAGTGGCTTGTAAAACCGGCCACCGCCCCTCGTCGGGGTCTCGACTGTATACACTAGTCTACTCCGGAATATTGATGCCCTGTCTCGGTACTCCCACGACTAGGGACCACTATTAAGGATGTGCTTATAGACTACCCAACTCTCACGTATATGATCGCCATCATACTGTTGGTAGTCAAGCAAGATCCTAAGGGCTCTATCAACGTGTAATCGTGATCAGTCATCTGAACCTATACACGACTGATAAAGGCAAACCAGATAGCATACTATCATCTCGAGTAAGACTGTCCTACCGGTATAGGTCCTCTTCAATCATTGCAATCACGTACCTGCGATTCAATAATTGACTTTGAGGGCACTATATCCAACAATCTCCCACTTGCACTTAAGGCTAATTATTGCGATGTCGCATACTCACAGCCCGTGTGATACCGAACATCCAACTCCTCTACTAATCAGTTTTACAAAGCCCGTTTGTAAAACTATTGTGTTCGAGAAATAGCCTCAATGAGTGGATCCGCCCCGATGTTTCTTTCTATATCTCTCTTAATCTCAAGTTCGCGGAGAAAGCCATCTCCCGAATTGAGTAATACCTGTCTTAGAATATGTCTGGATATCTGATGGGACCTAGTTCATAAATGAACTCCAAATCCAAACTTCTTAGACTGTATCGTCAACTGAACCTAATCAGTATCCTGCACCATGCCTCCCACAGTATCCTCTTGGACCACCTGTCCATAATACTTCCCCCTTCGTCAGAGGGAAAACTATAACTCTGACAATCACTCTGTTATCCATGTCACCTTTGAAGCCTGGAATAATAACCGTCTTCCGAAGGAGGCTGCCGTCATCAAATACCTAGAACATCCACTTATGTTCTAAAACTGCTTCCTTATGTTTCTCCAGGATTGGATTAATATAAACTTATCGCATCGAGTGCAAAAACAACATCTGGTGTGCTACTTGACATCTCATGATTGACTCAATTGCCTAAGTAAGTGATCTGCCAATCATGCACATCCCTCTCCCCTTTAGTCTGTAAGACACCTTTAGAGAGGGTGACTCCATCATCTGCAGGTACACCACCATGCCAGGAGTCATCTATTCTAAAAACTATTAGAATACTGTCAAAGTATCCACATTGGGAAACTACCCAAATCCAGATCTAAAACCATAGATCTAGAAACCAGAATGTCTGATATTATATCCATATCTTGTCTGGAGAAATAACTGTGTGACGACCACAGTACAACCGATCGTAGTATAGGAATTTTACTTCCTACTCTGTGTATGTCATCCAAATACCAGGACATCACACACCTTACTACCTTCTTAACAGATCCATTCTCTGTTCTGATGAAGTCAAACCCATAACTGTCACATCAAAATTAGATGATCTATCTCCGCTATAACTGCTCAAGTCTATAAATAGACATAAGCTACTTGCCCACTATGCTTTCGCTGCTCCCACCGACCACAACTACCCTCTGGCAGAATAATATATACCTGCACTTCTAAAGCTAGTTTAGAACGGCGCTATACTTATCCTCCTGCCGGGTCTCATAGCCTGGAACAACAGTAGTGTCAAGTCTGGGTAGATAAGAACCTCCCTGTCACCATTCTTGAGACTACCGGAGTACCTCTCGGGTGTCTGAGGTTACCCACCATATCTGCGGAGTGGCTACTGGAATGTCAAACCTGATTGAATCTTTAGGTCCTACTAAATTTTCCATAATCGTTTGCGGTTCTGGAATCACTTCCAGTTCTACCATACTCCCACTACTGTTTTCTGAAAAAATCCATTTTACTAAAATTGTGGCGAGTCAAGAACAATATCACTATTGATCTTCCAGATGGTAGAAAGTCAACCCTCGACATAGCCCGGGTCAACCCACAAACTGCCATTACAGAAACGTGCCCTGAGTTATCCAGAGTCTGGTTTTAAGTATAAGCTGGACAACTCTCCGTACCTTAACATCGTTAAGATATGAATCATTCTATATCCAATATAGAAACTTTGACACTTATTTAATTGGAACCAGATTCTAATCATGCAGCTGTCTCCAGTGCATATCAACTTAATGGAGAGAGGCTAATCAGCATTACTCAACTTAGGAATGCATTCAATTATAAGTAACCTGAAAGAGAAACAAGTTTCTCAAAACCATTACTATCAACTGAATACCAATCACAAGTATCTACATCTTCGATCTCTTTGAAGAATCCCGATACCTGCGACATCTGGTTCTCTACTTTATTCTTATACCCACAACTTCTCAAAACATAGACCTTGTATTTTTACGAAACACTTGTCTAAAAACTAGAGAAGTCATAAGTAAACAGAACATTGTACGAGGACCAATCCCTTTGTCCTGATGGACACTGGACAACATACAATACTCTGTATAAGTCTGCTGAGTTGAATAACTCAAAACCCGTGCATCGTAGGTTGAAAACTGTACTTATGGTTAAGAACTACTCCGTTGTTCAATACTCCTTACCCAATCGCCAACTGATATAGGTAAATGTCACCGACATAAATATCAAAAAGTTATATCTCACTTTATAAAAATAAACGTACAGATATATTATTTTGAAATTGGGGCACAATAATGGATACTCAAAACCAAATACATGCCGTCTGGCAAAAACCCAGGCGATTTCCTCAAATATCACCAATTACAACGAATTCCGATATAATGAGGATGATCACCATATTCCTAATAACTTACTCCCACTCATCATCTGTAAAACCATACGGATGTGAGAATCATACCTGGTAAATACATACCCTGGAGTAAGTATCTAATCGAGAAATCAGTTTTCTTTTAACAATACATTGAAACATGAAAATGTTTCGTAGGGGTATCCTGGTATTCCTAGTAATGCCTCTTCCATAATCCAATTCATGACTGTAACCGTATATTTCTTCGCCATCTCTCCAAATCCCTTTATTTGTCTTTAGTCATTTCCTTCTGTACACCCCTTTTAGGCTAAGTGGTTTTCTTCCTTCCTTACCGTTCGGCACCAGCCTATGGTTTGGAAGAAGACTATCCAGTAAGTATAATAGGTGTACCCTCCTAAACCAAGGAGTACTCGTAACCTGAGAGAAAGTGATGATAAAAGACAACTGAATAATACTTTATTCTATTTCTCCCGAACTGGGAAAAAAAGCAATGGTGAAATAGGAGTGGCGATGAAGTACGCGGTTTGGTCGTGAATGATAGCAGTCGCAATTTACTTTGCTCTCTTTCTAATCCCTTTATTTTGTCTTTACATATTACCTTCTGTACACCTTACTTAGGCTAATTGGTTTTCTTCATTCCCTACCTTTCGGCACCTGCCTATGATTTGGAAGAAGAGTATTCAATAAGCGTAATAGGTGTACTCTCCTAAACCAAAGAGTCCTCGCAACCTGACAGAAGGTGATAATAAAAGACAACTGAATAAACCAATTCTATTTCTCCTGAACCTGGATCCATCCTCGAAGAAGTCCTTTCGAGTTCGTATATAACCATACGATGGATCTATCCAATGGAAGTGGATGTCCGTAGTAATACGGGGTGTTCTGAGAAATTCAAAGGGTAAAAGAAGGAGCGGCAATGAATTATGCAACATAGACAATCCAAAAGCCAGTATTTTAAGAAGGTTCGGTCAACTTGGTCCCTGAGTCATAGTCTAGGGTCGGTCAAAGGTCGCTGCCAAACAGAGAGAGAAAAGAAACACTCTGCGTGCACTCTAACCTAGATCAGAATGGTTATCATTTTATCTAATCAGGAAACCTCCCACTGTACTGTCAAATTCTTCTCCAAACCTGAAAGAAGAATCAATCGGGTTCACCCGAAGAATAAACCAACTCATCAGTGGGAATCGGGATCCAACTTTCATCGCATGATAACGTGACGGAATCCACTCACGTTATCACACTCCAGAAGGTATGCGCATGCCTGGCAAATTTCAGTTTCTTTTAGAAACTCCCGATATGATTTTTACCCCATGTTCTTATGACCTTGACGAAGGCCAACAAATCATAAGTCACATGTCAAGTTCTGCCCGTCATTATCTTGTTAATTCGAACCCACCCGTACATACCCTTGACGAAGGCCAACAAGATAATACGACTGTCCCAAACCAACTCATCTATCTATGCAACAAATGAATACCCTAGCAGCTACCAAACACTATGCCTTGACGAAGGCCAACAAACATAGCTTGAATACTACTGACCATCCATAAGAAATGACGGAGGGCTACGGCTGGTTTTTGGCGAAAAACCTTTAACGTGTTGAACTTGATCTCGTTGAAGGAACCAGATAGCTTTTTATAAAAATATAGTTGCGAAAACCTTTGCTAAAGAGGTCACTCCCGGTGAAGGGATCTCGGCTCTTTCCTCGTGGAATGAGGTGCAGGATATTCCAACTGAATACCGCGATGCAAAGCAACTTGTAATCGACTATAGTGAAGTTATTATCCTGACGCAAACTTCTGCCCAAGGGGTCACTCCCGGTGAAGGGATATCGGCCCTTGCCTCGTCGAATGAGGTGCAGGATATTCCAACCGAATACCACTATGCATGACAAAAGGAAACGTCTTTTCAATAACACTTTTTAAAACTGTTCCAACAACATCCAAACAGGTTTGTTTTCCTTTGCATTGATCAGAATCAACGCATGCCCATCAATTAATCACACCAGAAAAGAACGAAAATAAAATGTACGTATATGCCATCAACATTCGCCACTGGGTCCCATATTTACCCGTTAGGTTACTTAACTAACGACAGAGCGGGGACTGGACTAGCGCGGGTGCAAAACATATACAACATCTACTAGTATATATACTAATATACAATAATCGCTCCAGACGTGATAATATACAACATTACAGAAAAGTAATAAGCATCACAGAACAATACAGATAATCTAGGATCCTGGGTTTCACAGAGCCGCTGCTGAAACCCGACGTTCCCCTAGTTGTGTGGATAGCCTGTGCAATGAAACCTAGACTCCTACGGGTGCGGCAAATTACCCGCCAAAACCTGAAGCGAGGCACCCCCTACAGCATAGTGAATGGAACACCCGACACCTCACGGAATCCAGTAATTTGAGCACCCCTCCTTGGGTCAACATGTACCCCCTACGAATGCAGCGAATAGTCTGCCAAATCTAGAGTGAGGCCCCTCTGCCTCTCAAAGCCATGAGATGCGGACCCGTTACCCTCCAGAACTCGGCTATTCGTGCACTCCGTCGCGAGGTAAAACTTAGTACAGAAATGAAAAATATGTACAACGGGTACATCGACCTCAGCCCGGTCGTGCCCCAAAAGAATATTATACAAACAGGCAGTGACGGCAGTCCACATGTTGGACGCTCGTCCCGCAATATCAAATGTACAAATAAATCCAAACTGCACTACCATTGCACACTGCTATCCACCACGACAAATCCGCAACATCACAGCACAATACAGAACATCAACGCGAATGTCACGTTTGCAAATCCGTCTAAAAGGGCTATAACAATTAGACGCAATTTACCGCTCGAATGACATTCACGGTCGGAGATATAATGTAAGTACTGTAAACTAACACGTTTAAATTTCGATCGACAAAACTTCCCGAAGTGGGCCCCACGTACATCTGCTGTACAGTAACAAAATCAGGGCCAAAAAAAATATTCCAGAAACCACAATTTACCATGAAGAACACACTGTAGAAATTTGGTGTACTGATCTCACAAAACGGCGGCAGATCCGCGGCCAAACCCTGGTTTGGGCCGCGGATCCGCGGCAGTACTGTAGAGTTAGGCCACCAAATTTCACCAGTTTTCTTAAAAAAGCCTGCTCGATTTTCTGAGATGCTCAAAATAATTTTTTGACCTGTTTAAAAATTCGACAGAAACTTTATACAGAAAAATGCGGTTTTCGAAAATCCGTTCGATCGATATTTTAAACGCGTTAGAACAAGTTAGTAAAGCTTAATGGCGTGGCTCTGATACCATGTAAGTCTACGGTAGCGCCCCGGCTGTCTTTCAGATGCCAAATGCGGAACAAAAACTTTTATAATTGGCGCTATGGCATACTATAACCCGGATCTGCCATTAACGCTAAACTAACAAACTACAAAGTGGGTAGAAAGGTTATACCGAACGATCTGAGTCCTTCGTTCTTTAACCATCATCCCACGCTCCGTTGCGGCTGCTCCGATCTCCTGGCTCGTCGTCGAGGTGGCACCACATCTAAGGATCTTTAAACGGGCTCCCGCCTCTATCCCGAGGCAACTCGATCATCAAGTTTGCTAAAAGAGATGACCAAGATTGATGTAGAGAATGAGTAGACCACTTTGTCTCGCTACATCCAAAGTCATGGATGAACGGTTAATGAAGTTGCCTTTCGAATCGGGTAAATGAGAAATGAGCATATATCTTTTGCAAATGAATCAAAAACCATCCTCTAATTTTTTCCAACTCTCATAATATTTCCAAGAGGGGGCCGGCCACATATATAGAAGGAGGGAAGTGAGTGTAGGAGCAAGTGATGACCATTAGAAAAGCTTCTCACAAAAGATCAAGAGGAAATATCTTAGCAAGAACAAAAGTCATTAATGAAAAGGTGACTCACTAATAACACCTCATCATTCAATTAATACATAATGGTGACTCACTAATCTAGTCACCAAATCTAGAACCTTCTAGAACCTTCCACACAATGACTCACCACAAGAAAAGATAAATCCGTATTAAACCGAATGTTTAATACGGGTGATAGAAAACTGGCAACTTCCAAAAGCGATCCCGAAACGAATTTCAGGATAACCCCGTAACAGTATAAACATACCCGCATTTGTATTACGACCGAATACAAATGCAACTGAGACAAAGACATTATATTTACAAAGTATAATACATGGATCCGGCTTAAACCAAAGCCCACCAGTATTATCTGCCCGAAATATGACACGTGCGTAAACACATGTGCATTTTCCGAACCCTGCCATAAAACCATACGGCCTCTACAACGTTTCGCCCGAACTTGGGAAACTATCTGTGGGGGACTCTAATGACTCGTCAGTACCCTGGCAGTGGGTTTAACCACAAGCCGTCAGCGGCACTAGCTGTGCGTAACAGCTGCCCATGTACTGACCTCAAGGGAGGCCGATGAGCGAAATCATCCTGAAACCCTACTGAGCCTAACAGTGACAATGTATATACAGTCCGGTCCGTTCGTCTATGAGTATCGTATATCGGGCCAAGGGGGCTAGTAACGTCAGACCCCCAATAGCGGTATAAGTCGTGTCGGAAACAAGCCTTGAACACCCTGAGAAACTACCGGAGTACCTACCAGTAATTCTCACCTGCCTTGGCCAAGGACTTGGTGTAATGGCTTTTCTAGACACAGCGCGATCTCACCCCCAATACCGGGAGAGACGAATCCCCGGCCGATCCGCTCACTTGCCTCCATGTGGCTCGGGACTGTACCCAAAAAATACCTGTTTGCACGACTCCTTTGAGCCATGGTAGGGTATAAATCAAAGCACAGTGGGAACTCACACGAGACAAATGACGACCTCAGGTCGATGAACTAACCTGTACACATGTCACCAGGGAACTGTTATCTGACGATAGGTATACTACCAACTAGCAGGTTCCCGGCGAGTCCTGTCCGGTGTACTCATAACCCAATGAGCACCTGTATACATCTTAGGTGATCCAACTGACACCAGTGGCTTGTAAAACCGGCCACCGCCCCTCGTCGGGGTCTTGACTGTATACACTAGTCTACTCCGGAATATCGATGCCCTGTCTCGGTACTCCCACGACTAGGGACCACTATTAAGGATGTGCTTATAGACTACCCAACTCTCACGTATATGATCGCCATCATACTGTTGGTAGTCAAGCAAGATCCTAAGGGCTCTATCAACGTGTAATCGTGATCAGTCATCTGAACCTATACACGACTGATAAAGGCAAACCAAATAGCATACTATTATCTCGAGTAAGACTGTCCTACCGGTATAGGCCCTCCTCAATCATTGCAATCACGTACCTGCGATTCAATAATTGACTTTGAGGGCACTATATCCAACAATCTCCCACTTGCACTTAAGGCTAATTATTGCGATATCGCATACTCACAGCCCGTGTGATACCGAACATCCAACTCCTCTACTAATCAGTTTTACAAAGCCCGTTTGTAAAACTATTGTGTTTGAGAAATAGCCTCAATGAGTGGATCCGCCCCGATGTTTCTTTCTATATCTCTCTTAATCTCAAGTTCGCGGAAAAAGCCATCTCCCGAATTGAGTAATACCTGTCTTAGAATATGTCTGGATATCTGATGGGACCTAGTTCATAAATGAACTCCAAATCCAAACTTCTTAGACTGTATCGTCAACTGAACCTAATCAGTATCCTGCACCATGCCTCCCACAGTATCCTCTTGGACCGCCTGTCCATAATACTGCCCCCTTCGTCAGAGGGAAAACTATAACTCTGACAATCACTCTGTCATCCATGTCACCTTTGAAGCCTGGAATAATAACCGTCTCCCGAAGGAGGCTGCCGTCATCAAATACCTAGAACATCCACTTATGTTCTAAAACTGCTTCCTTATGTTTCTCCACGATTGGATTAATATAAACTTATCGCATCGAGTGCAAAAATAACATCTGGTGTGGTACTTGACATCTCATGATTGACTCAATTGCCTAAGTAAGTGATCTGCCAATCATGCACATCCCTCTCCCCTTTAGTCTGTAAGACACCTTTAGAGAGGGTGACTCCATCATCTGCAGGTACACCACCATGCTAGGAGTCATCTATTCTAAAAACTATTAGAATACTGTCAAAGTATCCACATTGGGAAACTACCCAAATCCAGATCTAAAACCATAGATCTAGAAACCAGAATGTCTGATATTATATCCATATCCTGTCTGAAGAAATAACTGTGTGACGACCACAGTACAACCGATCGTAGTATATGAATTTTACTTCCTACTCTGTGTATGTCATCCAAATACCAGGACATCACACACCTTACTACCTTCTTAACAGATCCATTCTCTGTTCTGATGAAGTCAAACCCATGACTGTCACATCAAAATTAGATGATCTATCTCCGCTATAACTGCTCAAGTCTATAAATAGACATAAGCTACTTGCCCACTATGCTTTCGCTGCTCCCACCGACCACAACTACCCTCTGGCAGAATAATATATGCCTGCACTTCTAAAGCTAGTTTAGAACGGCGCTATACTTATCCTCCTGCCGGGTCTCATAGCCTGGAACAACAGTAGTGTCAAGTCTGGGTAGATAAGAACCCTCCTGTCACCGTCCTTGAGGCTACCGGAGTACCTCTCGGGTGTCTGAGGTTACCCACCATATCTGCGGAGTGGCTACTGGAATGTCAAACCTTATTGAATCTTTAGGTCCTACTAAATTTTCCGTAATCATTTGCGGTTCTGGAATCACTTCCAGTTCTACTATACTCCCACTACTGTTTTATAAAAAAATCCATTTTACTAAAACTGTGGTGAGTCAAGAACAATATCACTATTGATCTTCCAGATGGTAGAAAGTCAACCCTCGACATAGCCCGGGTCAACCCACAAACTGCCATTACAGAAACGTGCCCTGAGTTATCCAGAGTCTGGTTTTAAGCATAAGCCGGACAACTCCCCGTAGCTTAACATCGTCAAGATATGAACCATTCTATATCCAATATAGAAACTTTGGCACTGATTTAATTGGAACCAGATTCTAATCATGCAGCTGTCTCCAGTGCATATCAACTTAATGGAGAGAGGCTAATCAGCATTACTCAATTTAGGAATACATCCAATTATGAGTAACCTGAAAGAGAAACAAGTTTCTCAAAAACATCACTTTCAACTGAATACCAATCACAAGTATCTACATCTTCGATCTCTTTGAAGAATCCAGATACTTGCGACATCTGGTTCTCTACTTTATTCTTATACGCACAACTTCTCAAAACTTAGACCTTGTATTTCTACGAAACACTTGTCTAAAAACTAGAGAAGTCATAAGTAAACAGAACATAGTGTGAGAACCAACCCCTTTGTCCTGATGGACACTGGACAATATACAGTACTCTGTATAAGTCCACTGAGTTGAATAACTCAATAACCTGTGCATCGTAGGTTGAAAACTATACTTATGGTTAAGAACTACTCCGTTGTTCAATGCTCCTTACCCAATCGTCAACCGATATAGGTAAATGTTATCGACATAATATCAAAAAGTTATATCTCACTTTATAAAAATAAACATACAGATATATCATTTTGAAATTGGTGCACAACAACGGATACTTAAAACCAAATACATGCCGTCCAGCAAAAACCTAGGCGACTTCCTCAAATATCACTAATTACAACGAATTCCGATGTAAGGAGGATGATCACCTAATTTCCAATAACTTCCTCCCACTCATCATCTGTAAAACCATACAGATGTGAGAATCATACCTGGTAAATACATACCCTGGAGTAAGTATCTAATCGGGAAATCAGTTTTCCTTTAACAATGCACTGAAACATGAAAATGTTTCGTAGGGGTATCCTGGTATTCCTAGTAATGCCTTTTCCATAATCCAATTCATGACTGTAACCGTATATTTCTTTGCCATCTCTCCAAATCCCTTTATTTGTCTTTAGTCGTTACCTTCTGTACACCATCGTTATGCTAAATGGTTTTCTTCCTTCCCTACCGTTCGGCACCAGTCTATGGTTTGAAAGAAGACTATTTAGTAAGTATAATAGGTGTACTCTCCTAAACCAAGGAGTACTCGCAACCTGAGAGAAGGTGATGATAAAAGACAACTGAATAATACCTTATTCTATTTCTCCCGAACTGGGGAAAAAAGCAAAGGTGAAATAGGAGTGGCGATGAAGTACGCGGTTTGGTCGTGAATGATAGCAGTCGCAATTTACTTTGCCCTCTTTCTAATCCCTTTATTTTGTCTTTACATATTACCTTCTGTACACCCTACTTAGGCTAATTGCTTTTCTTCATTCCCTACCTTTCGGCACCTACCTTTCGGCACCTGCCTATGGTTTGGAAGAAGACTATCCAATAAGCGTAATAGGTGTACTCTCCTAAACCAAGGAGCCCACGCAACCTGAGAGAAGGTGATAATAAAAAACAACTGAATAAACTAATTCTATTTCTCCTGATCCTGGATCCATCCTCGAAGAAGTCCCTTCGAGTTCGTATATAACCATACGATGGATCTATCCAATGGAAGTGGATGGCCGTAGTAATACGGGGTGTTCTGAGAAATGCAAAGGGTAAAAGAAGGAGCGGCAATGACTTATGCAACTAAGACAATCCAAAAGCCAGTATTTTAAGAAGGTTCGGTCAACTTGGTCCCTGAGTCATAGTCTAGGGTCGGTCAAAGGTCGCTGCCAAAGAGAGAGAGAAAAGAAACACTCTGCGTGCACTCTAACCTAGATCAGAATGGTTATCACTTTATCTAATCAGGAAACCTCCCACTGTACTGTCAAATTCTCCTCCAAACCTAAAAGAAGAATCAACCGGGATCACCCGAAGAGTAAACCAACTCATCAGTGGGAATCGGGATCCAACTATCATCGTATGATAACGTGACGGAATCTACTCACGTTATCACACTCCAGAAGGTATGCGCATGCCTGGCAAGTTTCAGTTTCTTTAGAAACTCCCGATGAGATTTTTACCCCATGTTCTTATGACCTTGACGAAGGCCAACAAATCATAAGTCACATGTCAAGTTCTTCCCGTCATTATCTTGTCAATTCGAACCCACCTGTATATACCCTTGACGAAGGCCAACAAGGTAATACGACTGTCCCAGACCAACTCATCTATCTATGCAACAAATGAATACCCCAGCAACTACCAAACACTATACCTTGACGAAGGCCAACAAACATAGCTTGAATACTACTGACCATCCATAAGAAATGACGGAGGGCTACGGCTGGTTTTTGGCGAAAAACCTTTAACGTAATGAACTTGATCTCGTTGAAGGAACCTGATAGCTTTTTATAAAAATATAGTGGCGAAAACCTTTGCTATATAGGTCACTCCCGGTGAAGGGATCTTGGCTCTTTTCTCGTGGAATGAGGTGCAGGATATTCCAACTGAATACCGCGATACAAAGCAACTTGTAATCGACTATAGTAAAGTTATTACCCTGATGTAAACTTCTGCCCAAGGGGTCACTCCCGGTGAAGAGATCTCGGCCCTTGCCTCGTCGAATGAGGTGCATGATATTTCAACCGAATACCACTGTGCAAAACAAAAGGAAAAGTCTTTGTAATAACACTTTTAAAAACTGTTCCAACAACATCCAAACATGTTTGTTTTCCTTTGCATTGATCAGAATCAACGCAGTCCCATCAATTAATCACACCAGAAAAGAACGAAAATAAAATGTACGTATATGCTATCCGCATTCGTCACTGGGTTCCGTCTTTAATCGTTAGGTTACTTAACTAACGACAGAGCGGGGACTGGACTAGCGTGGGTGAAAAACATATACAACATATACTAGTATATATACCAATATACAATAATCGCTCCAGACGTGATAATATGCAACATTACATAAAAGTAATAAGCATCACAGAACAATACAGATAATCTGGGATCCCGGGTTTCACAGAGCCGCTGCTGAAACCCGATGTTCCCCTGGTCGTGTGGATAGCCTGTGCAATGAAACCTAGACTCCTACGGGTGCGGTAAGTTACCCGCCAAAACCTGAAGCGAGGCAGCCCCCTACAGCATAGTGAATGGACCACCCGGCACCTCACGGAATCCGGTAATTTGAGCACCCCTCCTTGGGTCAACCTGTACCCCCTACGAGTGCGGCGAATAGTCTGCCAATTCTAGAGTGAGGCCCCTCTGCCTCTCAAAGCCATGAGATGCGGACCCGTTGCCCTCCAGAACCCGGCTATCCGTGCACTCCGTCGCGGGGTAAAACCTAGTACAGAAATGAAAAATATGTACAACGGGTACATCGACCTCAGCCCGGTCGTGCCCCAAAAGAATATTATATAAACAGGCAGTGACGGCGGTCCACATGTTGGACGTTCGTCCCGCAATATCAAATATACAAATAAATCCAAACTGCACTACCATTGCACACAGCTATCCACCACGATAAATCCGCAACATCACAGCACAACACAGAACATCAACGCGAATGTCACGTTCGCAAATCCGTCTAAAAGGGCTATAGCAATTAGACGCAATTTACCGCTCGAATGACGTTCACGGTCGGAGATATAATGTAAGTACTGTAAACTAACACGTTTAAATTTCGATCGACAAAATTTCCCGAAGTGGGCCCCACGTACATCTGCTGTACAGTAACAAAATCTGGGCCCAAAAGAAATATTCCAGAAACTACAATTTACTATGAAGAACACACCGTAGAAATTTGGTGTACCGATCTCACAAAACGGCGGCGGATCCGCGACCAAACCCTGGTTTGGGCTGCGGATCCGCGGCAGTACTGTAGAGTTAGGCCACCAAATTTCACCAGTTTTCTTAAAAAAGCCTGCTCGATTTTCTGAGATGCTCAAAATAATTTTTTGACCTGTTTAAAAATTCGACAGAAACTTTATACAGAAAAATACGGTTTTCGAAAATCCGTTCGATCGATATTTTAAACGCGTTAGAACAAGTTAGTAAAGCTTAATGGCGTGGCTCCGATACATCTACCATCATTTCAGTAATAGTTTGTGGCTTTGGAATTTCTTCCAGTTCTATTGCGCTCCCACTTATTTCTTTTTCAAGAATTGAGTCTTCAGAAAGTGGGCATGCCGAAAAACAAAAACCTTTTGTTCCTCTGCGTAATATAAAAGATACCCCCTGGAGTTTCTTGGGTATCTCACAAACTTACACAGTACTGATCGTGCCTCGAGATTGTTCGTATACTGCTTTTTGACAAAAACGGAACATCCCCATATCTTAAGATACTTAAGATAGGGTTTCTTCCCACTCCACATTTCATATGGTGTGGTAGATACAGACTTAGTAGGAATTTTGTTCAAAGATATGCAACAGATTCTAGTGCATAACCCCAGAAGGATCGCGGTAACTCAGCATTATTCATCATGGAACATACTATATCTAATAAGGTGCTGTTCCGCCTTTCCGATACACCGTTGTGTTGAGGTGTGTATGGAGGAGTAAGCTGAGAGAGAATTCCATTCTCTTTTAAATAATCCAGGAACTCGGCATTTAAGTATTCTCCACTTCGATCAGATCAAAGTGTCTTGATATTTTTACCTGTTTGTTTTTCTATTTCATTCTTGTGTTCTTGGAATTTCTCAAAAGCCTCGGATTTATGTTTAGTCAAGAATATATGTCCATACCTTGATAAATCATCCGTAAAAGTAATGAAGTAGGATAACCACTTCTTACATGTGTAGACATTGGACCACACACGTCACTGTGTATGAGTCCTAAGAGCTCGGTGGCTCTTACTCCGTGTCTAGTCTTTGTCATCATTCCTTTGAGATACGATTGACGCGTTGCATAAGATAGATATTCAAACGGATCAAAATTTCTCTCTTTATATAACTTCATCAACCGTGTTTCATTGATGTGACCCAGTCTACAATGCCATAAGAAAGCTTTGTTCGCCGCCGAAAACCGGGAAGACAAACGTCTTGCCTGAATTTGGGGCCAGATGCTATTTTGTTTTATCCGTCTACCTCTCTGAAAATGCCAAGTTGATTTATGGCACCATGTATCGAAGGTTTAGACGAATGCGTCCGATAAAGCAGACTTCGTCAGATCCCCCCTCATTTGAGGGGTTTTTGATTGTGGGGACGCTCTTCCCTGCAGGCGCAAACCCCTGCAGTTAATTACGCTACCGCATCACGGTAACTACTTTCCCCTTCTCCAGACGGTCACTTCGTGTCGTGGGTGTTTGTTTTGTTTTTGGTTGCCCGTGGATTGTATATGGAGACTAATTTACATTGTCGCCCGTAGGGCGTGGATTAGTCCAAATCCGTATTTGCTTAGATTTGAGTTTGGATTTGAGTTTAAGGATGCATTAGTCTTATTTGAGACTAAGATCAACTTAAACGTTTGTTAAGGATACGTTAGTCTAATTTTAGACTAACATCAACTTAACGGGATCGTTTAGATCCAACAAAAGAGTATTTGGACTCTTCATTGGGTTTATTGATTGTCGGGACCCACCACCTCTCTGAAGACGTTCAAAAGTTACAACGGCATATATCAGAGGTGTGATGAGATGTACTCTTAAACCAATATCAGCTGAGGGATTTTTAATTGGATTGATTTAAGGATCGTTAATCTCGTTTGAGATTAAGATCAACTTAAGTGATTGTTAAGGATACGTTGGTCTCATTTAGACTAAGATCTACTTAACATGATCATTTAGATCCAACAAAAGAGTATTTAGGCTCTATTGTTTTAGTTTAGGGATATTGCGGTCCATAATTAGTTTAAGGACATTACGGTCCAATTTAAAGACGTCATAGCCTATAAAGTTTAAAGACATCATAGTCTATGAGTTTAGGGACCTCACAGTCCATAAAGGTTAAGGACACCATAGTCCGTGAGTTTAAGGACCTCACAGTTAATAGAGGTTAAGGACGTTACGATCCATGAGTTTAAGGACCTCATAGTCCATAGAATTTAGTTTAAGGACGTTACGGTCTATGAGTTTAAGGACCTCATAGTCCATAGAGTTTAGTTTAGGGACGTTACGGTCCAGTTTAAAGACATCATAGTCTGTTTGGTTTTGATTCAACTATTTGGGGATGCACCAAAAGTTATCGGTTATCGGGACCCTCCATCTCTCTGAAGACGCTGAGGAATTACAACGACATGTATCAGAGGTATGAAGAGATGTACCCTTGAACCAATGTTGGTTGAAAGGCTCTGGGTTTTGCTTTGAATGTCATATGAGATGATCAATTTTGGAAGACAAGAGTGTATTTGAGGTTCAATCAAAAGGGGGTCTTGTTTCTGGAAGACTTAGCTAATTTAGGCTAAGATTGGCTCGAATATAGTGTTAAACACTAGAGTACACCCGGCTATCACGTTCTCTCACATGATGCACTTAGAATAGTGTTAAACACTAGTGATGAAGCACACAAAATAGTGTTAAACACTAAAAAAAGAAGTGCTCACGTGGGGTCTTGAGTATCGGGCCAGACTTCCCTTATTTTATTCTCAGAATATGCAAGTAAGTGTTAAACACTTAATCTTTATGATCATCATGTGTGGACACGTGATGGTGCCCATGCATTGGGTATTAACTCCTCAGTTTTACCCCCTTTTCTCTTCTTTTTTTTTTAAAAGAGGTGTTTGTCAGAGGTCACGTGGAGACACGTGAGGCGCCCAAAATCCGTTCTGCCCTTCTTATTATGAGGAGTCTGTTCAAGGGTCACGTGGGAGCACGTGACCTAATCTTATTCGTTCTTTTTTTATCATTGAGGGGGAGAGTCACGTGTTGCCACGTGATCATGTTGGGTACTTGATCTTTTTACGTGCATGGAGAGATAAATCCCTTGTTGAAGAATTAAATTCTCTTATAGGGTTAAACCCTAATTTTATTTAGAGGAATTAAATTCCTATATGTTCGAAAGAATTAAATCCTTTAAACTCAATTCACGCTCTAAGTTTTGGATCTGCATGGCAGAATCTTCCCGATGAGAATTAAATTCTCAATTTATAGGGAGATCTGCTTCTGCAGATCTATTACCATGAAGAAAAACTAAGTTCTTATATTAAGGGTTAAACCCTATCTTTGTTGGAGGAATTAAATTCCTATATGCTTTGTGGGAGAATAAAATTCTCTAAACTTAGGTCCTCCCATAGGTTTTAGATCTGCATGGCAGAATCTTCCTGATGAGAATTAAATTCTTAACTTATGGGGAGATCTGCTTCTGCAGATCTTCAACCAAAGAAAGAACTAAGTTCTTATTCAGAAGAGTTAAACTCTTAGTTTGAGAATTAAATTCTCTTTTTTGTTTTATGGGAGCTTATAGAATGATCTCTTTCTCTCTTTTACCTAGGGTTTCTTTCTTTTCTGAAGATATCTTCTTCTTTTTGGAGAATTAAATTCTCTTCTTTTTTCTCTCTGTTGTTGTATTTCTCTCCCCTTCTTTTTCTTCTCTTCTTGGCTCCTATTTATTAAAGAAAGAAAAGAATCGGTTTGTTCAGCCAATCTCTCATTGAGAGATTTTGATTGATTTCTTATAACCAACATGATCTTTTAGATCACTTGGTGAATTTTATTCACTGCTGAATTTTTAATTCAAAGATATTTTATTTGTTATTCCTGGCAAATTTTAGGAAAATATTTTCTTGTATAGAATCTTTCTATAAATTGGTGATTTTTAATCACCATTGGATTTTTAATCCAACGGTGCTCCACTTTACAGAGCGCAATCTTTTTTGTTTGGAAAGATCTAGGAAAATATTTTTCCAATTAAGGCCTTTGATTCCTTTTAATTAGAATTTAATTCTATTTTTTCAGAGGGTCTAGGAACCCATCACGTGTTGGCACGTGACCCATCTAATTAGAATTTAATTCTATTATTTCAGAGGGCTCAGGAACCCATCACGTGTTGGCACGTGACCATCTAATTAGAATTTAATTCTATTAGTTCAAAGGGTTCAGGAAACCATTACGTGCTGGCACGTGACCCCATCTATTAAGCAATTAATTAGAATTTAATTCTATTCGCTCAGAAGACTTAAGAGTCCATCACGTGTTGGCACGTGATCCCACCAGTTAGGAATTTCATTAGAATTTAATTCTATTATTTCAAAGGGCTCAGGGGCCCATCACGTGTTGGCACTTGACCCCATCTCCAATTGTGTATTTCAGCGCCCATAATTTTGCTCATAGAAGGTGACGTGTCCCCACATGATGTCCGATTACGTGTGGACACGTGATGCCCGATCACGTGTGGACACGTGATGCTCCTATTGGGTATTTCCTTGCTGCTTTATTCAGTTCCCATGAGGGAACAAATGCCCCCACAGCGTTGTTCTCACGTGTTTGTACGTGAGTGCAACGTTGTAACCTTTGTGGCCGTTGGATTCGCTTAGAGAACGGGGAAGATGAACCGTTTCCTATCACGTTCTATAAATGCAGCAGTTTCATCAGAACGCCTCCATTCCTTCATCTTCTTCCTTGCTCACTTTCTTTGAGAATTTAATTCTCTTCCTCAGAGCTCAGTTCTCTGTTCAAAAAATTTCAGAGTTTAACTCTGTCCAAAAAGAATCCCTTTTTAGGTAAGGATCTTGAACGGCCGAGGAACTTTTTCATAAAAATTCTCTTTAGATTTTAAATCCACACCAAGGGTTTTTCCTTAAATAAAAACTCATGCTTTCTGAACTCTAAGAACGCACAATCTGTAGGTAGTAAGCCTCCAATGCTGGGCATTTTTTCTGATCCAAAGGGACTGATGATGGTATTTGTTTTCTTTTGGAATTTAATTCCATTCCAAAGAGCTTAGCTCTGAAAATATTCTTGGAATTTAATTCCTCTGTTCAAAAGGAATTTAATTCTCTCAGAGAACTTAGTTCTAACAAGAAGACTTCTTGGGATTTAGATCTCCAGTTGTTCTTGGCAAAAAGTTTTTAGGAGAGATTTTGTTTGATTTGCGCAGAGTTCATGATGGGGTTTTCCTTGGGGAATGTGTAGAGATGTTTGAGATCCACTTATCATTTATTGAGAATCTTCCTTTTGTTCTCATGATGATTACTCAGCCTCATCATTAGTGAGCCGCCATATTGATTTTGTGGGGCCCATGTGTTTTGCAACCCATGGTCCCATGAAATAAGTGGCTTGTCATTTTCTTCCACTATCTTTATATATATATATATATATCTGTAGATATATATATACACGTGTGGGTTTCATTAATAGTTTCCCCTTCCTTTGTTTCAGGAACAATGGCTTCTCTTCCATACTTCCCTTTTACCCGCTCGGACGCTGCCTTTCCTCAGTCACCGTCTGACGAAGAGGTGATGGCGATGATTAGAGACCATGACCCGGATCGCACCAATCTTCTTTTATGGGGAACCTGGTACGGTTATATCATCCGGGGTCGCCGGAGTTTTATTTGCGGGGAGCCGATGTAACCTCTTCATCCTATATTGCCGATGGAACGCCCACAGACTGCTTATGCAATAGAAGTGACCAATTGGACTCTTTCGGGCTGGCTGGAGCCCTCTACCTCTGGGATACCTAACTAGCCCCTGCCAGCTATTGACATCTTGGGGCGTCGGATTTGCCAAGGTGAAGCTCGACTTTGGGGGCAGGTTTATAAAGTGGGTATCACCCCCTGGCACCCAGTGGGCTACCTTATTTGGGCTCGCTATATTCTTTCTGCCCACCGGGCAAGACTGCATAAGATTGGACTATATCAGGCGGTGTATGCATCGCTCTTTCATTACCATGCTCCCCATGTCTGGTGGATCAAACCTTTCTTGAACCAGTGGAATCTTCCCACCAACACCTTCCTGCTAGGGGATAGAGAGGTGTCTATCTCATTGGATGAATTCCGTGAGATTTCAGGACTGCCCATTAGGGGGGAGCATTACGAGGAACTGCTGCCTCCAGATGAATATGTTTTCTCTACCATGCCGGCTATGCTCGATGGTCTGACAGCCGAAACCGCCGTTCGTCATAGGTATCCCAGTCTGATCAAGGCCCTGGGAATTTTCGACAGATTGTTTGCGAAGTCAGAAGGGCAGGGTGTCACTTTCGAGAGCTTTATCGCTTGTTTCATTCGGGAGGATATTTTATCCAAGGAGGCCCCGAAGTTTGCGAGCATTGACGACCCTTTTGGGTTTGGGTTGAATAAACTGCCGGCCAAAGAAAAAGATCTACCACAGTTCTACATTCCGATCATGTCGGCCGTGTATTTTGATACAATTGTGGCCCCTGGCATAGACGAAGAGACTTTCTTCGTCGGCTTTATTAGCCTTTGGCTCAGCTGGTTTGTGATACCGTCACACCGACACTTCATGAGAGCTTCCGTCTTCTATCCCGCCCATCGTGTAGCTGAAGGGGCAAAGTTGGCCGTCGGCATCGCGGGACTATCGCATCTTTATCACGGGTTAAGTGTTGCGGTCAACACTTCGGCTCTAGGTGTAGATGTTGTGAATCTCCCCCTTCATTACTTCACATCTCGGATTGAAATGCACGTGCTGGGGGCATTCGCGGCACGGCACATCAACGGCCGAACTTCTATGATTCCTACACCTTCCCCCGAGTTATGAGATTGGTGGATGCCTCCACTCCCGATCCGACTCAATTAGGGGCCCTCCGTGTTCTGCTCAATACATATACCCATGAGGGAGGAATGATGTTTATTGATCGCGTTCTTTCTGCTCTGGCCTGTCCAGCAGTTGTTCGACTTGTCAAAAGGGGGAGCACCCTCTTTAAAGCTTAGGGAGATCATGCATTTGTACTTGATCAGGCCAGGCTATTTGGTGTTTCGCCTGAATGATACGGCTCTCTTTATACGGTATAATCCGCACCGCTTTGCCCGACAACTAGGCTATGATCAGGGCGTCCCCTTTGAAGCGTTCTTGGTTGAGCCTACTTCATCGTTAGGAGTTATTCACGACGTTATTCATCATTTTATGCGGCTGAATACTGGCTCCGTGTTCATGATCCCAGAACCTGACTATCTCCCCAGGTCTGTGGGCTCCTTTGTGGGCTGGTATTGCTACCGGGTTGGTCCTATCATTTTCGAGGAAAGGCGAGTGCTCTTTGAATATAAAACTCCTGCCCTAATTCAAGCTGCTCACGTTCCGTTGCGACCGCGGTCAGTCGTTCGCCCTCTTTTGAGGGATGGTGGTGCGGTCGTCATCTCGCAGGCCGCAGAAACCGAGTCGATTTCTCCCACTGCAGGGATGCCGATGCGTACTAGAGCTCGGGCAAAGGCTTCCGCCGAGGCCCCAGCGGCAGTTCCATCAGTTGCAGCGTCATCGATGGCAGTGACATCATCAGTAGCACCACCAAAAGAGGATACTGGAGGCGAGGTTGGGGAACGTCGCACCAAAGGGCTGAAGGGAAGGAAACGATCATCTTCCAGCGCTAGTTCCGGGTTGAAGCGGTGGAAGAAGACAGTCACCGGTCTGCTCGACTTTTTAATGGAATCCGAGCCCATCATCGAAGACGAACCAATATCCATGCAAGAGCCGGCCGACGGTCTTCTTTTTCCAGGTTCATCTGCTGAGGAAGCCACACAATTGGCTGAGGCTATAAGGCGCTCCCAGGACGAGACTGAGAATGTGCGCGTCTCGACAAGCTCCTATCCCGCTGTGATATTCTATGAAGATCCTCCATCAGTGCGGCGAGTATTTATAGGTCCTATGGAGCAGGGAGGCGAGATAGCCCTACAAAAGCCTATCTCTGCTCCTTCTGAAGATGAATTGTCTTTGTAGACCGGCGGCCATGAATCTATCTTAGAACCCCGACGAGCATACCTCCTTAGGAAGGAATGTCAGCTTGAAAAAGCTATACTCGAGGCATCTTGGTGAATCGGTATGCACGTTTTCTATATTTTTCCTTTGGCAAGTAATTTGTTTTCCTTTCTATGTCGTCTTATCTTCGTAAAACCTTGCACGGACTTCGTCCATGGCAGAGAATCTGAGCTCGAGTAGCGTCTTGACTGTGGACTCTGTAAATATCCCCGATGAGACACTAATAGGTGTGGAGGGGGACGCTACAGTTGCTATTCCTGCTGCAGAGCTTCCATCGGTGGCTTCTGTTTCCCTTATGCCCGTTCACCCTAAAGAGGTTTCCTTTCCAGCTATGGATTTAATGGACCTTTCCGGCGACGGCCTGAAGACGGCGGAACAGATAATTGAAATTGCCGTCCTAGAAGGGGTCGCCGCTACCCCTCGACTGATAGCCATCACACCAGCAAGTGTCTCTGATGATGTGCCTGAGGGTACGGAAGAGGCTGCCGAAGCTGCTATCCCTCCTGTTCAAAGCGGGAGGAGTATCGAAGGTATTCTTCTATCTTTTGTTTTAATGATTTTTTCATTATCTGAATCCTTCTGTCTTTTCAGAATTACGCGGATTGGCGGCGTCTATCATGGATCTATCCCCCAGAAAGTCTTTCCAGCGTTTGCTCGAGATGTCCGCTCCGCAGGCAATATCCCCTCAACGCATCGTCCTCTCTTCTGGGAAATGTTAGTGCTATTTGTCCTCTTGATGGCATTATTATTATTTTGTATAACGATGCTGATGTCTCCTGTAATTCTGGAAGCTGACGATGAAGTCGAGATCCTTGACGGGCCTGGAGATCTTTTAGACCTTTCTTGCATGACTGTGGGTAAGTAAGATTTCAACGTTGTTCCATCTGCTCTTTGTTTGAAAATCTCGCTGATTTTTTTATGAATATTAACAGCTTTGCCAGTTCTTACCTCGCTGGAATCTCGCATTATTATGCCACCCGGCCCTTATGCTCTACGCGCATCTGAACAAATAGCGAAGCTAAGCCTTCATTCTTTGTTGGCTCTCATCGAAGACCTTCGTGCTGGTAGCTCGCTCACAGCCGAAGAATTTGCTGCCGAAGCCAACATTTCTCTCCCCTTTCTCGCTGCTTACCATGGTGAAACATTGGTGCATGTCTGGATTGAGTTTTGTCGTCGGGTGGAGGCTTGCTTACATAGTCTTGAGTGCTCGCGCCTTCCTTCAGAGGTTGTTGCTGCAAAGGCGAGATTGTGGGGGCTGATTGAACGGTGCGCCGCAAATATGCTGTCATGTGAGAAGAGCCCAACCGAAAATTTTCGGAGAGGGAGCTGGCTTCATATGCGCTGGGAGAACTTCAAGCTGAACTTACGGCCAAGACCACTCGTGTATATGAACTCTGGCGGGTGCTTCAAGAAGCTATCAGGGAGGTGGTAGTTATTGATAAAGCCGTCCTTTTTACTCGCGAGATGGTTGAAGCCCACAAGGTTATTGAAAAGGAGCTTGAAGGCCAGCTCGCCTCATACCAGGCCCAACAGTCTCAGGCGGAGGCCCGTCTTATCGCAATAACAAATTATGAGGTTGAGACTCAGCGGAAGAAGAATGAACTGACGAATCTACTGAATCGTCCGCCGGTTTGAAAAAATTGTTTATGTTTCCTTTCATTCTCCTTTTGTACTTACTCCTGAATGAGAGTATTTTTTGATTCTTTTATAGATTGTATTTTGTATTCATTTTGGTTCATGAATAAAAGACATATTTTTTCATGATAGTGTGTCCCTTCTAGCAAATGCATTTTGTGGATAATCTATTTTGATCTTTTTGTAGGACAGCGATGGCTTAAGAGTCAGGTTCAGGTCTGCCTCCTAAGGCTTTCCAACTTTATGAGCCGTGAGGGTCTCATAAAGATTTTTCTCCCTACGAGTCGAGAGGATCTCATAGGTGTATTTTCTCCTTAGGAATCGTGAGGATTCCTTAGTGTGTTTTCTCTTGAGAGTCGTAAGAATCTTACAAGAGAATTTTCTTCCTTATAAGTCGAGAGGACTCATAAGTGTTTGATGAGTTGACCTACTCTCGAATTAAAGCGTTGCTTTGACGGGGAGGTTGAGAGTTGACTTTGGCCATATGGGGTCATCATTGACTTTGGCTGTACGGGGTTAGGGGTTGACTTTAGCCATACGAGTCAGGATTGACTTTGGCCGTACGGGGTCAGGGGTTGACTTTAGCCATACGGGGTCATGATTGAATTTGGACTTACGGGGTCAGGGGTTGACTTTAGACATACGGGGTCAGGATTGACTTTGGCCGTACGGGGTCAGGGGTTGACTTTGGCCATACGGGGTCAGGGTTGACTTTGGCCGTACAGGGTCAGGGGTTGATTTTAGTCATACGGGGTTAGGATTGACTTTGGCCGTACGGGGTCAGGATTTACTTTGGCCGTACGGGGTCAGGGGTTGACTTTAGCCATACGGTTCAGGATTGACTTTGGCCCTATGGGGTCAAAGGTTGACTTTAGCCATACGGGGTCAGGATTGACTTTGGCCGTACGGGGTCAGGGGTTGACTCTCGGTTGTCTGTGCACCGCCGAGTTCAGGAACTGGGAACTTTGCCGCGGCTCCGCTTTGCTGACTTTGCGCCTGTTGTAACGAGATGAATGTCCAGGTAGTCTCTAGGTTATCTGTGAACCGTTGAGATCTGGAATTAGGGACTTTGCCATGGCTCCGTTGGTTGATATCGCGTCTGCATCCTGCTGGAATGAGGAGGAATACCGTTGATGATCTTTAAGCTGTAGATGTCGCCATTGAGATTTGACTCTCCGTTTGAAAGAGCCTGGTGGGATGGCATGATTTCCTCTTTGTTTGTGCCCCTGGATTGTATACAGGGATCGATGTGATCTCATCTGTAGGGCAAAAAGTTTCATTTCATTTTTTTCCACGATGCTCTATCATTTCAGCTTTTTGTATCGCGAAAGTCGCGACTGCCCAATCATTTCGACCGTTTTTCGTGGTGCCCAATCATTTCGGCTATTTTCCCTTTTACTTTTTACTCGTTGCTTTTTATTGCGAGTTGCCCAATCATTTCGGCTATTTCTATATGCATATATTTTACTTGTTGATTTTGTTGCAAGTTGCCCTACCATTTCGGCTATTTCATATGCATTTATAGATCGCTGATTTTTGTTGCGAGTATTGAGTTTGGAATCTGATGCCAATCTCAGCATCAGCATCGCTACGACTGGAATATTGCCATGAGCGAATCATCATTTGCCGTGAAAGGACTTGAGATTTGATGCTGATTTAGGCATCAACATCGCTACAACCGGGACTTTTCCAGGAGCGAATCATCATTTGCCTTTATCGATTTGAACAAAGGTGGCTTAGCAAACAGGGTTAGGATCCTGTCGACTAAGGCTTTTGACTTAATGAGCCGTAAGGGTCTCATAAAGATTTTTCTCCCTACGAGTCGAGAGGATCTCGTAGGTGTATTTTCTCCTTAGGAATCGTGAAGATTCCTAAGTGTGTATTCTTTTATAAGTCGTAAGGATCTTACAAGAGTGTTTTCTCCTTATAAGTCGAGAGGACTTACAAGGGTCGTTCACCGTGTGAGCATATCTCTAGTCGCTGGTGGGACTCTGTTAGGGAAATGTTTATTCGTGCCCGTGGATTGTATACAAGGATCAATATTGAAACGCTTGTAGGGCAAAATCGGGAAATGTGATGGCTTAAGAACATGTTCGATCCCTGTAGCTTAAGGCTTTTGAATCCTATAAGCCGTGAGGGTTTCAAAGGGGAATTCTCCTTACGAGTCATGAGGATCTCGTAAGTGTAACTTCTCCTTAGGAATCGTGGGGATCCCTAAGTGTGTTGCTCCCTTGTGAGTCGTAAGGATCTCACGCAGGTATTTTCTCCTTACAGGGTCGAGAGGACCTTGCAAGTGTCTTTTAACGAAATTGCGCCCTTTCGGGTTTTCATAAACTCGGTAGTAGTCCTGCTGTTTTTACTTACAGAGCCCTTTCGGGTTTTCATCCGTGCTCATCTCGCTTATGGACGTATCGTTTTTTTTGCGTCAGCCTTGGGATGCTGTGGTCCGTAGTAGTTTATGAACGTCTCGGTCAATTGCAAGCTTTAGGACATTGCGGTCCATCGTTAGTTTAGGGACGTTTTGGTCCGTTGTTGCAATGGTTTCGTTGGTTACCACTTATAAAGTTTGGGCTTAGGAAGATAGCGAGCGGACTTAGGCATCGTCATCTATCATTAATCCAGGCCGTAACTCGTCAGGCGTAGTATTTCTTTAGGAACCAACCATTTATTGGCCTGAAGGGTATTTCGTCATGCATATCCATGAGCAAATAAGCCCCACCTTGGTAGACTTTGTCTATGATGTATGGGCCTTCGTAGTTTGGCTCGAACTTCCCTCGTTTGGCACGATTGGGGATCATAGGTCTCTTGACTATGAGCACGAGTTAGCCTTGGCGGAATGTTCTCGGCCTAGTCAATCTCTCGTACGAGCGCGTCATCTTTGCTTTGTAAGCTTCAAAGTTTTGCTGCGCCATGAGCCTAGTTTTGTCAAGGGCATCAAGCTCCTCAAGCCGAAGATGATCATTCTCTTCATCCGTTAGCTCGTAATGAACTGCCACTCGTAAGGAGGGTAACTCTATCTCCAAAGGGAGTACTGCTTCAGTGCCGAATACCAATGCATACGGCGTTGTGTTTGTGGCCGTTTTGAACGTGGTCCGATACGCCCAGAGAGTTTCATGCAGTCTCTCGTGCCAGTCTTTCTTATTTTTGGACACCTTCTTTTTCACGATCTTCGTCAGGGTCTTGTTGAAAGCCTCAGCCAGACCATTAGCTCGTGGATTATAGACCGAAGAGTATTTTGTTGGAGATAGTGCCCTCATAGTCAATTATTAGATCGCAGGTACGTGATTGCAATGATTGTGGAGGACCTATACCGGTAGGACAGTCTTACTCGAGATGATAGTATGCTATCTGGTTTGCCTTTATCAGTCGTGTATATGTTCAGGTGACTGATTACATGTTATACTTTGATAGAGCCCTTAGGATCTTGCTTTACTACCAACAGTATGATGGCGATCATATACGTGAGAGTTGGGTAGTTTATATGCATATCCTTAATTGTGGTCCCTAGTCGTGGGAGTTTCGAGACAGGGCATCGATACTCCGGAGTAGATTAGTGTATACAGTCGAGACCCCGACGAGGGGCGGTGGCTGGTCTCACAAGCCACTGGTGTCAGTTGGATCACCTAAGATGTATACATGTGCTCATTGGGTTATGAGTACACCGGACAGGACTCGCCGGGAATCTGCTAGTTGGTATTATACATATCGTCAGATAGCAGTTCCCTGGTGACATGTGTAGAGGTTAGTTCATCGACCTGAGGTCGTCATTTGTCTCGTGTGAGTTCCCACTGTGCTTTGATTTCTACCCTACCACGGCTCAAAGGAGTTGTGCAAACAGGTAGTTTTTGGGTACAGTCCCGAGCCACATGGAGGCACGTGAGCGGATCGGCAGGGGATTCGTCTCTCCCGGTATTGGGGGAGAGATCGTGCTGTGTCTAGGAGAGCCATTACACAAAGCCCACGGCCGTGGCAGGAGATTTACTGGTAGGTACTCCAGTAGTATCTCAGGGTGTTATTGGGCTACACTCCGACACGACTTATACTGCTATCGGGGGTCTGACGTTACTAGCCCCCTAGGCAGATATGCGATACTCATTGACGAATGGACCGGACTGTATATACATTGTCACTGTTAGGCTCAGTAGGGTTTCCGGATGAGTTCGCTCATCGGCCTCCCTTGAGGTCAGTCCATGGGCAGCCGTTACGCATAGCTAGTGCCGCTGACGGTTTGTGGTTAAACCCACTGCCAGGGTACTGACGAGTCATTAGAGTCCCCCACAGACAGTTTCCCAAGTTCGGGCGAAACGTTGTAGAGGCCGTATGGTTTTATGGCAGGGTTCGGAAAATGCACGTGCGTTTACGCACGTGTCAGTTTTCGGGCAGAAGATACTGGTCGGCTTTGGTTTAAGCCGGATCCGAGTATTATATTGAGTAGATATAATATCTTTGTCTCAGTTGCATTTGTATTCGGTCGTAATACAAATGCGGGTATATTTATGCAGTTACGGGATTATCCTGAAATTCGTTTCGGGATCACTTTTGGAAGTTGCCAGTTTCCAGTTTTCTATCAGCCGTCTTTTAACATTCGGTTAAAGACGGATTTATCTTTTCTTGAGATGAGATGAGTCAGTGTTCTAGATGGTTCTAGAGAGGGTGACATGGATTGGTGAGTCTTTAGTGCATTAATGGTGCCATTAATGCTTGATGACTAAGGGTTTTAGATTCAATGTTTCTTAGTGAGTCATGCTTTTCATTTATGATGAGGATAAGCTTCTTGTTTAAGGTCACCTCCTTGATTGCTCCTACCATCACCTCCCTCTTTGCATAAAAGTGGCTGGCCCCCTTGAGAGAAGAGAGAGAGATTAATTTTCATTCTTGAGAGAAAAGACTATGGTTTAGGGTGCATGGAAATTTCATAGCCTTTTTTATTCCATCACGCGATCCGAGTGGCAACTTCATTAACCGATCGTCCACGGTTTTGGACGAAGTGAGACAGAGTCATCTACTCATTCTCTACATCATTCTTGGTCGTCTCTTTTAGCAAACTTGACGACCGAGTTGCCTCGAGTCAGAGGCGGGAGCCCGTTTAAAGAATCGTTGACGTGGTGCCACCTGGACGAGCAGATCGGAGATCGACGAGATCGGAGCAGCCGCAACGGAGCGTGGGATGATAGTTAAAGAACGAAGGACTTGGATCGTTCGGTATAACCTTTCTACACTCTTTACAGTTTGTTAGTTTAGCAATAATGGCAGATCCGGGTTAAAGTATACGATAGCGCCGGTTAAAAAGTTTTTGTTCCGCATTTGCCGTCTATAGACGGCCGGGGCGCTACCGTAGAC
Organism: Agapanthus africanus; assembly: GCA_030015575.1. Taxonomy (NCBI): domain Eukaryota; kingdom Viridiplantae; phylum Streptophyta; class Magnoliopsida; order Asparagales; family Amaryllidaceae; genus Agapanthus; species Agapanthus africanus. Next base: position 570,487,753 of record CM057345.1, on the reverse strand, counting down.
TTACATATCTCCAGTCAATATTATGTTGCTGTGCGAAGCGGCTGATTTTGTGACTTCTGTAGGCCTGCCCGTTATTGGAGATAATCCGTCGCGGAGTGCCGAACCGATAGATGACATGTGTCTTGAAGAAATGGAGGATATTCTCCGTCTTCACTTCTCTTAGTGGTACTGCTTCTGCCCACTTGGAGAAGTAATCCATTGTCGCTAATATGAATCGATGTCCTCTGGACGATGCTGGTTCAATGGGCCCGATTATGTCAGTTCCCCACATTTCGAACGGCCAGCTCGCCACTGTTGGGTGTAGCGGGTTTGGATGCTGGTGGATGAAGCCTCCATGAATCTGGCATGAATGGCATTGCTTCGCGTATTCAAGGCAGTCCTGAATCATCATGGGCCAATAGTAGCCCATTCTTTTAATTTTCAGTTTCATCTTTGGCCCGGCTTGATGAGAACCGCAGAGTCCGTCATGAGTTTCTTGGATGACTCTCCTTACTTCTTCTGGTCCCAGGCATCATAGCCACAAGGAGTCGAACGATCTTATATATAGAGTATCATTGACGAAGGCGAAAGACAGAGCTCGTTTAATGAGCTGATGTCTTGAGGACGCATCTTCAGGTGTTCGACGGGATTTGAAGTAGTCTATAAAGACTTCTCTCCAATCCTTAGCCTTTTCTTGGTCTTTTATTTGTAGGGCCGTTTGCTCGGTTGCTCCCTTTTCTTCGGACGACTCCGGAGATATTTCTCCCGGTGCAAGAACCCGACGGTTTTGCACAACGATCCTTACGTCATCGAGGTTCTCGTCGGCCAGTTCTTTAGCGAGCTTGGCTAATGCATCCGCCTTGCTATTTTCCGCACGCGGTATGCTTTCCAGGGCGTAGGAAGGGATTCGAGTCAGCAGTTGTTGCACTCTCTCACCGTACTTTACCAACTCTGGTTTGCACGTTTGATAGTCGCCATTTACTAGACTAACGACTAGCTGGGAGTCTCCGTATATGGGAGGTTTTCGATTCCCATGTCGACAGCGATCTCAAGACCTGCTATCAAAGCTTCATATTCGGCTTCATTGATTTTCCTTGGCTCTGTTAAGGAGAAGGAAAAGCGCATTATCCCTCCTTGTGGAGTCACGAAGATGAGGCCTACCCCCGATTTGATTATAGGGGAGTTGTGCTTTCGCTTCTTCATGGAAGATGCTCCGTCGAAGTAGAGTTCCCATCGGGTATCATTCCTTTCTTTCTCCTTGCCGATCGTGTCAAACGCGTGCTCGTCTGGAAGCTCACAATTTAAAGGTGAATCGGCAGGTACCGGATGCTCAGCGAGGAAGTTGGCGAAGGCCTGTCCTTTCACTGCCTTGAGAGGCGATATGTTATCGAGAACTCCATTAGGAGGGGGGCCTATTTAGCAAGTCGTCCCGTTAGTATGGCTCTTGACATCAAATATTTGAGAGGATCCACTTTTGATATGAGATGGATTTCATGCGCCAAAGCATAGTGTCCGAGCTTCGTTACTGCGAAGATTAACGCCAGGCAGTGTTTTTCAATGGGGGAGTAGTTGTTTTCTGCCCCCAGGAGAACTCGACTCAAGTAGTAAAGAGCTCTCTCCTTCCCTTGGTCGTTTTCTTGTGCCCATAATGCACCTAGAGAACCCTCAAGGGCGGTTGTGTATAGAATGAGGGGCTTTCCCTTGACCGGAGCGGTTAGTACGGGCGGGTTCTGCAGGTATTGCTTAATTTCGTTGAGTGCGCTTTGGCATTTGCGATCCCAGAAGAATGTGGTTCCCTTCTTCATCAGGTGACTATAGGGACGACATTTGCCGGAGAGGTTAGCTATGAACCGTCGGATATACGCGAGCTTTCCTTGGAGAGACCGTAGTTGTTTGAGAGTTCTTGGCGGGAGCATATCCATGATCGCCTTGATCTTCGATGGATCTATTTCAATGCCTCGATGTCGTACGATGAATCCTAGGAATTTTCTCGAGGAAACTCCGAACGCGCATTTCAGAGGGATATTTCCGAAGACGTTGGAACACTACTTTTAGATGCTCCCAATGCTCCTCGTGCGATTTGCTTTTCACCACAAGGTCATCGATATAGCATTCGACGACTTCATGTATGAGGTCATCGAAAATCTTCATCATGGCCCTCTGATAGGTAGCGCCGGCGTTCTTCAGACCGAAAGGCATCACTTTGTAGCAGAATATGCCCAGAGGAGCTCGGAAAGCGGTATGCTTCTGGTCTTCGGGATGCATCTTTATTTGATTGTACCCTGATGAGCCATCCATGAAGGAGAAGACTTCGTGAGTTGACGTGTTTTCTATCATCGGCTCGGTGACCGGTACGGGAAAGTCATCCTTCGGACATGCTTTGTTGAGGTCCCGGAAGTCCATGCAGATGCGTACTGTCCCATTTTTCTTTATCACTGGGACGATGTTGGCAATCCATTCAGGGTACTGAACCTCTTGGATGAAGCCGGAGTCGATTAGCTTCTTGACCTCAGCATTGATACTCATCTCAAACTCGAGCCGCATTCTTCTTGATGCTTGTTTGACTGGCTTGATGTCCGGAGATATTGCCAATCTGTGCACTGCTATCTCTAGATCTAGTCCCGACATCTTGGAGTAGTTCTATGCGAAACAGTCTTTATACTGCATGAGCACGTCTCTTAGCGTAGCCACCGGTTCTTTAGACAGCAGCTCACTGACGAACATAGGCCGTGGGTCATTTGCCGTTAGTAGTGTGTATCCCATCTTCCAGCTCTTTTGACGCCGGTGGAAACTCTGAGATCACCTCATCATCATCGTTTTCGAAGCACCGGGAGAGGTCGTCCATATTCTCGGGCCCTCTTTCTTCTCCTGACAGCGTTATCGCGTGACAAGTCGCGTGATAGGTACGAAATCATTTCTAAGACCGATGTTGATCAAGTTCTACTCTCGTTATGTGCGTTGCTTTTGGCACATGCCTTTGCGGTGGGGCTACCGTCCAACTGTCGGATAGTGCGAATCTGCCGAGTTGGTATTGGTCTTCGACCCAGTTTTTAAAAGTGAAGCAGTCTTCGAGAGGATGTCCTATCGCTCGGTGATAGGAGCAATAATCAGGGTGAGAGACCTCGTCTGTGTTGTTCAGGGTGCTTGGACTCCGGGAGCGTAATCATCCAGTGTTTCATGACGAGGTCGAATATCTTCCTTGTCTTGTCTTGGGGAAAAGAATACGCTCGACTCATCTTCTTTATAAGAGACAGATCCCGGTTGCTCGATTTTCGATCGCGTGACTTCTTGGACTCGCTTCGCTGCTGTCGAACATTTTTTCCGTTCTTCAGTTTGTTTTTGCCTTTGCGTCGAGTCTTCTTCGTAACGGGCTGGCGACGAAGGGCATCGTCATTCTCCGTAGCCTGCTGAAGGAGGCGCTGCGTCCTTACTTTCTCATAGATGGCCATTTCGCGGCTATGATCATGCCGAACTTTTTGACCCGCTTCTCTTATTAGCTTGTCCATCTGTTTTTCAAACGACGGACTTGGCATTTTCATGATGGGACCTCGTTTTGGTTCAGGGTTAGCGTATTCTAACCGAGTATCTCCTTCTTCATCGAAGTCATGTATAACGTAGCAGCCATAGAATCGCTCCCGTTTCTTAGATTGAACATATCCAAGCCCGATTGTTTCCATTCTCCCATTGGGCAACTTTCGCTGAGTTCCGGGGACGTTCCAGATCCTTTTGTAGAACTGAGCTTGTCGCGCGGTCTGTTTAAAGGGTACGCCTTGGCGTCTTAACAGCCTTTTTAATCTTTCTGTGTAGTGTCTAGGCAGACGGATGGGCTGGAGCCTGTCAAGTGTAGAATCGGCACCATGCCAGATCTCTTTCTCCACTTTGGTTTCCGTGGATCGATAAAAGAGGATCGCCTTTTCATCTTTTCGCCTTGGAGGGACGTAGAACGTCTGCAGTTCCTGCAAACTATAGGTATCAAGTGCGTCGAGCTCTTTGTAATTCTCTTGTGGAACCACGGCGATTTGCAAACTTCATTCATCGCCAGTGAAGGCTTGTATTGATGGCCGAACATAACAACTGTATTAACCTCATCTTCAGAGTCGCTGCTGAAGACCAGAATAGGTGTGGACGATCCCGGCTTGTTGCATTGGGGCGGTCCTGAATAGACTATCTCTTCTTCCTCTTCGGTATCGCTCCCAAAGACCGGAATAGTGGTGATAGCTTTCTGCTTATTCTCCATCTTATGGCATCTTTCCATGTCTTTGAAGTCTGGCAAGAAGTATTTTGCATCTTCGTATTTTCGGACTTCATTCGCGGAGAATGGGTTCAGCTCCCCTGTCACGGTATACTCGAGACCATCCTTGAAATACTTCATACACTGATGCTGTGTAGAAGGGATGGTGTTGTACTCGTGCAACCAAGGCCTGCCAAGCAAAGCGTTGTAGCAAGTCTTGGTGTCAATGACATGAAACTTGATGTCCGTGACAAGCAGCCCAAAGCGCAACGTCAGTATCACAGACCCGAGCGTTCGTGATGACTGGGAGTCGAAACCGGAGATGGTGATCTTATCCCGAGCGAGGTGTTGAATGCTCATGCAAATCTCTATCAACATTCTCACATTGAGAAGGTTGATGGATGATCCATTGTCAACCAGGATTTTACCTATCTTGATGTTAAGATAGTATCCGGTGACATATAGGGGACGCTTGTGTTCGCACGTCCCGAGGAGGAGGTCTTCATCGCCGAAAGTGATGTCAGCAGTGTGAACTTCTTCCAGTTTGTCCTTCATCTTTTCTTCGGCAAGGAAAGCTTGAAACTGTTCGGGCTCTTATAGTGCCTTGATCAAAGAATCTCTCGCCTCTTTAGATAGCAGAAGGGCATACAGAATGCTTAGCTGCGAGGGTATTTTCCTCAGGTGTGACAGAACGTTGCAATCCACCTTGTTTTTCTTGGGCGGATCCTTGGCTGCCAGCTCTTCGACGACTCTATCTTCGAGGGCGATATCCTTAGAGACTTTTTCTTTTCCCTTATCCTTTTTGTTCGATCCCCTGTTTGCGGCTCCGAGATTCTTTTCGGGTAACGTGCGATTGCGCAGCTGAATGTTCTCACATGTCTTCATCTTTTCTGCTTCAGAGATGGATTTCTTGAAGAGAGGACCGAGGGCTATTTCCTCATCCGAATCGCTCCCGAAGGTGAGAACTTGCGATCCCCCGGAATCAACCATGTGACAGTTGCCGGTAGTTCTTTTGCGTTCATCTGTCGTGCTCCTTTGTTCTCGACGCATTTTGCGCTTCATTTGCTTGAAATGCTGCCAACGGGAAACATATCCCTGCCACCAGTTTTTAAAGGCATTGCACTCTTCAGTGGGGTGTGCAATCTTCTGATGGTACAAGCAATAATTTGGATGTGCATCTGCCTCGCTGAGGTATATCCTGCCGGGAGTATTCCCTTTGGAGGATGGTAGCTACATTCCCATTGACAGGACTTTAGCGAACCGTTTCCTCGTTTTAAGTTTTCTTTTGTCCGCGGTGGATGTGCTTTGATCTGGCGGGAGCGTTTTTACCCTTTCGTCCAATCACGGGCGTTTGTCATTTTTGAATATAGCCATTTCACACTCTCGGTCAGCTTTACTTTTCTGACGGGCTTCGTTCAGGAATACGTCAATCATCTAGTCTGACGGTCCCAGGAGTTCCGGTTCGGGATTTGCCCCCAGTTTCTCTACATCAAGAGCTTCTTCATCATTTATTACCGAGTGAGAGATCACGTCGCAGCTTGCCACATAATCCTCAGGTTCACCAGACGAGTCTTCTCCCTCATCTTCGTCCCCATCTCCGTCTTCAAGGATGTGGTTGAGAAACTCTTGGTGTGTGACCGGAGTTCGCGCCTTCTGGTTATATTCTTCCAGCGCGTCTATATGTTTTTGCAGGTCCGTGCATTTGTCATCAGGATTCACGGGCTTTTTGGTCTTCTTTTTCTTCTTTGAAGATTTTGACGGCTGGGCTTGAGCGTTTTGATTATCGCTGCCAATTCTTGGTGTCGGGCGCGGCTTCAGCATTCCCTTAATGATCTTGGGCTCTAGCGGGTTTTTCCACCTGATCACCGGGCAAGTGTGAAGATCTCTCAGCATTCTTTTCGTCTTGGCTGAAAGGGCGACCTTCCATGGAGCTTCTTCTATAAAAGAGCATGATGCCCCCGGTGTGCCCCTCTTTTGAGAACGTGCGGCTGAGGCGGGCTTACTTTCCAATTCTCGGACAGTGCGAATTTGCCCTGTTGGTATTGGTCCTCAAACCAACCTTTGAAGACGAAGCAATCTTCGATTGGGTGGCATATCACTTGGTGATAGGGGAAATAATTGGGATTACTGGCCTCACCGGGTTGCAATGGGCGTTTTGGATCCGGAAAGGTGATGAGCCTGTTGCGCACCGCTAGCTCAAATAATCTCCTCGTTTTATTCCGGGGAAACGAATAAGGGCGCTTCAGTTTCTCATTAAAGAATCGCCGTCTTTCGTCTTGGTGGTCAGTTGGTTTTGGACCACTGGGTTGCTGCTGTGCATTGGCGACGAAGGTCGCTTTCCTTTCCCCTTTTCGTTTCGAGAATCCACTTTTGAAAAGGACGGCCTGTGGCCTATCTGATCCATCTGAGCCAGCTTGTCAATCAAGGCCTGGAAGGTGGTCGGCTTGAAATACATCATGAATTGGGAAATGGTCGCCTGCGGATCGAGGGTTTCCACGAACATGCCTACTGCAGGCACTTCTTCGATGCACTGTTCGCACTTCGACCATAGATTCCGCCACCGTATCGCGTACTGGACCCATGTTTCTCCTGGTTTTACTCTGGCGTTAATTAACGCTGTGATTGGGGTACGTTCGCTAGCGCTCGCGAAACGTTGGGTGAATAGTAGCTCCATGTCTGCAAATGTTTTGACAGAGTCATTCGGGAGTTCAGAATACCACTCGAATGATGTCTCCAACAAGCTGCCAACGAATTGGCGAAGCAGTAGCTTATCATCCCCTCCAGTGTTGCCGCAAAGAGCCCTGAACTGAGAGACATGTTGATGGGGATTGCCTGTCCACTTGTACACATGGAATTTAGGAATTGTGTATCCTGGCGGGTACTTTATTTGATCGTACCAACCTGGATAGGGCCGTCCAGTCCTGACGACTTGGCTAGCCGCTTCATTCGCTTAATGAGCTCGTATTTGTTGAGCTCTATAATCATCGAGCGTGGCTTTGGAGATGGTCTCCTCCTTGGCTGCTGACAGAGCCGGCAGAGGATTTGATGTCTCTCCTCTATCATCTTCAATTATTACTGGAGGATTGTCGGCTGGAGGGTCCGGCTGGATCATCATGCCCACCATATCTTGGAATAAAAGGGCCATTTGTTTTATGTTGGCCGCTTGTTCCGCGGCCTCTTTGTCCTTTTTCTCAAGCATTCTCCGAAGGAATTCAGCATCCGTTTCCTGCTCACGACGCTGCTCCGAGGATGTCTTTGGGCCTGCTTTTGGTCCAGTGAGTGCAACCATGGCTGTCAGCATTTTTTGGAGCTTTTTTTGTTGTTGCTCCTGAGCCTTAGTCACAGACCGTGTAAGTGGTCGGTGACCCGTAGAGATACGGCTATCCTCTTTTCAGGAAGTCATATAAACAGATTGCACCACCATGCCCCCGGACTTAGAGCATTTAAATTCAGTGTCCTTGCGATTTGCCAGAGATGCAGGGATCTTCTCCGGCCTCCTTCTTTTTGGGCGGTATAAGTTGAGGGAGCCGTTGCAGCGGGCACCCAAAAAGATGACACCTCCTGTGGCTTGACAGGGCGATCCCCTTCTCGCTGAACTTTCATCTTTTTCTGTCGGCAGAGGTAGTCTTGATCAATCACGGAGTCTTGGACCTGTTGCCAGATTTTGTAAATTTTGGAGGATAGCCATTGAGGGTGCTACTCTGGCTTTGCCTTTGTGATCTTTTCAACAGGCGGAGGAGACTTTTTTAGCACGGCAGTTGGCGAGTTCCTGCGCACCCTGTTAAGTAGTTCAAAACTGTTCCCAGTCGGAACAGCAACATCAATTTCCACCATCGGAGCTGGTGGAGTCAGTCCGGAAGGAGAGCTTTCCCCAGCCTTCCTTACTCGACGCCAGTGGCGACGTCGAGCATGGCGAGCGGCCGAGACCACCTCCATTATTGAATCAGCTTTTCTATGCCCCCTGTTCTGATGAGAGTCTGTTATTGGCGCCAGCCTGTCAAAGACAGACGTCCGTTGAGAGGGAATGGTCAACCTGTCGAAAGCTGACCTTCGAGTAGGGAGAGCAGCTTGGGCGACCTCAACTGTAGCAGGAGTTGGAGTGTACTTCTCTGGTATTGCGAGCCTCTTTGCGGGCCCACTTGAGCTTTGACCCAGCCTGTCGAAGACTGAAGCATTAGAGTTGGATGACCCGCTGAGAGGGGCTGTGGTGGTTTCAAGCCGATCAAAGACTGACTTCTTCGCAGCTTCCTGTGTCGGCATCTGAACGCTGAAGCTCGTTGGTGGGATCATTGTCCCGAAGAATAGCCCAGTGGTGGCTTGGGTCACTTATTCCACCGGCATTGTGAAAAGGGAGGCCGCTTGGGGCCCGTAGGTCACTCCTTCGGCGGGGACGGAGTGAGAGTTGTTGCAGATGTTGTAATTTGTGCAGTTGAAAGCCATTGATCTTCTGTTTTATGCACGGAGCAAGACACCAAATCTTAGTACCTCAAATCCAGGGGCAACCATAGCAAACCGCGATTCGTTCGTGAAACACGACACACGAAGTGTGGAGTGGAAAGAGGAAAAGGTCCCACCGGGCGTGCCAGAATCTGTTAGCCGCCGAAAACCGGGAAGACAAACGTCTTGCCTGAATTTGGGGGTAGATGCTATTTGGTTTTATCCGTCCACCTCTCCGAAGATGCAAAGTTGATTTATGTCACCATTTATCGAAGGTTTAGACGGATGCTGCCGATATAGCAGACTTCGTCAGATTCCCCCTCATTTGAGGGGTTTTTGATTGTGGGGACGCTCTTCCCTGCAGGCGCAAGCCCCTGCAGTTAATTACGCTACCGCATCGCGGTAACAACTTTCTCTTTGTCCAGATGGTCACTTCGTGTCGTGGGTGTTTGTTTTGTTTTTGGTTGCCCGTGGATTGTATACAGAGACTAATTTACATTGTCGCCCGTAGGACGTGGATTAGTTCAAATCTGTATTTTCTTAGATTTGGGTTTGGATTTGAGTTTAAGGATGTGTTAGTCTTATTTGAGACTAAGATCAACTTAAACGTTTGTTAAGGATACATTAGTCTAATTTTAGACTAAGATCAACTTAACAGGATCGTTTAGATCCAACAAAAGAGTATTTGAACTCTATTGTTTTCATTGGGTTTATTGATAGTCGAGACCCACCACCTCTCTGAAGACGTTGAAGAGTTACAACGGCATATATCAGAGGTGTGATGAGATGTACCCTTAAACCAATGTTAGCTGAGGGATTTGTAATTGGATTGATTTAAGGGTCGTTAATCTCGTTTGAGATTAAGATCAACTTAAGTGGTTGTTAAGGATACGTTAGTCTCATTTAGACTAAGATCTACTTAACAGGATTATTTAGATCCAACAAAAGAGCATTTGGGCTCTATTGTTTTAGTTTAGGGATATTGCGGTCCATAATTAGTGTAAGGACATTACGGTCCAATTTAAAGACGTCATAGTCTATAAATTTTAAAGACATCATAGTCTATGAGTTTAGGGAGCTCACAGTCCATAAAGGTTAAGGACATTATAGTCCATGAGTTTAAGGACCTCACAGTCAATAGAGGTTAAGGACGTTACGATCCATAAGTTTAAGGACCTCATAGTCCATAGAGTTTAGTTTAGGGACGTTACGGTCCATGAGTTTAAGGACCTCATAGTCCATAGAGTTTAGTTTAGGAACGTTACGGTTCAGTTTAAAGACATCATAGTCTGTTTGGTTTTGATTCAACTGTTTGGGGATGCACCAAAAGTTATCGGTTATCGGGACCCTCCATCTCTCTGAAGACGCTGAGGAATTAGAACGACATGTATCAGAGGTATGAAGAGATGTACCCTTGAACCAATGTTGGTTGAAAGGCTCTGGGTTTTGCTTTGAATGTCATATGAGATGATCAATTTTTGAAGACAAGAGTGTATCTGAGGTTCAGTCAAAAGGGGGTCCTGCCTCTGAAAGACTTAGCTAATTTAGGCTAAGATTGGCTCGAATATAGTGTTAAACACTAGAGTATACTCGGCTATCACGTGCTCCCACGTGATGCGCTTAGAATAGTGTTAAACACTAGGGATGAAGCGCACAAAAAGTGTTAAACACTAAAAAAAGAAGCGCTCACGTGGGGTTACGTGAGGCGCTTGAGTATTGGGCCAGACTTCCCTTATTTTATTCTCAGAATATGCAAGTAAGTGTTAAACACTTAATCTTTATGATCATCACGTGTGGACACGTGATGGCGCCCATGCATTGGGTATTAACTCCTCAGTTTTACCCCCATTTTCTCTTCTTTTTTTTTAAAAGAGGTGTTTGTCAGAGGTCACGTAGAGACACGTGAGACGCCCAGAATCTGTTCTACCCTTCCTATTTTGAGGAGTCTGTTCAAGGGTTACGTGGGAGCACGTGACCTAATATTATTCGGTCTCTTTTGATCATTGAGGGGGAGAGTCATGTATTGCCACGTGATCATGTTGGGTACTTGATCTTTTTACGTGCATGGAGAGATAAATCCCTTGTTGAAGAATTAAATTCTCTTATAGTGTTAAACCCTTATTTTATTTAGAGGAATTAAATTCCTATATGTTCGAAAGAATTAAATTCTTTAAACTCAATTCTCTCTCTAAGTTTTGGATCTGCATGGCAGAATCTCCCCGATGAGAATTAAATTCTCAACTTATGGGGAGATCTGCTTCTGCAGATCTATTACCATGAAAAAGAACTAAGTTCTTATATTAAGGGTTAAACCATATCTTTGTTGGAGGAATTAAATTCCTATATGCTTTGTGGGAGAATAAAATGTTGGAGATAGTGCCCTCAAAGTCAATTATTGGATCGCAGGTACGTGATTGCAATGATTGATAGAGATTCTATACCAATATGACAGTCTTGCTCGAGATGATAGTATGCTATCTGGTTTGTCTTTATCATCGTATACATGCTTTAGTTTACTATTGCATGTTGATAGAGCCCATAGGATTCTTGCTTGACTGACAGCAGTATGATGGCGATCATATACGTGGGAGCTGAGGTCTGTAAGCACATCCTTAAAGTGTTCCTAGTCGTAGGAGTTTCGAGACAGGGTATCGATACTCCAGAGTAGACTAGTGTATACAGTCGAGACCCCAATGAGGGGTGGTGGCCGGTCTCACAAGCCACTGGTGTCAGTTGGATTACCTAAGATGTATACAGGTGCTCATTGGGTTATGAGTACACCGGACAGGACTCGCCGGGAACATGCTAGTTGGTATAATATATATCGTCAGATAGCAGCTCCCTGGTGACATGTGTACATGTTAGTTTGTCGACCTGAGATCGTCATTTTTCTCGTGTGAGTTCCCACTATGCTTTGATTTCTACCCTACCACGGCTCAAAGGAGTCGTGCAAACAGGTATTTTTTGGGTACAGTCCCGAGCCACATGGAGGCAGTGAGCGGATCGTCCGGGATTCGTCTCTCCCGATATTGGGGGTTGATGTCGCATAGTGCACGAGTGGCCATTACTAGAAATCCTCGGCCGAGCTAGTGGAGAATAACTGATTTGGATCAGTAGTTTCTCAGATGGTGATGGGCTTCATGCCGACACGATTTATCGCGTTATTAGGGGTCTGACTTTATCCATCCCCCTAGACTCGATATGCGATACTCTTTAGACGAACGGACCGGATTGTACGGATATTGTCACTGTCAGGCTCAGTAGGGTTTATGGATGAGTTCGCTCGTCAGCTTCTCTTCCAATCAATACATAGGCAACCGTTACGTACAGCTTGTACCTCTGACGTGCTAGTGGTTATACCCAGTGCCAATGTAATGATGAGTCATTAGAGTCCCCCACAGACCGTTTCCCAAGTTCGGGCGAAACGTTGTAGAGGCCGTATGGTTTTATGGCAGGGTTCGGAAAATGCACGTGCATTTACGCACGTGTCATATTTCGGGCAGATAATACTGGTCGGCTTTGGTTTAAGCCGGATCCGAGTATTATACTGTGTAGATATAATATCTTTGTCTCAGTTGCATTTGTATTCGGTCGTAATACAAATGCGGGTATGTTTATACTGTTACGGGGTTATCCTGAAATTCGTTTCAGGATCACTTTTGGAAGTTGCCAGTTTTCAGTTTTCTATCGCCCGTCTTTAACATTCGGTTAAAGACGGATTTATCTTTTCTTGATGAGTGTGGAAGGTTCTAGAAGCTTCTAGATTGGTGACAAGGATTGTGACTCATTCATTAGCATTAATTGGATGATGACTTGTTAAGGTGACTCATTAGTTTTCATTTAATGTTTTGATGATGTGTTTAATGAGTCACCCTTTTCAATTAATTCCTTTTTGTTTTTGATTAAGATCTTTTGCCTTGTGGTCACCTCCCCTTTTCCTACACTCACCCTCTCACCTCTATATAATGGCCGGCCACATCTTTTGGTGGGCTATGGTTGTTCATTTGAGAAAAGATTATAGTTTTGGTGTATGGAAATCTCATAGCTCCATTTTTTTCCATCACCCGATTCAAATGGCAACTTCATTAACCATTCGTCCATAGCTTTAGACGTAACGAGACAAAGTGTTCTACTCATTCGCTACATCAATTTTGGTCATCTCTTTTAGCAAACTTGATGATCGAGTTGTCTCGGTTCAGAGGCGGGAGCCCGTTTAAAAATCCGTCGACGTGGTGCCACCTGGACGAGAAGGCTGGAGACTCAGGAGATCGGAGCAGCCGCAACAAAGCGTGGGATGATGGTTGAAGACCGAAGGACTCGGATCGTTCGGTATAACATTTCTACCCATTTTGTAGTTTGTTAGTTTAACTTTAATGGCAGATCCGGATTATAGTCCGCGATAGCGCCAGTTGTAAAAGTTTTTATTCCGCATTTGGCGTCTGTTAGACGGCCGGGGCGCTACCGTGGACTTACAGTGGTATCAGAGCCTCACTATTAAGCTTTACTAACTTGTGCTAACGCGTTTAAAATATCGATCGAACCGGATTTCGAAAACTACATTTTTTCAGTTCACAGTTTCTGTCGAATTTTAAATCAGGTCCAAAAATTATTTTGCATATCACAGAAAGTTGTGCAGGGTTTTTTAAGCACACTGTGAAAATTTGGTCACGTGATTCTACAGTACCACCGCGGATCCGCGGTCAAACCTAGGGTTTGACCGTGGATCCGTGGCCAGTATGTGGGACCAGTGGTCCAAATTTGTACAGTGGGTTTTACACCTTAAATTGTGATTTCTGGAATATTTCTTTTGGGCCCATATTTTGTTACTGTACAGCAGATGTTTCTGGGGCCCACTTTGGGAAATTTTGTCGATCGAAATTTAAACGTGTTAGTTTACAGTACTTACTTTATATTTCCGACCGGGAATGCCATTTGAGCGGTAAACCGCGTCTAATTGCTATAGTTCTTTTAGACGGGTTTGCGAACGTGACATTCGCGTTGATGTTCTGTGTTGTGCAGTGATGTTGCGGATTTGTCGTGGTGGATAGCAGTGTGCAATGGTAGTGCAGTTTGGATTTATTTGTACATTTGATATTGCGGGGCGAGCGTCCAACATGTGGACTGCCGTCACTGCCTGTTGTATAATATTGTTTTGGGGCACGACCGGGTTGAGCTCGATGTACCCGTTGTACATATTTTTATTTCTGTACTAGGTTTATCCCGCGAAGGAGTGCACGGATAGCCGAGTTCTGGAGGGCAACGGGTCCGTATCTCATGGCTTTGAGAGGCAGAGGGGCCTCACTCTAGAATTGGCAGACTATTCGCCGCACTCGTAGGGGGTACATTTTGACCCAAGGAGGGGTGCTCAAGTTACCGGATTCCGTGAAGTGCCGGGTGGTCCATTCATTTTGCTGTAGGGGGCTGCCTCGCTTCATGTTTTGGCGGGTAACTTGCCGCACCCGTAGGGGTCTAGGTTTCATTGCACAGGCTATCCACAAGACCAGGGGAACGTCGGGTTTCAGTAGCAGCTCTGTGAAACCCGGGGATCCCATATTATCTGTATTGTTCTGTAATGCTTATTACTTTTCTGTAATGTTGCATATTATCACGCCTGGAGCGATTATTGTATATTGGTATATATACTATTAGATGTTGTATATGTTTTACACCCGCGCTAGTCCAGTCCTCGCTCTGTCGTTAGTTAAGTAACCTAATGGGTGATGACGGGACCCTGTGGCGAATGCGGATGGCATATACGTACATTATATTTTCGTTCTTTTCTGGTGTGATTGATTGATGTGACTGCATTGATTCTTATCAATGCAAGGATAAAACAAACCTATATTTGATGTTGTTGGAACAAATTTTAAAATGTGTTATTACAAAGATGTTTCCTTTTGTTTTGCATCGCGGTATTCAGTTAGAATATCCTGCACCTCATTCCACGAGGCAAGGGCCGAGATCCCTTCACCGGGAGTGACCCCTTGGGCAGAAGTTTACATCAGGGTAATAACTTCTATATAGTCGATTGCAAGTTGCTTTGCATCGCGGTATTCAGTTGGAATATCCTGCACCTCATTCCACGAGGAAAGAGCCGAGATCCCTTCACCGGGAGTGACCTCTTTAGCAAAAGGTTTTCGCCACTGTATTTTTATAAAAAGCTATCAGGTTCCTTCAACGAGATCAAGTTCATTACGTTAAAGGTTTTTCGCCAAAAACCAGCCGTAGCCCTCCGTCATTTTTTTTGGGTATTCAGTAGTATTCAAGCTATGTATTTTGACCAACGCCAAGGCATAGTGTTTGGTAGCTGCTAGGTATTCATCTGTTGCATAGATAGATGAGTTGGTTTGGGACAGTCGTTCTGCCATTTGTCCAACGTCAGGGGCATGTGCGCGTGGGTTCAAATTGACCTGGATAGTGACGGGTAGAACTTGGCATGCGACTTATAATATTTTGACCAACGCCAAGGTCATAAGAGCATGGGGCAAAAATCATATCAGGAGTTTCAACCATACAGCAAACTTGCCAGGCATGCGCATACCTTCTGGAGTATGATAACTTGAGTGGCTTCCATCAAGTTATCATGCGATGATAGTTGGATCCCGATTCTCACTGATGGGTTGGTTTACTCTTCGGGTGATCCCGACTAATTCTTCTTTCAGGTTTGGAGAAGAATTTGAGATTACAGTGGGAGGTTTCCTGATTAGTTAAAGTGATAACCATTCTGATCTAGGTTAGAGTGCACGCAGAGTGTTTCTTTTCTCTCTCTCTCTCTCTTTGGCAGCGACCTTTGACCGACCCTAGAGTATGACTCAGTGACCAAGTTGACCGAACCTTCTTAAAATACTGGCTTTTGGATTGTCTATAGTTGCATAAGTGATTGCCGCTCCTTCTTTTACCCTTTGTATTTCTCAGAACATCCCGTATTACTATGGACATCCACTTCCATTGGATAAATCCATCGTATGGTTATATACGAACTCGAAGGGACTTCTTCGAGGATGGATCCAGGTTCAGGAGAAATAGAATTGGTTTATTCAGTTGTCTTTTATTATCATTTTCTCTCAGGTTGCGAGGGCTCCTTAGTTTAGGAGAGTACACCTATTACGCTTATTAGATGGTCTTATTCCAAATCATAGGCAGGTGCCGAAAGGTAGGGAATGAAGAAAACTAATTAGCCTAAGTAGGGTGTACAGAAGGTAATAACTAAAGACAAAATAAAGGGATTAGAAAGAGGGCAAAGTAAATTGCGACTGCTATAATTCACGACCAAACCATATACTTCATCGCCACTCCTATTTCACCTTTACTTTTTTCTCCAGTTCGGAAGAAATAGAATAAGGTATTATTCAATTGTCTTTTATCATCATCTTCTCTCAAGTTGCGAGTACTCCTAGGATTAGGAGAGTACACCCATTATGCTTACTGGATAGTCTTCTTCCAAACCATAGGCTGGTGCCGAACGGTAGGGAAGGAAGAAAACCATTTAGCCTAACGTTGGTGTACAGAAGGTAATGAATAAAGACAAATAAAGGGATTTGGAGAGACGACAATGAAATATACGGTTAAAGTCATGAATTGGATTATGGAAGAGGCATTACTAGGAATACCAGAATACCCCTATGAAACATTTTGATGTTTCAGTGCATTGTTAAAAGAAAACTGATTTCCCGATTAGATACTTACTCCAGGGTATGTTTTTACCAGGTATGATTCTCACATCTGTATGGTTTTACAGATGATGAGTGGGAGTAAGTTATTGGGAATTAGGTGATCATCCTCATTATATCGGAATTCGTTGTAATCGGTGATATTTGAGGAAATCTCCTGGGTACAGTTTTGAACCTACGATGTACAGGTTTTGAGTTATTCAACTCAGCGGACTTATACAGAGTATTGTATGTTGTCCAGTGTCCGTCAGGACAAAGGGGTAGGTCCTCGTACTATGTTATGTTTACTTATGACTTCTCTAATTGTAGACAAGTGTTTCGTAGAAATACAAAGTCTAAATTTTGAGAAGTTGTGGGTATAAGAATAAAGTAGAGAACCAGGTGTCGCAAGTATCGGGATTCTTCATAGAGATTGAAGATGTAGTTTCTTGTGACTGGTATTCAGTTGATAGTAATGGTTTTTGAGAAACTTGTTTCTTTTTCAGGTTACTCATAATTGGATGGATTCCGAAGTTGAGTAATACTGATTAGCCTCTCTCCATTAAGTTGATATGCACTGGAGACAGTTGTATGGTTTGAATCTGGTTCCAGTTAAATTAGTGCCTCTATTTCTATATTGAATATAGAGTGGTTCATATCTTAACGATGTTAAGATAACGGGGAGTTGTCCGGTTTATGCTTAAATTCAGACACTGGATAACTCAAGGCACGTTTCTGTAATGGCAGTTTGTGGGTTAACTCTGGCTTTGACGAGGGTTGATTTTCTACCATCTGGAAGATCAATAGTGATGTTGTTCTTGACTCATCACAGTTTTAGTAAAATGGATTTTTTCAGAAAACAGCAGTGGGAGTATGGTAGAACTGGAAGAGATTCCAGAACCCCAAATGATTACGGAAAATTTAATAGGACCTATATATTCAATCAGGTTTGACATTCCATTAGCCACTCCGCAGAAATGATGGGTAACCTCAGACACCCGAGAGGTACTCAGGTAGCCTCAAGGACGGTGACAGTGAGGTTCTTGTTTACCCAGACTTAACACTACTGTTGTTCCAGACTATGAGACCTGGCAGGAGGATAAGTATAGCGTCGTTCTAAACTAGCTTTAGAAGTACACGTATATATTATTCTGCCAGAGGGTTGTCGTAGTCAGTGGGAGCAGCGGAAGCATAGTGGGCAAGTAGCTTATGTCTATTTATAGACTTGAGCAAATATAGCGGAGATATATCATCTATTTTTGATGTGACAGTCATGGGTTTGACTTCATCAGAATAGGGGATGGATCTGTTAAGAAGGTAGTAGGGTGTGATGTCCTGGTAATTGGATGACATACACAGAGTGGGAAGTAAAATTCCTATACTACGATCGGTTGTACTGTGGTAGTCACACAGCTGTTTCTCCAGACAGGATATGAATATAATATTTGACATTCTGGTTACAAGATCTATGGTTTTAGATCTAGATTTGGGTAGCTTTCCAATGAGGGTACTTTGACAGTATTCTAATGGTATTTTAGAATAGATGACTCCTGGCATGGTGGTGTACCTGCAGGTGATGGAGTCACCCTCTCTAAAAGTGTCTTAGAGACTAAAGGAGAGAGGGATGTGCATGATTGGCAGATCACTTGCTTAGGCAATTGAGTCAATCACGAAATGTCAAGTACCACACCAGATGTTTTTACACTAGATGCGATAAGTTTATATTAATCCAATCCTGGAGAAACATAAGGAAGCAGTTTTAGAACATAAGTGCATGCTCTACGGATTTGATGACAACAGCCTCCTTCGGGAAACGGTTATCATTCCAGGCTTCTAAGGTGACATCAATGACAGTGTGATTGTCAGAGTTATAGTTTTCCCTCTGACGAGGGATAGTATTATGGACAGTTGGTCCAAGAGGATACTATGGGAGGCATGGTGCTGGATACTGATTAGGTTCAGTTATCGATACAGTCTAAGAAGTTTGAATTAGGAGTTCATTTATGAACTAGGTCCCATCAGATATTCAGACATATTCTAAGACAGCTATTACTCGATTCGGGAGATGGCTTTCTCCGCGAACTTGAGATTAAGAGAGACATAGAAAGAAACATCAGGGCGGATCCACTCACTAAGGCTATTTCTCAAACACAAGAGTTTTGCAAACTAGCTTTGTGAAACTGATTAGTAGAGGAGTTGGATGTTCGGTATCACACAAGCTGTGAGTATGCGACATCACAATAATTAGCCTTAAGTGCAAGTGGGAGATTGTTGGAGACAGTGCCCTCAAAGTCAATTATTGGATCACAGGTACGTGATTGCAATGATTGATGGAGGACCTATACCAATATGACAGTCTTGCTCGAAATGATAGTATACTATCTGGTTTGTCTTTATCATCGTATACTTGCTTTAGTTCACTATTGCATGTTGAAAGAGCCCATAGGATTCTTGCTTGACTGCCAGCAGTATGATGGCGATCATATACGTGGGAGCTGGGGTCTATAAGAACATCCTTAAAGTGTCCCTAGTCTTAGGGGTTTCGAGATAGGGTATCGATACTCCAGAGTAGACTAGTGTATACAGTCGAGACCCCGACGAGGGGTGGTGGCCGGTCTCACAAGCCACTGGTGTCAGTTGGATCACCTAAGATGTATACAGGTGCTCATTGGGTTATGAGTACATCGGACAGGACTCGCCGGGAACATGCTAGTTGGTATTATACATATCGTCAGATAGCAGTTCCCTGGTGACATGTTTACAGGTTAGTTTGTCGACCTGAGATCGTCATTTTTCTTGTGTGAGTTCCCACTGTGGTTTGATTTCTACCCTACCATGGCTCAAAGGAGTCGTGCAAACAGGTATTTTTTGGGTACAGTCCCGAGCCATATGGAGACAGTGAGCGGATCGTCGGGGATTCGTCTCTCTCGGTATTAGGGGTTGATGTCGCACAGTGCACGGGTGTCCATCACTAGAAATCCTCGGCCGAGCTAGTGGAGAATTACTGATTTGGATCAGTAGTTTCTCAGATGGTGATGGGCTTCATGCCGACACGATTTATCGCGTTATTAGGGGTCTGACTTTATCCACCCCTAGACTCGATATGCGATACTCTTTAGACGAACGGACCGGACTGTACGGATATTGTCACTGTCAGGCTCAGTAGGGTTTATGGATGAGTTCGCTCGTCAGCTTCCTTTCCAATCAATACATAGGCAACCGTTACATACAGCTTGTACTTCTGACGTGCTAGTGGTTATACCCAGTGCCAGTGTGTTGATGAGTCATTGGAGTCCCCCACAGACCGTTTCCCAAGTTCGGGCGAAACGTTGTAGAGACCGTATGGTTTTATGGCAGGGTTCGGAAAATGCACGTGCGTTTATGCACGTGTCATATTTCGGGCAGATAATACTGGTAGGCTTTGGTTTAAGCCGGATCCGAGTATTATACTGTGTAGATATAATATCTGTCTCAATTGCATTTGTAGTCGGTCATAATACAAATGCGGGTATGTTTATACTGTTACGGGGTTATCCTGAAATTCGTTTCAGGATCACTTTTGGAAGTTGCCAGTTTCCAGTTTTCTATCGCCCGTCTTTAACATTCGGTTAAAGACGGATTTATCTTTTCTTGATGAGTGTGGAAGGTTCTAGAAGCTTCTAGATTGGTGACAAGGATTGTGACTCATTCATTAGCATTAATTGGATGATGACTTGTTAAGGTGACTCATTAATTTTCATTTAATGTTTTGATGATGTGTTTAATGAGTCACCCTTTTCAATTAATTCCTTTTTGTTTTTGATTAAGATCTTTTGCCTTGAGGTCACCTCCCCCCTTCCTACACTCACCCCCTCACCTCCATATTATGGCCGGCCACATCTTTTGGTGGGCTATGGTTGTTCATTTGAGAAAAGATTATAGTTTTGGTGTATGGAAATTTCATAGCTCCATTTTTTCCATCACCCAATTCAAATGGCAACTTCATTAACCATTCGTCCATAGTTTTGGACGTAATGAGACAAAGTGTTCTACTCATTCTCTATATCAATCTTGGTCATCTCTTTTAGCAAACTTGATGATAGAGTTGCCTCGGTTCAGAGGCGGGAGCCCGTTTAAAAATTCGTCGACGTGGTGCCACCTGGACGAGAAGACTGGAGATTTAGGAGATCGGAACAGCCGCAACAAAGCGTGGGATGATGGTTGAAGACCGAAGGACTCGGATCGTTCGGTATAACATTTCTACCCACTTTGTAGTTTGTTAGTTTAGCTTTAATGGCAGATCCGGATTATAGTATGCGATAGCTCTAGTTGTAAAAGTTTTTGTTCCGCATTTGGCGTCTGTTAGACGGCCGGGGCGCTACCGTGGACTTACATAAAATTCTCTGAATTTAGGCCCTCTCTTAGGTTTTAGATCTGCATGGCAGAATCTCCCCGATGAAAATTAAATTCTCAACTTATGGGAAGCAGATCTTCAACCAAAGGAAGAACTAAGTTCTTATTCAGAGGAGTTAAACTCTTAATTTGAGAATTAAATTGTCACGACCCAAAATTGGCCCGTGACGGCCCTAATACTACGCAACGCCCAAAGACGTAACACAGTAAAAGAAAGCCAAAACCCAGAAATCTAAACCAAGAAAATACGGAAAAGATAATATAAGTTTTTGAAACATTTGAAATCGCAACCCAAATTCTTTAAAAGTTCTACTTTATTTCTTTAAAATTTTAGCAACACCCTTTTTTGTAAAAACTAACCCAAGATGAATACAACACAAAAATATGAAGCTATAGCGAAGAAATAAAGACAATAGAGAAAAAGCTGTATATAAAAGACAACAAGCCCATAAATAATATACAGTAACGTCCTCACCAAGTCTCTAAGTCAACAACATAATAGTAGATGGAGAGTACAAGATACAACGAATGTACAATACAAAATACAGATAACCACCAAAACCCACCTAAGCAAAATAGTACTGTGAGCTGATGCGGTATCTGTAGCAAAAGATGATAGCTGAAAAGCTGAATAGCGGAATAGCCTGCCTCGACTACTCTGGGGAACAACCTGAAACACCTGTGGCACAACGGGAGTGAGTTGCCAACTCGTGAATAGTAGATAATATATGCAGGTAATCGCAGGAATGTACGTACAGTATGAATCTAAGATATATGATTACAGTAATAACATGTCATGCAAATGCTGAATAAAGGAAAGTACAGCAGCAGGTACAATCACTATGTGAAGCAATAGTAACATGACAATAATATGCAATAACCATGCAATAGGGATATGAGAATGTGAATATGCAACTATCACAAGGGTACACTAACAGGTACTACCAATATATGAATCTGTGCATAAAATAGATAAGTGTGAGGTATGGGGTGGAATATGTCATTTCCACGGAAACGTAACATCGTGGCAGGATCACAATCCATCAAGACACTCAAATCAACAATTTCCTCAAATCAGCCCCCCAAACTGGGCTCTCACAACATATAAGTCTCACATCACCTCAATCTACTATATCGAATAGCCCTCCTATATCTCGAATGTACAAATCAACAATCTCTTTCATATCCAATATCCAATGTCAATGAATCACCTATATCCCAAGTCGAATCTCAAGTAAGTTTCTAACATCCTAAAGGTATATATATATTTGCAGAAATAAATATGATGGGGGCAATACACATATATTAGCGTCCCATTCCACTAATATTGGTGTAAGGGTATATATAATAATGGCTAATCCCCTGTTATATATACAAAGGTATTAAAGGAAATATCATGAAAACAATGTGCCAAGTATCGACACAGAAATCCTGATAGGTACGTATCATACGCTGTCCCGAAAGCACGAGTGCCTAGCTCTGACCCTCGCCTTTCACGTATGCATACGTACAAGACTCCGGTCGGTATCCCCAAGATAACCGCCGAGTAAAAGGTAATATCACCGGACGGTATGGTTCCCCTGACAGGCTCACCGTCTAACAAATCCAGCGATCCGTTCTCGTCCCGGGGTACCTCCGGGCCCCATCATGTACCCTCATGCGGCCTCTACGCCTCATCGCATGGGGTATAAATAATCAGCACCGATAAAACCCATGGTGGATGCGCAAATATCATATCAAGGAAACAGGGTTTTTCAATGTATGCATAATTTCATGAACTCCCGCGGTTCCCAAATCCAGAAAACATCATGTAAAATCCAACTAAACAATGCGCAATCCAGGAATAAACATATGCTATATATCTGAAATGCGAGCATATAAATGAGAATATGTAGCTGAAACCAGATGTATGCGAAACCAATAAGGTACAGCTAAGTAACATCAGTAAAGGTAAATATGTGACTGCAACTGAATATGTGTGTAACATACAGGTGTAGCAATGTATAGGTATCTACCTATAAGAACTGATGTCGTATACCCCCCTGGGTATAAGAAAAACATGTAGGATATCCCTCCCGGTATAAGTACAATATATGCAAGGTATACCTGTAGCTGTATCGCAAGGTGTATATGTACCTATCACTAAAGGTATGATACACTATAGGTATACTGATAAACTAGATGTCATGTGTAATAAGCAATAGTATCTATAATGGTTAGTGTGTGACATGGCAATTATTGACGGTGTGTGTGTAGCGTACAATCCGTGCTCGTGCAACATGAACCGTCAATAATGTGTGCAGTGGCCTACGGCTACTAGTCACAGTACAACTATATCTAAGTAAAATAGGGTAAAGGCGCAATTCTAACAATGACGTAGAATATGCGACAAGTATTTGAATCCTAGCCCAGACGCATAACGCCATGCGGGCGATTCCCCTGTAGATGTTAAATTTACTCACCTACGCTCCACGCTAGGTGAATCCTACCACCTGCTCCCCCTGTAGTAGTGTCCGTAGTCCCTGCCTGAAAACCTGCAAATAAGACACGGAAATCATATATAAGCCAAATATTCCGCGAAACGCGATATCGAACCAAAACGAGAAACTCGCGTCGCGAACTAAACGCGCGTGTGCACGATACGCTGAATCGTGTGAGTACGCGTCTAAAACCATCGCGACACGCCGCGATACGCTGGATCACAGAACCCTCTCACGTATCGCGCGTATCGCGCAAACACAACGACCACCAAATACGATATATTGCCCCAGATTATCCTACAGGTCAAATCTTGCAAAACTAGACATGCCAAAGCACTAGACAACACTGCAGACAACCCTAGCCAAGACCCCAGACCCCAACTTGGCCACAAATTGCGGCCAAACCCATTAAATCTGCGGCCTGGAAAAAGAATGAGGGGCTCGTGTTCTGGTGGTGGTATCTAGACTTAGTGAGCATGCCCCAGTTTTCTCAATTTTATTCTGAAGGATCCGGGTCAAAAGCAGATCTCAGAAGTCACAAATATCGCTTTACAATCACCAATTTGCACAAAACACAAACCCTATGGTATTTTAGTGTAATCTGGGGTTAAACTCAGTTAAAGTAACCCTAACAACACTAAAATAGGCTAGGTTAACTAACACAATCACCACTTATCCAAAAGTCCACACAAAACACCTTAATTAGCACTAAACTCACTAATTAACACAAAACGACACCAAACTACGCACAAGCTAGCAATAAAGGGAATTGGGTCTAAGAGTTATACCCTAATGACCCCCAAGAAGCAGGTGAAGAAGTGGAGAAGAGTTGCTGTAGGTTGCTGGAGCTCCTGCTCCTGCTGTTGCTGCCTGCTGCTCCTGCTGCTGCTGCTGCTGCTGATGATGATGATGTTGTTGCTGATGATGATGATGATGCTGCTGCTACTGAAGGCTGCTGCTTCTGCTGATGATGCAAGTAAGTGTGTGTGTGTGTTTGAGAGTGAGGGAAATAAGAGTGAGAGTGAGAAATGAGAGAAACAAACAACCCCCTCCTTCTCACTCTCTCTCACTTCATTAAAGAGGCATGGCTCACCATGTAGCCTATGCTCCTTCTCTCTCTCAAAAGTCAACATTCAACCAAAATAAAACCCTTTTAACTTCATTTTTCATTTTCTTTTTAAAAGAACAACCATAACTATTTTTAAACCCAAAACTCCTAACAATAATAAAACTAGATTAAGCAATGGTTAAACCACAATTAACACCCTAGTTTACATGCACAAGTGTGTGTGTGCCTAGAAAAATTCTAATAAAATACTCATTAAATAGGATAAAATATTTGAAACTTAATTTGGTAAACTTTTTATTAAAAACCACACATTAAAATATAATTAGCTACAAAACACATTCTAAGGTGTTACATAAATTCTCTTTTTGTTTTGTAGGAGCTTATAGAATGATCTCTTTCCCTCTCTTACCTAGGATTTTTTTCTTTTCTGAAGAGATCTTCTTCTTTTTGGAGAATTAAATTCTCTACTTTTCTCTCTCTGTTGTTGTATCTCTCTCCCCTTCTTTTTCTTCTCTTCTTGGATCCTATTTATAGAAGAAAGAAAAGAATTGGTTTGTTCGGCCAATCTCTCATTGAGAGATTTTGATTGATTTCTTATAACCAACATGATCTTTTAGATCACTTGGTGAATTTTATTCACTGTTGGATTTTTAATTCAAAAATATTTTATTTGTTGTTCCAGGCAAATTTTAGGAAAATAATTCCTTGTATAGAATCTTTCTATGAATTGGTGATTTTTAATCACCATTGGATTTTTAATCCAACGGTGCTCCACTTTACAGAGTGCAATCTTTTTTGTTTGGAAAAATCCAGGGAAATATTTTTCCAATTAAGACTTTTGATTCCTTCTAATTAGAATTTAATTCTATTGTTTCAGAGGGTCTAGGAACCCATCACGTGTTGGCACGTGACCCATCTAATTAGAATTTAATTCTATTATTTCAGAGGGCTCTGGAACCCATCACGTGTTGGCACGTGACCCATCTACTTAGAATTTAATTCTATTAGTTCAAAGGGTTCAGGAACCCATCACGTGCTAGCACGTGACCCCATCGATTAAGCAATTAATTAGAATTTAATTCTATTCTCTCAGAGGACTTAAGATTCCATTACGTATTGGCATGTGACCCCACCAGTTAGGCATTTCATTAGAATTTAATTCTATTATTTTAAAGGGCTCAGCGGCCCATCACGTGTTGGCACGTGACCCCATCTCCAATTGTGTATTTCTGCGCCCATAACTCTGCTCATAGAAGGTCACGTGTCTCCACGTGATGTCCGATCATGTGTGGACACGTGATCGCTTGATTTAATTCTGGAGACTTTCTTTTAAATGTGTTCTGGACATTGATAACCCGGTGTTGATTTAGTACGTATATATCGTTGTCTAGTATACCTGACCCAATCAAATCATAACTAAGATGAATGTTTACAATATTGCTTATAAATGTAAAATCATAAGCTTCTTTAGATAGTAAAGATACAGAGATGATATTACATGTCAAATTAGGTACACAAAAACATTTAAGCAAAACCAAAATGTGTCTACTTGTCAATCCTAGGTGATATTTCCCTACGGAAACAGCATCCACGCTCGCTCTGTTAGCAATTCTGAGGGTCATATCATCTGTCTTCAAAACTCTACGGCTTCTCAGTGCCTGCAACGAATTACAGATATGGGATCCTGATTCGGTATCCAATACCCAGGAAGTAGAGTTGATTGACAGAAAGTTTTCAATCATAAACACACCTGAAACCGAAACCGCAACTTGTTTCGAATCCTGGTTGTTGGTTTTCCAAGCCCTGAAGTCCTTCTTCCAATAGCCTTTTCTGTGACAATAGAAGCATTCCACTTTTCCTACTGTCGGCCCCCCAACTTTTGTCTTTCCCTTTCCCTGTCCCTTACTGACACCGCCTTTTGGCTTGGTGGGGGCCTTCTTCTTGTTCCTTTTGGCTTTCTCCTTGGATCTAGAGGAGGAAGGTTCCCCAATAAGCAGAGCGGTTGTCTCCTTGTTTTTTTAGGGTGATCTTTGCACTTTCAACATATTGAGGAGTTCTGGAAGTATAACTTCCTTTCCTTGAATATTGAAATTCAATATAAACTGGGCATAGGTAGAGGGGAGGGACTATAGAATCAAGTCTGTATATAACTCGTTCTCCAACGTGGTCCCAAGTTCCACGAGCTCCTTAATATAACTGATCATCTTAAGAACGTGGTCCCCTACAGATGACCCGATAGCCAACCTCGTTTGAAATAATTTCTTCGAGATCTCGTATCTTGCGAGATGAGATTACTTTTCATATAAATTCTTGGTATGGAGGAAGATGAAAGTTAAGACCATTTTCTCGTGCCGCCTCTGGTGTTCATTATCCATTGAAGCCCGCACGAGGAACTTGGATTTCACACAGTTTAATTCCCATGTCTTACGGATCTCAATATCCGCGACGGTGGAATCTGGACCTGAGACGGCGAGGGCTCTGGTAGTAAGGAGGTAGCCCAGCTTGTCATAGGTAATGACCATCTGGTCATTCCTTAGCCAAACTTTATAATTAGCCCCGTCAATATATTTTTATCTAGTAGTAACTTAAGCCCGGTCATTTTGGTCACTGCAATTAAGAGAGAGAGAAGAAACACTCAGCATGATACTTTTACAAATTTAGACTGGTTATTAGTTTATCTAAACAGGATGACTCCCACTTTTTCCTCAAATTCTCTTTCAAACCATAAAAGAAAAATTAGTCGGGATTAATCGCACCCTACAGTTCTTGCTTTAACCTTTCGGCCAGGTTAGTGTCGGTTCTTCGAGAAAGGTTTTACAACGTTCTCATGAAGTTCCTAAGTTAAAAAACCTCTTTTCCCTGGAGGCGTATCCCCGCTAACACTATTCTAGACACTTACTTGGTTTATAGCATTGATTTTAAAGAGAAAAACTCTTTCGAGGAGTAATAAAACTCACGGTGGGATCAGGATCCAACTATCATTGTGTGATAATATTGAAAGAATTCTACCAAAATCATCACACTTCAGATGGTATGCAAAACTAGCAAGTTTCTTTTTCCTTTGAAACCCCCGATGTGGATTTTTGCCCCAGGCGCTTATGATCTTGACGAAAGCCAAAATATCATAAGATGCAAGTCAAGTTTTATCCGTCATTGTCTAGGTTAATCTGAACCCATTCGTACAAACCCTTGACGAAGGCCAAAATAGTTGTACGCATGTCCCAGATTAACGCATCTTTCTATGCTACGGATGAATACCCAGCAGCTACCAATCACTGTGCCTTGGCCAACGTCAAAATATATAGCTTGAATACTACCGAATACATGTTTACCGCCGGAAACCGGGAAGACAAATGTCTTGCTTGAATTTGGAGGCAGATACTATTTGGATTTATCCGTCCACCACTCCGAAGATGCCAAGCTGATTTATGGCACCGTGTATCGGAGATTTGGACGGATGCGGCCGTTGTAGAAGACTTCGTTAGATTCCCCCTCGTTGTGAGTGGTTTTTGATTGTGGGGACGCTCTTCCCTGCAGGCGCAAACCCCTGCAGTTAATTACGTTACCTGTAGCGATAACCACTTTCTCCTGCTCCGGAAGGTCACTTCGTGTCGTGTGTGTTTATTTATTTTTGGTTGCCCGTGGATTGTATACGGAGACTAATTTATGTTGTCGCCCGTAGGGCGTGGATTAGTCCAAATCCGTATATTCTTAGATTTGGGTTTGGGTTGGTTTAAGGATCGTTAATCTTATTTGAGATTAAGATCAACTTAAATATTTGTTGATGATACATTAGTCTAATTTTAGGCTAAGATCTACTCAACAGGATTTAGGATCATTCAGATCCAATCAAAAGAGCATTTTGGCTCTATTGTTTTAGTTTAAGAACGTTTTCGGTCCATAGCTAGTTTAAGGATGTTGCGGTCCGTTGTTAGTTTAAGAACGTTTCGGTCCGTAGATCACCATTTTGGAGGTAAGAGTTTAGTTTAAGAACGTCTTGGTCCGTTGTTAGTTCAAGAACGTTTCGATCCATTGGGATGTGCCTGTCGATTTGGGAGTGCACCAAAGAGTTATTGGTTATCGGGACCCACCACCTCTCTGAAGACGCTGAAGAATTACGACATATATCAGAGGTGTGAGGAGATGTACCCTTGAACCAATATCCGTTGGGAGATCTGTAGTCGTGTTAGGGACTAAGACCAATTTGGAAAATGATGAGCACATGGGCTCAATTGATCTGAATTGGAGATTTGGTCAACTTGGACTCAACCCACTCAGTCTTTGAATAAAGTGTTAAACACTTGCTTGGGTTCAGTCCCTTTTCTGTGCAAATAATACTTTGCTTTACTTTCCCCTTTTTTGTTCTTTTACTTTTACGGAGTGTTAAACACTCTTTATGGCATCCACATTCGGAGCACGTGAGGCGCTGGGTGCCAACCACTGAGTGCTAGGCACTCTTTATTGAGCAGCGCCTACGTAAGGGACACGTGAGGCAGTTGGCGCTGAGCGCCAACCACTGAGTGCTAGGCACTCTTTATTGAGCAGCGCTCACATGAGAGACACGAGAGGCGCTTGGCGCTGAGCGCCAACCAGTGAGTGCTAAGCACACTTTATTGAGCAGCACCCACGTGATGGGCACGTGAGGCGCTTGGCGCTGAGCGCCAACCAGTGAGTGCTAAACACTCTTTATTAAACAGCGCCCACGTGATGAGCACGTGAGGCGCTTGGCGCTGGGTTTTTTCTTTGGGTGTTCTGTTATGAAGAGTTCAATTCTTTGTTCTTTTCTGGATCTTTGATCCCCAAGAACAAGTTCATCCCCATGAGAATTAAATTCTATTTGTGGGACACTTGTCTCATGGACCTCAGATCCAGAGAAAGAACTATGTTCTTTCAGAAGAGTTAAAATCTTAGATATGCAGATGAGATGCTCTGATCTCTATTTTTTTTATTTACCTCGAAGAAAGGTATTCTTCTTTCTTCCTTCCTAAAACTTTCTTCTTTCTTTTTCTCAAAGCTTATGGGGGGTTTCTCTCTGTAAGACTTGAAGTCTTGGGTCCTTTATATAGTGGAGGCAGATTTGTTGATTTAGTTAAAGAAATCTCTCATTGAGAGATCTTTAATTGATTTGGGGATTTTATCCACCGTCGGATCTTTGATCCAAGGACTTCTGTTTTACAGAAGATATTTTTATTGTTTTTAACAAGATTAAGGAAATATTTCCCCATACAGAGATTATTCTGTAGCTTGGTGATTTTTTAATCACCATTGGATTTTTAATCCAACGGTGTTCTGTTTTTTCAGAGAGTAATCTTTCTTGTTTAGAAAGATTTGAGGAATATTTCCTCAACAGAATTTAATTCTATACTCTGATGATTTATTATCTCTGTTGGATCTTTGATCCAACGGCTCTGTTTAACAGAGAGATTCGATTCCAGCACTGGTGTCCTCGTGCGAGGCATGTAAGGCGCTGCCTTAGAATTTTTAACTCTCGGCACTGGCACCCTCGTGCAAGACACATGAGGCGCTGCCTCAGAGTTTTTAACTCTTAGCACTGGCTTTCAAATTTTGAACAGAGCTTTGCTCTTTTATTGGGGAAACAAATGCCCCCCACCGTGTAAGTCCATGTCACGCACCCCACGAACTTGCGGGGAGGCGGAATATATGAAAAACGATTATCAAAGCTTCGTAATACGGACTTGAGCGCATGAATCGTATCTAAACCATTTCTAACTATATGCTAGAGGTTTAACTACTCAGATTTGAAGTTATACCTCGTGTTAAATGTCCTTCAGGTCTTCATCGCTGTCCTCCATTCCTCTTAGGCTCCTTGGAACATCGGCACCTCAACGGCCTCCTCGAGTCAAAGACGATCCACCCGAAAGCTCCTACGCCAAACTTAATCTCTAAATTGAGATAACTAGGTTGCTTAAAGTGCTAATCTAAACTACCTAGGGGATATAGAGTGAGGTTATGGATGTATTAGTCTAGCTAACCCTTAATCTCAACACATGAGAGTTTAGGGTTAGGGTTTGAAGAGAGAGTGAGCTTGAGGAGAGAGAAGGTGAAGATGAGAATGATAATGAGATAACGATCTATCATAATATATATGAAGCATTATTATTTATCTAAAAATAAAATAATAGATTTAACAACCATGCTTCATAAATACATATGAGTGACTCATCTCCATGAGTCATTAAGCATTTATGATGCATTAATGACATGGATGAATCACACAAATGAGTCACTAATCTCATTTAATGCAATGCCACCTTACCCCCCAAGTCACCACTCTTCTAGAAGCTTCCCGACAAATTACGAGAACGCCCCTCCAATCCGTGAAAACACGGAAAAACTTTAGACTGTATAAATCCAATAACCCGATACTAGAATCTGGCTTAAACCAAAGCCGGCTAGTAAAAACTGTCCGAAAAGTCGTACGTGCGTAAACACACGTACGCGTCCGAACCCTTGTCGTAAAACCATACGACCTCTATATTGTTTCGCCTGGAGCAGGGAAACTCTCTGTGTGGGACTCTAAACACTCGACACTACGCTGGCAGTGGGTTTAACCACAGACCGCAAGCGGTACTAGCTGTACGTAACGGTCCCCAGGTAGATGTCGATAAGAAGGACGATGAGGAAACCCATCCGAACTCTCACTGAGCCTGATGTGACAATCTCTGTACAGTCCGGTCTGTTCGTCTAAGACTATCGCATATCGAGCCTAGGGGGCGGCAAGCGTCAGTCCCCTAATAGCTGTATATAAGTCGTGTCGGAGCGAAGCCCATTACACCCTGAGAAGCTACTGGAATCTACCAGTATATCTCGCTTTCCCTGGCCAGAGACTTTGCGTAATGGCTCTCTGACACAGCGCGATATCATCTCCCAATACCGGGAGAGACAAATCATGTCTAACCACTACTGCCTCCAAGTGCTCGGGACTGCACCCAACTGCTACCTGTTTGCACGACTCCTTTGAGCCGTGGTAGGGTAGCAATCTAAGAACAGTGGGACACACTCGAGGCGAAGTAGCAGTGTCAAGTCTGCAGACTATGCTGTACTCATGTCACCTGGGAACTGTTAACTGACGATGGGTATAATACCAACCAACAGTTCCCCAACGAGTCCTGTCCAGTGTACCCGTAACCTAACGAGCACCTGTGTACTATCTCCAGTACGACGTACTGATGGCTATGGGACAGACCATCTCCCCAACTGGAATGAGAAGAGTACACACTAGTCTACTCTGGAGTATCGATGCCTTGTCTCGATAATCCAACGACTAGGGACCTGTATAGGATGTTGCTTATAGACTACCCAGCCCCCACTAGTGTGACTGCCATCACAACGCTGGTAATCAAGCAAAAAACCTATGGGCTCTATTAATATGTATAAGTGATACGTTACAAGAAACATATGCACATATTAAAGTAGACACAAACCAAGTAGCATACTACCATTTTTAGCAAGACTGTATATACAACTGTGAATATCCCAAGCTTCCATTAAGTAATATACAATCCAGTATGATACAATAATGGCCCCTAGGGCATATACACTAACACACCGTTGCGCTCACGTGGTTTACACGTGAGTGCAGCGGTGACAGCTTTTCCATCGTTGAATTTTCTTGAAAGTGGAATCGACTTCCTCTGCCTATAAGTAGGGCCTTTGGCCCTTGAGATGACTGTTGTTCATCTTCTCTTGTTTTTCTTTTTTCTGAGAATTTAATTCTCCTTTCAGAGCTTAGATCTCTGTCCAAAGAAATCCCTTCTAGAGTTAGAACTCTGCCCAAAAATTTAGTAAGGATCATAATCGAACCCCTTAACAAAGCTTTGCTCTTCTTATATCGTAGATCTTAAGATATATTTTAGGGTTTCTTAACCCATTAATCAGAGCTTTGCTCATTTTCTATGAAGAACTCTTAGAATTTGTTTTGCAGATCTTAAAGATTTTGGGGTTTTACTTTGTTAAAAAGCTTTGCTTTTGAGGGTTCTAGTAGATTATCCCATTGTTTTTTTACGGAGCATAGCCCTTAGAAATTTTTGGGGGAATTGTATTCCCCTCTTAATTAAAGTCAACAGTTGTGAAATTTGTTTGCAGAGCATAGCTCTCGAGGGTGTTTAACTCCTTAGCCTAATGAGATTTCTCATTAAATGAGAATCCTCTTAGGATTTCACTCTCAATGAGTGACTGCCCCATCAATGATGAGACGTCATCTTGATTTTGTTTTAGACTCTAAGAGTCTTGATATTTAATTGCTAATTTTTTTATTGAATTTTCTTTCCAGATACTATGGCTGTTTATTTATATGATCTTGACGAGATTATCTCCTATGAAGTCATTCGCGTCCAAGGCCGCTATCAAGACCAGGAGTTTATGGATGCCCAATGCGCTGAGGTGATGCGTCGCTTCGATGAATACAACGGTCGACTACTTCCCCGTCGTTTCGCTCTTTTGAAAATTATCGTGGGGGTGATTTGGGAAGCACTTCCTGAATTTAACAAGCTATGCCGCTTGAGACACTTGATGATACCGAAGATAAGGTGTACTCAGTATATCTAATGGGCCTGATCTCGAAGAGGCGGCGAGATGGTCTTGTCGATATTTTGCATCAGGTCTTCCAACAGACGACGACAATCTCCGCCTACTAGAGGACGGACGATATCAGCGGGAATCTCGATGCCTCCGTTTGTGAGAAAATGCATAAGAAAATGGTCAGAGAAGCCAGAAGCATTTTACTCGGACTTGCTTCTGAATTCTTATATCCATGCCCAGGATTCAGTGTCTTACCATTGTAACCATTTTGATGATATTTTTGTTTTGTTGTTATCACTGATGTATAAATTTTATCAAGTATGAATGGCAAAATTTCCCTTTCTTTTATACCACTGCTCATAAGTGCCTCATGTGAAGTAGTAGTTACCCATATATAGAATGTCGGGGCCCCTGTGTTATACGTGCGAGGCATGTGAGGCGATGCCTCAGAGTTTTTAACTCTCGGCGCTGGTGCCCTCGTGCAAGGCACGTGAGGCGTCGCCTCATTATTGAAAGGGTCTTTTCACCTTCTTTCACTATTTCCTATGGGTCAACTATCTTGTTCCCCATACCCCTTTTTTCCGGCCTTGGAAATAGTTCCACCATGCAAAAAAATTTCCGGGCGTAGATTTGAACATTTCTCTTTATAACCTGAGGCCATGTCTTCCTTCTTCTCTTCAAAGAAAAACCCATTTCTACTAACATAACTCAAACAAACCAAGATCTATAGCTTTTTATCGTCCTCACGCTTGTCGGCAACTGTCACGACCCAAATTTTGGACCGTGACCGGCACTTAACCACGTAACGTCTACAGGCGTAACGCGGCTAAGTAAGCCGAAACTCAGAAATCAAAACCATTAAAAGTAGTGAGTGTTAAAACATTTGATGAAAACATTTGTTAAAACATTTAGGAAACCTTGAGTAATTTAGTAAAAATCTTTAAGGTTTAAGTTGTTTTATTAAAAAATTTCGGCAGCATCTTCTTTGTAAAAACTAGCCCCGAGTCGGGTACGAGACAAGGAATAAGTGAAACTGACATATAATAAGAACAAAGCATCCCAAAACGGGCGCAATCACGCCCAACGGCGGAACAATCACCACAAATATAATATACGACGCCATAGCGAAGAAATGAGCAGTAAAAGTGAAAACAAATATCATGAAAGATAAAGTTGCATAAATAAAGTCGGCTCACAACGAGCTCGACACAAGAGTACAAAATAATATACATCGTTCTCACAACTGTTTCTAAGTCAATACATAAAGGTAGATGGAGAATACTAGATACAACAATATACAACTGAAAAGTAAACAGATATCGCACAAAACCCACCTAATCGCAAAATGGCTAGCACGCCAAAGCAGTGGTATCTGTGTCAAAAGATGTGGTAAACAGCCAACCGCGACTACTCCCAAGGGCAACCTGCAAGCACTGTGGCACAACAGGGGTGAGTTGCCAACTCGTGAATAGTAGATAACATATAAAGGTAATCGCGAGCATGCACGTACTGCGCTACTCTATCATATGCCAGCAGGTAAAATCTATATGCGACAAGCAGTAGGTGCAATAATCATGCAAGTGCTCTGTCAGGTAAAATAACTACAGGATGAGATACATGATAATCAATGCTGAGCATGGGGTAAACAACATCTACACGGAATATCAACGCGGAAAAATAATCGGTGCCCAAAACTGCACCCAAATCCCAAATAAACTCAGGCGCCGGCACTCTCCTCGGCCCTCAAATCCTGTAAATCGCTGAGAATCACGAGTGCCCAACATCGGCACTCAAAATATCATAAAATACTCGTGTCCAGCATCGACACGCAAATCCTCATATATCGGGCTCCGTAAGTCCGGATCAGCCCACGGGCTCCGTCTGCGGTATCGGCCCTCGGCCCCGGCAGTACGGATCATCCCGCATCCATCTCTCGACTCTGGTCAGTATCTTCCGGATAACCGCCAGGTCCAACCAATCACCGATAGGTACTCGTCCACCTCCAGGCTCAATCGGCAAGGTCCATCAATCATCTTGCCGAGGGGAACCATACCGGGTCCACCACGAACCCGTAAACGGATCATCCAACTCCTCGAATCGGGTTTCAAGGACACGTCTCAGCACCGAGAAAACGCGTGGTGGACGCACCAAAATATCATATCACGAGGAACCGGGTTTTCAAATAGTGCATCATTTTTAAAATAACCCCACAGTCCTCAAAACCAGAAATCACATGAAATCCAACATCAATGAGTAAATCAAATGCGGTGTGCTATGTACATCAAGCCATAATATAGGAAAAAGGGAGGAACCGCTTTTTAAAATAGTTTCAGTTTTTCAAAGACCTCATGCGGCTCCCAATGTCTATGAAAATCATATCGAATCATATGTGAAAGGAACTACAGTATAATGATCATGGCAATTGTACAGTGAGTGTGTCATGGCAATTACTAACGGTGTGTGTGTAACATGCAGATTAGTGCTCGTGCAACATGAACCGTTAGTAATAGTGCGGTGTTCTATCAATTCTAAGTTTACATACATATAGCAGGGGATGTAGTATGCAACAATAGTATCCATGAACAGTCAATGTAGGTAAATGCAATATGTAGCTATAAGGTCCTATCAGCCCTGACGCATAATGCCATGCGGGCGATATCCCCGTAGATGTTAAATCTACTCACCAAAGTCTCGCGCTAAATGTAGCCGACGACTTGCTTCCCCTTCTTCGCAGCGTCCGTCGCACTCGCCTGCGAACCTAGAATTTACACAATATATCACACATAAGCTCAAATCTATAAAAACGCGATATTAAGGTAAAACTAGAAACCCGCGTCGCAAACCAAGCGCGCGTGTACGCGATATGCTAAAACGTGTGATTACGCGCCCGAAGCCACCCCGACGCGTCGCGATACGCAGAAACCCAAAACCCACACACGTATCACGTGTGTCGCGAAGATTTAAAATACGAGAAACATGTATTTAGCTCCAGATTTTTATACAGCAAGAATTAAATAAATTTTGCATCAAACAGAAATCTGGTGGTATTTTGGTGAAATTGGGCTAAGCTAGGTTAACATGGCCTTAACAATACTTAAATAACTTAGTCTAACCAATATTAACCTCACATAACCAAAGTTCACACTACTCACCACATTTAGCACTAAAACACACAACTAATCACTAATCGAAGCTATAACACACCAACTAAGCAAATTAGGATGTAGGGTTAAGAAGTATACCCCACTCTCGACCCTAGGGAGCAGGAGGAAGGAGAAGGAGTAGAGGGAAGGAGCTGCTGTGCCGCGCTGCTGCTGATGCTGTGACGCGCTGCTGCTGCTGTGTCGCGCTGCTGTGCCGCACTGCTGCTGCTGTGCCGCGCTGCTGTGCCGCGCTGCTGCTGCTGTGCTGTGCTGCTGCTGTGCTGTATTGTGTTGTGCTGCTGCTGCTGCTGCTTGGAGCTGCTGCTGCTTGGAGCTGCTGCTGATGCTGGAGCTGCTGCTGCTTGTGCTGCTGCTGCTTGTTACTGCTGCTCCTTGGAGCTGCTGCTGCTTGTGCTGCTGCTGCTGCTACTGCTTCTTGTTGCTGCTGCTGCTTGGAGCTGCTGCTGATGCTGGAGCTGCTGCTGCTTGTGCTGCTGCTGCTTGGAGCTACTGCTGCTTGTTGCTGCTGCTTGGAGCTGTTGCTGATGCTGGAGCTGCTTGTTGCTGCTGCTGCTTGGAGCTGCTGCTTGTGCTGCTGCTGCTGCTGCTTTTGCTGCTGCTGCTGCTGCTTGGAGCTGCTGCTGCTACTGCTGCTTGTTGCTGCGGCTGCTTGGAGCTGCTGCTGATGCTGGAGCTGCTGCTGCTTGTGCTGCTGCTGCTGCTGCTTGTGTGTGTGAGGGAGTGTGAGAGTGAGAGAGAGAGAAGTGAGAAAGAGTTGGCACAACACAAGAAATGAGAGAACAAAGGTCAACACCCTCTCTCTCCCATTCAATGCAAGCATGGGCTCATGCCATGATGCCCATCATGCACTCTCTCTCTCACCAAGTCAAACCCAAAGCAATAATTCATTTTCCATTTAAAAAAAAATACCCTTAATTAAAATCTATTTAACTTAATAAGAAAGGGTTAGTCTACCATGCTTGCTAAACATGGTTTAACCCTAATTTAACCCTAGTTTACATGCACAAGTGTGTGCAAGTCTAGGAAAATTCTAAAAAAAATATTTATAATTCTTGACAAAATATTTGAAAACTAATTTGGTAAACTTTTTTTTATTAAAAAATTATTTATTAACATATAATTAGCCTCTAAACACATTCTAAAGTGTTACAGCAACCATGGGAGGTGCCCATCGAGGAAATGATTCCTTGCTTTGCTGCACGGCTAGTAGACCCTCTTTTTACTGATGCGCGGTGTGACGTGGTGATGTATGAGCTCATGACTCGTGGGGCTCTCATTTTCCTATGGGCTCCATTTGGCTCCGGATGATCTTTCTATTCGTGCTTGTCGACATCCCTCCTCATCCGGCAGAGATGACTCCGGCGATTCTCGATGTGGCGGAGGATAAGATCGAGTGCTTTCATGAGGCACGTCTGATTACCCAGTCTTTGAAGGACCGATCGGTTCAGCCGCTAAGCTAAGTACGGGCTCAATGGGCTATCATGTCTGCCTTCGTTGATGAGCACGGTGGCAATCGATGGGGAGAAACTTCTCGCAAAGACCGCCGCTTCAACATGGTAGAAAGGGCAGAGAGGGAATTGGAGAACTTTGTATTTTGTTTTGTCAACCCCTATATCTCTGATCCTATATTTGGTGATCTCTTCCCCGTAGAGTAGTATGTTTACATCAATGCATTTCTTTTGTTATCGAGTGTTGAATGTTTCCTGTTGAATGCTTCCTTTTCATTATATATTCATATATGTATCTCGCCTCTGTGCATGAGCTTTATACTTTACCTTTAAGAATTTTTGCTAAGTGCGAGTGCCATTGTAGTGTCGTACATAGATCAGCACATTTTGGACACCATTTCCATTTAAGCAGGCATGCAGTCGTGAATGAACACTTAGTGGAGCGTGAACCAAAGACTCTCCTTATTGCCTTGCATAGTACATGGTCGGTGCTCGTCGGTTGCGCTTTTCTGTCTTGACTGGACGTGAAATAGTTTATATGCTCATTTCGGAGTTTGTTTAGTTTACCTCCCTTGGGCTTGTAGGCAAACTTGTTCTAACGCCCCAGTTGACCCCTACTCTTTACGACAGAAGTCCGTTAGGGTGTGTGGTATTAAGCATAGTCACAAATTCGTCATTCGGGAATAATTCGGCGAGATCGAAAATTCGGATTCGGAGAATTATTCGGAAAAAATCGGCAGGTATTCGGGAAAGATTCGGTAAGTGTTCGGGAAATGTTCGGGAAGGATTTCGAGCAATAAATTAATATATGAGACGCTAGGTTTTGATTTTGTGAATTATTTGCGGTTTTTTGAATTATTCGGTGTTTTATCACATAATTCGGGAATAATTCGCGAATTATTCGCGAATAATTCGCGAATAATTCGGCCAGTTCGGCAATCACAAATAATTCGGAGATTAATTCGTTTGATCAAGAATTCGCGAATTATTCGCGAATTCGGCGAATAATTCGCGAATTATGTGACTATGGTATTAAGGCATTCCCGATACGCAGTCTTGCTGTCGTTTCTCTGCTCCCTTCTGGGCTGGACAAGGCGTCCTCAAATAATCTCCCAGGTCATATTACCGTCGAGAGAGCACATCCTCCCTGGAAATCGTGAGGATTTCCAAGCGTTCATCGCCTCCTTGAGTTGCCAGGATCTCGCTCAGTTTTTTTTTGAGGACTCATAAATAGCTTCTTTATTCTAGTAGCATGTGACTCTGGCGAATGTGGCCCGTAGATAGTCCATCTTGATCTCTTTATAGGGCAGCGATGGCTTAGGAAACAGGTTCAGATCTGCTCCTAAGACTTTTCAACTTTATGAGCCGTGAGGGTCTCATAAAGACTTTTCTCCCTACGAGTCGTGAGGATCCCGTAGGTGTATTTTCTCCTTAGGAGTCGTGAGGACTCCTATGTGCGTTTTCTCTTGAGAGTCGTAAGGATCTCATTAGAGAATTTTCCCCCTTACAAGTCGAGAGGACTCGTAAGTGGTTTTTTCCCTCCTTGTCGATATCCGACTTCGGAGAGTGTGGCCCATGGATAGTATACAATAGTCCATCTTGAACCTACATCCAGTGCCCCAGTGCTTAGGAAACAGGTTGATATCCCCGTTCCCTAAGTCTTTTTCCCTATGAGTCGAGACGATTCAGGAAGTTCTCGCAGGAACATTGTTTTCCCTACGAGTCGAGACGAATCGAGAAGTTCTTGCAAGGATGTCCTAATGTCACAGTTAACCTCTGCTGATAGAAGTCCGTTAGGGTATATGGCACTAAGGCTTTTATTCGTCGTACCATCGCGTTGGCCGATGTATTCCCCGATGCGCAATCTTGTTGTTCGAGTAGCCCCGCGACTGTCGTGCCTCTGATCTCTTCAGAGGTTAGACAAGACGTCTTCAAGTAATCTTCCAGGTGATATTACCGTCAGAAGAACAAGTGTTAGGGATATTCCATGCCGCTTTTAACTTGAGGTTAGGCTCAGTTTGGGAGTCCCGATGAGTCATGACCGCTCCGTGCTGGTATGGGATGATCTCCGATAATCTTTCAGGTCTCATTTGAGTTGCCGTCAAGACCCTGAACCTAGGGTCTTCCTTTGCTTCATTTGTTGACATTGTGTCTGTAATATTGCGACGAATGTTAGGGTTATCTTTAGGTTGTCTGTGAACCGTCGAGTCTTGGAACTAAGGATTTGCCATGGCTCCGCTGTTTTGACCCTGGGGTCAGTTGTTGATGTTGCATCTGCATCCTGCTGGTGTAAGAAGGAACGCCGTGGTGATCTCTAGGCTGTAGATGTTACCATCGAGACCCTGAAGCTTAGGATCTTCCTTTGCTTCGTTTGTTGACACTGTGTCTGCAATATTGCGACGAATATCGAGGTTGTCTCTAGGTTGTCTATGAACCGTCGAGTCTTAGAACTGGGAATTTTCCATGGCTCCATTTTGTTAACATCGCGTCTGCATCCTGTTGGAGTGAGAAGAAACGCCGTTGTTGATCTCTAGGCTATAGATGTTGCCGTCGAGACCTGGCTCTCCTTCGGATGGAGCCAGGAGGGAAAATGTGGTTCCCTTTTTCGTTTGCGCCCATGGATTGTATACAGGAATCGATGTGGACTCGCTGCAAGGCAGGAGTTTTCATTTTTTATTCTTTCTTTCCACGATGCTCTATCATTTCAGCTTTTTATATCGCGAAAGTCGCGATTGCCCAATCATTTCGGCTATTTTTTGCGGTGCCCAATCATTTTAGCTGTTTTTCTTTTTACCCGCTGCTTTTTATTGCGAGTTGCCCAAATATTTCGGCTATTTTATATGCATACATTTTGCTCGCCGATTCTTACTGCGAGTTGCCCCATCATTTCGGCTATATAATATGCATTTTTGCTCGCTGATTTTTATTGCGAGCACGGAACTCGGGGTCTGATACCAATCTTAGTATCAGCATCGCTGCGACTGGAATATTGTCAGGAGCGAATCATCATTTGACGTGATAGGACCTAGAATTTGATACCGATTTATGCATTAGCATCGCTACAATTGGGATATTTCCAGAAGCAAATCATCATTTGACTTTGTCGGTTTGAACAAAGGTGGCTTAGCAAACAGGGTTAGGATCCTGTTCACTATGGCTTTTCGACTTTGCGAGCCGTAAGGGTCTCATAAAGGTGTTTCTCCCTACGAGTCGTGAGGATCTCGTAGGTGTATTTTCTTCTTAGGAATCTTGAGGATTCCTAAGTGATATCTTCTCCGGTAGGTCTTAAGGATCTCACAGGAGTATTTTCTCCTTGCAAGTCGAGAGGACCTACAAGTGTTGTTCACCAAATGGGGTAATTTCGTGCTATTAGTGGAACTAGGTGAGGGAACGTTTATTTGTGCCCATGGATTGTATACAAGGATCAATATGAGACCACTTGTAGGGCAATTTGGGTAATATGATGGCTTAAGAACAGGTTCAGATCCCTGTAGCTTAAGGCTTTTGAATCCTATGAGCCGTGAGGGTCTCACAGGGGGAATTCTCCTTACGAGTCGTGAGGATCTCGTAAGTGTAATTTCTCCTTAGGAATCGTGGGGATCC
This sequence comes from Agapanthus africanus, assembly GCA_030015575.1. Lineage (NCBI taxonomy): Eukaryota > Viridiplantae > Streptophyta > Magnoliopsida > Asparagales > Amaryllidaceae > Agapanthus > Agapanthus africanus. The sequence goes on along the minus strand of CM057345.1, from coordinate 570,446,760 downwards.
CTAAGTGTGTTTTCCCCTTGTGAGTTGTAAGGATCTCACGCAGGCGTTTTCTCCTCGCAAGGTCGAGGGGACCTTGCAGGTGTTTTTATTTTAACGAGATTGCGCCCTTTCGGGTTTCCACAAACCCGCCGGCAGCCCTGTTGTTTTTAGTCACGCAGCCCTTTCGGGTTTTCATCCGTGCCCATTTCGCTTGTGGACATACCGTTTTTTTCTTTTTGGCAATGAAACTCTCGAAAATAGTTTCGCCGTAGGTGATCCATCTGTTTACCGTTTGGATTTAATTTGCAGTCCTCGCCGCTGGGGCCTGTGGACTTGAATTCCACTGTCATCATGTTTAAGGTGATGTACTTAGTTTAAGGACATCTCGGTCCATTGTTAGTTTAGGGACATCTTGGTCCATTGTTATAATAGGGACATCTCAGTCCATGGGGATTTTGAGGCGAAGTTTTGCCGGATACTATTTACAGCGTCTTGACTCAGGAAGATAGCGAGCGGACACGAGCATCGTCATCTATCATTAACCAGAGTCGTGACTTGTCAGGCATAGTATTTCTTAAGGAACCAGCCGTTTATTGGCCGGAAGGGTCTTTCGCCATGCATATCCCTGAGCAAGTAAACCCCACCTTGGTAGACCTTGTCTATGATGTACGGACCATCATAGTTCGGCTTGAATTTCTCCTATTTTGCACGGTTGGGGATCATAGGTCTTTTGACAACTAGCACGAGTTCGCCTTGGCGGAATGTTCTCGGCCCAGTTAGTCTTTCGTATGAGCGTGTCATCTTTACTTTGTATGCTTCCAGGTTTTGCTGTGCCATGAGACGAGTTTCATCAAGGGCATCGAGATCCTCAAGCCGAAGATGGGTATTTTCCTCATTTGTCAGCTCATAACGAACCGCCACTCGTAAAGAGGGTAGTTCTATCTCTATAGGAAGTACTGCTTCCGTGCCGAATACCAACGCGAATGGTGTTGTATTCGTGGCCGTTTTGAACGTGGTTTGATACGCCCAGAAAGCTTCATGCAGTCTCTCGTGCCAGTCCTTTTTGTTTCTGGACACCGTTTTCTTTATGATCTTCATCAAGGTCTTGTTGAAAGCCTCAGGTAGACCATTAGCTCGGGGATTATAGATTGAGGAGTATCTCCAATCTATATTATACTGCTGTGTGAAGCAGCTGATCTTATGGCTCCTATAGGCTGGCCCATTATCCGAGATGATTTGTCGCGGGGTTCCGAACTGGTAGATGACATGTGTCCTGAAGAAATGGAGGATGTTCTCCGTCTTTACTTCTCTTAGCGGTATTGCCTCTGCCTACTTAGAGAAGTAATTGGTTGTTGCCAATATGAACCGATGTCCTTTAGATGACGCTGGTTCGATGGGCCCGATTATATCGGTTCCCCACATTTCGAACGACCAGCTAGCCAATGTTGGGTGTAGCGGATTTGAATGCTGGTGGATGAAGTTCCCGTGAATTTGGCATGAGTGAAACTGCTTCGCATATTCGAGGCAGTCCTAAATCATTGTGGGCCAGTAGTAGCCCATTCTCTTGATCTTCAGCTTCATCTTTGGCTCAGCCTGATGAGAACCGCATAGTCAGTCATGAGTTTCTTGGACGACTCTCCTTGCTTCTTCCGGTCCCAAGCACCTTAGCCACAAACTGTCGAACGATCTCTTATATAGAGTATCATCGACGAAGGCGAAGGATAAAGCTCGTTTCATGAGCCGATGTCATGATGATGCATCTTCGGGCATTCGATGGGATTTGAAGTAGTCTATGAAGACTTCTCTCCAATCCCTAGCCTTTTCTTCGTCCTCTATTTGGAAGGCCGCTTGTTCGGTCGCTTCTTTTCTTTCAGACGACTGTGAAGATATTTCTGCTGGTGCGAGAATCCGATGGTTTTGCACAGTGATCCTTACGCATCCGCCTTACTATTTTCCGCGCACGGTATGCTTTCCAGAATGTAAGAAGGGATTTGCGCCAGCAGTTGTCGCACTCTTTCACCATACTTGATCAGTTCTGGCTTGCACGTCTGATAGTCGCCGTTTACTTGGCTAACGACCAGCTGGGAGTCTCCATATATTAGGAGGTTTTCGATTCTCATGTCAATAGCGATCTTAAGACCCACTATCAACGTATCATATTCTGCTTCGTTGTTTGTTCTTGGCTCCGTTAAGGAAAAAGGCAAAACGCATTATCCCTCTTTGTGGAGTCATGAAGATGAGGCCTACCCCAGCTTTGATTATGGAGGTGTCTTGATTTCACTTCTTCATGGAAGACGCTCCGTCGAAGTAGAGTTCCCAACGGGAATTATTTCATTCCTCCTCTCTGTCGATTGCTTCGAACGCGTGTTCATCTGGAAATTCGCAATTTAAGGGAGAGTCGGCTGGTATGGGATGCTCAGCAAGAAAATCGGTGATGGCCTGGCCTTTTACTACCTTGAGGGGTCGATATATTATCGAGAACTCCATCAAGAGGAGGGCCCATTTGGCAAGCTTTCCTGTTAGAATGGCTCTTGACATCAAATACTTGAGAGGATCTACCTTTGATATGAGATGGACCTCATGTGCCAGGGCATAATGTCGAAGCTTCGTTATCGAGAAGATCAGTGCCAGGCAATACTTTTCGATATGGGCGTAGTTTTTTTTCTGCCCCCGGAGAACTCGACTCAAATAGTAGAGAGCTCTCTCTTTTCCTTGATCGTTCTCCTGTGCCCATAGTGTGCCTAAAGAACCTTCAAGGGCTGTTGTGTACATGATGAGAGGCTTTCCCTTGACCGGAGCGGTCAGTACTGGCGGGCTCTGTAGGTATTGCTTGATTTCGTCCAGTGCACTTTGGCATTTATGATCCCAGATAAACGGGGTCCCCTTCTTCATTAGATTGCTATAGGGGCGGCATTTGCCGGAGAGGTTAGCTATGAGCCGTCGGATATACACGAGCTTTTCTTGGAGAGATCGCAGTTGCTTGAGAGTTCTTGGTGAGGGCATTTCCATAATCGCCTTGATCTTCGATGAGTTTATTTCGATGCCTCGGTGTCGTACGATGAATCCTAGGAATTTTCCTGAGGAAACTCCAAACGCGCATTTCAGGGCGTTCATCTTCAGGTTGTACTTCCGAAGGTGCTGGAACACTATTTTCAGATGTTCCCAGTGTTCCTCATACGATTTGCTTTTCACCACAAGGTCGTCGATATAGCATTCAAGGATCTCATGGATGATGTCATCGAAGATCTTCGTCATGGCCCTCTGGTAGGTAGCGTCAGCGTTCTTCAGACCGAAGGGCATCACTTTATAGCAAAATATGCCCAGCGGAGTCCGGAAGGCGGTATACTTTCGGTTTTCGGGATGCATCTTTATTTGATTACACCCTAAAGATCCATCCATGAAGGAGAAGACCTCGTGAGTGAACGTGTTATCGATCATCGGCTCGGTAACAGGTACTGGGAAGTCATCTTTCGGACAAGCTTTGTTGAGATCCCGAAAGTCTACGCAGATGCGTACTGTCCCATTTTTCTTCAGCACTGGGACAATGTTGGCGATCCAGTCAGGATATTGAACTTCTTGGATGAAGCCAGAGTCAATTATTTTCTTGACTTCGGCGTTGATACTCTTCTTAAGTTCGAGCTGTATTTTTCTTAGCGCCTGCTTGACTGGTTTAATATCTGGCGATATAGCCAGTTTATGCACAGCTATCTTCGGATCTAATCCCAGCATCTCGAAATAGTTTCATGTAAAGCAGTCTTTATACTGCATAAGCACGTCCTTTAGCGTGGCCACCTACTTTTTAGACAGTAGCTCACTGAAGAACGTTGGCCTCGGCTCATCTTCCGTCCACAATTTGATTTTTCTCAGGTTGTCCGCTTTGGTGTGTATCCCGTCTTCCAGCTCTTTTGTCGCCGGTGGAAATTCTGAGACCACCTCATCCTCATCTTCATTTGCGAAGCACTGGGAGAGGTCGTCCACATTCTCATGCTCGCCCTCCTTTGAGAATGTTATCATGTGGAAGGTACGAGCTCGTTTCCAAGCTCGATATTGATCTGGACTTACCTTCGCAATGTAGGTTGCTTTTGGCCCCATGTTTTCATGGTGGAGCTACCCTCCAATTGTCGGACATAGCAAATATGCCTTACTGATACTGGTCTTCGGCCCAGTCTTTGAAGGTGAAGCAGTCTTCAAGAGGATGTCCTATTGCTCGGTGGTAGGAGCAATAATCCGGGTGATGGACCTTGTTTACTTGTTCGGGGTGCCGGGACTCCGGGAGTGCCATCATTTGATGTTTCAAGACAAGGTCGAAGATTTTCCTTGTCTTGTCTCGAGGGAAAGAATATTCCCTACCCATCTTTTTCGTAAAAGACGGATTCCAGCTGACTTTTTCTCGATCGCGTGGCTTCTTGGATCCGCTTTGCTGTTTTTGAAAGTCATTCCCGTTCTTCACCTTGTTGTTGCTTCTACGTCGGTCTTTTTTCTTGCCACGAGAGCGCACAGCGGGATGAGGATGAAGGGCATCGTCATCCTCCGTAGCCTGCTGAAGGATACGTTGCGTCCTGGCTTTCTCGTAAATGGCCATTTCGTGGCTGTGGTCATCCTGAACCTTTTGACCCGCTTCCCATATTAGCTTGTTAAGTTGTTCTTCAAATATCGAGCTTGGCATTTTTACAGCGGAATCCCGCTTCGGCTCGATATCGGCGTTATTTGGAAAAGCACCCCCTTCTCCTCTGGAGTCGTTTATAACATGGCAGCCATGGAATCGCTTCCGTTTTTTGGACCGAACGTATCCAAGCACAGTCGTCTCCATCCTCCCGATGGGCATCTTTCGCTGAGTCCCGGGAACGTTCCAAATCTTGTTGTAGAACTGGGCTCGTTGAGCGGTTTGTTTGAAAGGTACGCCTTGGCATCTTAATAGACTTTTCAATCCTTCTGCGTAATATCTGGGCAGACGGATTGGTTGGAACCTATCAAGTGCAAAATCGGCACCATGCCAGACTTCTTTCTCCACTTTGTTCTCCGTGGATCGATAGAAGAGGATCGCCTTTTCACCTCTTCGTCTAGGAGGAACGTAGAAGATCTGCAGCTCTTGCACGCCGTATGTATCAAGTGCATCAAGGTCCCTATAATGCTGCTGCGGAACCATGGTAATTTGTAAACTCTGATTAGCTTCAGTGAAGGTTTGCATTGACGGACGGATGGAGAACACTGCATTGATCTCATCTTCAGAGTCGTGCTGAAGACTAAAATAGGAGTAGATGGTCCTGGCCTCTGCCTTGGGGTTGCCCCGAGAAGACTATCTCTTCATCCTCCTCGGTATCACTCCCAAAGATCGAGATGATGGCGACGGCTTTTTGTTTATTCTCCGGTTTACTATATCTTTCCGTGTCTTCGAAGTTTGGTAGGAAGTATTTAGCGTCTTCATACTTGCGGACTTCATTTATGGAGAATGGGTTTAACTCCCCTGTAACTGTATACTCGAGGCCGTCTTTGAATTATTTCATATACTGATGTTGTGTAGAAGTGATGATGTTGTATTCGTGTAACCAAGGCCGGCCGAGCAGAGTGTTATAGAAAGTCTTGGCATCAATGACATGAAATTTGATGTCAGTGACGAGCATCCCGAAGCGTAATGTCAGTATTACGGACCCAAGCGTCCGTGATGACTGCGAGTCGAACCCGGAGATAGTAATTTTGTTCCGAGCCAGGTGTTGAACGTTCATGCAAATCTCCTTCAACACTCTCACATTAAGAAGGTTAACGGAGGACCCTTTGTCAACCAAGATCTTCCCTATCTTGATGTCATGGCTGTACCCGGTGACATATAGAGGACGGTTGTGCTCGCACGTTCCGAGGAGGAGATCTTCATCGCTGAATGTGATATCCGCTGTATGAACCTCCGCCAGCTCGTCCTTCATCTTTTCTTCCGCAAGGAAAGTTTGGAACTGATCAGGCTCTTGCAGTGCCTTGATTAGAGAATCTCGTGCTTCTTTGGACGGGAGGAGAGTATCTAGTATGCTCAATTGTGAGGGTATCTTCCTTAGGTGTGCCAGGACATTGTAATCCACCTTGTTTTTCTTAGGCGGGTCCTTGGCTGCGAGCTCTTCTACGACTCTATCATCGAGGGCACTACTGAATGTTCTCTTTTTAATCCACCTTCCCCTTATCTCTTTTTCTTGAACCTTTGTTTGCAGTCCCGAGATTCTTTTCAGGAAACGTACGATTACACTGCTGAATGTTCTCGCAGCTCTTCACCTATTCTTCTTTTCCAGAGTTGGATTCCTTGAAGAGAGAGCTGAAAGTTATTTCTTCCTCAGAATTACTCCTGAATGTGAGAACTTGGGTTTTCCCTTTTGTCGAACTAGTATCAACCATATAACAGCTGTCAGTCGTTTTTCTGTGCTCATCTGTCATATTTTTTCGCTGTCGACAAGGTTCGCGCTTCATCCTCTTGAAATGTTGTCGATGGGCCACGTATCCCTGCCACCACTTCTTGAAGGCGCTGCACTCTTCGGTGGGGTGTGTGATCCTCCGATGGTATAAACAGTAGTTTGGGTGTACATCCGCTTCATCGAGGCACGTATTTCCGGGAGCATTTCTTTTGACAGGTGGCAGCTTCATCCCTATTGAAAGGGCTTTGGAGAACCGTTTCCCCATCTTAAACCTGCTTTTTTCTGCCACGGGTATGCTTCGATCTGGTAGGAGTACTTTGTGACTTTTCCGCGCCGTAGCTTCTTTGTCCTGACGCCGATGCTTGACCTTTTCGTATATGGCCGTTTCACGTTCTCGGTCAGCTTTTCTCTTTTGAAGGGCTTCGTTCAGCAGTTTATCGATCAGGTCGTCTGACGGTTCCAGGGATTTTGACGCCGGTCCTGCCCCCAGTTCCTCTGCGTTGGTTTTCGAGCTTCTTCATCTTTTAATGACAGGTTAGAGATCATGTAGCAACTTTCTATATAATCCTCGGGTTCTTCTAACGATCCGTCTCCCTCGTCATTGTCACCGTCTCCGTTCTCTAGAATGTGCTTGAGAAACTCTTCTAGTGTAATTGGGGTCCGCGTCTTTTGGTTGTATTCCTCCAGTGCGTCAATATATTTTTACAGATCCGTACGATTGTCGTCGAACTACACGGTCTTCTTGGGCTTTTTCTTTTTCTTCGAAGACTTTGAAGGCCTGACCTGGGTGTTTTGCCCATCGCTACCAACTTTCGGTGTTGGGCGTGGTTTCAGCATCCCGTCAATGATCTCGGGCTCCAGCAGGCTTTTCCACATGATTGCCGGGCATGCTTGAAGATCCTTTAGCATTCTTTTAATTTTAGCCGAAAGGACAATTTCCCACGGAGCTTCTTCAATAAATGAGCATGATGCCCCGGCGTGTCCACCTTTTTAGGAGCGTGCTGCAATGGCGGGTTTACCTTCCAGTTTCCGGACAGCGCAAACTTTCCTAATTGGTACTGGTCCTCAACCCAGTTTTTAAAGACGTAGCAATGTTCGATTGGGTGGCCCATTACTTTGTGGTAGGGGCAGTAGTTGGGATTGTTGACATCACCAGGCTGTAGCGGGCGTCTTAGATCAGGCAGAGTGATGAGCCTGTTGCGCACCGCTAGTTCGAACAGTCTCCTCATTTTATCCCGGGGAAATGAGTAAGGACGTCTCAACTTCTCTTCGAGGGATCGTGGTTTGCTGCTTTGGCGAGCAACCGGTTTCGGGTCACTCGGCTGTTATTGAGCGTTGGCAACGAAAGTCGCTTTCCCTTTCCCCTTTTCATTCCAGAGATCCAGTTTTAAGAGGACGGCCTATGGCCCATCTGGTCCATTTGAGCCAGCTTGTCAATCAAGGCCTGGAAGGTGGTCGGCTTGAAGAATATCATAAATTAGGATATAGTCGCTTGAGGATCAAGGGTCCCCACGAACATACCCACGGCAGGAGCTTCTTCTATGCGTTTTTCGCATTTTGACCATAGGTTCCTCCATCGAATTGTGTATTGAACGCAGGTTTCTCCCAGCTTCACCTTGGCATTGATTAATACCGTAATCTGGGTGCGTTCGCTTGCACTTGCGAAACGCTGCGTGAACAGTAGTTCCATTTCTATAAATATTTTGATGGAGTCATTCGGAAGCTCCGAGTACCATTCAAATGCTTTCTCCGCCAAACTACCAACGAATTGGCGAAGCAGCAGTTTGTCATCGCCTCCAGTATTGCCTCATAGAGCTCTGAACTGAGCGACGTGCTGATGGGGATTGCCTATCCCCTTATACACGTGGAATTTAGGGATCGTATATCCTGGCGGGTACTTGATTTGATCGTACCAGTCCGGATAAGGTCGTCCAGTTCTGACGACTTGGCCAGCCGCTTCGCTTACTTGATGAGCTCGTAGTTGTTGAGCTATGTAGTCGTTAAGGGCAGACTTGAAAATTGTCTCTTCTTGGGCTGCTGAGACGGCCGGAGGAGGGTTTGACGTCTCCCTTCTGTCGTCTTCAATGATTATTAGTGGACCTTCGGCTGGAGGGTCTGGCTGGATCATCATCCCAGCCATGTCTTGGAACATGAGCGCCATCTGCTTTATATTAGCAGCTTGTTCCGCGGCCTCTTTATCCTTTCTTTCTAGCACCCTCCGCAGGAATTCGGTGTCGGTCTCCTGATCTTAGCACTGTTCAGATGATACTTCCGGGCTTTCTTTTTGCCCAGTGAGTGCTGACATCCTCATTAGCATTTTTTGGAGCTTTTGCTGCTGTTCTTGAGCTTATGTCACAGACCGTGTGAGTGGTCGATAACCAGTGGAAGTACGGCTTTCCTATTTCCCAGAAGCCATGTACACCGTGTGTACTACCATGCCCCCAGACTTGGGGCGTTTGGGTCCACTGCCTTTGAAATTTACCGCGGGCATGGGGATCTTCTTCGGCCTTCTCCTTTTGTGTGAGGTCGAAATTGAGGGGGCCATTGCAGCAGGCACCCATGCAGACGATACCTTCCATGGTATGATGGCGGGGTGGTCCTCCTCCTGCCGAGCCTTTTTTTTCTCTAGTCGGCGAGAGTGGTTCTTGTCAATTACAGAGTCTTAGACTTTCCGCCAGAACCTGTGGATTTTGGTGGACAGCCGCTGAGGGGGCTGCTCCGACTTCACCTGTGTTATGTTTTCAGTAGGCGGAGGAGACTTCTTTAGTACAACGGTTAGAGAGTTCTTGCGCACCCTCCTGAGTAGCTCGAAACTGTTCCCAGTTGGAACAGCAATGTCAATTTTCACCATTGGAGCTGGTGGGGTAAGTCCAGAGGGGGAACTGCCCCCAGCTTTCCTTACTTTGCGCCAGTGACAACGTAGGGCAAGTCGTGCAGACGGGATCACCTCTGTCGTGGGAGCGGCTTCGTCATGCCCCCCGCTCTGGTGAAGGGCTACTGCTGGTGCCAGCTTGTTGAAGACTGACGTCTGTTGAGAGGGGGTAATCAATCTTGCGAAGGCCGACTTTTTGATAGGGGAAGCAGTCTTGGTGACTTCTCCGGAAGCAGGAGTTGGAACGGCCAGTCTTGTGAAGACCGATCCTTTAGTAGGAGAAGCCCCTTCGACGACTTCATCTGCCGGAACTGGAATGGCTATCCGCTTCGGGATAACTCCTTCAGCTATTCCAATCCTCTTTGCAGGCCCGCTGGAGATTTGGCTCAGTCTTTTAAAAATTGAGGTAGTAGACTTGAACGACCCGTTGAGAGGGCCCGCGGTGGTTGCAAGCCGATCGAAGACCGACTTCTTCGAAGCTTCCTATGATAGCATCGGGACGCTGAAGCTTGATGGCGGGATCATGGTCCCAAAGAACAGTCCAGTGGTGGCCTGACTCACCTGATCCACTAGCATTGCAAAGATGAAGGCCGCTTGGGGCCCGCAAGTCACTCTTCCAGTCGGGACGGAGCGAGAGTTGCTGTTGCAGTTAGTGCAGCTGGAGGCCATCGATGTTATCTCCTTTTCTGCATGGAGCAAGACACCAAATCTTAGTACCTCGAATCCAAGGGCAACCATATTAAACCGCGATTCGTTCGCGAACACGATACACGAAGTGTGGAGTGGAAAGAGGAAGAGGTACCACCGGGCGTGCCGGAATCTATTTACCGCTGGAAACCGGGAAAACAAACGTCTTGCCTGAATTTGGGGGCAGATGCTATTTGGATTTATCCGTCCAACTCTCCGAAGTTGCTAAGCTAATTTATGGCAGCGTGTATCGGAGGTTTGGACGGATGCGGCCGTTATAGCAGACTTCGTCAGATTCCCCTTCGTTGTGAGGGTTTTTTATTTTTGGGACGCTCTTCCCTGCAGGCATAAGTCCTTGCAGTTAATTACGTTATCATGTAGCGATAAACCACTTTCTCTTGCTCTGGAAGGTCACTTCGTGCCGTGTGTGTTTATTTTATTTTTGGTTGCCCGTGGATTGTATACGGAGGCTAATTTATGTTGTTGCCCGTAGGGCGTGGATTAGTCCAAATCCGTATATTCTTAGATTTGGGTTTGGCTTGGTTTAAGGATCGTTAATCTTGTTTGAGATTAAGATCAACTTAAATGTTTGTTGAGAATACATTAGTCTAATTTTAGGCTAAGATCTACTCAACAGGATTTAGGATCATTCAGATCCAATCAAAAGAGCATTTGGGCTCTATTGTTTTAATTTAAAGATGTTTTCGGTCCATAGCTAGTTTAAGGACGTTGCGGTCCGTTTTTAGTTTAAGGACGTTTCGGTCCGTAGATCACCATTTTGGAGGCGAAGGTTTAGTTTAAGGACGCCTCGGTCCGTTGTTAGTTTAAGGATGTTTCGGTCCATTAGGATATGCCTGTCGATTTGGGAGTGCACCAAAAAGTTATTGGTTATCGGGACCCACCGCCTCTCTGAAGATGCTGAAGAATTACAACAACATGTATCAGATGTGTGAGAAGATGTACCTGTAGGGTGTTTATTGTCACCTCATTGAGATGGGAATACGCGCGCGCTTGTCAGGTGCAGTACAGATTCCCCCTGTTTAGGGTAGGCTGGGGTTTATTGATTGTGGGGATCCGAATCTCCGGCAGCCGCGGACTAAGCTGTCGTTAATTACCCCTCGCCTTTGAAGCGAGGGAACCTTCGATTGACGGGTCAAACTGGACATGCGAACTCAATGCGATGCGTTGGTGTGTGTGTATTTTTTTGTTTTGTTCCATTTGTTAAAGAAACTATATATATATATATAACAAAAATAAATAAGTAAATAAATATTTAGAGAAACATTTTTTTTAATTTTAATTTACTATTATTTTAATTTTAAAATATTATTTATAATTTTTATTTATTTATTTAAATAAAAAAAGGATTAAATAAAGAAAAGAAAGAAGAAAAGAAAGAAAAAAAGAATTTAAGAAAAAGGGGTAGAACCTGGGCTCCCATTTAATGGGAGCCTTCCCTCACATGCTAGTATGTGAGGGGGGGCCATCACATGCTTAGCATGTGATCCCTCACATGTTGGGGGCCATCACATACTTAGCATGTGATCCCTCACATGTTGCTAGCATATGGGAGGGGCATCACATGCTAGCATGTGACCCCTCATATGCTAGCATGTGAGAGGGGACAAAAGGGCTCCCATTAAATGGGAACCCTCCCTCTCACGTGCTAGCATGTGATGGGGGCAAAAGGGGTTTTTTATTTTAACATGGTGCTGAACTCCAAAAGAAATATTTTTATGGAGTTAAACTCCAAAAGGATTTTAAATATAGAGTTCAACTCCAAAAAGATTTTAAATGGAGTTTTAACTCCAAAAAGATTTTTATTGTGGAGTTAAACTTCAAAAAGAGTTTTAAATGGAGTTCAACTCCAAAAAAGGTTTTTATTATGGAGTTAAACTCCAAAAGAATTTAAATGGAGTTGAACTCCAAAAGAATTTTTATTGTGGAGTTGAACTCCGAAATTTTGTTATATGGAGTTAAACTCCTAAAAAGATTTAATGTGGAGTTAAACTCCAAAAAAAAAGATTTTTACTGTGTAGTTAAACTTCCAAAAGAATTTCTGTAGTGGAGTTAAACTCCAAAATAATTTTATTTGTGGAGTTAAACTTCAAAAGATTTTCCTCTTTCTCTTTTGATAAGAAACCCAAAATGAGTTCTCTTGAAACTCCAAGATCTAGATCTTGGATGATCAAAAAAGAGACTATTTTTCTTCTCTTGATGGAGTCTTTGGATGTTGGTTTATGGTAAAACTTTGTTTAGTTTAAAAAAAAATGAGAGCTAACCTCTTGATTTATTTGGAAAATGAAAAGGAAGAGGAAAAACTTGAAAAAAAGAGAGTGGAGGTACAAACCCTAGTTTTTTGAGGGAATGAAAAGTGTATACTTTATTCATCATCATGTTGCCTTATATAGGCTTATATATTTACATATAGCCCTTTGGGTTTTACACAATGGCATTTTGCCCATCCTATGGCTCCTGTGCCAATTCTTTTTGCACATAAGCCATGGGATTTACAAAAATTTGGCTTTATGCTCATTCATGCATAAAAAATTACATTAAAATTATTTATTATATGATTTTTATGTTGGCATGGGCCCGCTTGATCTGGGCTTGGGCCCACCTGGTTTCGGGTTGACCTTGACTTTGACTTGGTCAACCGGGGTGCAAATTTTGACCCCAACAAAGTGCCCCCTATCAATGAATGCACACCACGCATATGAGTTGTATGTATAAAATTGATGGATCTTGAACTTGGACTTCTAGGTGGAACATCATTCCAGGGGCAGAGTATCATCCCGGGAGCATAATTCCGGGGATCAGAGCATAATTCCGAGGGTTGGAGTATAATTCCGGGATCGGAGTATCATTCCGAAGAGCGGAGCATGATTCCAAAGGGTCGGAGCATAATTCCGACGAGCAGCAGACATTCTGACCGGAGCATAATTTTGATGCAGAGGTTGATTCTCAGGAGAAGCATAATTTTAGGGATCGGAGCATAATTCCGAGGATTGGAGCATCATTCCGAAGAGCGGAGCATGATTCCAGGGATCGGAGCATAATTCCGATGAGCAGAGTATGATTCCAAAGGGTCAGAGCATAATTCTGACGAGCAGCAAACATTCTGACCGGGGCATAATTTCGATGCAGTGGTTGATTCGTAGGAGAAGCATAATTTCGGGGATCGGAGCATAATTCCGAGGATGGGAGCATCATTCCGAAGAGCGGAGCATGATTCCAGGGATCGGAGTATAATTTCGATGAGCGGCAGAAATTCTGACCGAACTATAATTTCGATGTAGAGGTTGATTCCCAGGAGAAGCATTATTTCGAGGATCGGAGCATAATTCCGAGGATCGGAGCATCATTCCGAAGAGTGGAGCATGATTCCAGGGATCGGAGGATAATTCCGATGAGTGGAGCATGATTCCAATGGGTCGGAGTATAATTCCGATGAGCAGTAGACATTCTGACCGAAACATAATTTCGATGCAGAGGTTGATTCCCAGGAGAAGCAGAATTCCGACAGGGAAGGCAGATACACCGAGGCGAAGTATGATTTCGACATGGGGTACACTCTGAGACGAAGCATGATTCCGGAGCAGAGCTTGTTGGCTGACTTGATTCCGAGACGAAGTATAATTCCGACAGGGAAGGCAGATACGCCGAGGCGAAGCATGATTTCGACACGGGGTACACTCTGAGACGAAGCATGATTCCGGCACAGAGCTTGTTGGTCGGCTTGATTCCGTGACGGAGCTTAATTCCGGCGAGGAGGTCGCTGGTTGATTCTGAGCCGAAGCATAATTCTAACAGGGAAGGTGGATACTCCCAGGCAAAGCATGATTTTGACACGGGGTACACTCTGAGACGAAGTATGATTCCGACGCAGAGATTGTTGATTTGATTTGATTTGGGTTGACATCAGCATTGCTACACTGGAATATGGTACCAGAAGCGAACCATCATTTTCTATAAGGGGATTTGGGGATTTGGTTTTGGTTTGGCATCTGCATTGCTATACTGGAATAATGCCAAGAGCAACGCATCATTTGCCCCGGGAGAATTTGGGAATTGGTCTTTCGGATCGGCATCAGCACCGCTACACTGGAATATGGTACCAGGAGCGAATCATCATTTGCCTTTCCCTGTTAGGAAGCGATGGCTTAGGAGATAGGTTTAGATCCCTATCACCTAAGGCTTTTCAATTTTGTGGGCCGTAAAGGTCCCATAAAAGCATTTTCTCCCTACGAGTCGTAAGGATATGGTAAGTGTGTTTTCTCCTTAGGAGTCGTGAGGACCCCAAGTGTGTTGCTCCTTTGTGAGTTGTAAAGATCTCATGCGGGAATTTTCTCCTCACAAAGTCGAGAGGACTTTGCGAATGCATTTCATCTCTTTTTCACGAGTTTGCGCATTTTCGGGTTTTCACAAACTCGCCGGCAGTCCTGATGTTTTTACTCATGGAGCCCTTTCGGGTTTTCATCCGTACCCGTTTTGCTTGTGGACATACCCTTTTTTCATCGCTGGTGGGACTTTGAATGTGGTCTCGCCGGTAGGACTTGGGAGAGATTGGGATCGTTTTACGCCCATGGATTGTATACGTTTTTGCAGGATGTATAATTCAGACCGTAGGGCCGGAAAAATTTCGGGACTTTGTTGGGGACTGCATCGCTGCACTGGAATATGGTACCAGGAGCGACTCATCATTCGCCGTTGGGGTATGGAATTTGGAATTTGGTTGGCGTCTGCATCGCTGCACTGGAATATGGTACCAGGAGCGACTCATCATTCGCCACTTAGGGTATGGGGTTTGGAATTTGGTTGGCGTCTGCATCGTTGCACTGGAATATGGTACCAGGAGCGACTCATCATTCGCCATTTAGGATTTGAGTTTGGAATTTGGTTGGCGTCTACATCGCTGCACTAGAATATGGTACCAGGAGCGACTCATCATTCGCCATTGGGATTTGGAATTTGGTTGGCGTCTGCATCGTTGCACTGGAATATGGTACCAGGAGCGACTCATCATTCGCCATTTGGGATTTGAGTTTGGAATTTGGTTGGCGTCTGCATCGCTGCACTGGAATATGGTACCAGGAGCGACTCATCATTCGCCTTTGGGATTTGAGTTTGGAAGTTGGTTGGCGTCTCCATCGCTGCACTGGAATATGGTACCAGGAGTGACTCATCATCCGCCATTTGGGATTTGAGTTTGGAATTTGGTTGGCGCATTCGCCGTTGGATTTTTTTTTACCGTGATTGCTTTATCATTTCAGCTCTTCTTATCACGAAGGTCGCGATTGCCCTATCATTTCGGCTATTTATTCGCGGTTGCCCCATCATTTCGGCTTTATTTTTACTCGCTGATTTTTATTGCGAGTTGCCCCATCATTTCGGCTTTTTTTTATTTACACATTTTTACATCCCCAGTTTAATGATTTAGAGGCCGACTGTTTCCAGTTTAATGACGTGGTGGTCGACCGTTCCCAGTTTAACGACGTGGTGGTCAGTTGACAGGGAGCTTAGAGAAGATACCCAATTGAGCAGTTGTCAGGGGCACCGCTGGAGCTTGCCCGAGATACCTTATTATTTGATCGGTGTTGATGGCCTTACCTCCAGCTGGGGCCAAGGAAAGTCTTTCAAATATCGACCCGTGTTCGAAGATTGCAGTCGAAAGTCGTTAACCCCTGCACAAAGAAGTATGATTTCAGTACAGGCAATCGATATGTATATTGATTGAGTTCACATGAATGTTTAACCCGAAATATGGGAGGAGAGATTGGTCCCACCGGGCATGCCAGAATCTGTAGGGTGTTATTCGTCACCCCATTGAGATGGAAATATACGCGCGCTTGTCAGACGCAGTACAGATTCCCCCTTCCTAGGGTAGGCTGGGGTTTATTGATTGTGAGGATCCGAATCTCCGGCAACCGCGGACTAAGCTGCCGTTAATTACCCCTCACCTTTGAAGCGAGAGAACCTCCAATTAACGGGTCAAACTGGACATGCGAACTCAATGCGATACGTTGGTGTTTGTGTATTTTTTTTGTTTTCTTCCATTTGTTAAAGAATATATATATATATATAAACAAAAATAAATAAGTAAATAAATATTTAGAGAAACGTTTTTTAAAAATTTTAATTTACTATTTTTTTATTTTAAAATATTATTTATAATTTATTTAATATTTATTTATTTTATTTTATTTTTTTTGAAAATAAAAAGGGGTTAAATAAAGAAAAGAAGGAAGAAAGAAGAAAAGAAAGAAGAAAAAAAGAATTTTAAAAAGGGGGGAGAACCTGGGCTCCCATTTAATGGGAGCCTCCCCTCACATACTAGGGTAACATGCTAGCATGTGATCTCTCACATGCTAGCATGTGAGGGAGACCATCACATGCTTAGCATGTGACCTTTCACATGCTAGGGGGCCATCACATGCTTTCACATGCTTAGCATGTGACCCCTCACATGCTA
This sequence comes from Agapanthus africanus, assembly GCA_030015575.1. Classification (NCBI taxonomy): domain Eukaryota; kingdom Viridiplantae; phylum Streptophyta; class Magnoliopsida; order Asparagales; family Amaryllidaceae; genus Agapanthus; species Agapanthus africanus. The sequence continues at coordinate 570,430,358 of CM057345.1, read as the reverse complement.
GCATGTGAGCGGGGCCATCACTTGCTTAGCATGTCCCTCACATGCTAGCATGTGAGAGGGGCCAAAAAGGCTCCCATTAAATGGGAACCCTCCCCCTCACGTGTTAGCATGTGATGGAGGCAAAAAGGAGATTTTTTTTTTTTAACATGGAGCTGAACTCTAAAAGAAATTTTTTTATGGAGTTAAACTCCAAAAGAATTTTAAATATGGAGTTCAACTCCGAAAAGATTTTAAATGGAGTTTTAACTCCAAAAAGATTTTTATTGTGGAGTTGAACTCCAAAAAGAGTTTTAAATGGAGTTCAACTCCAAAAAAGGTTTTTATTGTGGAGTTAAACTCCAAAAGAATTTAAATGGAGTTGAACCCCGAAAGAATTTTTATTGTGGAGTTGAACTCCGAAATTATTATAAATGTGGAGTTAAATTCCGAAAGAATTTTATATGGAGTTAAACTCCTAAAAAGTTTTAATGTGGAGTTAAACTCTAAAAAAAAAGATTTTTATTGTAGAGTTAAACCCCAAAAGAATTTCTGTAGTGGAGTTAAAGTCCAAGATAATTTTATTTATGGAGTTAAACTCCAAAAGATTTTCCCCTTTCTCTTTTGAAAAGAAACCCAAAATGGGTTCTCTTGAAACTCCAAGATCTAGATCTTAGATGATAAAAAGAGAGAAACTTTTTCTTCTTTTGATGGAGTCTTGGGAGGTGGGTTTATGGTAAAACTTTGTTTAGTTTTTAAAAAAAAAAGAGCTATGCTCTTGATTTATTTGGAAAATGAAAAGGAAGAGAAAGTAATTGAAAAAGAGAGAGTGGATGCACAAACCCTAGTTTTTTGAGAGAATGAAAAGTGTATATTTTATTCATTATCATGTTGCCTTATATAGGCTTATATATTACATATAGCCCCTTGGGTTTTACAAAATGGCATTTTGCCCATCTCATGGCTCATGTGCCATTTGTTTTTGCACATAAGCCATGGGCTTTACAAAAATTTGGCTTTATGCCCATTCATGCATAAAAAATTACATTAAAATTGTAACAACTTCAATTTTAGTGTACAGAAATTTGTTTAAAAATTAATGTATACTTGGGGTATTTACATTTTCTGTGAGTACCATAAATATTTGTTTTGCTAATTAATTACAAGAAGGAGCTTGTAGCTCATTGGTAATACCTTGCACTGCTGAACCAAGCCACCAGAGTTCAAATCCTATAGCCCACATTATTTTTAATATTGTTTTATTTTGAATTTTTAGAATATCAAGGGTTTACACGTGCATAACTCACAAAAACTCCACTACACATGAAAACCTAACAGTACCAAAGGCTACATGAACCGACAAGGGACCCTACGACCACCCAACTCAGCCGGGATCGGCCGAATCGACCGGTGACTCGGTCGACCCGGGCCGCCGCCGCCGGCCGGACTCGGCCGGACCGCCGAGTCCCCAACATGAAAAGTTGGCTTTTCACATTCGCTGCACATCTGTATACTTTATTTCTTCAGACCAGTAACAGAGATACTTTAAAACACCAATTACTCCATTTTATTACATTTTAATATATTTTATCATATTTTTTTTCATTTCAACCTTTCACCTACCCTAACCCTGGCCTTACCCTGTAAATAAAACCCCTACACACACACTCCTCACTCCAAAATTCTGAACAAAACTCTCAAGAAAATTCCTAGAAACTTAGTGTACTTTTGGAGTAGCGAAGGGCAAAAGGTTCGGCAATTTTCCGACGACAACCCTAGGAGTTCCCGGCGATGAAACGACGCACCGGCGCCTCTTCCCGTCTCCTCTTCCTCATCCCTAACTTCTAAGCCCGTAAGTCCCCCTCCCTCTTTTCTATTTTTTTCTAAAAATACGAAATTCCAAAACCCGACGGAATCGGAGTTAATCCGATTTCCGATTCGGTTCTTTCTAAAAATCCAACATTTTTTTAAATACAATCACACAAAACCCTTACATGTTGACTATTAATCATTAATAAACATGTTGAATAAGTTTCATGACAATATAATTCATTTTGTAACTTTTATCGTACTTTTTCACTAAAATACCCTGTAGTTTCATTTCGACATTAAACCATCACAATCTTGCTAAACCTTTAAGTAGATCATGGGGTAATGACCTACCTCCTCACAACACTCATATGCAATATAGCATAATACTTTTCTGGAATATAGAATACGGGAAAACGAAACCTTTCAAATAAATACCATTTACTAATAAAACCGTTTTCTAAAGAGATTAAGTATTTTACAAATCTTTGTAAAGTGCCGCTACAACCTACTTTGGGGAACCTGACTGGGATAGTGCGGATTATCACACATCCCTGGGCTTAATAGTGCGAGATGCAGACCTCCGCAAGGAGCATACGGTCTCGAGAGATTTAAAATACGAAAATCTTAAGAAAATGAGATTTCTAGAAATATAATATATAGTAAAATTATTTTTATATAAATATATATATATGTATCATAAAAATATCTATTTTGTGATAATATAAAGATTCCAATTTTCTTTAAATATTCCAAAAATCACTTTACATTAAAATACCATGAAATCCATACAAGTTCAATATTACAATTAAATACCCTATATTATGAAATTAGGTTATTCTCACAAGAAATGTCACAAATATAAAATCTACATTTATTACAACTCTAAAGACGATAATTAAATACTTGGGGTATATTTTGAAAATTATGCAAAAGTATTTTTACATAAAATCCTCTCAAGTTTTATAAATTACCCTAAAGAGCCTAGTAAATATAGGTTTAAGCGGGACCAATCTCTTGAGCCTCAGGGAGCCAGAGAAGTGGGTGCTTGTCTATTTAAGATAGCCAACTTAACAACGGTGTTATCAACATGGTAATCGTCATTGAAAAAGACACAAATCCTGCGACCCATGTGCAGCAGTTACCGATAACATCAAAACAATCAGGACTTCAATTTTTTTCTGATTGTCTGACTCAGACTGAGTCTCATTAATAATCTGACTTGAATATGAAATCTGATTTGAATATGATTCAAGTATAATCTACAATTTACAATTCAACATGAATCCATGAATCCGTATATTCAATATATTCAATCTGTATTGACTGAACCGAACCATGGATATGCTACTATTTACATGATTCTTCAGTTACATCCATTTACTGATATCATGGTTTCGGCAAGTCACCCATCTATACAATTCAAATTACAAGACAATACAATACAAGCAATACAACAAAATATCGCGGGGTTTAAGGGGTAGATTGGTACGGAAGGTGTTAGAAGTGGCACGAGACTGCAAGATTAAGACACCTAACCTATATTCAGTTGTTGTTATACCGTGGCATAACGGTTCCTTGTACTTTCCGTTTGCCCTAGTCTTTAGCATATAGAGACTCCTCTCGTATACATTGGTATCCTTCTGTACCAAGCTACAAACAACAACGTTAACACAAAATACTCATATAATACAATTTTAAAAACTACCTTATCTTTCTGTCTATTCTATTTCCCCCTTATCCTTGGGACTTACCGAGCGATTTGTTCGCTGACGCCATTCTCTTTCTTTTTCTTTGAATGTTATCAAGTGATTCGGATCTTCTAGAGATCGAGCCTACTAGCGAGGACTTGGACCAGCTTACATACGATCCAGAGCTCTAGCTACATTGTACACTTTTATTTCAGTACTTTTCCTTTTCTATTAAGCCACTGTTTAGGCATTGCTTCTTTTAGATGTATTTACTTTTCCATGCATTATACAAAAACAATGTGAATAAATAAAGTTGTCGTTTTATTATATCTTGTCTCTTGTTCATTTATATTTATATTTCTTAGATACGCTTAGTGTATTTACTTCAGAGTAAATACGTAGCGGTCTCGTCGCGTCCTCTGCCCGTACACTGGGAAAGCGTGACAAAAATTATTTATTACATGATTTTTATGTTGGCATGGTTAGGCTGGCCGCGGGCTCGACTTGGGCATGGGCCCGCTTGACCGGGGCTTAGGCCCACCTGGCTTGGGGTTGACCTTGACTTTGACTTGGTCAACCGTGTGCAAATTTTGACTCCAACAGTACCCTTGAACCAATGTCCGTTAGGAGATCTGTAGTCGTGTTTGTGTTGGAGATAGTGCCCTCAGAGTCAATTATTGGATTACAGGCACGTGATTGCAATGATTGAGGGAGGACCTATCCCAGTAGGACAGTCTTACTCAAGATGATAGTATGCTATCTGGTTTATCTTTATCATCGTGTACTGTTTTAGGTGACCTTACGATTCGCTATTGCACGTTGATAGAGCCCCTAGGATTCTTGCTTGACTACCAGCAGTATGAGGGCGATCATATACGTGAGAGCCGAAGTCTATAAGCACATTCTTAAAAGGTCCCTAGTCGTGGGAGTTTCGAGACAGGGCATCGATACTCCATTAGTAGACTAGTGTATACAGTCGAGACCCCGACGAGGGGAGGTGGCCGGTCTCACAAGCCATTGGTGTCAGTTGGTTCACCTAAGATGTATACAGGTGCTCATTGGGTTATGAGTACACCGGACAGGACTCGTCGGGAACCTGCTAGTTGGGATTATACCAGATGTCAGATAGCAGTTCCCTGGTGACATATGTAAAGGTTAGTTCATCGACCTGAGATCATCATTTGTCTCGTGTGAGTTCCCACTGTGCTTTGATTACTACCCTACCACGGCTCAAAGGAGTCGTGCAAACAGGTTTTAGTTGGGTACAGTCCCGAGCCACATGGAGGCAGTGAGCGGATCTGCAGGGGTTCGTCTCTCCCGGTATTGGGGGTGAGGTCGCGCTGTGTCTAGGAGAGCCATTACAGAAAGCCCTCGGCCGAGGCAGGAGATTTACTGGTAGGTATTCCAGTAGTATCTCAGGGTGTTCTGGGCTACACTCTGACACGACTTGTACCGCTTTTGGGGGTCTGACTTTTACCAACCCCCTAGGCCCGCCATGCGATACTCATAGACGAACGGACCGGAGTGTACGGATATTGTCACTGACAGGCTCAGTAGGGTGTCACGATGAGTTCGCTCATCGACGTCCCTTTAGGTCAATAGCTGGTAGCCCGTCACGTATGGCTAATACCTCTGACGTGCTAGTGGTTAAATCCACAGCCATAGTATTGACGAGTCTTTAGAATCCACCACACACAGTTACTCAAGTTTCGGGCGAAACGCTGTAGAGGCCGTATGGAGATATGGCAGGGTTCGATCAGATACGTGCGGTATTGCACGGATCGTGATCGGACGGTTTTTACTAGCGGGCTTTGGTTTAAGCCAGATCCTAGTATCAGACAGTGTAGTTTTGTCTCTTTGCATTTGTATTCAGTGGGAATACAAATGCAGGCATGTATATACAGTTGCGGGATTTTCCTGTAATTTATTACGGGATCAGTTTTCTGAAGTTGCCAGTTTGCATTCCGTTCCGGCCAGTTTTCCTTTGTTCCTTCACGGCCGGACTTTCCGATGGAGGGGTTATTTGCAAGTGTGCAAATAACATTTTGTGGAGGGGTTTTCTTGCATTATGTGGCTTCATGATGAGATTCTTTTTCCATCTCTTCCTTTGCATTAAATGGTGATTAGGATGGATTAGAAATTGATATGATATTGTTATCATAACCTTTTGATGTGGTCACCATTCTACTTTTCCTACACTCACCTCCCTTCTTGTTTATTCCTTGACTCTCCCATTTTGATCCCAAGAGGGGGCCGGCCACATTTGATGAGAGAGGGTTTTTCATTTTGGATGAGGGAAATTTGATTATCTCATTTTGCATGCTACACAAATTCATCAATCCCTCTCCAAAGTTCATTGATCATTCCTCCATCACCATGACAACTTCACAACCCCTAGAGACAATGTTTTCTACACTAGCCTACAGCACCCTTGGACGCGTCGGCTTGCCAACTTCACGTCCGAGTTGCCTCGGTTCAGAGGTGGGAGCCCGTAAAAGAATTCGGCTACGTGGTGCCCTTTCCGACGAGGAGGTGACGACCGGAGATTCCGCGAGGAGATCGGAGTGGAGACGAAGACCGAAGGACACGGATCGCTTGGTATATATCTCTACCCACTCTCTTGATAGCTTGGATTAGGTTAATGGTTACGATCCGGGTTTATTGTCCGCGGTAGCGCCGGTTTAAAGTTAAGAAAAATTTTGATTCCGCATTTTGGCCTCGAGTAGACGGCCGGGGCGCTACCGTGGCACAACATGGTATCAGAGCCACGCCATTAACCTAGTCTAGCTTGCTATAACATGTTTACAAGTTTGATCGAACAAAAATCCCAAAAACCGTATTTCGTGTGCATCAGGATTCTGTCGAAATTTTTTGGGCTCTAAAAATTTTTCAGTACATTGCAGAGACATGTGCAGGGAATTCTAAGCATTCTGTGAAAATTTGGTCGCGTGATGTCACTATTCCACCATGGAACCGCGGCCAAACCCACGTATTTGCCGCGGTTCCGTGGCCATTTTAACCGTTCATTGGACCAAATTTTTTCGGTGAGCTTTTGGGTTGGAAATAGGGTTTTTGGAACATTCTTTTTGGGCCCAGATTTTCTGTGAGTGCTATAGTAGTGCTTGGGGCCCACTTGGGTATATTTAATTGATCGAAAATTTTAAACATGTTAGTTCACAGTATTTACATTATATCTGCGACCGTGAATGTCATTTGGTCGGTAAATCCTGTCTATCTGCTATAGCCCTTTTAGAAGGATTTACGAACGTGACATTCACGTTGATGTTCTGTGTTGTGCTGTGATGTTGCGGATTGGTCGTGGGGGATAGCCTAGTTGCAGTGGTAGTACAGTTTTGTTTTATATGTACATTTGATATTGCAGGGAAAGCGTCTGACATGTGGACTGCCGTTACTTCCTGTTTGTATTATTCTTTTGGGGCATGACCAGGTTGCGGTCGATGTACCCGTTGTATGTATATTTTACTTTCTGTACTAGGATTGCCCCGTGGAGGGATGCATGGATAGCCGGGTTCTAGAGGGCAACGGGCCCGCATCTCATGACGTTGAGACGTAGGGGCTTTACTCTAGAATTGGCGGGCTATTCGCCGCACTCGTAGGGGGTACAGGTTGACCCAGGAGGGGTGCCCAAGTTACCGGATTCCGTGAAGTGCTGGGTGGTCCATTCACATTGCTGAAGGGGGCTGCCTCGCTTCAAGTTTTGGCGGGTGACTTGCCGCGCCCGTAGGGGTCTAGGATTTTCATTGCACAGGCTATCCACACGACCAGGGGAACGTCGGGTTTCAGTAGCGGCTCTATGAAACCCGGGGATCCCAGATATTTGTATTGTTCTGTGATGCTGGTTACATTTCTGTGATGTTGCATTTTATCACGCCTTGAGCGAATATTATATATTGATATATATACTAGTAGATGTTGTATATGTTTTGCATCCGCGCTAGTCCAGTCCCCGCTCTGTCGTTAGTTAAGTAACCTAACGGGTGATGACGGGACCCAGTGGCGGATGCGGATGGCATATACATACATCATATTTTCGTTCTTTTGTGGTGTGATCAATTGATGGGACTGCATTGATTCGGATCAATGCAGGTTAACAAACCTATTCTGATGTTGTTGGAACATTTTTCAAAAGCTGTTATTGCAAGGGCGTTCTCTTTTGTTTTGCACAGTGGTATTCGGTTATGAATATCCAGCACCTCAGTCGACGAGGCAAGGGCCGAGATCCCTTCACCGGGAGTGACCCTTTGGACAGAAGTTTGCGTCAGGGCAATAACTTCACTATAGCCGATTACTTTTTGCTTTGCATCGTGGTATTCAGTTGGAATATCCTGCATCTCATTCTACGGGGAAAGAGCCGAGATCCCTTCACCGGGAGTGACCTCTTTAGCAAAGGGTTTTCGTTACTATATTTTTTATAAAAACTATGCAGTTCCTTCAATGATATCAAGTTCATTACGTTAAAAGTTTTTCGCCAAAAACTAGACGTAACCCTCCGTCATTTCTTACAAGTATTACTTAGTATTCGTGCTGCGTTTGTTGACTGTGTCAAGGCGTAGTCTGCGGTAGCTAAGTAGTGTTTGTTTGTAGCATATTAATGGGATTGGTTAGGACAGTCGTGCGGCCTTGTTGACTGTGTCAAGGGCTCGTACGGGTGGGTTTAATGCAATCCAGGATAATGACGGGTTGAACTTGACTAGGACTATTTGATTTGTTGACTGTGTCAAGGTCACTTGGGTCCTAGGGGTAAAAACATTCATCGGGAGTTTCTAAAGAAACTGAAACTTGCCAGGCATGCGCATACCTTCTGGAGTGTGATGACGTGAGCGGATTCCGTCACGTTATCATGCGATGATAGTTGGATCCCGATTCCCACTGATGAGTTGGTTTACTCCTCGGGTGATCCCGACTAATTCTTCTTTCAGGTTTGGGGAAGAATTTGAGGTTACAGTGGGAGGTTTCCAGATTAGATAAAGTGATAACCATTCTGATCTAGGTTAGAGTGCACGCAGAGTCTTTCTTTTCTCTCTCTCTTTGGCAGCGACCATTGACCCGACCCTAGACTATGACTCAGTGACCATGTTAACCGAACTTTCTTAAACACTGGTTTTTGGATTGTCAGAGTTGCATACCTCATTGCCACTCCTACTTTTACCCTTTTCTCCAGGACACCCCGTATTATTACGAACGTCCACATCCATTGGACAAAACCATCGTATGGTTATATACGAACTCGAAGGATTTTATTCGAGGATGGTTTCCGGTTCTGGAGAAAACGAATATGACTATTCAGTTGTCTTTTCCTTTTACCTTCTTTCAGGTTGCGAGTACTCCTTGGTTTAGGAGATAGTACACCTATTACGCAAATTAGATAGTCTTCTTCCAAACCTTAGGCTGGTGCCGAACGGCAGGGAATGAGAAAAACCAATTAGCCTACACGGTGTATAGAAGGTATTAAGTTAAGACAAAGAAAGGGATTAGTAAGGGGGCAAAGTAAATTGCGACTGATATTCACGACCAAACCAAATATTTTCTTCACCAATCCTAAATCACCTTTGTATTTCTCCAGGACACTCCGTATCACTACGAAGATCCACAGTTTATTGGATACTCCATCGTATGGTTATATACGAACTCGAAAGGAACTTGTTCCAGTTCGGGGATGGATTCTGGTTCAGGAGAAATAGGAATAAGGTTTATTCGGTTGTCTTTTATCATCACCTTCTCTCGCATTGCGAGTGTTCCTAGGATTAGGACAATACACCCATTATGCTTATTGGATAGTCTTCTTCCAAACCATAGGCTGGTGCCGAACGGTAGGGAAGGAAGAAAACCATTTAGCCTAAGGGGGTGTGCAGAAGGTAATGACTAAAGACATATAAAGGGATTTGGAGAGGTGGCAAAGAATTATACGGTTACAGTTGTGAATCTGGATAATGGAAGAGGCATTACTAGGAATACCCGGATACCCCATCGAAATATTTCAATGTTTCAGTTTCACTGTGTATTGTTAAGAGAAAACTGATTTCCCAATTAGACACTTGCTCCAGGGTATGTATTTACCAGTTTTGATTCTCACATCTGTATGGTTTTACAGATGATGAGTGGAAGTAAGTTATTGGGAATTAGGTGATCATCCTCATTATATCGGGATTCGTTGTAATTGGTGATATTTGAGGAAATCACCTGGGTTGTTTGCCGGACGGCAAATATTTGGTTTTGAATATCCGTTGTTATGCACCGATTTCAAATTGATATATCTGTACGTCTATTTTTATAGAGTGAGATATGATTTTTTGAAATTATGTCTGTGACATTTACCTATATCAGTGGATGGTTAGGTAAGGAGTATTGAACATCGGTGTAATTCTTCATAACCATAGTACAGTTTTCAACATACGACACACAATGAATGAGTTATTAGACTCAAGGGACTTATACAGAGTATTGCATATTGTCCAGTGTCCATTAGGACAGAGGGGTTGGTCCTCGTACTATGTTCTGTTTACTTGTGACTTCTCAGGTTCTTAGACATGTGTTTCATAGAAACACAAGGTCCAAGTTTTGAGAAGTTATAGGTGTATGAATAAAGTAGATAACCAAGTGTTGCAAGTATCAGGATTCTTCAAGGTGATCGAAGATGTAGATACTTGCGTATGGTATTCAGTTGATAGTAATGATTAAGAGAACTTGCTTCTCTTTGAGGTTACTCATAATTGGAAGCACTCCTAAGTTGAGTAACGCTGATCGGCCTCTCTCCATTTAGTTGACATGCACTGGAGATAGCTGCATGATTTGAATCTGGTTCAATTAAATCAGTGCCTCTGTTTCTATATTGGATATAGAACAGTTCATATCTTGACATTGTTAAAGTTCGGGGAGTTTTCCGGTTTATGCTTAAAACCAGACTCTGGATAACTCAAGGCACGTTTCTGTAATGGCTGTTTGTGGGTTGACCCGGGCTATGATGAGGGTTGACTTTCTACCATCTGGAAGATCAATATTGATATTGTTCTTGACTCGCCACATTTTTAAAAGAAATGGATTTTTTTCAGAAAACAGTAGTGGGAGTATGGTAGAACTGGAAGTGATTCCAGAACCGCAAACGATTACTGAATATTTGATAAGAACCTAAAGATTCAATCTGATTTGACATTCCATTGGCCACACCGCAGATAAAGTGGGTAACCTCAGGCACCCGAGAGGTACTTCGGTATGCTCAAGGACGGTGGCAGGGAGGTTCTTGTTTACCCAGACTTGCCATTGCTGTTGTTTCAGACTGTGAGACCCGGCAGAAGGATGAGTATAGCGTCGTTCTAAACTTGTTTTAGAATTGTACGTCTATATGACTCTGCCAGAGGGTTGTCGTAGTCAGTGGGAGTAGCGGAAGCATTGGTGGACAGGTGGCTTATGTCTATTTATAGACTAAACCAGATATAGCGGAGATAGATCATCTATTTCTGATGCGACAGTCATAGGTTTGACTTCATCAGAATAGGGGATGGATCTGTTAAGAAGGTAGTAGGGTGTGATGTCCTGGTATTTGGATGACATACATAGAGTAAGAAGTGAAATTCCTATACTACGATCGGTTATTCTTTGGTCGTCACACAGTGATTTGTCCACATAGGACTTGGATATTATACATTCTGGTTACTGGATCTATGGTTTTAGATCTAGATTTGGGAAGTATCCCAATCTGGGTACTTTGACAGCATTCTATGAGTATTTAGAATGGACGACTCCTGGCACGGTAGTGTACCTGCAGGTGATGGAGTCACCCTCTCTAAAGGTGTCTTATAGACTAAAGTAGAGAGGGATGTGGATGATTGGCAGATCACTTGCTTAGGCAATTGAGTCAATCATGAGATGTCAAGTACCACACTAGATGTTGTTCTTGCAGTAGATGCAATAAGTTGATATTAATCCAATCCTAGAGAAACGATCGGAAGCAGTTTTAGGACATAAGTGCGTGTTCTAGGGATTTGATAACTGCAGCCTCCTTTAGGAGACGGTTATCATTCCAGGCTTCCAAGGTGACCTGGATGACAGAGTGGCTGTCAGAGTTATAGTTTTCCCTCTGACGAGGAGCAGTATTTTGGACAGGTGGTCCAGGCGGATACTGAGGGAGGCATGGCGCAGGATACTGATTAAGTTCAGTTGTCAATACAGTCTAAGAAGTTTGCATTTGGAGTTCATTTATGAGCTAGGTCCCATCAGATATCCAGACATATTCTAAGATAGGTATTGCTCATTTCGGGAGATGCTTTTCTCCGCGAACTTGAGATATAGAGAGACATAGAAAGAAACATCACAGCGGATCCACTCACTGAGGCTATTTCTCGAACGCAATAGTTTCGCAAACGAGCTTTGTAAGACTGACTAGTAGAGGAGTTGGGTGTTCGGTATCACACGGGCTGTGAGTATGCGACATCGCAATAATTAGCCTTGAGTGCAACTGGGAGATTGTTGGAGATAGTGCCCTCAGAGTCAATTATTGGATCACGGGCACGTGATTGCAATGATTGAGGGAGGACCTATCCCGGTAAGACAGTCTTACTCAAGATGATAGTATGCTATCTGGTTTATCTTTATCATCGTGTACTACTTTAGGTGACCTTACGAGTCGCTATTGCACGTTGATAGAGCCCCTAGGATTCTTGCTTGACTACCAGCAATATGAGGGCGATCATATACGTGAGAGCCGGAGTCTATAAGCACATTCTTAAAAGGTCCCTAGTCGTGGGAGTTTCGAGACAGGGCATTGATACTCCATTAGTAGACTAGTGTATACAGTCGAGACCCCGACGAGGGGCGGTGGCCGGTCTCACAACCCACTGGTGTCAGTTGGTTCATCTAAGATGTATACAGGTGCTCATTGGGTTATGAGTACACCGGACAGGACTCGTCGGGAACCTGCTAGTTGGGATTATACCAGATGTCAGATAGCAGTTCCCTGGTGACATGTGTACAGATTAGTTCATCGACCTGAGATCGTCATTTGTCTCGTGTGAGTTCCCACTGTGCTTTGATTACTACCCTACCACGGCTCAAAGGAGTCGTGCAAACAGGTTTTAGTTGGGTACAGTCCCGAGCCACATGGAGGCAGTGAGCGGATCTGCTGGGGTTCGTCTCTCCCGGTATTGGGGGTGAGGTCGCGCTGTGTCTAGGAGAGCCATTACACAAAGCTCTCGGCCGAGGCAGGAGATTTACTGGTAGGTATTCCAGTAATATCTCAGGGTGTTCTGGGCTACACTCCGACACGACTTGTACCGCTTTTGGGGGTCTGACTTTTACCAACCCCTAGGCCCGCCATGCGATACTCATAGACGAACGGACCGAACTGTACGGATATTGTCACTGACAGGCTCAGTAGGGTGTTAGGATGAGTTCGCTCATCGACGTCCCTTTTGGTCAATAGCTGGTAGCCCGTCACGTATGGCTAATACCTCTGACGTGCTAGTGGTTAAATCCACAGCCATAGTATTGACGAGTCTTTAGAGTCCACCACACACAGTTACTTAAGTTTCGGGCGAAACGCTGTAGAGGCCGTATGGAGATATGGCAGGGTTCGATCAGATACGTGTGGTATTGCACGGATCGTGATCTGACGGTTTTTACTAGCGGGCTTTGGTTTAAGCCAGATCCTAGTATCAGACAGTGTAGTTTTGTCTCTTTGCATTTATATTCAATAGGAATACAAATGCGGGCATGTATATGCAGTCGCGGGATTTTCCTGTAATTTATTACGGGATCAGTTTTCTGAAGTTGCCAGTTTGCATTCCGTTCCGGCCAGTTTTCCTTTGTTCCTTCACGGCCGGACTTTCCGATGGAGGGGTTATTTGCAAGTGTGCAAATAACATTTTGTGGAGGGGTTTTCTTGCATTATGTGGCTTCATGATGAGATTATTTTTCCATCTCTTCTCTTGCATTAAATGGTGATTAGGATGGATTAGAAATTGACATGATATTGTTATCATAACCTTTTGATGTGGTCACCATTCTACTTTTCCTACACTCACCTCCCTTCTTGTTTATTCCTTGACTCTCCCATTTTGATCCCAAGAGGAGGCCGGCCACATTTGATGAGAGAGGGTTTTTCATTTTGGATGAGGGAAATTTGATCATTTCATTTTGCATGCTACACAAATTCATCAACCCCTCTCCAAAGTTCATTGATCATTCCTCCATCACCATGGCAACTTCACAACCCCTAGAGACAATGTTTTCTATACTAGCCTACAGCACCCTTGGACTCGTCGGCTTGCCAACTTCGCGCCCGAATTGCCTCGGTTCAGAGGTGGGAGCCCGTAAAAGAATTCGGCTACGTGGTGCCCTTTCCGACGAGGAGGTGACGACCGTAGATTCCGCGCGGAGATCGGAGTGGAGACAAAGACCGAAGGACACGGATCGCTTGGTATATCTCTCTACCCACTCTCTTGATAGCTTGGATTAGGTTAATGGTTACGATCCGGGTTTATTGTCCGCGGTAGCGCCGGTTTAAAGTTAAGAAAATTTTTGATTCCGCATTTTGGCCTCGAGTAGATGGCCGGGGCGCTGCCGCGGCACAACAGTTTGGGACTAAGACCAATTTGGAAAATGATGTGCATATGGGCCCGGTTGATCTGAATTGGGGATTTGGTCAACTTGGACTCAGCCCACTCAGTCTTTGAATAAAGTGTTAAACACTTACTTGGGCTCAGTCTCTTTTCTGTGCAAATAATGCTTTGCTTTATTTTCCCATTTTTTGTTCTTTTATTTTTACGGAGTGTTAAACACTCTTTATGGCACCCATGTGCGGAGCACGTGAGGCGCTTGGCGCTGAGTGCCAACCACTGAGTGCTAAGCACTCCTTATTGAGCAGCGCCCTCGTTAGGGACACTGAGGCGATTGGCGCTGAGCGCCAACCACCGAGTGCTAGGCATTCTTTATTGAGCAGCGCCCATTTGAGGCGCTTGGCGCTGAGCGCCAACCAGTGAGTGCTAAACACTGTTTATTAAGCAGCGCCCACGTGATGGGCACGTGAGGCGTTTGGCGCTAAGCGCCAACCAGTGAGTGCTAAGCACTCTTTATTAAACAACGCCCATGTGATGAGCAAGTGAGGCGTTTGGCGCTAGTTCAATTCTTTGTTCTTTTCTGAATTTTTGATCCCCAAGAACAAGTTCATCCCCATGAGAATTAAATTCTCATTTGTGGGAGACTTGTCTCATGGACCTCAGATCCAGAGAAAGAACTATGTTCTTTAAGAAGAGTTAAACTCTTGGATATACAGATAAGATGCTCTGATCTCTATTTTTTTATTTAGCTCGAAGAAATGTATTCTTCTTTCTTCTTTCCTAAAGCTTTCTTCTTTCTTTTTCTCAAAGCTTTGCGGGGGGGGGGTTCTTTCTGTAAGACTTAAAGTCTTGGGTCCTTTATATAGTGGAGGCAGATTTGGTGATTTAGTTAAAGAAATCTTTCATTGAGAGATTTTTAATTGATTTGGGGATTTTATCCACCGTCGGATCTTTGATCCAAGAACTTCTATTTTACAGAAGTTATTTTTCTTGTTTTTAACAAGAATAGGGAAATATTTCCCCATACAGAGCTTATTCTGTTGCTTGGTGATTTTTTAATCACCATTGGATTTTTAATCCAACGGTGTTCTGTTTTTCCAGAAAGTAATCTTTCTTATTTAGAAAGATTTGAAGAATATTTTCTCAACAGAATTTGATTCTGTACTCTGATGATTTATCATCTCCGTTGGATCTTTGATCCAACGGCTCTGTTTAACAGAGAAATTTGATTCTGGCACTGGCACCTTCGTGCGAGGCACGTAAGGCGCTGCCTCAGAGTTTTTAACTCTTGGCGCCGGCGCCCTCATGCAAGGCACGTGAGGCGTTGCCTTAGATTTTTTAACTCTTGGCGCTGGCGCCCTCGTGCAAGGCACGCAAGGCGAGGCGCTGCCTCAAAGTTTTTAACTCTCGATGCTGGCACCCTCATGCAAGGCACGTGAGGCGCTGCCTCAGAGTTTTTAACTCTTGGCGCTGGCTTTCAAATTTCGAACAGAGCTTTGCTCTTTTATTGGGGAAACAATACCCATTTGAAATGAGGGAGGGCTACGGCTGGTTTTGGCGAAAACCGTGAACGTAATGAGCTTGATATAGTTGAAGGAACCATGATAGCTTTTAAAAGGAGTAGTTTAGGCTTCGCATTTAAAAGTTGTTTTTAAAGAAAACCTAGTGGTTTTGAAATTGTTCCAATGATTTAACTTTGGTTTGTTTTCTTTGCATTAAACAATATTAATGATGTCCTATCATTTAACCCCATCATTGCAGAAATAAACGAAAATAGAACGTATACTTATACCATCCGCATTCGCCACGGGGCTCCGTCATGCACCATAGGTTACTTAATTAACGGCAGAGCGGGGGCTGGACTAGCGCGGGTGCAAAACATAAGCAACGTTTATTATATATAATATATATAGTCATTCATCTCACGCAATAATAGCCATTCCAGATCACAGATTACAGCAATACAGATGAATATATTGGATATACTAGAATTTTCGTGTTTCGTTTTAGCCTAGAACGAAAAACGGATTCTACGGTCGTGATGAATAGCCAAAACCCCACCTTAGATCCCTACGTGTGCGGAAAACTACCTGTCAAATTCCTAAAGTGAAGCAACCACTCTCAATGAAATGAGTAAGCCACTCGGCACTTCAAAAACCCGGTAGTTTGTGCACCTCTCCTTGGGTCTATCCTACATGCAAAAAAAAGGAAATGAAATAATACAACGGTGGCTACAACCTCAACCCGAATGTGCCCTGCAAAAGAATATTACATCAATTTACAAATATACATGAAAGAAAGAAAAAACACTCTTCTCACATTTCCCCGGCTATTCATTCACGATAATCCAATACTTCATATCCACAAACTATCAACAAGATACAAGATATGTGCAACCCCCATTAATCGACATACAGCAATTAATAGACATTTAGAAACACATATACAAACAAAATACACAGTCAAGCAAGAATTTAGAATTTCGATCGATTAAAACTTTCCGCATTTCCCATGTACAAACCAGTACACAAATAAATCTGGGCAAAAACCAAATGTACCAAAAATCACATTTCCATGAACCTGAACCACAGAAAAAGTTGGGAGCAGCTTAACCACAATTAGGCCACGGATCCACGGCCAAATGACCTATTTGGCCGCGGATTAGCGGTCGAATTGTGAGCTCATGTGCTCAAATTTTTTTCTTGGTTCTATAAATGCCTGCACATAATTTTAAGGTCACTGAAAATATTTTTTGAACAAGTTTAAAATCGGACAGCAAGCTATTAAATGGAAATGCAATTCGGATGTTTTCCGTCGATCGAAATTCTAACTATGTGCTAACTAGCTAGTTAAATTTAAGTAGGCTCTGATATCACTGTAAATCGATGTCGCACACCTCACGCAGTTTGTAGGGAGGTGGAATTTAGAAAAACGATTTTTAAGTCAAGCAATATCGACTAAACATCCAGGATTTTTCAGAAACCCTAACTAGCTAAACATAAGAAAGTTCTAAACTACTATGATATAGTTTTATATCTCCAAGATACAAGTCCTTCGGGTCTTCTTCTCCTTTTCTTGAGCTCCGAGAAGGTGTGAATCTAGCTAGGTCGTCAGCCTCCTCGTGTCGAAAACGATCCACCCGAGAGTCTATGGTTCAAGCTCCAACCTCAAAACTGAGGTAACTAAAATACCAAGTTCGCTAATTTAGATAGCTTAGGAGATGTAGAGAGTTAATTGGACTATTTTATCTCATAAAATCCTAAGATTCACAATACATGTGAGGGTTAGATTTGAGGAAGAAGGAGGAGAGCAAATGGAGAGAGAATGAAAAAACACAAATGATCAAGTGACAAAGCAAGTGAAGAATGGCTGGGTCTTTTCCTCACAATCAAGCAAGCAATATTTTCAATAGAAAATTATAGCCATGCTTGAATAGTAAGGCCAAACTAATAAATAAAAGAATTAGTCATGCTTCACCCATGCCACAAATATCTCCATTTCCACCTCATTAATCTATTTTCCAAAAATAAATTAAACCAAAATGAGGTGTCCCCTTATAGAAGCATCTCTTGTAAAAATTACAAGAATGCCCTCACCGTATATACATACTCGTATTCGTACTGCAAAAAATACGAATACAAAGAGATAAAAATAATCCAATAATATAATACTAGAATCCGGTTTAATCCTAAGCCCACTAGTATTATCCGTTCGAACAATATCCGTATAGCTAGTACACGTATATGATTGGAACCCTGCACGTAAAACCTTACGACCTCTATATCGTTTCGCCTGAACCAGAGAAACCCTCTGTGTGGGACTCTAAAGACACGACAGTACGCTGGCAGTGGTTTTAACCATAAGTCTGTTAATGGCACTAGCTGTACGTAACAGCTACACAGGTACCTGTTGAAAAGGAAGGCCGACGAGCGAACTCATCTGAACTCTTACTGAGCCTATCCATGACAATCTCTATACAGTCCTATCTGTTCGTCTAAGAGTATCGCATATCGAGCCTAGGGGGTGGTAAACGTCAGAACTCTAACAGCGCAATAAGTCGTGTCGGTGTAGAGCCCAATATGCCCTGAGAAAAAACTGGTGTACCTACCAGTAAATCTCATTTGCTCTGGCCAGGGACTTTGTGTATTGGCTAACCGTACACAACGCGCTATCAACTCCCAATACCAGGAGAGACGAATCTCTTTTAACCCCTACTGCCTCCAAGTGCTTCAGGAGTGCACCCAACCACTACCTGTTTGCACGACTCGTTTGAGCCGTGGTAGGATAGTAATCTAAGTACATTGGGAACACACTCGAGACAAATAGTGATGTCAAGTCAACGGACTAATCTGTACTCATGTCACTGGGGAACTGCTAACCGACGATAGGTATAATACCATCCAGCAGTTCCCAGCGAGTCCATCCAGTGTAACTCATAACCTAATGAGCACCTGTATACTATCTATGGTACCGTATACCAATGGCTGCGGGACAGGCCACCTCCCTTGACGGGGATAAGAAGTGTATACACTAATCTACTCTGGAGTATCGATACCATATCTCGATAATCCTACGACTAGGGACAAGCTTAAGGATGTTCTTATAGACAACCCAGACCCCATTAGTGTGACTGCGATCATAACACCGGTAGCCAAGTAAAGACGTAAGGGCTCTATCAATATATATTAGCGATATGTTAAAAGAAACATATACACATATTAATATAGAATCAAACCAGACAACATACTATCATATTGAGTAAGACTGTTATTATATATGTGTATATCCCAATCTTCCAAAATATAATATACAATCCGGTACTATACAATAATGACTCTAGGGCATATATCACTAACAAAAATAACTTTTATATATTAATAAAATTATTAAATAATTTGTAAACTTAAAAAATGTGTAAAAGATACGAATACTCACCTTATATTCCTTCTTTTATATTTCTTTCATTTCTTCTTCTTCTTCCATCATTTGTGACAAATGTGACTTATATCAACAGATATCTATGAAAAAATACCAACATCCTCAGATAAAGCCATTGCATATTAAAAATTAAAAGTAATGAGTTGAGAAAGAGAAAGAGAGTGAAATCACCAACCTTCTTTTTCTTACCATTGATACCATCTACGGAAGAAAAAATAACATCTATATATTAATAATTTCAAACTACTAATTTTTTTCTTTTTGGGAAAGTACCTTGACATCTTTCATCTTAGTCATCTCATCCATCTTCAAATGACAATTTATTTTCTAGCAGTTAGTTTTGTATTTCTTCCCCATTAATAAACTTTGAAGATGCATGTGGGTTTTTTTTTTAAATTTTTTTTAAGCCTGAGGGAGTTGGTGAGAAGTGGAATGTGATCATGTGAGAAAATATGTGGTGAAGAGTTTGACAGGGTATGTATTGTAACACTAAAACTTAAAATTCTCTAATTTCTTTTTTTAATTTTAGTGTAAATTAAAATAAAAATTATCATATTTTGACACATCAGTATTACTCACGTGGCAGAAAATTAGAAGGATTTGTTTTGCACGTGCTCCTGTACATCCCTTCTTTGGCATTAATATACACTAGTACAAATATAGCTTGTCCCTACAGTTCAGAAAAACCGTAGAGGTTACATTAGATTGCCCTTACGGTTACTACCGCAGGGGCACTGTTTGCCCATACGATGCATATCGTAGCAGTTTTTCTACAGAAAAAATTAACTTTTGTGGTATATTTAAGTTGGGTGCCAGCAGAGAAACCCCGACTGTGGGAATCGTAAAGACATTGTTGGGGTTTAAAAAAATAAAAAATAAAACATCTCTTAGTTGGCTCATTTTCCTCCAAATCATCTAAAAGAACCTGATGGAGCTCCTTTTCGGGCCTCCGTCAGATGTTGTCTTCCGTTGATCTCGCGGTGAACTTAGCTGATTATCCTTCGTTACGTGTGGGTCTCAATGGGTTTTTGGAGGAAGAGATGAGATGAGAAAGCTGTTGCCGAGTACCTGGAAATAAGTCCCGGGGTGGTTTGGTACCACCAAGGACCCTCCGACGCTCAAGTTAGTGATGAGATCCGAGCAGAGTAACGGCATAAAAGTGTAAAAAAAAATGGCTTACTTGACCCCTTTGTGATTGTAACATTCGAGCCCAATGCTACTAATTTCAGTTACCGTTTGAACGTAGTGTGGCACTTATTTCATTTATCTTGCTTGATTGTTACTTATTGTAATTTTACTCCGTCAATTCATTTCTGCATATAACAATTTAAGGCATCTAAAATAAAATTAAAAATATTCGTCATGGCATGCTTGACACCCCTAACCCTGTTGTAGCGTCCGTGTACCGTGTTCTCGTCCCGTTCAGTGAAACGGGCGAGTTTGGACGGCTACGCGCACGTACGTGTGTCCGTCTTGGGGATATGCTTTTTGATTGTAAAATACTTCATTTTAAATTTTGGATCCTGCCTAAAATTTTCTTATTTCAATTTCAAATTTTTGGACCCGACCCGGGCGCAATTTGGAAATGTTTTAGTTTGCGCCAAAATCCCAATTTCTAATTTATTTAAAACTGCCGAATATATTTATAACCCATAATATTTTCCTATCTTTAAAAATCTTTAATCAAAAATTTTTCCTAACACCCCACAATCTTCAGCCAATCAAATTCTTTTTAAATCCCGTGGGCTCCTCTCTCTCTCCCCCGTCTCTCTATCTCTCTCCTCTCTTTCTCTCCCCCGTCTCTCTATCTCTCCCCCCTCTTTCTCTCCCCCGTCTCTCTCTCTCTCCCTATATCTCTCTCTCTCTCTTCTATATATAAATTTCTTTCCTCCCTCCTCTTTCTATTTCTTTCCTTCAGCCGAAGAACCCACCTCGACGCAACCCTAGCCGCCGTGCCCCTCGCCGCCGCAGCCCAACACCGACACCACCATCACCAGACTCCTCGCCTCCTCGCCCTCGTCGCCTCCACATACATATCTACTCCCTCCTTCATCAATTTCCCGTGCCCCTGCACCAGCACCGTGGCCACCTGCGCACCCCTGCACACGTCTGCGCCGCCGGAGTCGCCACCGGTGACCTCGTCCCCGTGTCCCCGACCTTCGTGCGCACCCAGTAAGCCTACCTTTCCCTCCTCTCCTTCTTTCCTTCTTCTTCCTTTTCCCGTTCTGTTCCCCGTTCTTGATTGGCCGTGGTTCCGTGCAGGCAAGTCACCGGAGCTCCGTCGACGTGGTCGGCAATCACAACCCCTCCACGGATCATCGTGAGCAATCTCTCTCAGATCCTCTTTTCCCTTCTTCTTTATTTTTTTCTTTTCTTGTTACGTTCTTGATCGTTCGCTGTTTTGCATCTCGCCGGAATCCGGCCGTGCCGGCGACGTGTCCCGACGATCTAGCGAGGTACCCTGACCTGTGTGGTTCCACTGTTCGTCGTTTGGGCTCGTTCCGTGAGCCGTGCGCCCGTCGTGAGTTTTCCTCGCCGACGTTTAACGTTCCGTTTTCCCGATTCGCGACCCGTCGAGGCAAGTACCTCTTACTACATGCTAAACAATATTTACATATACTTGATGACACCCTAAAACCTGCAATTTAACTTTGGTATTATAATTTCCTCATTTTCGTGTTCAATATCGATATATATCATTTTATCTTTCAAACTTGGAACCTACCTGTTGCAATTACTGTTTTGAACCTAATAACCATAGTTACATGTTTTAATTACACTTTCACTAATGACGTAGCCTATGGCACTTTCTATATCGTTTTATTTCATTCGGACACATGTGTACTTTTAACCTGCATGAACTGTGATTTCATCCATGGAACCTATACATACATATAGCATTGCATCCATGAAATTCTTAAACTGGTTAACATGATTTAACGGCCAAAATGGTCATACTGTACTCTTATGTTGTTGAAATGATCTCTGAAAACACAACTGATAACTGTACTGCCAATTAATTGAATCTGCTTTATGGTTTAATTTATTGTTTAGATTATGCTGTTGATAACCATGCTTGATTATGTAACTGAGTATGAGCACACCCATGATATCGTGTACATCTTGACCTGACTTGTTACTTACATATGGATTGACCCGACATGGTACCGTATTGCTTGACTTGACCTGATGTACCATGACCTGAACCGTTACCTGATCTTGTGTCTAATGCCAATGAACCTGACATGTAGTCCTCATGGACCGTTCCTGTTGTCTATCCAGACAAACCTGCTTACCTGATCCTGTGTTGGCATTAGTTCTTGATTACGGGATACCTGACCTGACATACACTTATAGCTTGGGGGTATGGGGAAATCAAAGGTGAAACCTGACTTGTAACTCAACAATTCGCTACATGTTCTGATCAGTTTTAGGCTAGGCCAGCCTTGGAATGATGGTGCTGACATCATTCATCTGTATACATTCTTGTTTGGTGCCTAGCGGCATGTCTCGGTTTCAGCCCGAGAATCTGGGGCTGTGGTCCCGGGTATGTACGGGATACTATTGAGTTATATCGATGATTCATCAATTTGGTTTTAAAGACTTTAGAACGGAAAACCTGATGGAACAGTTTAGTTTACCCACTGCACGCTACCCTGCACTGCTCTGATTTATATTATTGTTACCCTTATTTTATTCATGTTTATATTCGCATCGCCTGTTTATTATGTTGTTACTTGATGAATTGACGCGCTGACGTCTGGGTTTTGCATGGCCCAGATTCTGTACCGCTGTCGCAGTCCGAGCAGGAGTACTTCAGCCGACAGGCTGAGCTGTGAGTGTCAGCAGTAGTTAGTTTTCTTTCCTGCATTTATTTCCTGATGTGAGCCCGCATTATGGAACATACATTCCAGTTATTTTGTATTGGATCTTTCGCTTCCGCAATTTATTATTCTTGACTCATGTTATCTTGGATTATGGACATGTTTTAGATAGTTTTATTTTGTTCTTGATATCTCTACAGCTGTAATGTGACTGTGGATGGATACTTCCTACCCACAGGTAGCATGGCTGGCTATGTCATGTGCCCATTTTAGCGTACTCTGGGAAACGGGGAGTGACATGGTTCTTTTGGTATCAGAGACATAGGTTAGTCGGGTTGATTCTTTTGTAGTTGGGTATTGTACCCAATACACGAATCAGAACACCCGTGTTTAGGAAACATGTCCTGCCACCTTGCCGTTTACCATTCTTGAATCACATTCTTCCTGATTATATCCTTTATGATGTGCAAAACTTCCTTTGCATATCAACTCGAAAACCTGATTCCTTGTTATCTCTAGGACTTAGGCGACTTGGGTGGAGTTATGTAATTGTGGCTATGATACCACGGCATAGTTACAATACGGCACTCTATTTAAGTAACTTGGAGTTCTAGCCTTGATCTATATTTTGAATCTATCATCATGCTGATGTGGGGTGTTTTGATTTCAGGAATATGGCAGATAAGAATTTGAAGACGTACCAAAGGCGTGTGGACGAAGCCGCCATGCTTGGAGTGATAAGAGGAATGCTGGAGAATCAAAAGAGACAGACCGAACTAATCCAGCAGCAAGCGGAATCGTTTCAGGAAGGTTTGCAGATCGTTCAGCAGTCTGTGAACAATGTTGAAGCTAAATCAGTTGACCGAGTAGGGACCGTAGCAGATTTCAGGCGTTTGGGTCCGTCTACATTTACTGGTTTGGAGGAGCCGTTGCCAGCGGAGCAGTGGCTAGTTGACACAGAGAACTTGCTTATTGCGGCACAGATTCCAGATGAGAAAAGAGTTGATGTGGTACGCATTCAGTTAGTGGACTACGCCCGAGAATGGTGGTTTGTGGAGGAGAACCGTTTGCCCAAGCCGATCAAGTGGGCGGATTTTTCAAAGAATTTTCTAGAAAAGTTCTTCCCGCGGACCGCACGGGAGGAAATGGAAGAGAAATTCATCGGGCTGAAGCAGAATGGAGCACCCGTAGATGTGCATGCAGCAGAATGGACAAGACTCAACAGATTCGCTGGACCTTTAGTTGCCAACGATGCAGACAGGGCACGGAGGTTCATGCGCAGCTTGGACGTGGACATCCAGAGGCAGATTGTCTCCCTGGGTTTGACCACTTTCTCACAAGTACTTGCGGCAGCCCGAGAGCAGCAGAGTTTATCTGGGATGAAGGGGAGTTTGCAGCAGACAACAGTTGCGGTAAGGAAGCCAGCATTTGTATCAAATCGAGCTCATGGTCGCAGAGGTATTCCAGTGGACCGTCGAGGTGTAGCACCCATGAAGAAGCCTGTGGTCGTCGATCGAAGAAAGAGCATGACTTGTAACTATTGCAATTTACCTGGCCACATACAAAAGGATTGTCGAAGGAGGCTGGGACTCTGTTTGGTTTGTGGAGCAGCAGATCACGCCGTTAGTGCTTGTCCGTCGAAGCTTCGTACGAGAGATGATTTTCAGAAGCCTCCACAGTGACCGTTCCAGGGACAGAAACAGCTGACTCAAGGACCTAATCAGGCTCGAGCTTTTACCTTGACAGCTGAAGAAGCTAAGGCGTCAGGAGAAGTTGTCTCAGGTACTCTACTCGTTCATGGTTTTCCCGCATTAGCGTTATTTGATTCTGGTGCATCCCATTGTTTTATGTCATCCAAGTTTATAACTACACACTCGATTGACTGAACGGCCCTGTCTAGTTTCTGGGACATACACACTGGGAATGGGAAAATCATAGCTAGTAGGGAATGTAAAGATTGTACAGTTGTTGTTTACGGACGGGAGTTTTTTGCAGATTTCTTGGTGATTGATACGGGCAGCTACGAGGTCGTCTTGGGAATGGATTTTCTTAGCACTTTCCACGCTCACATTGATTGTAGGGCAAGAAAAGTAATTTTCCAGATTCCCGGACATCCCGAGTTTAGCTTCACTGGAGGAAGCAGTTCTGTCGGGCCAGTCGAGTTTAGGGCTAGGCCGACAAACAATATTCTTGCAGCAATGGAAGTTGATAAAAGTGAAGAGCCAGCTGTTGTTCGTGATTTTATGGACGTGTTTGAAGATATATCGGTTTTACCGCTGAAGCGAGACGTGGAGTTCGCAATTGATCTTATTCCTAGTGCAGCGCCAGTATCCAAAGCGTATTATCCAATGGCACCAGTAGAGTTGGAAGAAGTCAAGAAACAGGTTGCTGAATTGCTTGAGAAGGGTTGGATTCGAAGCAGTAACTCGCCTTGGGGAGCTCCAGTTCTTCTAGTAAAGAAGAAGGATGGCACAAGAAGGATGTTCGTCGACTATCGAGAATTAAACCGGGTGACTATTAAGAACAAGTACCCGATCCCTCGCATTGGCGAACTTTTCGAGAAGCTTAGTGGCGCGAGGGTATTCTCGAAGCTGGATTTGCGATGCGGATATCATCAGGTCTGAGTGAAAGCAGAATATATTTGCAAGACATCGTTCCGAACTCGGTATGGACATTACGAATACTTAGTGATGCCCTCCGGAGTAACAAATGCGCCTGCAATATTCATGGACTTGATGAACCGAATCTTTTCACCATTCTTGGATCAGTTTATTGTGGTATTCATTGACGATATTCTGGTTTACTCGAAGAGTTTTGAAGAGCATGCTGAGCATTTGAAGATCGCACTGCAGACGTTGAGACAGAAGTTGTAAGCGAAGATGAGCAAGTGCGAGTTTTGGCTGGATGAAGTAAAGTTTTTGGGGCATGTTGTGTCTGGCGATGGAATTGCCGTCGATCCAGAAAAGATTGCAGCAGTTCGAGATTGGCCGATTCCAAAGAATGTTGCGGAAATAAGAAGCTTTCTTGGACTCGCCGGGTATTACAGAAGATTTGTGGAGAACTTTGCTCGTCTGGCGGAACCGTTAACCAAGCTTACGCGTAAGGAGGTACCTTTTGTATGGACGGACAAATGTGCGTTAGCTTTTGAGACGTTGAAGCAGAAGTTGATAACCGCCCCTATTCTGACCGTGCCAGACAATTCCGGAGGATTGGTGATTCACAGCGACGCATCTGGGAAAGGATTGGGATGCGTTTTGATGCAGCATGGGAAGGTTGTAGCGTACGCATCGAGACAGTTGAAGACCCATGAGAAGAATTACCCAACTCATGACTTGGAACTTGCGGCTGTGATTTTCGCTTTGAAGATTTGGAGACACTACCTTTTAGGCGAAAGGGTCGAAGTTTTTACTGATCATAAGAGCTTGAAGTATGTGTTCACGCAGAAGGAGCTTAATATGAGGCAACACAGATGGTTGGAGCTGATGGCTGACTACGATCTGGATCTTAAGTACCATCCGGGGAAGGTTAATGTCGTGCCGGATGCGCTTAGTCGGTTACCAGCAATTCAGGTGTTAACTACGCAGAAGGAGCTCGTTGAAGATTTTCGAAGATTTGACTTGGAGGTTGTGCTACCGCATTCTTCGGGACAGTTGATGCAGCTGCAAGTACAGTCATCGTTGATCGAGAAAATTAAAGCAGCGCAATCGCAGGATCCTAGACTGCAAAAGTTTCGAGAACAGGTTGAAGCCGGACTACGGACAGATTTATTGATCCACGAAAATGGTTCGTTGAGGTATGGTAGCCGTTTGTGTGTGCCAAAGGGAGATATCCGTGAAGAGCTTATAAGAGAAGCACACGGTTCAGCTTATTCTGTACATCCAGGAGGCACAAAGATGTACCGAGATATTCGACAGTATTTCTGGTGGGAAGGCATGAAGCAGGAGATTGCTCGCTTTGTGGCAAAGTGCTTGGTGTGTCAGCAAGTTAAGGCTGAACATCAAAGGGTTGCTGGTTTATTGCAACCACTTCCGATTCCTCAGTGGAAGTGGGAACATATAACCATGGATTTCGTGACGGCTTTACCGCGAAGTCCAAAAGGCAACAATGCTGTATGGGTGATTGTTGATCGTTTGACCAAGGCAGCTCACTTTATTCCTTTTCGGATTGATCAATCAACAGAGACTTTGGCAGAGCGGTACATGCAAGAGATTGTAAGATTGGATGGAGTACCGGTGAGCATCGTGTCCGATCGTGACACTCGGTTTTTATCACACTTCTGGAGGAGTTTACAGGAAAGTTTGGGGACTCGATTGAAGTTTAGCACAGCTTATCATCCTCAAACTGATGGTCAGTCGGAGAGAACGATCCAAACTCTTGAGGATATGTTGAGAGCATGCATGTTGGACTTCAAAGGGTCTTGGGAGGATCATCTACATTTGGTGGAGTTTTCTTACAACAACAGTTTTCAGGAAACTATCCAGATGGCTCTGTTTGAATCTTTGTATGGTCGTAAATCCCGTTCACCTGTTTGTTGGGACGATGTCGGTGAACGAAGACTATTGGGACCAGATTTGGTTGTGCAGACAGTTGAGAAGGTTAACACTATCAGAAATCATATGAAGGCAGCTCAAGACAGACAGAAGAGTTGGGCAGATACGTCGAGAAGACCTCTAGAGTTCGCTGTGGGTGATTTGGTATTCTTGAAGATATCGCCGACTAAAGAGGTGATTCGTTTTGGAAGTCGAGGAAAACTTAGTCCTCGATTCGTTGGACCCTTTGAGATCTTGGAGCGTGTTGGTGAGGTAGCGTATCGTTTGGCGTTACCGCAGTCCTTGGCGAATGTGCACGATGTGTTTCACGTATCTCAACTCCGTAGGTATGTTCGAGATGAAACACACGTATTGGATCATTCAGAGCTAACAGTACGAGAAGACTTGACTTTTGAGGAGCGACCGATTGAAATTGTGGATCGAAGGGAAAAGGTTCTTAAGAACAAGGTGATCCCTTTTGTACTTGTTTCTTGGGTAAATCGCTCGCATGGAGAGTCCACTTGGGAACGAGAAGATGAAATCCGGCTGAAGTTTCCTCATCTTTTCTTATAGCTGTTTGTCGTCTATTTTTGTATTCTTGGAATTTCGAGGACGAAATTCTTTTGTAGTTGGGTATAATGTAACACCCAATCCCAATGTTACTAATTTCAGTTACCGTTTGAACGTAGTATGGCACTTATTTCATTTATCTTGCTTGATTGTTACTTATTGTAATTTTACCCCGTCAATTCATTTCTGCATATAACAATTTAAGGGATCTAAAATAAAATTAAAAATATTCGTCATGGCATGCTTGACACCCCTAACCCTGTTGTAGCGTCTGTGCACCGTGTTCTCGTCCCGTTCAGTGAAACGGGCGAGTTTGGACGGCTACGCGCACGTACGTGTGTCCGTCTTGGGGATATGCTTTTTGATTGTAAAATACTTCATTTTAAATTTTGGATCCCGCCTAAAATTTTCTTATTTCAATTTCAAATTTTTGGACCCGACCCGGACGCAATTTGGAAATATTTTACTTTGCGCCAAAATCCCAATTTCTAATTTATTAAAAACTGCCGAATATATTTATAACCCATAATATTTTCCTATCTTTAAAAATCTTTTATCAAAATTTTTTCCTAACACCCCACAATTTTCAGCCAATCAAATTCCTTTTAAATTCCGTGGGCCCCTCTCTCCTCTCTCTCCTCTCTCTCTATCTCTCCCCCGTCTCTCTCTCTCTCTCCCCCCCTATATCTCTCTCTATCTTCTATATATAAATTTCTTTCTTCCCTCCTCTTTCTATTTCTTTCCTTCAGCCGAAGAACCCACCTCGACGCAACCCTAGCCGCCGTGCCCTTCGCCGCCGCAGCCCCCAACGCCGACACCACCATCACTAGACTCCTCGCCTCCTCACCCTTGTCGCCTCCACATCCATCTCTTCTCCCTCCTTCATCAATTTCCCGTGCCCTTGCACCAGCACCGCAGCCACCTGCGCACCCCTGCACACGTCTGCGCCGCCGGAGTCGCCACCGGTTACCTCGTCCCCGTGTCCCCGACCTTCGTGCGCACCCAGTAAGCCTACCTTTCCCTCCTCTCCTTCTTTCCTTCTTCTTCCTTTTCCCGTTCTGTTCCCCGTTCTTGATTGGCCGTGGTTCCGTGCAGGCAAGTCACCGGAGCTCCGTCGACGTGGTCGGCAATCACAACCCCTCCACGGATCATCGTGAGCAATCTCTCTCAGATCCTCTTTTCCCTTCTTCTTTATTTTTTTCTTTTCTTGTTACGTTCTTGATCGTTCGCTGTTTTGCATCTCGCCAGAATCCGGCCGTGCCGGCGACGTGTCCCGACGATCCAGCGAGGTACCCTGACCTGTGTGGTTCCACTGTTCGTCGTTTGGGTTCGTTCCGTGAACCGTGCGCCCGTCGCGAGTTTTCCCCGCCGACGTTTAAAGTTCCGTTTTCCCGATTCGCGACCCGTCGAGGCAAGTACCCCTTACTACATGCTAAACAATATTTACATATGCTTGATGACACCCTAAAACCTGCAATTTAACTTTGGTATTATAATTTCCTCATTTACGTGTTCAATATCGATATATATCATTTTATCTTTCAAACTTGGAACCTACCTGTTGCAATTACTGTTTTGAACCTAATAACCATAGTTACATGTTTTAATTACACTTTCACTAATGACGTAGCCTATGGCACTTTCTCTATCGTTTTACTTCATTCGGACACATGTGTACTTTTAACCTGCATGAACTGTGATTTCATCCATGGAACCTATACATACATATAACATTGCATCCATGAAATTCTTAAACTGGTTAACATGATTTAACGGCCAAAATGGTCATACTGTACTATTATGTTGTTGAAATCATCTCTGAAAACACAACTGATAACTGTACTGCCAATTAATTGAATCTGCTTTATGGTTTAATTTATTGTTTAGATTATGCTGTTGATAACCATGCTTGATTATGTAACTGAGTATGGGCACACCCATGATATCGTGTACATCTTGACCTGACTTGTTACTTACATATGGATTGACCCGACATGGAACCGTACTACTGTAGGGTTCCTAGGCACTCTAATGAAGTCTCACAAGGCATCGATCATGCCAATTTCAAAAATTATGGGTGCCGAGAAACCCTAATACGGATCGTCGGCTAGATTTCTAGGCGAAAAGATAATCTAGTTAACACTTTAACTAAAGGAAGAGAGCTACAACCTTTGTAGATCCGGTTATCCACTTCCTTAGCTCCACGTGGGTGTCCTCTCGCTGTCCATCATGAATCCCGAACTCATTCGTCGGCTTCATCGGAGAAACGGGCGGAATAGGTCGTCAGCTTCGTGTCAAAGACGATCTACGTCGAGACATCACAAGTTCAAGCTCCGACTTCACAAAGTTGTGAAACTTGTGAAGAAAACACCCAAAACAACTTGGCAAGAGGTAGAGGGTGAAGAAATAGGAGGTGGGTTCACTTTAGAATTGGATTTCACTCACTTTTGCTCAAGTTGCCATTGATGGCATCAAGCTTTTCTTGAAGAAGAAGATGATGAAGAAGAAAGAATATGATAAGTTTTTTTATTTGAAAAAGAAACTAATATCAATACTTATCATATCTTGACCATGGTCAAGTGTAGAGATTAAACTAAGGTTAATAGGAATGGTTAGGGTTAAGGATGAGATAAGGATGGTGGACTTTGTCAAAACTTCAAGAAACTTCAACAAGAGACAAAGAAAGCCACCATTCTCATCTAAACCTTTTCTAAATAAATAAACAAATAAATAAATATAAAGGCAAAACCCTAATCATCTCTTAACCATGGTTTAATACTTCACACTTAACCTAATGAGCAAGCATCATCAAACATGATACAAAGATGTGCACAAAAGTATATCACATATACAACATGTACATCAAGTGAGAAAATCCATTTAAAGTGAACCAATACTAGTTAATGCAATGAAATATATCAAATATATAATTATGCATTAAATCATTAAATCAACATTTGATTCAATGATCCGGTCATGTCGCACATAACCGACTAGAATCCAATGTATCGATTTATCGAATCAATGATTCGATAACTAGGTCATATCGAATATAACCAATCGAAACATATATCGCGAGAATGAAATGCGGTATCACATACACGCATTATTCTCGGTCCTGCACATATCTCATATGCGCTCCTATTTCGTTTCGCTTGAACCAGGAAATCTCTGTGTAGGACTCTAAAGACTCGTCAATACGCCGGTAGCAGATGATGATCATATCAAGCACCCACAAGCCGCAAGTGGTCTGCTAAACGTAACGGCCATCCGGGTATTGAGCAATCAGAAGATCGATGAGCTAGTCCGCTCACACTCCTGTGAATCCAACCAGTAACACTTACCGTACAGTCCGGTCTGTTCGTCTGATACGTCGCATATCAAGTCTAGGGGTGGTAAACGTCAGACCCCAATAACCGATAAGTCGTGCCGATGTTAGGCTTATAACGGGTCAAGAAACTACTGGTAACACTTACCAGCAAATCTCTGATCAGCTCTGGCCAGGGACTTCCCTGTTACGGCCAATCGAGCACAGCGCAACATCAACTCCCAATACCGGGAGAGACGAAACCCCTCCTATCGCTCATTGCCTCTATGTGACTCGGGACTGTACCCAAAGACCACCGTTTTGCACGCCCTCATGGACGTGGTAAGGTAGAGATCAAAGCACAGTGGGAATCACACAAGACTCTATGACGATCTCGGGTCTACAGACTAACCTGTACAAGTGTCACCTGAGAACTGCCATCTGACGTGAAGTATAATACCATCTGGGAGTTCTCGGCGAGTCCGTCCAGTGTACCCAGTCTCCACTGAGCACCCGTACACCATCTCTGATGTCAAACACCAATGGATATGGGATCATCCATCGCCCCTCATGGGTCGAGAAGCGTATACGCTAGTCTACACTGGTATATCGATGCCCCGTCTCGATACACCCATGACTAGGGACCATGAAGGATGTACTTATGGACTACCATGTCCCCACTAGTATGATCTGCATCATAGTCCAGGTAGTCAAGTACACATCCTAAGGGCTTTACCAACATGTAACTATAAGACAGTTTAAAGAGACTAGTGTACATGTTAAGATAAAGAGTAACCAGATAGCATACTATCATATCGAGCAAGAAAGTCATCTCTATATATGTCCAAGCATCCAATATAATATACATCATCTGTACAATACTGGCCTCTAGGGCATACATACAACTAACAATCTCCCACTTGCACTAGGGCCAGCTGCTGTAGTATCGCATACCGAGCATCCCGAAGAGTCTCTCAAACTGTATCTGGGGAATGGCCTTCGTGAGTGGATCCGCCGTGTTGTTCTTCGTGTCAACCTTCCTGACCTCGATCTCCTGGCGATCAATTATCTCCCGGATCAGGTGATACCGCCTCAGAATATGCCTGGATCGCTGATGGGACCTGGGTTCCTTGGCTAAAGTCACCGCTCCATTGTTATCGCAATACAAAGGTATTGGATGCTCAATGGATGGAACCACTCCAAGTTCAGTAATGAACTTCTTGATCCAGACAGCCTCTTTGGCAGCATCGTTGGCAGCGATGTATTCAGCCTCCATCGTCGAGTCTGCCACGGTTTCCTGCTTGGAACTCTTCCAGCTAACCGTCCCTCCGTAAAGGGTAAAGACAAAGCCCGACTACGACTTAGAGTCGTCCTTATCACTCTGGAAGCTCGAATCGGTAAAGGACTCCACTTGGAGCTCTCCGTTACCATACACCAAGAACATATCTCTAGTCCTTCGCAAGTACTTGAGAATGCTCTTCACAGCTGTCCAGTGACTCTCTCCAGGATCAGCTTGATACCTGCTCACTACACTTAGTGAGTATGCTACATCGGGTCCGGTACATAGCATCGCATACATGATAGAGCCTACTGCCGAAGCATAGGGTATCCCTTGCATGCGAGCTCTCTCCAAATCAGTCTTGGGAGACATCTCTTTGGAGAGAGTGACTCCAGAGATCGTGGGCAAGTTCCCACGCTTGGATTCTTCCATACTAAACCTCTTTAGTATGGTGTCAATGTACCTGGATTGGGACAATCCCAAAATCCGTTTGGATCTATCTCTATAGATCCTAATTCCCAATATGCAGGAGGCATCACCAAGATCTTTCATTGAGAATCTTTGTGATAAGAAGAGCTTGACCGATTGCAGCATAGGAATATCATTTCCTATCAAGAGTATGTCATCCACGTACAATACGAGGAAGACAACCTTACTCTCTGCCACCTTCTTGTAGATACAAGGTTCATCTGGGTTTTTGACGAAATCAAACTCTTTGATAACGACGTCAAAGCAGATGTTCCAACTCTGCGATGCTTGCTTTAATCCATAAATGGATTTAAGCAGCTTGCACACCTTGCCGCTGCTCCCACTGTCTACGAAGCCGTCTGGCTGAGTCATGTACACGCACTCTTCTAAATCACCATTTAGAAAGGCGGTCTTAACATCCATTTGCCAGATTTCGTAGTCATGATATGCAGCGATGGCAAGCATGATCCGGATGGATTTAAGCATAGCCACTGGAGAAAAGGTCTCGTCATAGTCCACACCTGGTCTTTGACGAAAACCCTTTGCTACAAGTCTAGCTTTGAAAGTCTCCACTTTCCCATCTACACCAAGTTTCTTCTTGAAGATCCACTTGCTCCCGATGGGTTTTACCCCTTCAGGAGCAACTTCCAAAGTCCATACTTTGTTGGTGTACATAGATTCCATCTCGGACCGCATAGCATCCAGCCATTTCACTGAGTCCCCACTCGTGATGGCCTGCTCGAAGCTAGTTGGGTCATCATCCTCCATGATGCAATCCTCGCTCCCACCATCCATGAGAAAACCGTAGTATCTCTCAGGTGGGCGAGGAACCCTACTAGATCGGCGGAGAGGCTGAGGTTCGTCGGAAGCTACTGAATGCTCTGGTTCCACTAAATCTTCTGTTGTGTTTTGTTCAGCTGGAACCTCTTCCAGTTCTACCTCAGACCCACTAATTTCTTTTGCAAGAAATTCCTTTTCTAAAAAGGTGGCATGTTGAGCAACAAATACTGTTTGTTCCTCACTGTGGTAGAAGATATACCCTCGCGAATGTTTGGGATATCCAACAAACTTACACAAAACAGATCTTGCCTCGAATTTGTCCGGTTTTTGTCTTTTGACATAGGTCGGGCAACCCCATATATTTATAAAATTAAGATATGGTCTCTTCCCTTCCCATATCTCATATGGTGTGGTAGGCACAGATTTGGTGGGAACCCTGTTCAGTAGGTATGCTGCCGTTTCCAGTGCATATCCCCAGAAGGAAACAAGTAACTCAGCTACACTCATCATAGAGCGCACCATATCTAATAGGGTGCGGTTTCTCCGCTCTGATACACCATTGTGCTGTGGTGTATATGGAGGAGTTAGCTGAGAGAGAATCCCATTCTCTTTTAGGAAGTCCAGGAATTCAATGCTCAAGTATTCTCCTCCTCGATCAGATCGTAGGATTTTAATACTTTTTCCGGTTTGGTTCTCAACTTCTTGTTTATATTCTCTAAATTTCTCAAAAGCTTCTGATTTGTGTTTCATCAGGAACACATATCCGAATCTAGAGAGATCGTCAGTGAATGTAATGAAGTACGAAGAACCATCCCTGGCATGTGTAGACATGGGACCGCATACATCACTATGTATAAGTCCCAAGAGTTCGGTAACTCTTTCTCCGTGTCCCGTAAACGGAGTTTTGGTCATCTTGCCTTTGAGACATGACTTGCAAGTGTCATAAGATGAAAATTCAAACGGATTTAAATATCCATCCTTATGCAACTTAGCCAGTCGTGTCGCATTGATGTGACCCAGTCTACAATGCCACAAGAAGGATTCGTTGAGTTCAGAACTCTTCCTCTTGTGTGTTTGTTATACTCAGAACTGTTGATTGATTTAGAACATAAATGCCATTGCATAACGTGCCTGATCCAACCAACTTTTGGTTACGGAAAATGTTCATAACATTGTCCTGTAATATAAAATTATATCCCTCTTTACTTAATAAAGAAACCGATATAATGTTGCATATCAGGTTCGGCATGTAATAGCAATCGTTCAGAACCAATGTATTACCAGTTGGTAATACAAGGTGATATTCCCCGACAGTCTTAGCTGCAACAATTGCACCATTTCCAACTCTAATGTCTTTATCACCTTCTCCAAGTTCTCTACCTTTCCTAAGCCCATGTAACTGATTACATATATGGGATCCTGACCCGGTATCTAATACCCAGGACGTAGAGCAAATGGAGAAACAGTTCTCTGTAACGAACACACCCGAAGAAAATGCATCAACATGTACTTTCTTCAATCGGGTGGCATGGGAATCCTGGTATTCCCCTATTTCCTGTTCATTCCTATAACTCTTATAAGATAGAACGGAACCAACGTTCCCCAGCACAGTATAACATGCGGGTTCGGTCAATACATCCATATTATTATCTTCATTAGGGCATGAAATGGTCGCTACCTGGAGAGAGAGAGAAGAAAACACTTTAGCGTATGCTCGTGCAAGATCAGATTGGTTATTATCTTATCTAATCAGGATGGCTCCCACTGCTTTTTATCAAATCTTCCTTCAAACCCT
The DNA here is from genome assembly GCA_030015575.1 of Agapanthus africanus. Lineage (NCBI taxonomy): Eukaryota > Viridiplantae > Streptophyta > Magnoliopsida > Asparagales > Amaryllidaceae > Agapanthus > Agapanthus africanus. The sequence continues at coordinate 570,394,821 of CM057345.1, read as the reverse complement.
AAAAGGAAAGACTAGCCGGGATTAATTACACACTACAAGTTCGCCAATCTTTCAGCCAGGCCAGTGTCGGTACTTTGAGGGAGGTCCCCCGTGCTTTCGCACGAACCTAATTAATGTAAACCTCGTTTTCCCAGAGGCGTAACCCCGTTGACACCTTTCTAGACACCTACTTGATCAGCTAATTGCAATGTGTAAAACTTTCCCAGGAGTAACTCTTACTCGCAGTGGGTATCGGGATCCAACTATCTCATAGAAGGTATGCAATCTCATTGCAAATTTCAACACTTGAAATTCCCGATAATATTTTGCCCCAAGCATCCTATGACCTTGACGGAGGTCAACAAACCACAGGGTGCAAGTCAAGTTCAACCCGTCATTTCTTGATTGAATCAAACCCACCCGCACGACCCTTGACGGAGGTCAACAAGGTCGTACGACTACCCTAATCCAATCTGCATCACATGCATAAGCAGACAAATACTAGTTAGCTACCGCACACTACGCCTTGACGGAGGTCAACAAACGTAGCACGAATACTAAGTAGGATTTATCTGAAATGACGGAGGGCTACGTCAGGTTTTTCTGAAAACCTATTGCGTAATGAACTTGATATCGTTGTAGAATCAAATGAAGTTTTAAAAATGGAGTGATTTTGAGGCTTTTCTAGTTTTGCTAAAGGGGTCACTCCCGGTGAAGGGATCGTCGGCCCTTTCCTCGTCGAATGAGGTGCGGGATATATCATATATATCACTGTGCAAAGCATAAACTATAGAAGCAATCAAAAGCAAACCGAGTGTGTAGCATCTGCCAGTTATTGCTAAAGGAGTCACTCCCGGTGAAGGGATCTCGGTCCTTTCCTCATCGAATAAGGTGCAGGATATATCACATATACCGCTGTGCAAAGCAAGAACTGTAGCTACCTGTTTTATTTAAAATTTGATTCTACAACATCTTAGTTTTCTTTTCTTTCATTAATCACATTAATGAAGTCCCATCATTTAAATACCTAAACATCACAGATAGATATGACGTACACTTATGCCATCCGCATTCGCCTCGATGTCCCCTCGTGCACCGTTAGGTTGGGTAACTAACGACAGAGCAGGGCAGGGCTAGCGCGGGTGTAAAACATAAGTAACGTCTATATAATATATCATATATACTATATACTATATCCATCACAGAATCACAACACAGATATCGCAGCAGAAGAAACATATGAAATATTGGATATACTAGGACGTCCGTGTTTTCAATACGAGCCAGTATAAAACACGGATTCCACGGTCGTGATGAATAGCCAATCCCACACCCCTAGACCCCTACGAGAGCGGCAAGCAACCCTGCCAATTCTAGGGTTAGGAGACCCGGACTCGACTCCTCGAGTTGGTCTCCCACTGGATCCCAGAACCCGGTTACTTATGCTTCCCTTCTTGGGTCTATCCTAATGCGGAAAAGTAAATAATATACAAAGGGTGACAACTTCCGCTACCTGGAAGTGCCCCAAATAAAAGAATATTACATACAAGTTTTTACATGAATGAAAATGAAAAACACTCATCTCACATAAAAACCCCCGGCTATTCAAACACGACGATCCAATATAACATATCCAGCAACACATAACATCACATGTCATCAACGTAAGTAAGTATGCATACCCCAATTGTCGTTGACGTATAGCAACGAAACCGGCGATATGAACATACTACACTTACGGTCACAGAAAAGAAAGTGTAAAACTACAACATTTGGAATCCGCAACCTCTTTAGACATCGCATGCCTAATCAAATGAAATACTTAGACATCACATGCCAACAGATATAAATCCCGCATTTTAGTCTCATTATCGAAAACTCTTTTCAATATCATGTGGGACTAAACTGGTAGATTTATAACATTCATTCAGTTATCTCATAACTGTTTGTGAATTCCAATTATTGTATCACATTCCAGATAAACAGAAAATGTTAAACTTTCCGATCGAACATTCGAATACCCAAGTTTTCCCGATATAGCTCAACACATGAAATAAGTCTAACAACATTCAGTTCGTGCCTCAGTACCAACGGTCCAGCCGTAGAAGGGTCAAGCCAACGCCTTACATGTGGCACGCCGTACTGCCCCAAACCCGAAGGTTCAAAGGGCAGTTCAAGACGGTCACATAATCGAGTTAAGGTTTGTTGTCTTCTAGAGGGTCTATCGCGTTACTTGCACTACTTAGAACGTCGTTAAACTACGGAAAAATCCAACACTTAGAAATTTCCCGACAGGGGAAAAATTGGGTATTTATATCCGGTCAAACTTTTTAACATATTCTAAAAATTATCCGAAAAAACACAAAGACGAAATTTGATAATCCGATCGAAACATTGAAGCTCTAAAACACCCCAGAAAATTCAACTCTTGAATAAATTTTAAAAATTCCCAGAAAATCCAACACCAGAAGATATCAGTTACTGTGCAAAAATTATATAATAATTTAATAAAGCTTCCGCGGAACCGCCGCCTAAGGAGGCTTAGTCCGCGGTTCCGCCGCACTTTAGACTGTTCATCAAGAAATTTTTGCACCGTAATTCATATATTTCCCTGCTGAATTTTTTAGCAATTTTTAATCTGGAAAAATCCCAGAATTTAGAAAAAGTCCAGAGAGCATCTTAAAGTTAGGTTTTCGGGTTCGATCGGGTTTCAAATATCGTCTAGACTTCGTCTAAGGCTCTAGCTAGGCTCTGATACCACTGTAGGGTTCCTAGGCACTCTAATGAAGTCTCACAAGGCATCGATCATGCCAATTTCAAAAATTATGGGTGCCGAGAAACCCTAATACGGATCGTCGGCTAGATTTCTAGGCGAAAAGATAATCTAGTTAACACTTTAACTAAAGGAAGAGAGCTACAACCTTTGTAGATCCGGTTATCCACTTCCTTAGCTCCACGTGGGTGTCCTCTCGCTGTCCATCATGAATCCTGAACTCATTCGTCGGCTTCATCGGAGAAACGGGCGGAATAGGTCGTCGGCTTCGTGTCAAAGACGATCTACGTCGAGGCATCACAAGTTCAAGCTCCGACTTCACAAAGTTGTGAAACTTGTGAAGAAAATACCCAAAACAACTTGGCAAGAGGTAGAGGGTGAAGTAATAGGAGGTGGGTTCACTTTAGAATTGGATTTCACTCACTTTTGCTCAAGTTGCCATTGATGGCATCAAGCTTTTCTTGAAGAAGAAGATGATGAAGAAGAAAGAATATGATAAGTTTTTTTATTTGAAAAAGAAACTAATATCAATACTTATCATATCTTGACCATGGTCAAGTGTAGAGATTAAACTAAGGTTAATATGAATGGTTAGGGTTAAGGATGAGATAAGGATGGTGGACTTTGTCAAAACTTCAAGAAACTTCAACAAGAGACAAAGAAAGCCACCATTCTTATCTAAACCTTTTTTAAATAAATAAACAAATAAATAAATAAAAAGGCAAAACCCTAATCATCTCTTAACCATGGTTTAATACTTCACACTTAACCTAATGAGCAAGCATCATCAAACATGATACAAAGATGTGCACAAAAGTATATCACATATACAACATGTACATCAAGTGAGAAAATCCATTTAAAGTAAACCAATACTAGTTAATGCAATGCAATATATCAAATATATAATTATGCATTAAATCATTAAATCAACATTTGATTCAATGATCCGGTCATGTCGCACATAACCGACTAGAATCCAATGTATCGATTTATCGAATCAATGATTCGATAACTAGGTCATATCGAATATAACCAATCGAAACATATATCGCGAGAATGAAATACGGTATCACATACACGCATTATTCTCGGTCCTGCACATATCTCATATGCGCTCCTATTTCGTTTCGCTTGAACCAGGAAACCTCTGTGTATGACTTTAAAGACTCGTCAATACGCCGGTAGCAGATGATGATCATATCAAGCACCCACAAGCCGCAAGCGGTCTGCTAAACGTAACGGCCATCCGGGTATTGAGCGATCAGAAGATCGACGAGCTAGTCCGCTCACACTCCTGTGAATCCAACCAGTAACACTTACCGTACAGTCCGGTCTGTTCGTCTGATACGTCGCATATCAAGTCTAGGGGTGGTAAACGTCAGACCCCAATAACCGATAAGTCGTGCCGATGTTAGGCTCATAACGGGTCGAGAAACTACTGGTAACACTTACCAGCAAATCTCTGATCAGCCCTGGCCAGGGACTTCCCTGTTACGGCCAATCGAGCACAGCGCAACATCAACTCCTAATACCGGGAGAGACGAAACCCCTCCTATCGCTCATTGCCTCCATGTGACTCGGGACTGTACCCAAAGACCACCGTTTTGCACGCCCTCATGGACGTGGTAAGGTGGAGATCAAAGCACAGTGGGAATCACACAAGACTCTATGACGATCTCGGGTCTACAGACTAACCTGTACAAGTGTCACCTGAGAACTGCCATCTGACGTGAGGTATAATACCATCTGGGAGTTCTCGGCGAGTCCGTCCACTGTACCCAGTCTCCACTGAGCACCCGTACACCATCTCTGATGTCAAACACCAATGGATATGGGATCATCCATCGCCCCTCATGGGTCGAGAAGCGTATACGCTAGTCTACACTGGTATATCGATGCCCCGTCTCGATACACCCACGACTAGGGACCATGAAGGATGTACTTATGGACTACCATGTCCCCACTAGTATGATCTGCATCATAGTCCAGGTAGTCAAGTACACATCCTAAGGGCTTTACCAACATGTAACTATAAGACAGTTTAAAGAGACTAGTGTACATGTTAAGATAAAGAGTAACCAGATAGCATACTATCATATCGAGCAAGAAAGTCATCTCTATATATGTCCAAGCATCCAATATAATATACATCATCTGTACAATACTGGCCTCTAGGGCATACATACAACTAGCAACTACTTGACTTGACCTGATTACCATGACCTGAACTGTTACCTGATCTTGTGTCTAATGCCAACGAACCTGACATGCAGTCCTCATGGACCGTTCCTGTTGTCTATCCAGACAAACCGGCTTACCTGATCCTGCGTTGGCATTAGTTCTTGATTACGGGATACCCGTCTAGACATACACTTATAGCTTGGGGGTATGGGGAAATCAAAGGTGAAACCTGACTTGTAACTCAACAGTTCGCTACCTGTTCTGATCAGTTTTAGGCTAGGCCAGCCTTGGAATGATGGTGCTGACATCATTCATTTGTATACATTCCTGTTTGGTGCCTAGCGGCATGTCTCGGTTTCAGCCCGAGAATCTGGGGCCGTGGTCCCGGGTATGTACGGGATACTATTGAGTTACATCGATGATTCATCAATTTGGTTTCAAAGACTTTAGAACGGAAAACCTGATGGAACAGTTTAGTTTACCCACTGCACACTACCCTGCACTGCTCTGATTTATATTATTGTTACCCTTACTTTATTCATGTTTATAATCGCATCGCCTGTTTATTATGTTGTTACTTGATGACTTGACGCGCTGACGTCTGGGTTTTGCATGGCCCAGATTCTGTACCGCTGTCGCAGTCCGAGCAGGAGTACTTCAGCCGACAGGCTGAGCTGTGAGTATCAGCAGTAGTTAGTTTTCTTTCCTGCATTTATTTCCTGATGTGAGCCCGCATTATGGGATATACATTCCAGTTATTTTGTATTGGATCTTTCGCTTCCTCATTTTATTATTCTTGACTCATGTTATCTTGGATTATGGACATGTTTTAGATAGTTTTATTTTGTTCTTGATATCTCTACAGTCGTAATGTGACTGTGGATGGATACTTCTTACCCACAGGTAGCATGGCTGGCTATGTCACGTGTCCATTTTAGCGTACTCTGGGAAGCAGGGCATGACAGTGATGGGGGTTTTATAGTGGTGGCAGCACGCAGTAGAAGGCGCGAGAATCTCGTCGGCGGTTACGCTCTCGACGTAACGCCCACGTAAAGAGTGGATCACCCATTAATGGGGATCGTGATGGCGTGGAACGTGTGATGTTGCTGACGGAGAATCTGCACATGGCGAGATTTACGGAGCGGCGGTTGCGTCTTTGAGCGGTACTGTTGGTCGGTCGGAGGACCGAGGAAGATGGCCTCGGCTGGGGTGCTCGGGAACGAGCGAGAGGGCCGAGGAGTCTTGGTCCTGTGGCAGCTCGGGGCGAGCTGAAAGGCCGAGGAGGCCAACTTCCAGGGGCTCTGAGGAGAGCCATCTTGCGCTTGCAGGTTGGGCACAGGGGTGGCCTGGTCGGCCCCTATGGGCCCTTTCTTCTGAGTTCTGGGACACTTCATCTGCCACGTGTCCTGATCTGAGGCGTTGCCAATATAGAGCATCATCATTAGCCCCCCACTCTTGTCCCAACCAGCTGGCGGGTCGGGTCAAGAGTGGACTGCCGGGCCACCCGGGGAGAGCTCCCTCCTAAGATTTCGTCGGGACGCGTCCCCGGACTGTCGGCTGCCTTTTCTGCCAGCAAATTAGGGTGAAATCTCTGCATTTAAGGAAGGTGCGCCGGTTTGTGCATCCCGTCACTGAAGCGACGGTCTGCATGTCAAGCATCAGTTGGCCGACGCGACGTGTGTATACCTGCGTCGTCTGTATGGCAGGAGGATGCCCGCTGGGGATGCGCTGAGCAGGAAGGAACTCGGCGGCCTCACGATGAGGGCTTGAGATCCTCAGCATCTGATGGGCAGGAGGATGCCCGCTGGGGATGCGCTGAGCAGGAAGGAACTCGGCGGCATCACGATGAGGGCTTCAGACCATCATTGTCTGTTGGGCAGGCGGATGCCCGCCGGGGATGCGCCGAGCAGGAAGGAACTCGACGGCCTCGCGATGAGGGCTTCAGACCATCGGTGTCTGATGGGCAGGAGGATGCCCGCTGGGATGCACCGAGCAGGAAGGAACTCGGCGGCCTCACGATGAGGGCTTGAGATCCTTAGCATCTGATGGGCAGGAGGATGCCCGCTGGGTATGCGCCGAGCAGGAAGAAACTCGGCGGCCTCACGATGAGGTCTTGAGATCCTCAGCATCTGATGGGCAGGAGGATGCCAGCTGGGGATGCGCCGAGCAGGAAGGAACTCGGCGGCCTTACGATGAGGGCTTTGATCCTTGATGATGGAGGGGTCGTGAGAGGCCTGCGAAGGATGGCCGAGCAGGGTAGCTACTCGGTGCCTCTTGGCGAGGGCATTGGTCCTTGACGATGGAGGGGCCCTGAGAGGCCTGCGAAGGACAGCCGAGCAGGGTAGCTGCTCGGTGCCTCTTGGCGAGGGCTTTAATCCTTGACGCTGGAGGGTCCCTGAGAGGCCTGCGAAGGATAGCCGAGCAGGGTAGCTGCTCGGTGCCTCTTGGCGAGGGCATTGATCCTTGACGCTGGAGAGGCCCTGAGAGGCCTGCGAAGGATGGCCGAGCAGGGTAGCTGCGCCGTGCCTCTTGGCGAGGGCTTTCTGATCCCCGGCGTTGCGGTAGGGAAGCTACCCGCCGGGGATAGCCGAGCGAGGGATCCTCGGGCTCGACTGTCTCTGGGAGGACTTTCTGATCCCTGGCGTTGCGGTAGGGATGCTACCCGCCAGGGATAGCCGAGCGAGGGATCCTCGGGCTCGACTGCCTCTGGGAGGACTTCTGATCCTTCATGACGGGGACCGAGCAGGGCTACTGCCCAGTGCCTCTTAGCGAGGGCTTTGATCCCTGCCGGTTGTGGTAGGATGCTACCAGCCGGGGATAGCCGAGCAAGGACCCGACTGCCTTTGGTTCTTAGCGCGGGAAGAGCTATAGGGCTGTAAGAAGCCTACCAAGGACCCTTGGCCGGGCAGGGTTACAGCCCGGTGCCTCTTGGTGAGGGCTTTTGTCCTGAAGGATAGCCGAGCGAGGGATCATCGGGCTTGACTGCCTCTGGGAGGGCTTTCTGATCCTTGGCGTTGCGGTAGGGAAGCTACCCGCCAGGGATAGCCAAGCGAGAGATCCTCGGGCTCGACTGCCTCTGGGAGGACTTTCTGATCTCTGGCGTTGCGGTAGGGAAGCTACCCGCCAAGGATAGCCGAGCGAGGTATCCTCGGGCTCAAATGCCTCTGGGAGGACTTTCTGATCCCTGGCATTGCGGTAGGGAAGCTACCCGCCAGGGATAGCCGAGCGTGGGATCCTCGGGCTCGACTGCCTCTAGGAGGACTTTCTGATCCCTGGCGTTGCGGTAGGGAAGCTACCCGCCAGGGATAGCCGAGCAGGGTATCTGCTGGGCTGCCTCTTAGTGAGGGCTTAGATCCTTGGGCGAGGTGGCCCTCGAGCCGCCGTGGCAAGCCCCCTCTGTGTGACCCCGTCAAGGGAGGGGGTGTCGGTCTATTCGGACAGCGAGGGCGTTGATGACGGTCGCTGGAGGAGGTTCACCCTCGCCTCCGGTGAGGGGGAGACGGCGACTGGTATCTGGATCTTCAAGGTGATCGCTTGCCATGGGGATGGAGATCGAAAGGCCAACTTTGTCTTTTGTGGAGTTTCGCTTCCCACAAACGGCGCCAACTGATGGAGCTCCTTTTCGGGCCTCCGTCAGATGTTGTCTTCCGTTGATCTCGCGGTGAACTTAGCTGATTATCCTTCATTATGTGTGGGTCTCAATGGGATTTTGGAGGGAGAGGTGAGGTGAGGAAGCTGTTGCCGAGTACCTGCAAAGAAGTCCCAGGGTGGTTTGGTACCACCAAGGACCTTCCGACGCTCAAGTTAGTGATGAGATCCGAGCAGAGTAACGGCATAAAAGTGTAAAAAAAATAGCTTACTTGACCCCTCTGTGATGGGGTTTTTTATAGTGGCGGCAGCACGCAGTAGAAGGCGCGAGAATCTCGTCGGCGGTTATGCTCTCGACGTCACGCCCGCGTAAAGAGCGGATCACCCATTAATGGGGATCATGATGGCGTAGAACGTGTGATGTTGCTGATGGAGAATCTGCGCATGGCGAGATTTGCGGAGCGGCGGTTGCGTCTGTGAGCGGTACTGTTGGTCGGTCGGAGGACCGAGGAAGATGGCCTCGGCTGGGGAGCTCGGGAACGAGCGAGAGGGCCGAGAAGTCTTAGTCCTGTGGCAGCTCGGGGCGAGCTGAAAGGCCGAGGAGGCCAATTTCCAAGGGCTCTGAGGAGAGCCAGCTTGCGCTTGCAGGTTGGGCACAGGGATGGCCTGGTCGACCCCTGTGGGCCCTTTCTTCTGAGTTCTGGGACACTTCATCTGCCACGTGTCCTGATCTGAGGCGTTGCCAATATAGAGCATCATCAGAACCCTAGCCTCCTCGATTCGCTGACGCCTTTCTCCTTCATGTCTCCTTCGCATCTCGCCGTCGACGCCTTCTCTCTCCTCTACATCTCGCCGCCACAGCCGTCTCTCTCAGAAGCATCTCGCCGCCTCCATTTTTCCGTTGTGGCTCGAGCTCCCGCCGCCTCTTCATCTCCTCCGTCGACGTCGAGTTTGCCATCTCCTAGAGTTTGCTTTCCTCGATTCACCGCCTCCTCCTCCTCTCTCCTTTACATCTCGCTGCCGCCACCGTCTTTCAGCCACGTCTAGCCGCCGCCTCTAACCCTAACCGTAAGCAATTTCTCCCTCCTTTTGTATTGATTTTGATCGATTCGATCGTTTTTTTTTCCGATTTCTCGAATTCGTCTGGTTGATTTCTTGTAGTTTTGGCGGCGATGACGGGACGAAAATCAAAGGTGAGCTCGTCGAAAGACAATAAGTAAGTCTTTTTCTTATTTCTTATTGAGTTTTTGATCCATCTAGGACTTGATCTAGAATTTTTGATTAATTGTTTGATTTGTTGAAGGTTTGCGGTGAAGAAAGGAGCAACGAAGAAGCCTAAGAAGAAGGGGAAGGCCAGGAAAGATCTGAACAAACCAAAAAGGCCTCCTAGTGCTTTCTTCGTCTTCATGTATTTTTTTCAATCTGGATCTAATTTTTTTCGATTTTCTCCTTTTTTGTGGTTCAGATATGATTTTTGTTATTAGGGAGGGATTTAGGAAGTAGTTCAAGGAGAAAAATCTTCGAAAAAAGAACGTCGTCACTGTAAACCCTAATTTTTTTGATCTCATTTGTTTTTATTTGAAGGTTTGCGGTGAGCAACGACGAAACATGAGAAGAAGAGGATGACAGTATTTTTAAATTTTTTTTAAAAGTTTGGCTCTATGGTTAGCACCGCAGTAGGGGTTTACCATAAGGGCAAATTTATAACCGTAAGGGAATTTATCTGTCCTTACGGCTTTTGCCCCTACGGTGGACATTGTAAGGACGGTGGTCTGCTCCTACAATTCCAACCGTAGAGATAAGCCATATTCGTTTGCAGTGACAGTAGAGAGAGGAATTAAAGAATAATGTAACAAATTTTTGATTATTTTGTTGCATTCTTTTAATGCTTGTGGATCTAATGTCAATCCTTTCTAAATTAGAAATTTGATTTTTTTATTAATATCTGAACAAAGATCATTCAGTAAAAACTAGAAAATATTTTATCGGAATTTGCTCATACGCTAAAACTTCCGTCTTCAAAGCCAAAGTTTGCCGATTTGATTTCCTAACCGACTGCATTAAAAAAATATAAAAAAGGATTGATGCCAAAATTGACATATAATTATTTTATTTAATCAAAATATTGGATCTTTCTGAACTATAAAGATTCCTTGGTAAATTTCAGTTTTTTTTTATAATTATTTTATGCAAATTTATCTTGAGGATATTTTTGGAGAGTATTCATGCATATCAACACATGAACATACTATAGAAAGAAAGGACTATTCCATGTGGTGCTATATATTTGACCCATCCTTTCTCCATTCAGTGCGCAATATCAATTCACTGAATAAACATTGATAGTATGAGACAATGATCTCTTTCTATCCACTTGCATTTTGATTCACCTCTCACATGGGAATGATATGCAGCACCCCACCTGATATATGCAGGTTTTGTCCTTGATTTTCATTCCCCTTTTTGTTTATTTGATTATATTTAGTCTTGTCAGTGGGGGTTACAATCGACCAGAACCCACGCGAAGTTGTAGAACAGGAAAAGTCAGGCCCAGGTTAAGTTGGTACGGGACCCACCCTCAAGACTGGATCATACCACCGCAGCCACGAGGCTTAGGTCGACCCCTGTCCCATTGAGCTCTTCTTTAATATGCAATGAACATATGTGATGGTAAGAAGGTAAATACAAAACTTAAATACAGAAATCATTTCGGACATATTGATAACGTCACTAATCTGTTAACAAAAACATTAAGGCAAGAATACCCTTCAAATTTAGCAAGAAACTTAATTACATTATGAATATTCCATTGTTTTGTAAGAAAATTTGTTAGTTAAACTTGAAAGGAACATAAAAATTTACATTGTTTTGAATTTTTCGAAGGGGTACTATTTAAGTTTAAATAAAACCGTATTTAGTACGTGATGGAGGTCCTTTTCGGGTCTCCGTCAGATGTTGTCTTCCGTTGATCTCCCGGTGGATTTCGGCGGTGATCTTCTGTTGTGTGAGGGTCTTAATGGGTTTTGACGAGATTGGTGATTTGAAGAGTTTAGCGCCGAGTGCCTGCAAAGAAGTCCCGGGGTGGTTTGGTACCATCGAGGACCCTCCGACGATCAAGTTAGTACTAGATCCGAGCAGAGTAACGGCTAAGTGGAATCAAGAATCGCTTACTTGACCCCTCTGTGATGGAGGTTTATATAGCGGCGGCAGCACGCAGCAGCAGGCGCGAGAATCTCGCCGGCAGTTACGCTCCCGACGTCATGCCCGCATAAAGAGCGGATCGCCCATTAATGGGGATCGTGATGGCGTGGAACGTGGGACGTTGCTGGCGGAGAATCTGCGCGTGACGAGATTTGCGAAGCGGCGGTTACGCCTGTGAGTGGTGGAGTTGGTCAGTTGGAGGGACCGAGGAAGACGGCCTCGGCTGGGGAGCTCGGAACCGAGCAAGAGGGCTGAGAAGTCTTGGTCCCGTGGCAGCTCGGGGCGAGCTGAGGGGCCGAGTAGCAAATTTGCAGGGGGCCCCGAGGAGGGCCAGCTTGTGCTTGCAGGTCGGGTACAAGGGTGGCCTGGTCGGCCTCTGTGGGCCCTTTCTTCTGGGTCTTGGGACATGTCATCCGCCACGTGTCATGATCTCGCATCATCAATATTGAGCATCATCATTAGCCCCCCACTCTTGTCCCGACCAGCTAACGGGTCGGGTCAGGAGTGGACTGCCGGGCCTTCCGAGGTGAGCTCCTTCCGAAGGTTTCGTCGGGACGAGTCCTCGGGCTGTCAGTTTGTCTTTTCTGTTAGTGAATCAGGGTAAGATTTCTGCATTTAAGGAATGTGCGCCGGTTCATGCATTCTGCCACTGACGCGATGGTCCACGTGTCGAGCGTCGGTTGGCCGAAGCGACGTATGCAGGCCTACAGCGTCAGACGGATGCGCCTCAGCGTGGGAACGACACGTGGAGCAATCGAAGCCGTTGGACCCGAGGAGACGTTTTGTTGGGAGATGAAGGGCGCCGTTGGATGAGGTATTTTGCAGCGATAAGTAGGGGTGGGGCCCGCTCCAGGGCCCCTACTCCTTCATATTTCCTCTCTCCTAAGTCACGGCTGCTCGGCGTTCTTCTTCTTTTGAATACATGGTTCGTTCCCACTCTTTGGGTTGCTCGTGCCAGAGGGAGGCTAGTGGCGCGGCTGATCCCCTGGCTGGCTCATGCCCCGCGCCGGATGTTCTGCCGGCGATAGGGCCGTCTGCTTCGCTGACGGCTCCTGGTGGTTGTTCCGACGGCGGCCAGAGACGTCCACGGTTATCCGAGCCCCAGACGGGGGACATAGGGAAGGGCAAGGACGGGGCTCCTCTTAAGAGAAAGAGGACAATTTCTCGCGCGTCGTCGTCGAGGGTCCCTGAGGGGATTTCCGTGAAGGAGGGCGGCGCCGTCTTCACGGTTCCGTCTGGGCTTTCCGTTGCTGCTGGCCTGCTCGCCGGGATGGAGGAGTCGGCTGGGGGAAAGCTTCCGCATGGCTCCCTGAGGGCCCAACTGGAGGCCATGGCCCAAGGGGCGGTCCAGGTACGAACTCCTCTACGTGTAGTTTTTCTGGTTTTCCTTTCTTTGGTTCGAGGGCCTTCTGGTTTCTCATTCGCTTTCCGTCAGGTCCTTCAATACTGCGCTCTTGCCGGTCGTATGGAGGCCGAGGGTGTGTTCCATGCACCGAGGCCAGTAGAAGCGTTTCTCTCGGAGGTCGAGGTTTTGCGGCGTGACTTGCGCCTGGAGAGGGCAAGGGCCGACGTCCTGGCAGCCCGTGCGGAGGCTGCGGAACTTGCCAATTCAGCGAATCGGGGTGTCCATAGGAAGCTGGCAGATCTGGCCGAACGCTTAATGGCCATGGAGAAGGAAAGGGACGCCAGCAGGGGAGATGCTGAGGCGGCGCTTCTGGAGGCCCAGATTGCCGAGGTTCGGGCTAAGAAAGCTGTGGCCGATTATAAGGCGTCAGAAAAGTTTTATGCCGAGCTCGGGGAGTATTCTGCCGTCGCGTGGAACAGGCCCTGGACGCCGTGAAGGAGCAGCTTCCCGAGTTCGCCGATGGCGAGCGCCGAGCTCGGGTTCCGCTCCCGGTAGCTAGGCCTCCGGTGGAAGATGGCGAGGGGAGCGGGGCGCACCCCTGGTGGCGAAATCTCTGGTGGTTAAGCCCCCGGCAGGCCGTGATGCCAGCGATGAGAGGACCGAAGTAAGCCTCCGGGCAGCTTGCAGGGCAGGGGAGCCCCAGAATACCCTTTGTAAAAACTTTGCCTTTGGTAATAAAAGAAAATTCTTGTTTCATCGATTTGCATTTCATCTTTTGTGTGTGAGGAATGTTTGTAAAATATCTCTGCTTGCACTGTTGGGTCAGCTATCTATCTAGCGATCATTCGTCGAGTTGATTTCGATCACTTGCCAAGCGCTGCTGACCTCATATCTCCATCACTTGTCAAGCGCTGCCGAGGAGGCATCTCCATGGCCCCGGAGTCGAGGGGGATCGCTTAGACTTCGATAGACTTGTTGCCCCTTTTTGGGGCCTCGGATCCTCTGCGTTGGTGGGGCTGTAAGAAGCCCGCTAAGGATAACCGGGCAGTGAAGCTGCGCGGTCGGCTCTTTACGAGGGCTTTGATCTTTGGCGTCGCGGGTAGGCAACTACCAGCCTGGGATGACCGAGTGGGGCAGCCGCTCGGATGCCTCTTGTGAGGGCTTCGATCCCTGGCGTCATGGGTAGGGAGCTACCAGCCGGAGATGACCGAGCAAGGTAGTTTCTCGGTTGCCTCTTGCGAGGGCTTTGATCCTCAATGTTGGAGGGGCTGTAGGAAGCCCACTAAGAATGACCGGGCAGTGAAGCTGCGCTGTTGCCTCTTGGCGAGGGCTTAGGTCTCTGGCGTCATGGGTAGGCAACTACCAGCCTGGGATGAAGGAGCGAGGTAGCCGCTCGGGTGCCTTTTGCGAGGGCCTCGATCCCTGGCGTCTTGGGTAGGGAGCTACCAGCCGGAGATGATCGAGCAGGGTAGCTTCTCGGTTGCATCTTGCGAGGGCTTTGATCCTTCAGGACGGGGACCGAGCAGGGTTACTGCCCAGTGCCTCTTGGCGAGGACTTTGATCCCTGTCAGTTGTGGTAGGAAGCTACCAGCCAGAGATAGCCGAGCAAGGACTCGACTGTCTCTGGGAGGACTTTGGTCCTTAGCGCAGGAGGGGCTGTAAGAAGCCTACCAAGGACCCTTGGCCGGGCAGGGTTTCTGCCCGGTGCCTCTTGGCGAGGGCTTTTGTCCTGAAGGATAGCCGAGCGAGAGATCCTCGGGCTCAACTGCCTCTGGGAGGGCTTTGTGATCCCTGTCGGTCGTGGTAGGAAACTACCAGCCGGGGATAGCTGAGCAGGGTAGCTACTGAGCTGGCTCTAAGGAGGTCTTTGGATTGCAAAGACAAAACTTCACTTGCAATGTTTCGACGTTTCTTTATTCGAATGGAAAGGATTTTCGAAAAGCGTTTACATCGTCTTTGTGAAAGGAGGGGTACGCACTTGTTGGCCTTGGCCTCGTTGGTATAGCTTGAGCTTCTCGGCGTTGTAAGGCCGCGGGAGCTTGCGCCTGTCCGCATCTTGCAGGCGATAGGCCCCACCGGGAAGGACCTCAGAGACGAAGAAGGGACCGTCCCATCTCGGGGAGAACTTGTCTAGCCTGTCTTGATCGACGAACTCGTTTCGTCGTAAGACCAGATCCCCGTTCTGGAAGGAGCGGTGCTTGACCCGAGCATTATAGTATCGGGCCGTTTGCTGCTGATAAGCGGCAGCTCTAATCTGGGCCCGGTCTCTCTTCTCCAACAAGATGTCCAGGTTGGTTCGTAGCGCCGAGGTATTCGCATCGTCGTCTAAGTGCTCGACCCGATGGCTGGGTAATCCGATCTCCGCTGGGACCATCGCCTCGGTCCCGTAGTAGAGACTAAAGGGGGTTTCCCCGGTGGGGGTCTTCTTTGACGTGCACAGGGCCCATAAGACCCGGGGTAATTCTTCGACCCAACTACCTTGTCGCCCTTCCAGGCGGGTTCGGAGGCCCCGAAGGACGTCTCGGTTAGCGACTTCGGCCTGCCCATTGCATTGGGGATGCGCGACCGCGGCGAACTTCATGAGGATATGGTATTCTTTGCAGAAGTCTTTCACTTTCTCGTTCTCGATGTTCGTCCCGTGGTCGGTGATGATACATCTCGGGATGCCGAACCAGAGTATCAGATTGTTTTGCAGGAACTTGATGGTAGTGGCGGCGTCCAGTTTTCTGATGGGGATGGCCTCGATCCACTTGGTGAAGTAGTCTACTGCGACGAGGACGTATTTGTGCCCGCCCGTACCGATTGGGAATTGGCTGATATGTCCAATCTCCACTGGGCGAATGGCCATGGGGATGTCAGGGCGCTCAGCTCGGTGGCAGGGAGGCGAGGGATGCCGCCGTGGAGCAGGCAACTCTTGCATCTTCTGACTAGCTTCTGGACGTCCTCGTGAATAGTGGGCCAGTAGTACCCCTGAAGCAACGCCTTTTGGATCAAGGTTCGGGCCCCTTAGTGCGCACCGCCAACCCCTTCATGGATTTCCCGAAGGACGTAGTCGGCTTCGTGGGGATCAACATATCGGAGCAGGGGTTGAGTGAAAGACTTTTTGTAAAGATTTCCATTGCTCCAGACGAAGTGGCGGGCTTTGGCCCGGAGGCGGCGGGCGGACCCCGGTCATTCGGGAGCGCACCGTCCTTCAGGAATTCCACGAGGGGCTTCCTCCAATCTTGGTCGCCTTCTTGCGCCGCATACATGTGGAGCGTGGCTGCTCCATTTTCCACACTGGGCTGAGGCAAGGTTTCGAAGAGGATGGACCGCTTATTGTTGGCTGAGTATGATGAAGCCAGCTTGCTCAAGGCCTCGGCTTGGGCATTCAGCTGCCTGGGTATTTGTTCTACTTAGACTTCTTCGAAGTTTCTCCGGAGTTTCCTCACCCCGTCCAGGTATTTCACCATCAGAGGCTCCCGAGCTTCAAAGCGGCCAGTCACTTGTCCAACAGCAAGGGCCGAGTCGCTGCGGATTTGAATTATCTTCAGCCCCAGCCCGGCGGCCATGCGCAGTCCAGCCAGGAGGGCCTCGTACTCTGCCGCGTTATTCGAGGCCTTGAAACCGAGCTTCATAGAGTACTCCATTTCTGCTTCATTCGGGCCCCGGATAATGAGGCCGGCACCACACCCTTCTTCGGTTAAAGATCCGTCGACGTAGATGATCCACTCAGGAACAGAGCCAGGCCTCCCCGCGACGGGACACTGAGTCACGGGGGGCGGCGTGGACACCGGTCCCTTGAGGGGGATGGTGCACTCAACGATGAAGTCGGCCAGGGCCTGTGCCTTGATGGCCTGCCTCGGGCGATATTTCACATCAAACTGGGATAGCTCCCACCTCCATTTTTCTAAGTAGCCCGAGGATTCTGGTGATGCAAGAATGGCCCCCAACGGGCGCTCGGTAAGGACGATGATGGTATGTGCTTGGAAGTAGTGCCGCAGCTTCCTTGAGACCACCATGAGGGCTAAGACAATCTTCTCTATGGCCGGGTACCTCATTTCCGCATCCTTAAATACGTGGCTCACATAGTATACCGGCTTCTGCACTCCCTCGACCTCCCGGATGAGCACCGAGCCTGCTGCTTGATCGGATACTGCCAGTTACAGCGACAGCTCGTCTCCTTCGACGAGTCGGGTGAGCAGTGGCGGCGTCGCGAGGTGCTTCTTCAATTGGTCGAAGGCGGCTTGGCACTCCTCCGACCATTCGAACCTCGGGATCTTTCTCAGGGCCTTAAAGAACGGGAGGCATTTCTCTCCTGACTTGGACATGAAGTGGCTCAGAACGGCGACTTGTCCTGTGAGCTGCATGATCTCGACGTTGGTTTTGGGCGCGGCCATGTTGAGGATAGCGTCGATTTTCTCTGGGTTGGCTTCGATTCCATGGTGAGTAACCATGAACCCGAGAAACTTTCCCCCGGTGACTCCGAAAGCGCACTTGGCGGGGTTCAGCTTCATCTTGAACTTGCGGAGCACTTCGAAGGCCTTGCCCAGATCCCTGGCATGGTCTGCCGTCAAGACGGATTTGACGAGCATATCGTCAACATAGACCTCCATATTCCTGCCGATCTGTGGCTTGAACATGCGATTGACCAACGGCTGGTACGTGGCCCCGGCGTTCTTAAGGCCGAAGGGCATCACCTTATAGAAATATACCCCCCGGTCCGTTGTGAATGCGGTGAGATCTTCATCTTCCGGATTCATGCGGATCTGGTTGTAGCCGGAGAAAGCATCCATGAAGCTCAACAGCTTGTAGCCGACTGAGCTGTCGACGAGCTGATCTATCCGAGGGAGCGGATAGTTGTCCTTGGGGCAGGCCTTGTTGAGGTCGGTGAAGTCGACACACATGCGCCACTTCCCGCTTGACTTCTTGACCAAAACTAAGTTTGCCAGCCATTCCGAGTACGGTACGTTCCGGATGAAGTTGGCGGTGAGAAGTCGATCAATCTCATCTTCGATAGCCTTCTGTTTGACGGGGGCAAAGCTCCGCTTTTTCTGTCTGATGGGTCGGGCCGTAGGATCAACTCCGAGCCTGTGAGAAATGATTTTAGGGTCGATCCCGGGCATGTCGGCGGGCGCCCAGGTGAACACATCGGAGTTATTTCTGAGGAAGCTGACCAGGTCATCTCGCCGAGCCCCTGTCAGGAGTGATCCGATCTGGACGGTTTATTTATTGTCTCCTTCGGTGAGGGGCACCTCGATCATTGGTTCGACCGACGTTCCTCGGACTTCCTTCTGCTCATCTCGGGTGTCCAAAGAACCCTTGAAGTCATCTTTTCCTTCAGCGTTGTCAGTCGGTTGCTCGGATGAAGATGTTTCGGTAAGGCATATCTTCGCGATCCGCTGGTTTCCGTAGACTCGACCTGTTCCGCCCTGATCGAGAGGGAACTTCATCGCCAGGTGGTAGGTCGATATCTGGGCCTGGAGTGAGTTGAGCGTCAGGCGGCCAAGGAGGACGTTGTAGGCAGATGGGACCTTTGCTACGATGAAGTCCACAGGCAATGTACGGGTGCGGCCGGGCTCACCGATGTTGAACTGCAGGGTGACTACCCCTTGCGCGGGAATGGAGTGGTTGGTGAACCCTGATAGGACGTGTGAGGTTGGCCTCAGGTCCGCTGGGGTAAGTCCCATGCGTAGGAAGCAGTCGTGGAAGAGGATATCTGCCGAGCTGCCCGAGTCGACAAGTATCCGGTGGACCTCGTACCGGTGGATCCGGGCTGTGATCACCAGAGGGTCGTTGTGGGGCATGGAGATGCCGTGGAGGTCTCCGCCGCCAAAGGTGATAGGCTCGTGGCCCCTGGCCCTTTTGTTCGGGCAGTCGCCGGAGCCTGTGAAACGGCAGCCAGCGGGGGAGCCGACGACATTCGGTGAGGGCTCGCCCGCGCCTCCGTTGAGAGTGAGACGACAGCGGGTGTTTGAATCTTCAGGGGGATCGGTTGCCATGTGGGCGGAGATCGGTTGCCATGTGGGCGGAGATCGGAAGGCCAGCTTTGTGTTTTGTGGAGTTATTTCCCACAGACGGCGCCAACTGATGGAAGTCCTTTTCGGGTCTTCGTCAGATGTTGTCTTCCGTTGATCTCCCGGTGGATTTCGGCGGTGATCTTCTGTTGCGTGTGGGTCTCAATGGGTTTTGAGGAGATTGGTGATTTGAGGAGTTTAGCGCCGAATACTTGCAAAGAAATCCCGGGGTGGTTTAGTACCACCGAGGACCCTCCGACGATCAAGTTAGTACTAGATCCGAGCAGAGTAACGGCTAAGTGGAATCAAGAATCGCTTACTTGACCCCTCTATGATAGGGGTTTATATAGCGGCGGCACGCGGCACGCAGCAGCAGGCGCGAGAATCTCGCCGGCAGTTACGCTCCCGACGTCACGCCCGCGTAAAAAGCGGATTGCCCATTAATGGGGATCGTGATGGTTTGAAACGTGGGACGTTGCTGGCGGAGAATCTGCGCGTAGCGAAATTTGCGGAGCGGCGGTTACGCCTGTGAGTGGTGGAGTTGGTCTGTCGGAGGGACCGAGTAAGACGGCCTCGGCTGGGGAGCTCGGAACCAAGCAAGAGGGCTGAGGAGTCTTGGTCCTGTGGCAGCTCGGGACGAGCTGAGGGGCCGAGGAGGCAAATTTGCAGGGGTCCCCGAAGAGGGCCAGCTTGTGCTTGCAGGTCGGGTACAAGGGTGGCCTGGTCGGCCTCTGTGGGCCCTTTCTTCTGGGTCTTGGGACATGTCATCCGCCACGTGTCTTGATTTCGCATCGCCAATATTGAGCATCATCAGTACGCATCCGGTAGGAATCAAACTTGGGTTGTTCTGATGCCATGTGAAATGTCCCTTGCACTGTACCGAAACTCTGAACTTATGATGAGAGTTAAGCGGATATATTTTACGTTCAAACATATGGCATGATCAATATATCACCAAACATAACATAACTGAATGCACAAATCCCAAAATTAATCTAATAATGAAAAAGCGGGAAGGATTTATTTCCGAATCCTTCCGATAAGATCTTAGTCGAACTCACACTCTCTCTCTATACACACACACACATAAGAATAATGGAGAAAAGCGATGAAATGGTGTTGTAATCATATGAAATTTGGTGTATCGATAAATTAGAGAATGGTTATCAAGTTGGAAGGTGTCGATCGTCGAATAAAATGTTGGACGGTGTATTTTTTGCCGTCACCTAATGCAAAATGCCTTTCCACCGTTATTCTCTCTCTCTCTGTATATATATATATATATATATATATATATATAAAGGACAAATCATCCTCCCAAAACCAGTGCACAAGATTCACTGAACAAACATTGATTGCATGAGACGATGATCCCTTCAACCCCTGAATCAATTATTTAAAATCAAATTTCACATGGACATGAAATGTAGGCTTTGTAGGTATCTCATGTTAAAGTGCATCTCTATGTTGGTTGTGATAAATGGCCCCCACCACATGTTATGGCCATGCTTTCCCAATTTGGAATAATATAATATGCTTGTTAATTTTGCCATGCTACCAAATCCTAACCACATGCAATGCTTATAGGGTTTGACACTTGGTGCTGCCATGAGTTGGAGTGAAGACCATGTATCTAATTAGGTTGGAGTAGCTAGCTACTCTTTTGGTTGTGTCTGGGTTTCCCCCCTATTTTTCTTTTAACAAATATGGATATTGATATTCATGAGATGAAAGATCGGATACAATAGTGAGTAATAAATTATCCAAAATATATGAAATTAAGACCGCTTCTTTTGGAGCTGTCAAAACGGATCTGTGAACCCGTAGGCTTGGTATATGCACTTGTAAAATATTGCTTGGGGTCTTGATTCTCCAAATTTGTTCAACCTGAGCTACCATGCGATATCGCATGTTCTAATGGTTTGATTCTTGAGAAATTATTCGGAAACTGATGTTAAAGAGGTTTAAAGCTCACGCCTTATGAAACTTTGCTTTTGTAATAATAAACAACTATCTTATGACATGCAACTAACAATATGTTCGAAACTTACGCCATATGCTCTAGGCAGAACCAATCGTCATTCCGATATTTTACTAAGATACATGGATCTATTTTTGTCCTATATGACTTCCATCAATTTCTTTGTAGCATATCCAACTATAAATGGAAAATGTAATAATTTTTAGTTTTAATGAAATTTTGCAAAATCCCAAAGGAGATGACTTCCATTCATTTCCATCAACATCAATGATGCCCAAGGAGCACATGAAGAGTGATGAGGTCCATAGGCCAAAACAAAAGGCTGCATGTGACCCCTTTGAGTGTTTTAGTGGACAAATAAAATAAAATAAAGGGTAAATTGGCTTCCAATTCAACGGATTCGCCCACAATAATTTATATACTCTCACTGTGAAAACAGAGGTTTGGAAAATGACTGCTCTGCTCTCTTATTATATTATTTTAATTGTGATCTTTTTGCTCCTTCTTTTTCTTTATCTTTGATTTATGGGTTTCATGAAGTAAAAATTACAGCTCGTTCCCAAAATGGGATACCAAGTTGCATTTGTTAGTTAGAATGCAACATGCAAATTGGACCGAGTCTAATAATCAATCTATTACTATTGTTATATATAATAATATAAAACCCTGCCTCAAGCCTTTGGGATTGAAATCAAGCATTTTGGCATTTTCAAATTTGCCCCTCATGCATTAATGCCATTTTTGTACTCGCTTTAAATCAAATCATCTTCAAAATTCTCTTTAGAGGGCTTTAACTTATAATGTGATCCCTCAATTTTCGTTAATAGTTTTTCTTAATTTTCTACACCCTTTTCGAGATTTAAATTTGTATTCGGCCGCTTAACATTTATCTAGGTTTTGCTATAATCTTTCTTTACTTTTCATTAACAATAAAATGCAAATTAGATTTGATGAAATCTCGTAGCTTTTATTTTGAGGGCTTTTCATGGCAAAATGACAGGAATTACCCTTCATAATTATCCCAATAATAGGAAATACCCATAATTTTCTAAAACCAGCCGCCTCCCAACTTTAATTGATTCCCCTTATACCTTTTAAAAATGTTAAATTAAAAAACATTTCTTTTTCTCTCTTCTTTATATACCCTCTATTATTTTACGAAATTACTAACATTCTCAAAATTCTTTAATTTTTTTTTCCAAACATCCCAAACTGTTAAGATGACTTTAAGTTTATTTTTTCAATTTAATTTATGTATTAAATACCAACGTTACCCTTCCATCATTTTCAACATCATCGTTTTCTTCATTATCACAACCCAAAAAAATTCCACCTTCATCTTTTTTCTGTCCCATTCAATCTAATTCTCTTATCTTTCTCTTTGTTCTAATAAGCTCTTTGTTTCTTACACTTTCTTCCTCATCTCTATTTACTCCCAAATTAAGAAACCTTAATATAAAAGAATCCAAGTTTTAGTAAATTCTAACCCAAAAGAAATTTATAATTTTGCAAATCTTAACCTAAAATTATCTAAATATCTAAATCAATCACACCTTAAGAAAATAGAAAACATAAATTAATCAAATCTTATAATAAAACCCAGCTCGATTAAGCAATCCTTTTATTTTTGGGAATTTCCAAAATTGTTTTAAAAGAATTTGAAGTTTCAAAGATTAGCGAGACAATGGATTTTAATTGAAATGTTGATCATCACTGCAATAACATATTTCTTAAATTCTTGGAAAATTTTGTGTGCCCGTGCACGGTACGGAGGCATTTGCTAGTCTACGAAAAGTTGAAACAAAGTTTACTAAACCATCCTCAATTATACCTTAAAATTCTTCTAAAGAGAGTTTTTCTTTTTCCCATTATGATCCTCTTTAATGTAACTTCTTTGTGTTGGGGGTTCTCATCCCCTCGTTACGTTAAGCACACACATTAGACATCACCCCAAAAAGGAAAGAACACCAGACTTTTGTGGTTCAAGTATGTAATGACCGTAAAATCCATGTACTCTTTTCTTTATAATAAGACCCATTCTTTTGAATTCGATATATTTCGTTTCTTTTTAATTGTAAGCATAATCATATTAGTATCCCTTTGGTTGCGATGATGAACCTTTGTTCTAAAGGGTACAAGATCAAATCTAGATATTGTGTTTTTCTTATTTTCATTTGAATTTAATGCTATTTTAATTAAAATTCTTCTCTTCTATGGTTGGCTCAACTCTTTTGCTATGTTTTTTTGATTTAAGAAGTCTCTTGTGTTGAGTTGGTTTTAGTATAAGAATCATAGCTTATAGGTCATAAGTTTAAATCCTAGTGGCCCATTTCTTTTTATTCGTTTTTAATTTTTGATTTTGACTGGGTCTTTGAGGCGAAATCAATCTTGTTGGATGCTATAGGATTCTGAGGAGGGCTTTTGAATTTTAAATTTCAAAGTATGCATATTATTATATTAATTCCATCTTTTCCTTTTTAAAATATAAGTTTCTTTCTTTTCTTTTCATATCTTTTTCATGTCCACCAGTCCTCTTCTTCTTCCTCCTCCTCTTGAAATCTTGCAGGGCTTCTTCATTCCTCTCCCGTGCTATACAAATCGTCGAAGGAATGTTGAGAGGTTAAGCTCGCTCTCCTCTTCGCTCGAGTGGTCTCGGTTCTCCAAACCGAGACTTCCTCTTCTTCTTCTTTCGCTCGTATTAGTATGAGCGGGAATGGTAAGTCCCTTAACTCTCTCTCCCTCCTCACTTGACACTTCTATGTTGAACTCTACCTAGTCCTAATCAATTATAACCCATAATTCTATAACTTAACATACAAAGTTTATGGTACTTACGTGATATCAGACTAGATAACTTGTGTACATTGTTTTGCTTACTCTTGAATGGTTACATGCTTGTGGTAATTTTAGGTGCATCTCAGGTCACGGGTGGACCGTGTTGCTCTATTTTAATCTTTTGTATGAATCTATTATGAAGCGAATGTATGAACATATGGATTAGGTCAAATTGTATTTTTGTCACACATTTTTTACCACTTCTATTACTCTAACTTCGAGTAGGCTTGACATTTAGAACTATAACCGTTTTTAATAAAATTTCGTTTGAGTTACAAGTACTAGGAAAGATGCAGGTTTCTATATTTAAATTTTTTCCCTAAAGTCATTTTAAAATACGGTTTTTGGGCACTTTTAGATTGTATCTAAAATCTGATCTGCTGCTGGCTGATTCAGCACAGCGAGACGGAAATAGGCATAACTTCCTTTTTTGTAACCCGTTTCAGGCAAACCGCAAATCGATCACAACCGAGAGACCTACAAATATTTCCTACATATTTTCACTTAAAAACAAACTAAAACATACCTAATAGGCCTTAGAAGTTGACATTGTAAATCTGGAGTGTCTGCACAATCCCTATACACAGCCATCGTAGAATGACCATATCTCCTACCGCGGTAAGCGGATTGGGGGCATTGATGCGTTATAATCGTAACTCAAGACGCAATTTTTTTTGTAGGATATGTTTTTCTAATTTCGAATTGAAATACCTTTAAACTGCATGCAATATGCCGATTGTTTCCTGAAAGACAATGGACTGAGCAAGCATATTGTCACCGTAAACGCTTTAACTATTGCTCTGGAAGTTGGAATCGAGCATTCTCTGATGCGTTATAACCGTACCTCAAATACTCATGTTTTACCATATGTTATGTATTTGCTAATTCTGCACCAATAATCCTGAAAACTGCACATCAAGTTGAGGGTGTTTTTTGAAAAACATTCTGGACAAATTTACGCATTGACAGTGTAACAGATATATCTCTTGCATCCGAATTCGGATCAAGGCAAACTCAGATGCGTTATGACCGTAATTCACTGACCTATTATCTTATAATAGTATTGATACCACAATAGCACAGTAGACTATAATTTTCTGCAGTAAATTGACTGAATGCCTTGGGGTCTTGAAAACCTTAATTTTACTTATATCCATGATATGACATGATTGCATGCACACCGGTCCTCAGACTAGAACATCGTGAATCTCATGAACTCGTGAACCTGTGAGCTCAAATTGTACTTATATTGAGTATCTGTATTCTGACTCTTTCTTGAACTGCTTAGACCATCTTCACATGTTAGAAAAGGACGGGGTTTTAGGGTAGTATGGGAATAGAATGTACATCTGCTTCGGAAGTCCTCTTACTAACACATGAATCCGTAAACCGTGTTATTTTTGTACCGAGCCTGAACAGTACGCTAACTCATGAACCCGTAAATCCGTTGTTCTGTGGGGCAAACAGAATATTTTCGAAGTAAGTAGAACGCCATGTACGTGAACTTAAAATTAAGATAGCAAGATCACTTTATATGCTTCACTATACAGTTCACATGATATGATAAACTCTCTGTATGTACATTACATGCTTATTGTTATTTCTCTCGTTGTTCGCATCATACCGCTTTTATTGCTTTATAACAATATTTAAATGTGGGGCTTACCGAGCGCTAGTTCACCGGCTGACATTTCTCTCTCTTTTCTTTCTTTCTTTGAAATGTCCTTTAGGTGACATAGGTAGCATCGAGAACGCTACATTTTAGCTCAACCCAGTTAGGAAGGATGTGTCAGATTTCGCGAGCAACGCGGACTTTTAGATTTCTTATAACATTTGGTATTTTCATACACATAATAAATGATTTTTCAAATTTTCTATGTCAAATAATTATTTTAGCATTTCTAATATTGAAAGCCTGCAACTCTTTATGATGGCGCTGTTGGGGTCAAAAATTACACCCCGGATGACCAAGTCAAAATCAAAGTCAATCCCAAGTAAGCAGGTCCAAGCCCAGGTCAAGTGGGTCCATGCCCAAGTCGAGCCCCGCGGCCGGCCTCCCCCATGCCAAAATGAAAATTATGTAATAAATAATTTTGATATAATTTTTATGAATAAATATAAGAAAAATGGTTATAAAGCTAAATTTTTGTAAAGCCCATGGCACATGTGCAAAAGAAATAAGTACATGAGATATGGAATGGGCAAAATGCCATTTTGTAAAGCTCAAGTGGCTAAGTGTAAACTTATAAACCTATATAAGGTAAGATGATGATGAAATAAAGGACAATAATTGATTCCCCTAAAAAAATTAGGATTTTTGCCTCCTTCTCATTTCTCAAGGTTCTAAACCTCTTTCACTTTTCTGAATTAAATTAAGAGTTTAACTCTTCTTTTTCTAAAAAGAAATAGTTTTTCACCATAAAACCTATGAATGAGAGCTCAGATTTTCCATCAAATCTCTAAAATGGGAGATTTTTAAGTCTCACCCCATTTTCTCCAAAATCCAGCCAACAGAGAGGAGGAAGAAGGAGACCCATCTCCAAAAATCCCACTTTGGGGAAGATCTGAGTCTTAGGAGAGAATCCAGGGCTCAGGGAAGAAGAAAGGGGTCCCCTTTGATCATCTTCAAAGATTTCAGGGAGTTCAATTCTATTTGTCAAAATCATTGGGAGTTTAACTCCATAAATAAAATTCTTTTAGGAGTTTAACTCCATTCAAAATCTTTTAGAGTTTAACTCCACTTAAGATCCTTTCGGGAGTTTAACTCCTAATCTCGGAGCTAAGCCCCTTTTTCTGCAGGAGTTTAACTCTTGATCACGTGCCGGGCGCGTGAGGTGTTGACGCCCAGCGTCCACGCGCCTCTCACATGGCCCGCGGGCCCCAGTGCCCACGCGCCACGCACGCATCCTTATGACGCTTCTCACCCCTCTTTTCCCACACGTTCCACACTAAAAATACATTCCCCGTTAGAAAAAAATTTCTAACGGGGAGCTTCTCAGCACCCCGTAAGGGGGCTGCTAATCCCCTTGACCCCCAGCTCGCTATCCGGGTAGCAGGACCCCCGTAAACTCTGCGGGGCACCCGATACGTCCAAAAACATACACACAAGCACCACACATTGAGTTCGCATGACTAGTTGACCCGTCAATCGGAGGTTCTTTCGTTTCAAAGGTGAGGGGTAATTAATGGTAGCTTAGATCGCGGCTGCCGGAGATTCGGATCCCCACAATTAATAAACCCCGGACTACCTCATGTAGGGGGAGTCTGTAGTACGCCTGACAAGCGATGCGTATTCTCATCTCAATGGAATGACGAAAAACACCCTACAGACTCCTTAGTGGATGTGCGGATTATCGCACTCTACGAGCATAGCAGGGTTGATAGTGACGCTCTCACGGGAAAATCGATCAACAAAGAACTCTAAGTAACTCTTGGTCTCTATCATACTGGAATAAATGTTATGAATTGTGTAACTTCAAATAAAACACCAGAGTTCCTTATATGACGATAATAAGATATTAACAATAAATGTCAAATCACTTGAACAATACTATACTGAACACAACTTATAATATCGAGTTCAGATTGAGTTAGAAGCGCGAACCTAGGTGTGGAATACTTAAAGAAGATCCCATTATTACGGGTAACCTGTTTTAGAAGATCCCGATATACGGGTGACCTGATTGCGAAAAGATCCCGATATTACGGGTGACCTAATTTAGAAGATCCCGTTATTACGGGTGACTTGTGCAACTATTGAAATTCCATGCTTAGATGATATACACGCTAACACTAATCCGTAATTACTGATTACAACAGATTGATCATACTAACCGGGTACCTGTGTTTAAATAAATTGTAATAATAACAAAACCTAGTGGATACCTAATGGGACCGCATTTACATGACATCATACTCCGCACACACATATTTTCTTTACATATTATTCCTTATGAGGTAATCCTACCCGAGTGCAACTCGCTGACGGACTTCCTTTTCCTTTTCTCTATTCCTGGGATGTCCGTTAGATGAGGATGAGGTCCGAGAAGACGACGAAGGAGTGGAGCCCACCGACGAGGATTATGTGGAGCAGACACCCGATTATTAGGACTAGAGTTTTTAGTTTTCCTGTTGCCCACCTGTTTAGGGCTTGCTTTCCGTTCCTTTGATGTAATAAACAATCTTTTTATTTCAGTACCCAGTGATATAATAAAGTTATCAGTTAATGGAAATAAATGTTTTTGGCTTTTATTATTTGTTTTAGTGCATTGTCTGCATGTTATACATATACGCTTAACGTAACTGTATTGAGTTAGACCACCCTTAATACAGTTAGGTTGCGGATCTTGTCACATCACCGTTTTTGTCTTTTTGGAAGCCGAGCATGATATTTAATCAGCCTAATGTAAAGGCTTTTATTTCAGCTTTCTATTATCGCTCTTTGAACTATTTGAAGTTGTAACAGCTATTTGGATTTATTTGTAATAAGCATGGATTGTTGGTGTGTTTTAAATTCTTACATTTATTATCTGTTGAAGACGCTTAGCGTATTTGTACCGATAAGGTGTTTATCTGTATAAATACGTCGCGGGCCGTGTTGCGCCTACGTCCCTATACTTTAGGAAGCAGGACGTGACAGTAAACCGGTCTATATTTATGGAGCAAAATATGAGCACGAAGATTCTATTAATATGAGAAAATATATGAAATCTCACACCATTCAACTTGCCTCGTCTTTTCTTTCTTGTTTTCATATCACAAGGGGGAGACACAACCCTTTCTTGATAGTTTGTAAATATTTGTGTGAATATAAATAGTTTAGCATAGCAAAGACATGAGGGGCAAATATCTTCTGCAGACGAATAAACCCTATATCTATATTAGATCTAGCTAAAAAGAAAACCTCAATTTTATTAAATCAAAACCCGAATACAAAAGAAAACCCTAAAACCTTTTTTCTTTAATTGGCCCATAAATCTAACTCATGCACTCAACACACCCACGCGCATAGGGGGCTCACTAATTTTTTCCTAATGCGATAATTTATGACCATTTCCGTGCCTGGGATAACCCTACACTTTAACCCGGAGGGAAAGAGCATACCAATTAAGTTAAAGCCTTTAAATAGGCTAAAAAACTCTCATTCAAGATGGATTTTTTTTTAAAAGAAAGCTACATTAGGAAATTATAAAAAACTGCAGTATAAACTTCAGAGTCATTGCAGACCTGATGTTAGATCGAGATCCAGCAGGCCTCCGAATAAAGCTCGTCCTGCCGTTTCTAAATGGCCGGACAAAGAATATTTCGATCGGACCTGAGAGATTACAGCCTATTAAAGATGAACCAAAAAAACCGGGCTTCCAATTTGCGCGTTTGGATTTATGTCGCTCCAAACAGTACATATACTCCTCAACAATCTGCTCTGCATTCAAGACTCATATCGATGGAAAGAAGAATATTCAAGCCTTTATAATAATTCCTTTATTGATGGGACCTCATTTCTAAAGGAGAGGAATCCGAATAGACAAAATGATATCTCAATTACCTTGAACAAAGTGGCCCATGGGTTTGGCTTCAGATATGTGAAATGCATGCATTAGAACTCCGAAGTTATGATGAGAGCTGAGCGAATATATTTTATATTCTAAAACACCCCTGCAGGTCGAAGGCCCTTTGAGCCGGAACCTGTTCTTTTGTGCAGCGATATTTTTAATTTAAATAAAACTGTATTTAATATGCGACGGGTGAAAATCGAAGCTGGGCTGCTCTGATACCATGTGAAGTGCCTCTTACACTACACCAAAACTTCGAACTTGTGACGAGGGTTAAGGGAAAATGTTTTATACTCCAACACTATACTTGCTTAACCAACCAACAAATCCGGAGCCCCGTCTATTACAAAATAATAGCATTAATGATATTTTTATTAGTGATATTTTTTTATAAGATAAGGCATTAAGGGCCATGAACATCGGTGTTTTTGACGAGTGTATGGTTAAAGATTATCCAAGTCCCACTTTAATGATGCTCGATATCGGCGATCTCCCATATCGTGACACGTGGCAGATGACGTGTCCCGAAGCTTGCAAGAAAGGACCTGCAGTGGCCGATCAGACCACTCCTATGCCCGTCCTATAAACAACCGCTGGCTTACCTCCGAGCCCCCTGCACAATTGGCCTCCTCGGCCCTCTCAGCTCGCCTCTGGGCTATAGCAGAACAAAGATAGCTCGGCCTCCCGCTCGGTCCGGAGCTTCCAGCCGAGCTCATCTTCTTCGGTCCCATCGACCGACCAACGACACCAACCGCAAGCGCATCCGCCTCACCTCCGCGAATCTCGCCATGTGCGAGATATCCGCCGGCCACGTCATGCGTTTCACGTCATCACGATCCCTCATTAACGAGCCTATCTCACCATTAATACGGGATCCCGCCTATCACGCGGGCGTGATGTTGGGCGTAACGGCCGGCGTGATTCTCGCGCCTGCCTGCCTGTTTCCACCGCTACATAAACCTCTCTTTCAGACAATTCGGGTAATCAATTCTTTCCTCACTAGGCCGTTACTCTGCTCGACTTGCACCACTAACTTGATCATCGGAGTGTCCTCGGTGGTACAACCACTCCGGGACTTCTTTGCAGGTAGCTCGGCCTCAACCACCTCAAACCCATTGAGATCCATATGCTTCAGGAGCCAGCCCTCCAACTCAAGTCTCAGCCATCCATCATCGTCAATAGCAGATCATGGAAGGTAACATCTTGACATGATCCGACACACGTCAGCTGGCGCCGTATGTGGGAACTCCTTGATTCCACTCAACAAAGTTCATCTTTCGATCTCAACCGAATGGCCAGCGATCACCGCGATGATCCAAGCGCTAGCCGCCACATCCTCCACAATGGAGGCACGGACGAATCTCCTCCCCCGAACACCATCAACGCCCTAGCCGACCGGATAGATCGACTCGCGTCCGTCGTGGACGCGCTCGTCCGTGTCCAAATGGCAGGGCAAGATCCCCAGGTCTCCGCTCCCCCACCCCAAGACCGGGACCCCTACAGAGGGAGAGAAGACTCTGCTCGCGTCGGCACTGCCGACCACCGCCGCGCTACCTCCCACGGCCGCAGATCTCCCGAGCCAATATATTCTGCGACACGCTGAGAGCCCCACAGTCAACGCCAAGGTCCGTCGCCGGAGCGCCTCGCCCCGAGGCTCTTCGCGCCTCTATCCCTTCCGGGGAGATGTCGGTCAGCTTGCCTGTTCCCAGGCATGACCGACACCCCCTCCCTCGACGGGGTCGCACGGACGGGACTCGTCATGGCAGCTCAAAGACTATCTTGCCAGGGGACCTAAGGAACCTCATTGAAAGGAACCTGGGCCGCGGCCAGACACAGGTCTCCAACGGCAGAGGCGAAAGATCAGAATGTGCCGAATCGTTGGGATACCACGGCCAACTCGACGCCCTCGAGAAGAAGATCGAAGTTATGCATCAGGAAGGTCATCGTTCGAGCGACGGGGCTAAGTACGCCGCCGACTCACTCACAAAACCCTTCACTGAGGAGCTGCTCGCCGTCCATGTCTCCTCTCAGAACAAGCCCCCGAAGGTCTCTCTCTTCGACGGTAAGTCTGACCCGAAGGACCATTTGGTTGCATTCACCGCAGGAATGAGCTTCTAAGACAACTCTGACGCCGCCCAATGTCGGGATTTTTCGGCCACTCTCATCCGCTCCGGACATGACTGGTTTCGAGGACTCGCGCCACGCTCGATCTCAACTTTCGACGAGCTGGCCACCCAATTCCTCGGCCACTTCGTCGGGAACAGGCGGTAGAAACGGACAGTCGATCATCTCTTCACAATCAAGAGCGTGGACAAAGAGACATTCAAAAGGTATGTCACCCGCTTCTACAACGCCCTTCTCGAGGTCCCAGAACATCGGGACGAGACGATAATTATAGCACTTAGGTCTGGTCTTAGGCACAAGGAGTGGTTACGCTCCTTTGTATTAACGCAACCTAAGACCGTGGCCGAGGTAAAGGTCTGGACCGAGCGTGAGGTCCAGCTCGAATCTGCGGTGAACGCAAATCTCCCCCAGGCAGATCAAGCCGGCCAAACGAAAAGGGTGAGGGAAGAGAAAAGGGGACCTGAGCGGCCAAAACCCTACTCCCCGAAGTTTCAGGAGTACACCCCGCTCAACGTCTCCCAGACGGTACTGCTAGAGGAGGCTAAGGGCGAGGGGTTATTCAAGCTCCCCCCGATCTCGCGAATGGCCTTAAAGCGAACCCGGGGCCCCTACTGTGGTTTCCATAGGTCACTAGGCCACTCCACGGAGAGCTGTAAATAGCTCCGAGACTACATCGAGGAGCTCATCCGTTCGGGGCACCGCGCAGCGTACTTGCGGGATAAGCGGCAAGCTGACCACGAGCAGGAGTAGCGTCCCCTCCCGACAAGATGACAATCGGCCAAATCATGGTCGTGTCAGCGGAGGGTACGTCGGGTGCCTATGAGGCTCAGCACCCCACGCCGGTCGTGGAGGCCAACAGACATCCGAGGAGCTCAAGCTGCACCAATAAAAAGAACATCTACTAGCGTGTACTTCTTTTTACTAAGGCAATGTAAACTTTTCTCAAGATCTTTTTGTTTATATAATAAAAGGGATCAATAAAACATTGCAAAAAGAGGAGTTCTGTTTATTCAAAAGGGTACTATAGGCTCCTCAGCCGTACATCGAAAAAGGAAAATTACAATAGCAGGGGAAGGGGGTGCAGAGAACATTGCTCGTGGTACTCCGATGATATCTCCGCCAGCCGAGCCCTCGCAGTCTCGGTCCTCTGCCTCTGGTGCCGCCCGCGAACATCGGCATCGTGCCTCAATTGGTAGCACTCAAGGATGAGTGCCATCAAGCGATCCCGCCGACCCGCGGAGATCAGGCCGAAAAGCCGCAAAGACCTCAGCTTGCCAACCGCCTCGTCCTTCAGCTGTTCGAACAAGGGGTTTTAAATCCCCGGCGATGCCCTCCAGATGGAGTACATCAACAGCTGGAGCATGGGAGAGCACCGAGGGAGCAGTCGGCCGAAATGATCCTCAATACGGCCTACTACTAACTGCACCGTGCTATCGGTACAGTGCTAATCATAGAGGTACATGTCCTCGAAGTTCACGATTTCGGGAATGGTAAAAGGAAAGTCCTCCATTCTTACGTTTGATATGGAGGAAGGAGTGCTCAACGCTCCCTCCTTTTTATAGCTCACAACGCCCCGGGAGCCCAACAGTCGCTCGTTTAACCCACAACTGTGCCGCCACGCGTCAGAAGTAGGGCCTTTCTTGGCGAAATCGAAATGACGCGGCTTCGGCGCTTCGCCTTCCCCACGTTTTCACGCTACGGGTTGCCCGCGACTGTCCCTTTTCCCCATACTCACACCGGGAAGGTCGGGCAGAACCTCGCGCCACGACCAAGCAGCTTCCCTGCTCGGTCCATCCTTAGCAGGCCTCTTACGACCCCTCCCGCGCTAAGGATCGAAGCCCTCACCAAGAGGCAACCGGGCTTGCCCTTACTCGGTTATCCCCGGCTAGTAGTTCCCTATCCCGCAACGCCAAGGATCTAAGCCCTCACCAAGAGGCAACTGAGCAGCTTCCCTGCTCGGTCCATCCTTAGCAAGCTTCTTACGGCCCCTTTCGCGCTTAGGATCAAAGCCCTCACCAAGAGGCAACCGGGCTCGCCCTTGTTCGGTTATCCCCGGCTGGTAGTTCCCTACCCCGCAATGCCAGGGATCTAAGCCCTCGCTAAGAGGCAACTGAGCAGCTTCCCTGCTCGGTCTATCCTTAGCAGGCCTCTTACGGCCCCTCCCGCGCTAAGGATCGAAGCCCTCACCAAGAGGCAACCGGGCTCGCCCTTGCTCGGTTATCCCCGGCTGGTAGTTTCCTACCCCGCAACGCCAGGGATCTAAGCCCTCGCCAAGAGGAAACTGAGCAGCTTCCCTGCTCGGTCCATCCTTAGCAGGCCTCTTATGGCCCCTCCCGCGCTAAGGATAGAAGCCATCACCAAGAGGCAACCGGGCTCGCCCTTGCTTGGTTATTCCTGGCTGGTAGTTCCCTACCCCGCAACGCCAAGGATCAAAGCCCTCGCCAAGAGGCAACTGAGCAGCTTCCCCGCTCGGTCCATCCTTAGTAGGCCTCTTACGGCCCCTCCCGTGCTAAGGATCGAAGCCCTCACCAAGAGGCAACCGGGCTCGCCCTTGCTCGGTTATCCCTGACTGGTAGTTTCCTACCCCACAATGCCAGGGATCAAAGCCCTCGCCAAGAGGAAACTGAGTAGCTTCACTGCTCGGTCCATCCTTAGCAGGCCCCTCCCGCGCTAAGGATCGAAGCCTTTACCAAGAGGCAACCGGGCTCGCCCTTTCTCGGTTATCCCTGGCTGGTAGTTCCCTACCCCACGACGCCAGGGATCTAAGCCCTCGCCAAGAGGCACCGGGCAGTAACCCTGCTCGGTCCGTCCTTAGTAGGCCCCTTACGGCCCCTCCCGCGCTAAGGATCAAAGCCCTCACCAAGAGGCATCCGAGCGGATACCCTGCTCGGCTATCCTTGACTGGTAGTTCCCTACACACAACGCCAGAGATCAAAGCCCTCGCCAAGAGGCACCGGGCAGTAACCCTGCTCGGCCCTTCCTTAAGGATCAAAGCCCTCGGCAAGAGGCACCGGACAGTAACCCTGCTCGGCCTGTCCTTAGCAGGCCCCTTATGGCCCCTCCCGCGCTAAGGATCAAAGCCCTCACCAAGAGGCAGCCGAGCGGCTACCCTGCTCGGCTATCCCTGGCTGGTAGTTCCCTACCCGCAACGCCAGAGATCAAAGCCCTCACCAAGAGGCACCGGGAAGTAACTCTGCTCGGCCCATCCTTAAGGATCAAAGCCCTCGCCAAGAGGCACCAGGCAGTAACCCTGCCCGACCCATCCTTAGCAGGCCCCTTACAGCCCCTCCCGTGCTAAGGATCGAAGCCCTCACCAAGAGGCAACCGAGCAGCTACCTTGATCGGTCATCCATGGCTGGTAGTTCGTTACCCCAAGACGCCAGGGATCTAAGCCCTCGCCAAGAGGAAATCGAGCAGCTGCCCTGCTCGGTCATCTATGGCTGGTGTTACTACCCACCGACGCCATGGTCCAAGCCCTCGCCAAGAGGCCATCCACGTCTAAGCGATCCCCACCTCGACTTCGGGGCCATGGAGATACCGACCCTCCTCCGGTCTTTGCACACTTGGAAAATGGTCGAATTCAACTCGACGTGTGATCTCCATACGGTTAACCGACCTGACATGAAAGCTGAACCGTGCAAATACGAATGTTCTCCACAAACATTTCTATATAATGGCCACGCAAAGAAACTGCAAAAGTAAGATTTTTATTCATAAAAATCAAAAGTCTCTACAGAGGTATTATAGGCTCTCCAGCCTAACAGAAGTGCCCGGAGGCTTACATGATTCCCAAAGAAACAAAAATATATATAAGAAGACGAGGGGTTTCAGGCCTCAGGGCCGGGGGCAACCTCAAGGAGCACCGTGTCCACCACGACCGGGGCTACGTCTTGAGGGTAGGCGCCCATCGCAGGAGCCTCGACGCCGCCTTCGCCGGGGACCTCTTCCCCGGCAGCGCTTCCAGGGGCATCGACCTGCGCATCATTCTCGCGAGGATACTCGTCCCGGAGATCTTCATCAGGAAACTCCGGCATCCGAGCCTTAACGGCGTCGAGGGCATCGTGCCAGACAAGGGTAAAGGCTACAGCTAGGTCGGAGTAGAAATGGTCCGACTTCTTGTAGTTCTCTACCGCCTTCGACGCTCTGAGCTCGGCTCGCCTCGTCCCCTCTACCGTTGCCTCCAGCTCTTTTCGGAGGGAACTCGCCGACTTCTTCAGGGTGACGACGAGCACTTGGGAGTCCTGAAGCTTGGCCTCGGCAGCCCGGGCAGCCTCACGGTGCCTGGGGACCTCCTGCTTCCCGACCGCCACCTCCTGCTTCCAGGCCGCAACCTCCTCCTCAAGGACAGCAACCCTTGCCATCGCCGTCTCCAGCTCCAACTTTGAGCTCTCCTCCAGCGAGGAGAACTCGCCCGCGGCTCGCATCGCCGGGGCAATCTCCTCGTCCTCCATTTGGACGACAAGAGCGACATGCTGGAGGACGTGAAGAAATCAGAGAAGTATCATAAGGAAGAGGGAGGTACCAAATCACACGAATAACTAGACGCTAAGAAGAAAACCAAGTGAGGGGCGAGCACTAACCTGCACGGCTGCTTGGGCGATGGCCGCCATTTGCGCCTTGAGAGTACCCCGAGGGACTTTGCCCCCGGCTTGTAGGGTGTTTTTCGTCACCCCAGTGAGATGGGAATACGCGCACGCTTGTCAGGCGTACTACAGATTCCCCCTGCCTAGGGTAGGCCGGGGTTTAATGATTGTGGGGATCCGAATCTCCGGCAGCCGCGGGCTAAGCTGCCGTTAATTACCCCTCGCCTTTGGGGCGGGGGAACCTCCGATTAACGGGTTAAACTGGTCATGCGAACTCAATGTGCAGTGTACGTGTGTTTTGTTTTGAAAGGGGGGTTTTGGATATATCGGGAGCCACGCAGAGTTTTTACGGGGGTCCCGCTACCCGGATAGCGGGCTGGGGGTCAAGGGGGCTAGCAGCCCCCTTGCGGGGTTCGGGGCAGCGCCCCGGCCCGAAAATTTTTTGGAGGGGGAGAATATGGCGGAGTATGTATATGTGTGAATTTGTATACATATGTATATGTATATGTATATACATAAAAAGAGAGGGAAAAGGCATCCAAGGGATGCGTGGGGCAGCACCTTGGGCGCTGTGCGCAGGTGCGCAAGCGCGCGCGCCACGTGTCGGCACGCGGGCGCCTTGCGCCCTTGCGCAAGCGCGCAGGTGCGCAAGCGCGCGCGCCACGTGTCGGCACGCGGGCGCCTTGCGCACTTGCGCAGGTGCGCAAGCGCGCGCGCCACGTGTCGGCACGCTGGCGCCTTGCGCACTTGCGCTGCGCGCCGGAGAGGCACAAGAGGCTTTTAGCCTGAAAAAAGGATTTCTCAAAGGAGAAATTAGAGAGGAGTCGGGCTCCTGAATGTGTTTTGGGTTTAATGGAAGTGGTTCTTCTTCTTCCTCCTGTCGCTTGCTGGATCTTGAAGATCAAGAGATGTGAAATCTCAAAATCTCTCCTTTTTAAGATCTGATGACAGATCCAAGTTCCCCTTTGTGGGTTTTGTGGTGGAAAACTATTTAGTTTTGAAAAAAGGAAGAGTAAAACTCTTGATTTAATTCAAGAGAAAGAAGAAGGTTTTGGAACCTTGAAGATGGAAGAAAGAGCTCAGCTCTGAGACTTTTTTTTTTGGAGAGAGAAAAAGTTATGAGATATTTTCATTATCTTTTGCCTTTATAAGCCATACATTTTACACATAGCCCCTTGGGCTTCACAAAATGGCATTTTGCCTATCCCATGGCTCATGTGCCATTTCTTTTTGCACATAAGCCATGGGCTTTACAAAAATTTGGCTTTATGCCTATTTTTCTTACATTTATCCGAAAATAAAATAAAAGAAATACAACAAAATTATTTATTACAAAAATTTTATCTTGGCATGGGGGGAGGTCGGCCGCTCCATGTTCAGGCTCGACCCGGGCATGGGCCCACTGGGTCTGGGCTTGGGCCCACTTGGCTTGGGGTTGACTTGGATTTTGACTTGGTCAACCGGGGTGTAAATTTTTACCCCAACAAATTGCCCCCCATCAATAAATGCACACCACATATGTGGGTCGTGTGCATGAAATTGATGGATCTTCTTTCACGTGGAGGCGACTTGATTTGGTTCCGGCTTTTTAGGAAGCTGGCACTGCCCTTTTTACGACATGGACGGTCGTTGCTTGACATGTCTCCGAGACGGAGTGTCCGTGATAGACGTTTTCCCTGGCCCGGAGTTATCTGGTTCCCGCTTTATAGGAATCCTGCGCTGCTCTTTTTGTGACTTGGACGGTCGGTGCTGCCCTTTTAGCGACTTGGACGGTCGGAAGCTGGCACTGCCCTTTTTACGACATGGACGGTCGTTGCATGACATGTCTCCGAGACGGAGTGTCCGTGATAGACGTTTTCCCTGGCCCGGAGTTATCTGGTTCCCGCTTTGTAGGAATCCTGCGCTGCCCTTTTTGTGACTTGGACGGTCGGTGCTGCCCTTTTAGCGACTTGGACGGTCGTTGCTTCCCTTTTAGCGACATGGGCTGTCGATGCTGCCCTTTTAACGACTTGGACGGTCGTTGCTGCCCTTTTAGCGACTTGGACGGTCGGTTCTGCCATTTTAGCGACGTGGACGGTCGATGCTGCCCTTTTTACGACTTAGACGGTCGTTGCTGCCCTTTTAGCGACGTGGACGGTCGATGCTGCCCTTTTAGCGACGTGGACGGTCGATACTGCCCTTTTTGCGACTTGGACGGTCGATGCTGCCCTTTTAGCGACTTGGACGGTCGTTGCTGCCCTTTTAGCGACTTGGACGGTCGGTGCTGCCCTTTTAGCGACGTGGACGATCGATTCTGCCATTTTAGCGACGTGGACGGTCGATTCTGCCATTTTAGCGACGTGGACGGTCGGTTCTGCCCTTTTTGCGACATGGACGGTCGGTTCTGCCCTTTTTGCGACTTGGACGGTCGATGCTACCCTTTTTGCGACTTGGACGGTCGATGCTGCCATTTTAACGACTTGGACGGTCGGTGCTGCCCTTTTAGCGACGTGGACGGTCGATGCTGCCGTTTTAGCGACGTGGACGGTCGGTGATGATTTGACTTGCTCTGCTTCTTGCAATGTCAGGGGTAGACTTGACTTGCTCCGCTTCTTGCGGTGTCGAGATTGGATTCTGACTCGCTCCGCCTTCTGCGGTATCGGAGTGGAAGTTGACTTGTTGATTTTGATTTGGGTTGACATCAGCATCGCTACACTGGAATAATGCCAGGAGCGACTCATCATCTGTCATTGAGAGGATTCTGGGATTTTGGTTTTTGTTTGGCATCTGCATTGCTGCACTGGAATAATGCCAGGAGCAACTCATCATTTGCCCCGAGAGAATTTGAGAATTGATGGCTTAGGAGGCAGGTTTAGATCCCTATCACCTAAGACTTTTCAATTTTATGGGCCGTGAGGGTCCCATAAAAGCATTTTCTCCCTACGAGTCGAAAGGATCTCGTAGGTGTATTTCCTCCATAGGAGTCGTGGGGACTCCTAAGTGTGTTGCTCCTTTGTGAGTCGTAAGGATCTCACGCGGGAATTTTCTCCTCTCAAAGTCGAGAGGACTTTGAGAGTGCATTTCATCTTCTTTTCACGAGTTTGCGCCCTTTCAGGTTTTCACAAACTCGTTGGCAGTCCTGCTGTTTTTACTCACGGAGCCCTTTCGGGTTTTCCTCCGTGCCCATTTTGCTTGTGGACATACCCTTTTTTTTCTTTTTTTTTTCTTTTTTTTAGTGGGACTTTGAATGTGGTCTCACCGGTAGGACTTAGGAGAGATTGGGATTGTTTTACGCCCGTGGATTGTATACGGTTTTGCAGGATGTATGATCCAGACCGTAGGGCCAGAAAGATTTCAGGGATTTGTTGGCTTCTGCATCGCTGGACTGGAATGTGGTACCAGGAGCGACTCATCATTCGCCGTTGGGGTATGGGATTTGGAATTTGGTTGGCGTCTGCATCGCTATACTGGAATAATGCCAGGAGCGACTCATCATTCGCCACTTTGGGGTTGGGGACTTGGAATTTGGATCTTGTTTGGCATCAGCATTGCTGCACTGGAATAATGCCAGGAGCAACTCATCATTTGCCTTGGGAGGACTTGGGATTTGGGTTTTTGGTCGGCATCAGCACCGCTAACACTGAAGCGAAATGCCAGGAGCGACTCATCATTTGCCGTTGCCCGTTGGGAAACGATGGCTTAGGAGATAGGTTTGGGTCCCTACCACCCAAGGCTTTTCAATTTTATGGGCCGTGAGGGTCCCATAAAAGCATTTTCTCCCTACGAGTCGTAAGGATCCCGCAGGTGTATTTTTTCCTTAGGAATCGTGAGGATTCCTAAGTGTGTTGCTCCTTTGTGAGTCGTAAGGATCTCACGCAGGGGTTTTCTCCTCGCAAGGTCGAGAGGGCTTTGCGAGTGTATTTCATCTCTTTTCACGAGTTTGCGCCCTTTCGGGTTTTCACAGACTCGCCGGTAGTCCTGCTGTTTTTACTCACGGAGCCCTTTCGGGTTTTCATCCGTGCCCGTTTTGCTTGTGGACATACCGTTTTTTTTTTTGTTTTTTTTTTTGTTTTTTTTTTGTTTTGTTTTTTTTTTTTTTTTTTTTTTGCCGCTGGTGGGACTTTAAAAGTAGTCTCACCGGCAGGATTTGGGAGAAATAGGGGTCATTTACGTCCGTGGATTGTATACGGTTTTGCAGGATGTCTGATCCAGACCGTAGGGCTGATATGCTTAATTCGCCTGCGACTTGGAGCATTCATGTGTAGTATTTCTTAAGATATCGTCCATTGATGGGTGGCATGGGCCTTTCTCCCTCTGCACTTATTAGTTGGTAGGATCCTCCGTCGAACACTTTCTCAATGACGTATGGTCCTTCCCAGTTTGGCTCGAATTTTCCCTTGGCATGTCGATTGAGGATGATCGGTCTTTTGAGGACCAACACCAATTCACCTTTTTTGAAAGCACGGAGACGAGTTATCTTGTCATAGGCCCGTGACATTTGGGCTCGGTATAGCTCCAGGTTTTGCTGCACCGCGAGCCTCTTTTCTTCGAGGGCATCGAGTTCTTCAAGTCGAAGGAGCACGTTTTCCTCCTCCGTCAACTCATGCTGAACGGCCATTCTTAAGCTTGGAACTTCGACTTCGAGGGGGAGGACCGCCTCCACTCCGAAGAGCAATGAGTATGGAGTGGACTGAGTTGGAGTACGGTGCGTGGTACGATATGCCCATAACGCCTCGTGAAGTTTGAGATTCCAGTCTCTCTTGTTGGCTGAAGCATTTTTCCTCAGGAGCTTGCATAGAGTCTTATTGAATGCTTCGGCTAGCCCATTGGCTCTTGGATTATAGATGGAGGAATATCTCCAGTCTATCTTGTGCTGAGTAGCGAACCTTGAGACATTGAAGCTCTTGAAAGAAGGCCCATTGTCAGATATGATTCTTCTTGGTGTACCGAAGCGGTATAGAATGTTATGCTGGAAGAATGTCAGAATATCTTTTGTCTTGACTTCTTTTAGCGGGACAGCTTCAGCCCATCTGGAGAAGTAGTCTGTGGCGGCCAGTATAAACCGATGGCCTTTGGATGACGGAGGATCAATTGGGCCAACAATGTCGGTGCCCCAGACTTCGAAGGGCCACGACGCCACCGTAGGATGCAATGGATTGGGATGCTTGTGAATAAAATCACCGTGAATTTGGCAGATATAACATTTCTTTGCATACTCTCCGCAGTCCCGTATCATGGTGGGCCAATAATACCCAAGCCGTTTAATTTGCAGTCGCATCCTGGGGCCAGATTGGTGAGCACCGCAAACGCCCGAGTGAACATCTTTCATGACCTTTTGGGCTTCGGCCAATGACAGACACCTGAGCCAGAGTTGGTCATATGACCTGCGGTATAACGTGTCATTTACAAACACGTATCGGAGAGCTCTTTTCTTCAGCTGAATCCTCACAGATTTTTCTTCGGGAAGCTTGTCATATCGGAGGTACTCTATGAAGGGTTCTCTCCAATCGGGCTCGTCTTGGATGATCGAAGCTTCTTCGGCAGGACTGCTCTCCTGTTCCGCACTTTCCTCTTCTCGTAGAGAGACTGGGGGTAGAATTTGTCGGCTCCTGACTGTGATCAGAATTTCTTCCATGTCAGGATCAGCCAGCTCCTTGGCTAGGCGAGCGAGTATGTCGTCCTTTCCGTTCAATGCTCTAGGGACTCTTGACAGTTCAATGTGAGTGAACCGTTTCATGAGTTCCACCACCCGGCTTCTGTACCGAGCCAACTCGGGTTTGTATATCTTATAATTGCCGCTTACCTGGTTGACGACAAGCTGGGAGTCACCGTAGACTCGTAGCCGACGGATTTCCATTTCTACGGCGAGCTCCAAACCAGCTATCAGAGCTTCATACTCAGCTTCGTTGTTTGTCCGAGGCTCGGTGAGAGCGAAAGAACGCCGTAGGGTTCCCATTGATGGTGTGATGAACACCAATCCTATCCCTGCTCTTATCTCCGGGATGCTTGATTTACTGAAGGTTCTTATTGATGAGGCTCCATCGAAGTAGAGCTCCCAACATGGCCCATCTTCCTCGAGGTGTAGCACTTGTTCGTCGGGTAACTCACAATTTAGCGGCGACCCTTCTGGTATGGGATGAGCAGCGAGAAAGTCTGCAAGGGCTTGCCCTTTTACTGCTTTCTGAGGAGTATAAACTATATCAAACTCAAGTAGCATGACAGCCCATCTTGCCATCCTGCCGGCTAGGCTTGCTTTGGTCATCAAGTGTTTGAGCGGGTCGACCTTGAAGATCAGCATAACCCGATGAGCCAGCAGATAGTGCCTCAGCTTCTTCACAGCAAATATCAGAGCCAGGCATTGCTTTTCGATTGGGGAATAGTTGTGTTCCGCCCCGACTAGAGTTCGACTGAGGTAGTAGAGGGCATTTTCCTTTCCCTCCTCGTTATTCTGGGCGAGGAGCGCACCGAGTGACTCATCTAGCGCGGCAGTATAGAGAATCAACGGTTTATTTGGAATGGGAGCGGCCAGCACTGGAGGGTGCAACAAGTATTGTTTGATGCTTTCGAACGCTGCTTGACATTCGGTATCCCAGATAAAAGGAGCTCCTTTCTTCATGAGCTTTGAGAAGGGCCTACATCTCCCTGATAAATTTGAGATAAACCTCCATATATAAGCAAGCTTGCCTTGAAAAGATCTTAGCTGCGTCAGACTCTTCGGAGGGGGCATCTCCATGATGGCCTTTATCTTTGATGGGTCAACTTCGATCCCTCGATGTCGGACTATGAAGCCCAGGAATTTTCCCGATGACACGCCAAAAGCGCACTTCAGAGGATTCATCTTCAGATCGTATTCCCTCAGTCTGGTGAGAACGGTCCTAAGATCTTGGATGTGGTCAGCCTTGGCTTTAGTTTTGACGACCAGATCATCAACATAGCATTCGACGACTTTATGGATTAGGTCATCAAAGATGTTAGTCATTGCCCTTTGATATGTAGCACCTGCGTTCTTCAGTCCGAATGGCATTACCTTGTAGCAATATATTCCGATCGGGGTTCGAAATGCTGTGTGCTTCTCATCCTCAGGCGACATCTTGATCTGATTATATCCAGACGAGCCATCCATAAAGGTGAACAGTTCGTAATTTGAGGTGTCATCGACCATCATTTCCATGACCGGTAGCGGGAAGTCGTCTTTAGGACATGCCTTGTTGAGGTCCCTAAAATCGACACAAA
Organism: Agapanthus africanus; assembly: GCA_030015575.1. Taxonomy (NCBI): domain Eukaryota; kingdom Viridiplantae; phylum Streptophyta; class Magnoliopsida; order Asparagales; family Amaryllidaceae; genus Agapanthus; species Agapanthus africanus. Next base: position 570,351,468 of record CM057345.1, on the reverse strand, counting down.
CTCGGATCTGCCCATTTTTCTTCTTCACTGGGACTATGCATGCGATCCAGTCTGCATATTTCTCTTCCCTGATGAAGCCGGCATCGATGAGTTTCTTGGTTTCCTCGATGACCTTTTCTTCCAACTCCCTTCTCATTCTTCAAGGAGCTTGTTTGATTGGCTTAGCATCAGGAGATATAGCCAGCTTATGCACGGCTACCTCAGGAGAAAGGCCAGGCATTTCTTTGTACGTCCACGCGAAGCAGTCGACGAACTCACGCAGCAGGGCAATTATCTGCTCTTTCATTTCCTCCGACAAGAGTGAGCTGATGTAGGTCGGCCTTGGATTATCGGGCGTTCCTAAGTCAATCTCGGCTAGCTCATCAAAGGTTGCTTGTCCGCCATCTTCGAGCTCTTGAGGAGCTTCTTCTGGCTCGGCTATCTCTTCATCATCGTTTGATCTTTCGCTGGCCTCACCAACATGGATCATGTAGCACGCTTTGGAATCAGGTTGAATGTAGCCTATGCCCCGTCTATCTGGAATTCGTCCATCGATGAGTGCTCGGACCTGGGGCGGATACCATAGCCCTTCGTAAAACTTTGCTTCGGACTCCGTTTGATATAACCGGCATCCGCACTTTTTAAAGTATTCCCGCATCTCGGGCGCATAGTATCTGGGATTGAGGACGGCTCTTATGCCTCTCTCATAGGGAAGGCACATGCTAGAAAGGTCGTCCGGGTGCACAACGGGGTTTGACCTGTAAAACAAGATGCCCTTCTGTCCATTTTTCCTCCCGGGCACGTAGAAAGTTTCCAGCTGGTCCACGGTAGAGACTGACAATGCGTCGAGCTCTTTGCACATCCGTTCCGGCACCCTTGTGATGGCCAGGGACCCTTCTGCGATTTCGAAGGTCTCTCGTAGATTCGCTTGCTGCACGGGGGGCCGATCTGCACAGCTGTTGCACGGCAGGTCCTCTTCTTCTGACTCTTCAGTGTCACTGCCAAGATGAGGGCGGACTTTGCTGCTAGACGGGCCTTCGGTAACAGATTCGTCCGTATCGCTGCCGAAACGAGGGCGAGTTTTACGGGAGGACGGGCTTCCAGCATCGGACTCATCAGTGTCGCTGCCGAAATGCGGGCGCACTTGGGTATTTTTGCTTTTGAAAGTGACAGCCGGCGCAGATTTGCTTTTGAGTCTTGGGGCCGGTCTATCCTCAGTCAGTTGTGGCTTAGCATTTTGGTGGTTCATAAAATACCGAGAATCTTCATACCTGACTTCATGCACACCGAACGGCTGGATGTCTCCGTCAATGCGTCTTTCTTCGCCATTTTTAGTATACTTCATGCATTGATGGAGAGTTGACGGAATGATGCCGTAATCGTGGAGCCACGGCCGCCCTAAGAGAATCTTATAAGACGTGTCGGCGTCGATCACGTATATCTTAGCTTCAGTTTGCAGATCCCCGAATTTGATTGGCAAAGCTATAGACCCCAGAACTTGCTGGCAATTTTGGTTGAAGCCTTGAATGACAATCCTTTCCCTTGACAGGTGTCGGACGTCCATTGACAAACTCTTCAGAGTTCGCAAGTTCATGATGTTCACCGAGGACCCCGGATCAATCAATATGCGATTAATTCGATCTCCGTCGCTGTACCCGGTCACGTAAAGCGGCCGATTATGCTCAGCCGTTCCCAGTAGCAAGTCTTCATCCTTAAATGTGACTGCGGCGGCATGCAAAGCATGCTGGGCTTCTTTCATATTAATTTCCGCAAAATGAGCCTGATACCGCTCGGGGTTTTGTAGAGCGTGAATGAGAACATCTCTAAGCTCCTTAGATAGGACCAAGGCGTCGTAGATGCTCAGGAGAGACGGAAGCTTCCGGAGATGTGCCAAGACATTATAGTCCACCGAGGAAGGACTTATGCTTTCATCAGCCGGTTCTCTGCCATCTTCTTCATTAGCGACTTGTTTCTCCTTCCCTTTTGGGGCGTTGCCCTGATTTTGCGGTAGAGCCCTGCCGCTTCTGAGCTGGATTTGATTGGCCTTTGTGGTGAGCTCCTCGTCCTCTTCGGGAAAACAGAGCTCATCCTCGGAGTCGCTGCCAAGATGGATGGCGTAGCAGGTCACTACTGGGATCTCTTCATTGGAGTCTTCTTCTAACTCCTCCAGAATTTCAGCCGCTTGTACAGGGAAGAACTCCTTCAATTGTACCAATGTTCTTTCCCTTTGTTCATATTCTTCGAGGGAATCGATATATTTTTGAATGGTCGATCTTCCTGCAGACTCTTTTTTGCGCCGAGCTGCACTTTTCTTCTTCTTGAGCTTCTTGGATTTTGAGCCTGATGGAGCCGCATTGGCAGCTGGACTGGTAGGCTTCTTCTGTCCTTCCCATTCCATCCTGGGCTCTTTCTGAAGCAGCTTTAGCATCTTCTTCGTCTTATTAGATATGTGCGTACTCCATGGAGACCGCGATGAGTCCATCTCATTTCTCGGGGTAGCGGGTTCGGCTATCTGCTCCCAGAAGGCTTCAACTTCTGTCTGTATAAAGTTGGTGGTTGCAACTTGGTTGTTCACCAACACGCTTTTAGACAGCTCGATCTCTCCAGCCTTGTACTGCCTCTCGACCCAGTCTTTGAAGATATAGCAATCCTCGATCGCATGGCTCACTACTCGGTGGTACGGGCAATACAGAGGATTGTCGGTCATTTTTGCTTCTTGGGGTCTTTTCGACTCCGGCAATTGTAGGCCGTTGTTCAAGGCATCTTTAAATATCTTGCGAACCTTGTCCCTTCTGAAAGAGTAAACCTTGTTCTTTTTCTCCTCTAGGGTGGGCCCATCTCCTCCCAGCAATGGCTTTCGAGACCGGTTACTTTTGGATTCGCCCGCCCTTCGCTTTTCTTCATTTTCGGATGCATTGAAGACATTGGTGCTGCTGGAACTCCCACTTCTACGGTTGTCGTCCCGCTTGCTTTTCCAGGTTTTGTCTCTCTGAGAGTCCGGCGGGGACTCTTGCTTCGAGCGTTCCAGCATCTGGACTTTCTTGGCTAGCTCCTGAAATGTCTTGAGGCCCGCTGTACACAAGAATGGGACCATCCAATTGCTGAGGTTCCCAATAAGAAGGCTGACGGACTGGTCCTGCTCCAGCGGCGGTTCGCACTTGACCGTGAGATTACGCCATCGGGCGATAAAGTCAGTGTTGCTTTCATTCTTCCCCGGCTTGGTCCTCACAAGGTCGGCAATGGAGATTTTATCACTGACGCTCATGAATCTTTGCCGGAACAGAGACTCCATTTGGGCAAAGGTAATGACGGACCCGTCTGGTATGCTCGCGTACCAGTCGAAAGCGACACCGGTCAGGCTGTTGACAAATTGACGAAGAAGGAGCGCGTCATTGCCCCCTGTATTTCCGCACGATGCTTTGAAGTGGGCAACGTGCTGATTTGCATTCCCCGTTCCATCAAATCTTCCGAACTTAGGAATGACGTAGCCGCTTGGGAACTCGATCAGATCGTATTGCGCGGGATATGGCCGGCCACTACTGCCGATTTCTTTCTGAGCTTCAGCTTCGGCCACCAATGTTTTAACCTTGCTGGTGACCAAATCCATTATCCGATCCTGTGTTAGCGGGATGGCGCTATCTGGGGCCAACGCGTCCCCAGAAGCGGAGTGTGGACGGCTCTCATGTGGCTCGACCAGTCTTGGACCCGAAGGAACAGGCATTGGCTGCCTCGGATTGTCATCACCCGGCTGATTAGTAGCGGCTTGTGCTTGATTGGGAGGCGCTCGAGCAATTTGAGCCGTAAGCTGCATCACCACGTTCGTTAAGTCGTCAATCTTCGAATAGAGCTTGGCCATCTCTTTATCTTTGCTCCTGAGCTGTTTTCGAAGCTCTTGAAGCAGCTCTTGCTCCGCAGTCCTGGGGCGGAAAGTCGGCTCCTCCTCGCTGTCCGAGCTTGACTCTGTGTGGACCGAGGGGTCTTTCTGCCTATCATCCTCATCGAGAGGGTTTTCTTCATCCAGCGGGGGCGGCTGTTCTTGAGTGGCGGCGACCACATTCAGGCTAGATTGGGCTTGGGATGTGGTGGCCCCATCCTTGCTTTTGCTGCGAAGGTTGTCGCTGGGGCGTCCGCCCGCCATATAGACCGTATGTATGATGTATCCGGCCGTCTTTCTATCATTGGAAGCTGATTTCACGGATCGCTGTCTTGACCCCCTTGCTTCGGTAGCTGGTAGTCGATTGAAGGCGGCTGGCCTAACCAGGTTCTTGAATGGTGCTGGCGCTTCTTTTCTGGGTTTGCCCCACTGCTTTCGTGTGTCACAGAGTGCTTGATAGACTCTTGAAGAGACAGTGTCATACTTCTTCTGTTGGGGCCAGGACACGCCTCTTTGTGGCACTGTTCGGACCGCTGTCTTCTTGATTCTGGCGGTCATGGCGTTTTTCTGAACCCACTTCAGAGGCTCGAAGGAATTGCTGATTCTAACGTCCGACTCAGCCGTCGTCGCGGGGAAACCCTGCACTTGGAACTTCACATGATTCCATTTGGCCGAAGCCTTGGCCCTCTTGTTGGCTCGATACCTGAGCCGCTTCTGCCTTAACTTTTCTGTTCTAAGCACCTGGCAGACTTCAACTCTTTGGGAAGACGTCGCAGACCGGGCGATGGAAGGCCTTGGAGATACGCTCGATTGTGCATTTGTTGGAGTAATCGCGTGAGCTCGTCCGCAACATTGGATGTTGCCCTTTGTACCGGAGTTCTTGCCCCCAGCTAGAGCACCAGAGAATCGTTCAGATAGCGTCTTAAGTTTCGGTTGTGGTGCCTTGGCGATCACGACATTCGGCCTCTTGCCCCTTGAGACCGGCTTGGCCACCTGTTCCGCTGGGCTCTCTGCCAGATGAGCGCTTCCGGCAGGGTAGATGATGACAGAGCCAAACTGGCGGGGCGGTTCCTCCCATTGTCGACTGAGGCTTGCGGGGAGAACCACACGAGCGTTGATCTTGACCACGTACGGAATCGGGGTCGCTTTGGAAGTTGAATTCGTCTGGGAAGACATTGTCGTTGAAGGTTGATTGCTGCACGGAAAAAAAACATCATTTCAGTATAGGCAATCGATATGTATATTGATTGAGTTCGTATGAACGTTTAACCCGAAATATGGGAGGAGAGATTAGTCCCACCGGGCGTGCCAGAGTCTGTAGGGTGTTTTTCGTCACCCCAGTGAGATGGGAATACGCGCACGCTTGTCAGGCGTACTACAGATTCTCCCTGCCTAGGGTAGGCCGGGGTTTAATGATTGTGGGGATCCGAATCTCCGGCAGCCGCGGGCTAAGCTGCCGTTAATTACCCCTCGCCTTTGGGGCGGGAGAACCTCCGATTAACGGGTTAAACTGGTCATGCGAACTCAATGTGCAGTGTACGTGTGTTTTGTTTTGAAAGGGGGGTTTTGGATATATCGGGAGCCACGCAGAGTTTTTACGGGGGTCCCGCTACCCGGATAGCGGGCTGGGGGTCAAGGGGGCTAGCAGCCCCCTTGCGGGGTTCGGGGCAGCGCCCCGGCCCGAAAATTTTTTGGAGGGGGAGAATATGGCGGAGTATGTATATGTGTGAATTTGTATACATATGTATATGTATATGTATATACATAAAAAGAGGGGGAAAAGGCATCCAAGGGATGCGTGGGGCAGCACCTTGGGCGCTGTGCGCTTAGGTGCTGTGCGCAGGTGCGCAGGTGCGCGCGCCACGTGTCGGCACGCGGGCGCCTTGCGCACTTGCGCAGGTGCGCAAGCGCGCGCGCCACGTGTCGGCACGCTGGCGCCTTGCGCACTTGCGCTGCGCGCCGGAGAGGCACAAGAGGCTTTTAGCCTGAAAAAAGGATTTCTCAAAGGAGAAATTAGAGAGGAGTCGGGCTCCTGAATGTGTTTTGGGTTTAATGGAAGTGGTTCTTCTTCTTCCTCCTCTCGCTTGCTGGATCTTGAAGATCAAGAGATGTGAAATCTCAAAATCTCTCCTTTTTAAGATCTGATGACAGATCCAAATTCCCCTTTGTGGGTTTTGTGGTGGAAAACTATTTAGTTTTGAAAAAAGGAAGAGTAAAACTCTTGATTTAATTCAAGAGAAAGAAGAAGGTTTTGGAACCTTGAAGATGGAAGAAAGAGCTCAGCTCTGAGACTTTTTTTTTTGGAGAGAGAAAAAGTTATGAGATATTTTCATTATCTTTTGCCTTTATAAGCCATACATTTTACACATAGCCCCTTGGGCTTCACAAAATGGCATTTTGCCTATCCCATGGCTCATGTGCCATTTCTTTTTGCACATAAGCCATGGGCTTTACAAAAATTTGGCTTTATGCCTATTTTTCTTACATTTATCCGAAAATAAAATAAAAGAAATACAACAAAATTATTTATTACAAAAATTTTATCTTGGCATGGGGGGAGGTCGGCCGCTCCATGTTCAGGCTCGACCCGGGCATGGGCCCACTGGGTCTGGGCTTGGGCCCACTTGGCTTGGGGTTGACTTGGATTTTGACTTGGTCAACCGGGGTGTAAATTTTTACCCCAACACGGCTGACCTCTCCATCTCGGCCAGCAGGATGTCAGCAACGGAGAGCCTCAAGGGCATCTCAAAGCGGAGATTCCCCTCATTCACCAGGATCGGGGAGGCCGGGGTGCGCGGGACCGTTCGGTGAAACCTCTTGAGAGACGGCGCCGGGGAACCAGTCTCTACCTCCGCTGCCTGGGCCTCCTGTTCCCGAACCCGCTTCCGGCTTGGCGCCTGGCTGGACTCCGGGAAAACTCGAACGCCTGGGTGGAGCGGCTGCCGGGGGAACATGGGCCGACGTCGGACGAGAGGAGCTGGCACCTCCAGCCCTCGATCCCTTCTTCTGCTCGAGCATGGCTGCTCGGAATTTTCCCACGTCCATGGGTTCTGCAAAAGACAAGGTACAATGGAGTCAGCAAGACAAGTAAAAGTAAAATAAACGCAAATCTAACAGATCTCCTGTAAACTCCTAACTTACAGGCGAATTGGGTTGGGCTGAGCCCAGCCCAACTAAGGGCCTGGTCAGAAAGCAGCACGTCAGCCCGAGGAATAGGCTCCCACTCCGCCACTTTCAGCGCGTCGGGATCGCTCGACTGACTCTCTCGCCGACACATATCCCCAGACCACTGGATGGGCACGGGCCAGTCCTCACCCTCGGGTGGCCCAACAAAGAAAATCTTCTTCTTCCAATCATGGATGGAAGAAGGCACGACGACGACCCCCGATCAGGGAGCACTTCCCCGCTGTTTCCTAAAGGAGATGTATACCCACCTCGGCTCTCCCGCGTGAGTACCGGAGTGACTTTTGTAGGAGAGAGAAGAGGCGAGGGTGCTCAGCCTGAAAGGGATCGCGCTCAACTTCAAACGGACCAAGAACCCAAGGAGAATCCTCCAGGAGTTTGGCACTAACTGGCCTGGGGCTAACCCAAAATGATTCAGCGCTCTAACAACCTCGGGAGAGAAGGATAAGCGCATTCCGGCCCAAAAAGCTTCCAGGTACAGGGCAATCTCCTTACCCCGTACCTGATCTGCTCCCTCCCCTTCCTCGGCCAAACGTAGCGTATAGCCGGGAGGAATGTGGAAACGAGCCCGAACGGTGGCGAGCTCATACTCGTACCTCACCATGGATGACACACCAGGGGCATCCGCGACATCCGCTTTGGGAACAGCCCCCATCTTGCGACCCCGAGAAGAGGATCTGACCTTAATTTCCCGGGAAGAAAGACTTCGACTCAATGGAAGAAGAAGTAGAAGAAGTAGAAGAAGAAGAAGAATCTACGGGGCGCTCCCTAGACCATGCCCGATCTATTTCTACAAACTCTTTAGAAGAAAACATCTAACCCGATTGAGAGGATGAGTCCTCGGAAGGGAAAACGCAGAGATCCGACCTAAAAAGAGAGCGCCGAGCTAACGAGACCCAAGGCGAGAAAAATATGAAGTGGTACGGGCCATGATAGGGACCCCATCTCTATTTATGGCTGCTGGCGTACACATCCTACGGCGACAGCCATCTTCCGCCGAAACGACTGATTGCATTCAACGGCCACGATCGCTCCACCTGTCGCACGCACATTGGTTGTATCCCATCAGACGCCAGAAATCTGCGGCCCGTCGCGTCGGCCAACTAGCGCCCGACACGTGGGTTGTCGCTTCGGTGAACGTACTCACGATCCGGCGCATCCTCTTTAATGCGAGATCTGACCTCTGATCCGCTGACATCATCAAGAAGATACAGTTGACTGCCCGGGAATGCATGCTCACGATATCTATGACAAGGAGCTCACCTTGGATGGCCCGGCAGACCACTCTCGACCCGACCTGTGAACAGGTCGGGACGAGAGTGGGGAGCAAATGATGATGCTCGATATCGGCGATCTCCTAGATCGTGACACGTGGCAGATGACGTGTCCCGAAGCTTGAAAGAATGGACCTGCAGTGGCCGACCAGACCACTCTTATGCCCGTCCTACAAACAACCGCTGGCTCACCTCCGAGCCCCCTGCACAATTGGCCTCTTCGGCCCTCTCAGCTCGTCTCTGGGCTATAGCAGAACCAAGATAGCTCGGCCTCCCGCTCGGTCCCGAGCTTCCCGCCGAGCTCATCTTCCTCGGTTCTATCGACCGACCAACGACACCGACCGCAGGCGCATCCGCCTCACCTCCGCGAATCTCGCCATGCGCGAGATATCCACCGGCCACGTCCCGCGTTCCATGCCATCGCGATCCCTCATTAACGAGCCTGTCTCGTCATTAATACGGGATCACGCCTATCAAGCGGGCGTGACGTCGGGGGCGTAACGGCCGGCATGATTCTCGCACCTGGCTGCCTGTTGCCACCGCTACATAAACCCCTCTTTCAGACGATTCGGGTAAGCAATTCTTTCCTCACTAGGTCGTTCCTCTGCTCGACTTGCACCACTAACTTGATTGTCGGAGGGTTCTCGGTGTTACCACCATCTCGGGACTTCCTTGCCGGTAGCTCGGCCTCAACCACCTCAAACCCATTGAGATCCACACGCTTCAGGAGCCAGCCCTCCAACTCAAATCTCAGCCGTCCATCATCGCCAACAGCAGATCAACGGAAGGTAACATCTTGACGTGATTCTGACACACGTCACACTTCTTTCGATGAATTTATCAAAGCAAATGAGCAGTTGCATTCTCCAAATTTTGTCCAACATTGCTGGGTGGGTCCCATAGATTTAATTCAAAAGGCATATATCTGGCCTTTGGAATTTATGAAAAATAGGAAAATGTGTATTATTGAAAGCATACATAATTTGTTGTTTTGCCATAATTTGCATGCTTACTAGAGTTCATGCAAAGTGATGAGAACCCCCGCACAAAATTAGATTTTTATTTTTAAAAAAGAAAAATAAAGTTATTATGTTAGTTGAACATACATACCCGATCATGGGAGAATATATATTCATTTAAATCTATATTTTCTTATCAAAAATATCTTACCAATATTTATAAATTTCTATTATGTTTTTTTTTCTTTTTAGTAGTTGGCTAATCAAGCATGGGATTTATAATTTTCATTTAGAAAAAATCAAACTCATAAAAAGATTTAGGGTAAATTATCAAAAAGACCCCGACCCACTTCAAACTTGTGTAAAAACAACTAGGCCTTTTTCTATAGTTAAAAAAAACTCTGATCCCAATTACAACCCCATTCTTTGTTAATTTAACCATCCGCATCACACTTATAAAATAATAATATCATGGCAATTTGATTACGTGCATCACATTTATAAAATAATAATGACGTGATATTTAATTACATGTATTACACATAAATCAATAATATTTTTTGTTTAATTTATGTAAAAAGGTAAGAAGCTGTTGCCCATCAATTTCAAAATTAAAGTAACCCTTCCTTTTACCCAATAATATTTGAGATATCTAGGACACATATAGTCACCTGACACATTAAATTTCAATTCAAAGAAAAAATTAAGAGTCATAAATTTTTTTAACTATTAGTACTAGCTTTTTCGGCATGCGCGTTACACGCAGTTATAGAAATTTTTACCATGAAGTTTTTAAACATTTAAACTACGGGCATCATACTTGTAAAATAATAATATTATGGCAATTTTATTACGTTCATCATATTTATAAAATAATAATGACGTGGTATTTAATTACGTGTATTGCGTATAAATCAACTGTGTTTTTTTGTTTGAATTCTCTGAATAAACAAGAAATCACGTCAACAATCAATTTAATAGTTGTGATGTCCACGTCATCTTTTAAATTCAAAAAATAGATAATGCATCGGATAATTTAGTTGCAATCTTCTTGAAATAAATTTCTTCTAAGCTGTTACAAATTCTTATTCAAATCAAAATTAGCATGGCATAACTTTTCATCCTACAAATTTTTCTCTCTCTCCACATGAGCAAAAATTCAAGTTCATATAAGATGAACTCTTTCTCTATTTTTATAACATTCTCGTAATTTAGCTTTTATTTTGAATTCTCTCTGTTTTACTCTATATTATATTTTTTAGTTGTCTCTATTTGAATTGCATTGATTAATTTGATTAACATTGGAAGCTATATATATAAATCCCCTGTATATCTGTATTTGTCATTTAAGTAGTGTATATTTATCCCTTAATTTTATGATTATATGTGTGGTGTATTTAAAATTTATAACAAATTTTTGGGTTTAATAGGAGGACACCAATATATACACGGTAATGAAAGCTTTAAATCGAGAGATACCTTCTTTTATGTGTACTAACTGTCTTGGAAAAGATACAGTTGCAATCAACATCTAGGAGTGGGAGATAAATAGTTCCACGTACAATGGATGGAGAGATGAGAATTATTATTATAAAGTTAGCGGCTATGGGACAAAAGTAAAGAATATTTACCGCAACTTGGCCTAAAATTTAATCACGGGTTTCTAACTAGCTACCAAAGAACAAAGAACATCGTATCCAAAAACAATAAAAATACTGTTTCATCTTAAACAACAACAACAAAAAGCATGTGACGAGCATTTTGGGTGGAATTTTTGCAGCTAATGTAGCTAGCAAATAACAAGGAATGAAAGAGACATTGGTCCAAAAAATTGTTGTTTACAGTTAATTGATAATAATGTTTGAGACGCGGTTTGCTTTATTAACTGCTCTAAAATTCTTTAGGGTCTTGTCCTTAGCCAAAATTTTCCTTCATCGATCCGCATTTCATGGTATATATATTTATATTTGAAGGAAAGCTAAGATATGACTGCTTATCATTAGTGACATGATCTTAGGTTGTAGCTGTCCACAACTTTGCATTGACGAATATCATTCTTCTTGTTTTTCCTTTACCTTTTTTTGGTTTTCTTTGAATCTAAAAACAAAAGCATATTTCATATTAATGATCCTATCATAAAACTATGTAAAGTATGTATGCAAGTATGTTTGTAGAACGAAGGGTAAGGATGCTGCGGAATTTCCGTTTGGCATTTTTATATAGAAATGAGCTGTCTATTGTTTATAGTGTAACACAATGGACGACTAAGATTTAAATACACAAATCAAAACATAAATTTAAAGGGTCAATTTCGCTAAACCATCTTGAACTTTCAGTGTTTCTCAGTAAACTATCATAAGCTTGTTTTATTACTCCACCCTTGACTTTCCATTTTTTTTCCTGAAAACTCCCAACGGCTTGTTCTCCGTTAAAGTTAATTATTACGTGCAAAACACGTATCTGATTATGGCCAACATTCCCCCGAATAACTGAAATTATTCCACGATTCTAAACAAAATTTTAGATAATTTTAGGTCATGTTATATACCTCCATGGGTTATTTTAATTTTGTTTACCCGTTTCCAGAATTCTAAAGGTTCTCAAAGTTTATTACATTTTTTTTTCTCATGAAAGCTTATATTTAACAATGTTAGGGAGTTAAAAAGTTCAAAAAATTCAAGGCTGTTACAAGTAATAAAGCAAGTTACGCGTAGTTTCCTGGAAAACATTGAAAGTTGAGGGTCATTTAATGAAATTTACCCTGCTATTTAGGATACTATTTTTCTCATATCATGTCTTGACCGTTATGTATCATATTATGGACGGTAAATATTTAGCTTTTATCGAAAAATGTCAATTGAGGATTTTCAGTATCCTTACTCTGGAATAAATGGGTTGATATTTTATACTTTCTGGCATAAATTAAGTACTTACTTTTGGTCGCTTGTTTTGTTTTATTTTTGAACAATTCTTTTTCTTAGAAAATGGTTAGATGCATTTATTAATTTATTTTAACCGGATCATGCTCTTTCAGAATTAGAACCCATGACTCTCCAATTAAAAAGAAAAATAATTTCCGCTAGAGCCATAAATTTGTTAAGCTGGATACATGCATGTAGTTTTAAATCGGGTGTTACTTGATTGCTATACGTATACATACAGTATTGTTTAAGTAGATGTATCTCCAACCGTATAATAGGTTAAGTGTGGCTATTTTGGATAAGGGCGACCTATCTTTTTGGTAAGCGAAAGTCTCATATATTATCTGATCCTCCAAATTTTACTACGGCCTGTAACGCTCGTCCTTAATTAGATTTGCAAACTCTATGGACATAGCTACTATGGGAGCTGGAGCATAATATTTTAGAAGCACCAATAGTCATATAATAACCCGCCTCCTCGGATGATGTGAGAAATCTTATATTCATTAAACAATAGTAGCCAACTCCAAATATTCTCAAGCAGTGTATTTGTGTATCCTTTAGGGTTGTGACCGGCTTTGGTCTACTGCGTTACGTCTCACGTGTCACCTTTTTGACCTAATACGGTTTAGAGACCCAATTGAAAGAGAGCAATTCAGAGGCTTTTTATTTTTTCCATCTAATGTAATTGCTACTGCATTTATTTCAATTAAAATGTAATTTAATCACAACCTATCAATTCAAGTTATCATTTCAGCTGCTTAGCTAACATTATTTGTGAATTTCCAAAAAGAAAAAGGAAAAGCAATAAAACTAATAGGCGCATATAGTCTAAAATTAAATTTGGCCGGGAAATTTTAAGAAGTAAACGGAGCTTAAAATGTCACTGTAGGCTCCCAAGTATAATGACAAGGCTTATGGGAAAGAAAGTTTTACCATTTTCAAATAAAAGCTGGAAGGGGCTTGCAGTGTCCAGACCCTGCAAGGCTTGGGAATATTTTGTAAATAGGCTTTTTGGTCTGTATTGTCCATGGGTCTGCAAATAGCCTCTTGGGTCCACTCCTTATGATTCTTGTCTGGTCACTGTAATTGGGAACCTACGGTGACACTCTAGGCCCCTTTTTCTCCTTTTTAACTTGTTTTCTGTCATGACATACGGTACACGGATGTATAGGGTGAAATCAGCACAAACCCTAAAGAATGGTGACATGGTGAAAAAGTAATGTTGAATTGCAAGTTGGTATTCCACAAGCAGGCCCTGGCCTCCCAATTAAAGCCCAGCCTATAGAGGTACTTCTATTTGCTTAGACCCAGCCAGTATTACATACTACCTTAACCATCAACCTTTGCAAATGGACAGCCGCAGGATACAGAGACATAGACGAGTCTACTGAACTAAAACATGATTTAGGCATATAACTTTTCATCTTGTATTTACATGTCGTAGTACTGATACTCTGTTGTTTTTATGTTTATTTGTCTGATATGGGGTTTGTTCCCCGATTTTGGATTTGGCATGTATGGAGATTGTTTCCCAACCTTCTCTGTTTTTGCTTTGCCTTTGTATCTTTATGGTTTTTTCCTGTTGTTTTGTTAAAATACCTTTAATGAAACGCGGGGGCTTTCAAGCTCTCGTTTCACTAAAAAAAAACTTCTTCTATCAAAATGCATCTCTAGGAATTTTTTTCAAAAGTTTAGAACTGAACTTATCACATACACAACATCATATTGGCAGCTCTAAATTTCATGTATCACGGTTATATCTGAACTTATATGAAACTTTTACCGTTTATTTAGGCAAAGAAGAAAAGCGTTCTTTTACTTCAGACCCCCACCCCACCCCACCCCCCAAACTCCAAATTTTTTTTACTGTGCTTCCCACTTCTCAAATATTTACCATATTTTTTGTCCCTTAAATCGTTGTTGATAAATCATAAACCTTATTAAATATTATTAGTCCTAATTCAAACTATAATCCATATTTGATGGAGTTAGGATCTCCTTCAGATGTCCTCCGTCGATCTGTCGCGAGCGTGGATAAACGACCGAGATTGGTGTTAGGGGTCGTTTCCCTGAGCTTGTGGATTGCAGTGGTCTTGGTTCGAGGTGAAGCCGATCTACCTGCAAAAGAAGTCCCGGGATGGTTGTACCACCGTGGACCCTCCGACGATCAAGTTAGCCGAGATATTTGAGCAGAGTAGCAGCTTGTTGGATTGAAATTGCGTTACCTAAGTCGTCTGGGACAGGGTTTTTTTTAGTGGTCGCTTGGAGCGAGCTGGCGCGAGATCTTTGCCGGCTGTTACGCCCCAGGCGTTACGCCTGCGTGAATGACGAGATCCCCCTATTAATGACGAGGTACGCTCGTTAATGGGGGGATACGGCGGCGTGGAACACGGGATATTGGGTGGCGGATATCTCGCTTCTGGAGAAATACATGGAGCCGTGGTGGAGCCGCTTGAGCTCTGCGTCCTTGGTTGCTCGGCAGAACCGGAACAGCTTAGCTCGGCGGGAGGCTCGAAGACGAGAGGGAGGCCGAGGGCGCTCGGTTTTGTGATAGCTCGAAGGCGAGCTGGGAAGGTTGAGGAAGCTCAGCATATAGGGGGGCTCGGAGACGAGCCCTTGGTCATTTGTAAGGTGTGCATAAGAGCGTTCGGAGGCCCATAGAAGATCGGGATACACCCCGGGACGATAGCCCGGGGAGAGCCTCCAATGCATAGTGCTTGCCCTATTTGCGTGAACTCTGGAACACGTCATCTGCCACGTTTCATGATCTGGGGAGTTCCCACTTGTGAGCATCATCGTTAGCCCCCGCTCTCATCCCGACCTATTTATGGGTCGGGTCGAGAGTGGTCTGACCGGTCTTCCGGGCTTAGCCTGTAGTCAAGAACCTATCAGCGCGGATCTTTGAGGCGGATGGGCGTATCTTCGATGACGTCGGCGGATCAGGGGGGAGATCGTACATTAAAGAGCGAGCACCGATTCACTTGTACGTCTGTTGAGGTGTATGCCATATGTCCGCCGCGGATTGGCAGATGTGAGGGGCTGTCGCTATCGCCTGCGCCCGAAAGGACGTCTCCAATGGTCGTTTGACACAAGGGGCGTCGACGGCTAGCAGGCACAAAACTTCGTTTTGGCGGGAAATGATCTGAGCCGTTGGATGTATCGCCCAAGTAGTATAAATAGGGGTGGGATCCCCTATGGTCCACACTTTCGCCATTATTTTCGTTTTGCTGCGAGAGATAACTCGGCGCTCCGTACTTTAGATTGGATCCCTCGCGTACGAGGAAGGACTCACGTACTATCGAGCGTAGGAAGGAACAAAGATTCCCCGACTCGATGAGCATCAAACAGTCTGTCACCTCGGTCTTAAGATCAACCGAGTTATCACTTCAATGCTCACCGAGCACCCTCGCACTCCGAGGCAACGTCGGCCAGGTCTCCTGATTCCAGGAAAGACCGGCGTCGCCACAACCACCGAAACCGCGTGCATGGCACTCGTCGGGGGGGGGGAGCCATAAAGGCTTCATGGCGAAGATCTGAGGAACGTCATAGAACGGAGCAGAAGCCGTTCCGTCGCCCAAGCCCGAAGCGGGTACAGCGGAGACTCCGACCAGGGAGAATCCTCGGGGTACAAACAGCGAATCGATGTCCTCGAGAAGAAGATCGAGAACATGCAGCTCGCCACCCGCCAAACTGGTGAGACGGTGAAATATTCCTCGGACTCTCTCACGAAGCCTTTCACCGAGCAGTTGCTGAGAACACGCATCTCTTCCCGGAACTAACCGTCCAAAGTAGCTCTGTTCGATGGTAAGTCCGACTCGAAGGATCACCTGGACGCGTTTACCGTGTCCATGAACTATTAGAATAACTCGGACGCTGCTCGGTGCCGAGCATTCCCCACCATACTCATCCGAGCAGGACGAGACTGGTTCCCCGGTCTGACTCCGCGCTCAATCTCGACCTTCGACGGATTGGCCATGCAGTTCCTTAGCCACTTCGTCGATAACCAATGACAGAAGAAATCGATTGACTACGTGTTCATCTCAAGGGTGAGGACATAGAGTCTTTTAAGGGCTATATCATCTGGTTCTATAATGCTCTTCTGAAGGTACCCGAGCACCGGGACGAGAGGGTCATAACCGTCCTGAGGTCTGGTCTTAGGCACAAAGAGTGGCTCCACTCTTTTGCATTGGCGCAACCCAAGACCATGTGTCACGACCCGAAAGTACGGAACGTGACCGGCACTTAGATTACGAAGCGTCTAGAGGCACCACGTGACCTAAGTAAGCCGAAGCCCAGAAATCTAAACCATAAAAGAAGAAAAAGAAGAAAAGAAAAGAAAACAAGTATAAAAACATCAGCAAATTTTACCAAAAATTTCGGCAGAGTCTCCTCTGTAAAAACTGGCCCCCAAACGGGTACAACAAGTATAATATACATAAACAAGAAAAAGCATCCCCAAACGGGAGCTAACATCAACGCCAATAGGCGGAAACAACCACAACAAGCACAATAATATACAACGCCAATAGGCGAGGCTCAAAACTCAAAAGAAAACAAAACCACCAGATCTGAATAACACATGCGCGACTCTAAGGTCGAAATAAACAACTGGTCCAATAAACTTATCAAGTAATACAAATATGGTTGATGGAGCTTACTAGATACAAATGAATGAATAAAAGTACAATGGTGGTTCGGATACAAGTGAACCAACCTACCGTGTAAATCACCCTGAAGAAAAGATGTGCCAACAAGCTGCCACGGAAACCTGTACATCGAACCTGTAAAGAATTTGGCACAACGGGGGTGAGTTGCCAACTCGTGAGTAGAAGACATCTACGAAAAGAAATCGAATGCACGACGCTATCCTAGGTCATAATAATACACTACTATATCCCAAACATCTAGTAATAGCAGGGTAATACTACGTGTAAGTGCAACTACTCCGTGTCGTGTCAGTACCTTATATAATACTATGTCATATGAATGAAATGCATGCACCATGAATGTAAAGTAACAAATCCTGAAATCCAGATATATATGTATAAGAAATCTTTAGCTGTTATCATAGTAGAATGTGTATAAGAATCTGAAATCTCAATAATGAAATCCATGGAAATCCGTGTCAAACATCGACACAACACATGTAATCTCAAGTCTCAATATCTCGGGCTCCGTCAGTCCAGATCGGCCCATATCATCAAATCTCACGATAACGGTCGGTATCCTCCGGATATCCGCCGCGCCAGACATCGCCGGTAGGTAGCCTTCCCCTGCCAGGCTCATCGTCTACAACTCGATCTTCTTGCCCCGGGGTACCATACCGGGCCCACCATGTACCCGAGACGGTTCATCCACTCCTCGAATCGGGTCTCGAAATCCAACAGAAAACAAGAAATCTCATGGTGGACGACACATACATCACGAGAAAACCGCATCTTATTTTAAAGAGAGAGAGAGAGAGAGAGAAGTTTTTATATATTTTTTTGCGGTTTTCCCCAAAAATCCAGAAATCTCATAGAAATCAAAATCTCCAAATCATGAGTAAGTATATGATAAGTGTCGGCATATGCCCATAATACTGCATGATAACATGAAAATATGAATGCATGAATGTCTAAGCAATAAATATCATGTCTGTACTAATGTCAGAGAATAATCACAATATTATAGCGGTCTAGTTGTTAACTGATTCTATCCATAAAAGTCAATATGATCTAAAGTGTACGTGACATAGCAATTACCGATGATGATGTGTGTGAGCCGGCAAATAAGTGTGCGTGGAATATGCGCATCATCGGTAAAGTGCTGGTGTCCTAACAGGTAAAGTTTATACTGATTATAGCAACATATAAAAGAACATGCACCATGATAATTACAGTATGAATGTAAATACAGATGTGCATTATCCACTCCCCTGCGAGATGCGAGTACAACTACCACTATGTGAGTCGAACCTAAACCAGTGTCCATCTAACATCCTAAGGAACTAAACCTAATAGACTAGTCAGTAAGAAACTAGAGTCTACCTAAGGTCTGAATCAATATCTCTAATAGTCGGTGATCCCGCCTCAATAGCGTCACGTACGTAGTACGGCTTTCTCGAATCAAGAGTGC
This sequence comes from Agapanthus africanus, assembly GCA_030015575.1. NCBI lineage: Eukaryota > Viridiplantae > Streptophyta > Magnoliopsida > Asparagales > Amaryllidaceae > Agapanthus > Agapanthus africanus. The sequence continues at coordinate 570,333,158 of CM057345.1, read as the reverse complement.
GGATCAATCATCAAATCTAAGCCTCGTACGGTAAAATCCATTGTACGGCATCCCAATATCGGGGTACGGTCAAGTATCTCCTAGGTGTCTCCTCATTCGTATAATGTCATCATCAGCACATCTCATGATCAAGGTGTTAAACTGTGATCGCATACATCAATCATATATCATTGCCATCATGATAAGCATCATTAGTTTATCCTCAGAAATATCATGTCATATGTATCATATTGTGACTAGGTCATACTTATATGATATCGGCATCAGGTCACACCAATATAATGTCGTAATCAAGTTATACATATACCATATCGTGATCAGTCACAAGCTACAGCCCAGATACTATTTAGCGTCCCATGTACCTCAATATCACCACCACTCTTTATAATTTATATGTTCATGATCATTATCTCATTCTCTAATGATCCGCTAACACTTTAATACTACTGTATAGTCAAGAATCACGGCATCAAGCCCAGTTATACTGTTTCATCATACCTCAAATATCATATCACATCAATGAATCCCATATACGTGTTGTATATATATATATACACCTATACCTAGTTTTATATATATATACACATATACGTATACTCCATGTCGAGTTTTAGTGTGTGCGTGTGTGTTTCTATCAGAAACCTACGAACCTTTCCCAAAGTATTCATCCTCAGGTATGGTTTTCCTAAATCAGTCTAGTCCCGCCTAGGGTCATTACTAGGGTCCTGCCCAGTAAGAATCTAGGGTCACATCGGGTTTCCTAATGTCAATAAGTACTATTCCTTTTCTACGTTGCGGGGGTGCTAAACGCCATCCACCCGACTTCCCCCCGTAGATATACATCTACTCACCTGGTCCATGTCTGCTGAAGACGGTGTCGCCATCCTCCTCTTCATTGCCCGCAGTCCACGTGGGGGGGTACCTAGACGCAAACATATAAATAGCATCGTAAACTGAATCACATACGAAAATCAAACGATCTAAAGGAGCAAGCATAGGTTAAAACCTATGTCCCGTCCACTCAAAAGAACCAAATACCGCTCGATATCGGCGTACAAACTCCGATGGATCGAGATAACATCATCAAATAACTTGTAGTTTTAAAACACATTACTTATACCATAAAACACGATTAAATCCATCGAAACCCTAAAATCCATCAAACCGTCCAATTTCGTAAAAACCGAAATTGCCAATTTACCGTTTTTCATCAAAACTTGACATTTAAATGAAACCAATAGTTATAAAACTCATTATATAGCATAACTAGACTATACAAACCGTTACTATATTTTTATTACACAAATTTATATTAATTTGAAATTTCTAGTTTGCAACATTTAACAATTTTCAACATTTTTCAAGCAAAGCACCACAATTCCACCACAAAACATGATTTGCATGAATTAATGTATTAAACCACAATTCATAATGATAATGATTCAATGAAACCATAAATTATATTTTTAATCACATTTATTTAGAAATTCCTAAAATCTAGTTTACAAAATAATAGCATTTTATTACTATTTTTCTAATTATCAAAGTAATCTAGTAATCAAACTAAGTTTTTCATTCAATTAATGTGCTAATATCCTTATTAAAACTACCATCTAATGATAGCAACTTAAATTGGAATTTTATATTACCCACAAACACATTTTAGAAAAATCTAGTTAGCTAATTTCCTTATTTAAAACAATTTTAAATGAAAATTTTACAATTTAACAACCATGCCATATTTTCCAATTCTAAAAGTGTTAAACTAACTATTATAATCCTAATTAATTATTAAAAACCCTAACTTGAATTTACAACCCTAACTTGCATTTTTTTTTAAAAAAACATAGAATTAATTCATTAAATCTAATTAAGCTTAAATGATCATCTAATAACAATAAATCAAAAGAGAGAAATTATACCTCCCAAAATATGAAATCCCAACAAGAAATGAGCCTCCAAAATACATGCTTTCCCACTCCAAAATCCATATAAAGAAGGGTAGAGAATAAAGGGTATGAAGAAATTAGGATTTTGTGGAAATTTTAATTGAATTTTTGAAGTATTTTTGATGAATTTTGAACAAAATGAGGTGGAAAATGGGGGGGGGGGCAGCCATGGGAGGTTTGTGGCCGGCCTTGGTGAGGTGAGCGAGGGAAAGAAGTGAGTGTGAAAGTGTGTAGAACTTTCAAGAGGAGAAAACATCACATAAAGTCTTTTCATGCTTTAATTAATTAATTATTTATTTATTTACTATAGCAACTCAAGAAAGCTCTAGAAATTAGGAAAAATTTGCAAATAATTTTTGCATGATACACACTAAATTCTAATATGCCATGGTTCATTTTTACAAATTAAAACCATTCAAATTTGTAATTTACACTAATTTAGTGTAAAAATAAAGCTTATGTTAATATTTAAAATAATTAATTTAGGAAAAATATTTTATTAAACTAAAAATTTATAAGTGGCTAAATAAACACTATTTACTAGTAATTACATAATTAAATAGGTATTTTTGAATTTATAATGAAAAACAATTGCGGTTTGATTTTACGAAAAATACATTTTGCTTTACCGAAAATCATAAAATTCGCTTAAACACTTTTATTCATTTAATTATTTATTTAATTATTTATTTAACATTACACCATGGTTGAGGTGAAAGTTTGGATCGAATGAGAAATCCAACTCGAGTCTGAGGTCAATGCTAATCTCCACCAAGGAGGCCGAGGAGATCGAAAGGAAAGGGTCCGAGAAGAAAAGAAGAAGCCTGATCATCCAAAACCTTATTCTCCGAGGTTTCACGATTGCACGCCTCTAAGCGTTTCGCAAGCCGACCTGTTAGAAGAAGTGAAGAGCGAGAGATTCTTCAAGTTGCCACCGATGATGCAAAGGCCGGGCAAACGACTCCGTGGCCCATTTTGCACCTATCATTGGACGTAAGGGTACCCGACCGAGAATTGTAAACAGCCGCGCGACTACATCGAAGAGCTGATCCGCTCCGGTTACTTGGCAAAATACCTGCGAGACAAACGTCAAGCGGATAGGGAGCAAGCCGAGCAACAACCTGCAGGAGAGCTAACTGTCGAACAGATCATGGTCATCTCCGTTGGCTCAAGTCCGAGCAACTAGGATACCCGCCGCATCCAGCCGATCATGACCTTAGATGCTCCCTTTCCAAGAAGGGTAAGATGGTTACCCCAATCACCTTCACTGACGAGAACCTGCATGGCATATCCACATAATGATCCCCTTGTGATGATGCCCTGGGTGAACAGGTACGAAGTCAAGAGACTCCTCGTCGACTCAGGAAGTTCGGCGGGCATCCTATTTGTTGGATATAAGTGCTCTCAAGGCAATTATTGTAATTAAAGGAGAACCTATACGAGAGAACAATTTTACTCGAGATGATAGTATGCTATCTGATTTGTCTTTATCTTTCATGTGATGCGTTTTATTCATTATTACATATCATTTAGACATGAGATAAAGACTTAAGATTTTGCTTGACTACCAAGACGATGATGGAGATCATACTAGTGGGGCCTGGGTAGTCGATAAGCACATTCTTAAATATCCCTAATCGTAGGAGTATTGAGACTGGGCATCGGTACTCCAGTTTAGACTAGTGTGTACGTTTCTTGACCTAGTTGACGGGCGATAGCTGATCCTGCAGGTATTGGTGTTTGACATCAAGGATTGTATACAGGTGCTCATTAGACGAGTTAAACTGGACGGACTCATCGAGGACTCCTAGTTGGTGATATACCAATGTTAGGTAGCAGTTCTCTGGTGACATGGGTACAGGGTAGTCCTTAGGACCTGAGATCGCTATAGTGTCTTATGTATGTTTCCATTATACTTAGACTTCTATCTTACCACGGCTCAAAAGAGTCGTGCAAACAGGTTTTTGTTGGGTATAGTTCCGAAGCACGTGGAAGCAGTGAGCGGTCGAGAGGACTCGTCTCTCCCGGTATATAAGATAAAAGTGATAAATATATAGTAGGAACCAATAAAAAAAATTTCATAACCCAAACATAATAAAATATAAAATAAAGGCTAAACAATAATTTTTCCGCTGAAGTTCAACCTAAATATTTCAAAGAATATTCTTTCATATATATAAGCGCGCTATAGTGCAAACCGATACTTTTTTTTAAAAAACAGAAACTCCCGATCCACGACATATTTGCACGATCTGATCCGTTCAAGTTGATCGCCATACCCTCAAATGTATGTGCATAAAAATCAAAGAATTTAAAGATCTCTAACCTATGCATCGATGGATGCAAAAATAAACGTTTTTCGATTATGCATTATAAACTTCTTTCATCCAATGCATTGATTAAAAATCTTTATTAAAAATCTTTAAACCCTTCGATTTTTAATTTTTAATGCACATGCATTATTTTTAATGCACATAGTTTCGAAGGTACGGCGGATGGGTTTCGCAGGTACGGCGGATGGGAACATATTTAGATCGAAAGTTTGTTTTTTAAAAACACGGACCAGTACGCAATAGAGATCACTTCCCTGCACACACGTGGATTCAAGATAAAAGTATTTCATTCATATGCATACGTGTTCCAATCTAGAATCCGAGTTTGAAGTTCAATGACGCAACTGAAATCAGTGATCTAAGATTCTTCTTGGACAAACAATTGTAATCTGAGCTAAACTCAATGACCATGTATATATGCTAAGATAATTCTACAGCATCCATTTTACAAAGCAAGTGCACAAGCCTTTTTCTCAAATCAACGATTCAAAGTCTATAGATTAACTAACGGAAAATGAATGTTGAAACAAAACAGAATCGATATTCATATTCTTGCACCAGTTATACTGCGTCTAACAGTTGAAATAAATTTCTTCTTCATGAGTTTACATAAATTATAAATTTTAGTTATTCTCATCTCACATTCATCTAAACGAAAAGCAGCAGAAAGCTATTGATTCACATTTGAGTTTTAATCCATCCTTCCCTTCAAAGTTCTCTCCTGCACTTCTGTTGGTGTCCTGCAGATTATAAACGATACATATATTGTGACGAATATTTGATGACAAGTCGTTTGGTAACAAAATACAAAATCGATTCATTACATCAAACTTACGGCGACACACCAAATAACCAAAACTAATAATCAAACAGTAGCAGCAGTGGTAGTCATTTCATCTCCATAAAGTAAATTCAGATAACAAAGCCCTGTTTGGGAATGGAGTTAAGTTTTCTAAACTGTGCTTTCACAAAGTTAGAAAGACTCACCTGTAAAATCCAACTTTCCGCTGTTTGGGGCTCATTTTGGAGTTGAGATAATTGAAAGTGAGAAAACTGCAGTTATCCAAACTCCAATCTAATCAAAGTTTAGAAAACTCCATTTTGGGAGTTTGAGGCTTGCAAACCACAGTTTGCATCTCTCTATGTTCACTTAAAAATAAAACATGGTTATCTAAACTCCATTCCCTAACAGGGCCTAAGTAGTTTGAGCAGGCAGCGGAGATCTTTTAGCCATATTGGTGTTCAAACAAGAAATTAAAGTTAAGTGATCTACTATAAAAAGAAGCAATTTTTTGAATCAGGCAAATCGTTTCGACTGCCTAAGAAATATTCTACCCCTCCTACCCCTCATAACCTAAAGGGATCTTATATAAAAATATTTTAATTACAAGCAATGAATCAAGTAGAATTTTGGGATGCAAGAACTTTGCACTGGTATTCATCGAAATTCAAAACAAACTTGCATGAAACGAGAAAATATGTCGCCGAATAAGACAATTTAGCCTGGCACCGGATGAAAAATTGAAGGGGGAAAACAAAAGATACTTTTGCAGGCTCCAAACACTACAGCGGGCAGGAAATGGTATATAACTCAAAGAGAGTCTAGAATCTTCCTCCAATTAGTGATGGCAACTCAATAACAATCTAAAATATAAAGCAAAAGAGTTAAAAAGGAGAAGGTATTTTCGGAAAGCTAGGGATTATATCCATGATATAGAAGATGATCATCCTATCAGTTGACAATAGAACCTCATTTTTGGAGAATAGTTGAAAAGATAACACTAAACACCTTTACCATACTCAAAGGGAAGACTCGGAATTACTCCTAAATGTTGTTCAATGTCGATAGGTTCCAAAGGAAATGCCTTATAGAAAAACCAATCTATTTGTACCAAACATGGCAGTTTAACTTGGACAGTAATTCTTCAAAACATAATCTCTTCCTTTCCATAATATATATTGCAGCAAACAGTAATAAAATACCAGCTAATATACAAGGTACAGATCAAATGAAATAAATCTGAGAAGGCTGATACAAAAAAGAAAAGAAAGTAAACAAAAGCTTGTACTTACACAAGGAGCACATGTCCTCCCCAACCGCTCAGACAATCGCGATCAACAGATGACAATAGTGCTTGAGAGATGGTCTCAAATAATTCATCCGGTTCCTAGCAATGAGAAGAGAAATTTCATTGATATAATAAAAATTATAAAATAATTTAATATAGCAAGAGCATTTTACCATAAGAAAAGAAAATAAAATAAGAATAACCTATGCTTCATTATCTTTATACATAATGCAATTTTCACACATAAGAAAGGTCATGCTTTGGCAACCAGGGTTTCCATCCAAAGCATATCACAGAATTTTTTGTGTGAAGGTAAACATTTGTGTTAGTAAAATTATTTCCTCTTACCGTCATACATCTCTCTTTTCATGATTTATAGAAGTTATTGTGATTGACATGCATATAAAGAGAATGCAACCATGCAAATTAATTTAACCAGAAACTTTCCAGGTCCTACGAGTTAATTAGCACAACACATTTAATTAAAACTTTATCATTCTTCCCTGAAACTTTATTTTTTACTATCTTTCCATGTTATCTTTCCATGTCAAAGGTAACTTAGACTAACCAAACAAGGACTTCCATGGGGAAAGAAACATATCCATCTGTTTAACCATTAGACTGGTGATCACTGTTCCAGCCCCAAATTGCATAGCCTTGCTATTGAAAGACGAGGGTAGTAGATTTTTCTCTTTAGGAAGAATATGATGAGAACTCAATTGTACAGAGCTAGCCTTAAAAAGGTAGAACCGATAAACAATAATCAACTGTAGGAGCTAGGATAATCCACAAACCATGTTGGGCTTGCACATGGACTCACAAGCTCCATAAAGAGATTCAGATGCTGTACCAGAAACCACAAAGTCCTTGGCAAGTTCCCTGCATATAAGAATATAACTAAATGAGCATACAAGTACAACAAAAAAACACTCAGAAATACCAAGGGATAGGAGGTCGGAAGATAGTTAATCTGGCAAGCTAGTATAGTATAGTGAATTCTGACATTAAGCTTGATTAGTTATGGCAAAATTAAGTGCAAAAGTTAAGCAAGCTTTTTAATTAGTTGGTGCAACTTCATATAAATCATAGCTATAAGTATGTTGCTATTTCTCAGTACGGTGTCTTCTACCTGAAGTAGATTTTATTAACTGTATAATGGCGGCAGATGTCCGTTATGTACAACACTGCAAAACTATTACTAGATCCCAAGAACAAAAGCCTAAAAAGGCTAAACTTTGTCCCTTTGGGACATGGAATTCTACTGGTTTCCAAAAAGAATCTGTAAGGGTTTAATGTGGAGAAAGAGTTCTTCAATCAAGGAGTCAAATACTACAGTTGGAGAGGAATTCTCATATGTATATTGATGCAAAGCAACTTCCAGTATTAATTTTTTGTAATCGACCGCTAGAAAAATCTAAAACTTTAAAACTCCTAGAATTTTCAAAACATAGTTGGTCTGCAGAGAACTTAGAAATAAAAATGATGTTTAACCCCTCATTAGCTGCAAAAGATTGGAATCTATAAAATCAAGAACAGTTCTCGTGTCAACCACCACTATCATAGATACATGCAAGTACTATAAAAAAAATTCAGGAACTCAAGCCTGCTCTATTAAAAAATGAAAGCATCCCAAGTAACAAATATATGCATCAAGAGTAGGAGTTCTTCAAGCAGTACGAATGGAGAGATTTGAGTTAGGTGGAGGTACATAACATGAAAAACCATAAAGTCTACATTAAAACTATTGATACACATTCAACATCATATCAAACTCATCGCTAAACAAAAAGGGATAGAAGTATCCATACTTGGCGCCAAGGCAATCCATGGTACAGATGAATGGCACATCATCATCTCCTAACCCAGCAATAACTGGTTGACAAAAATAAGGGCCAAACCTACGACAAGAATTGTTTGTCAGTAGTAATAATTTTAATATTAGGTCAGATGCATATTTAAAAAAAAAATGAAACCAACTTAGTCAAACATCTCAAACAAAACCTTTTAAGTTACGAGCAGAATATGTAAACACAACACTGCCATCAGGCAGAAACTATATTTTTTAGGCATTCTGATTTTGTGACTGCAAATAAATGTCAATTATGACGAATGATGAATCAAGTCAAACCCCATGCAGCTAAGGCACCCAAAAAACAATCTATAGCTTGTAGTTCTACTGGTTTTCGAACATAAGATATTAGAGCTTTTACCCTGACCTGAGCAGCCGAGACATGTTTCATTGATTCATTAACTTTAGCTGTGTGTACAATGACACACATATAACCATGCTTGCACCCATATTATGCCTTTATTTAAAACTTCAAAGGATGGAAGGGGTTTCTATTAGAATCAATAGGTCCATTCTGGTATAATTCAGGTCAAATCAAAATTCCCAACAAGTCAGGTAGATCTTTGATTGATTTGATTATCTAGGAAAGGCTCACTCCTTTGTTCTAGTAATCATGGGTCAGGTTCTATCTATATATTAATTAGCCTCCTTTCTTCTTCGTCTTCTTCTTCGACTTCTTCGTCATCTTCTTCGTCTAACTCGTATCCTCTTATTCTACCTTTTCGTTTTCAAATCTATTAAGATCTAAACCCCACTCGATCATCCTATGCTTTCTAATTCTAATCAAACTATAAATATTGGTTTACACTTTAAAGATATAATAGCAAGTTTTTTCCTTTGCTAAGCTAATGGTTGTGATTAAGGGTGTAAACGAGCCGAACTCGAGCCGGCCAAGCTCGGTTCGAGTTCGGCTCGTGGTTCTTTTTGTCGGCCCAAGTCCGGCTCGTTTAGTTAATCGAGCTAGAGATGCTCGGCTCGAGTCTGGCTCGATTAAACATGCTCAGCTCGTGTTCGGTTCATTTGTGGCCCATTAACTAAACGAGCCGAGTTTACGAGCCGAGCTCAACTGAGCTCGTTTGTGAGTTCGGCTCGTTTTCAGCTCATTTACTCATATTAATAGTATCTTCCAAGAAAAACACATAATTAACAATAATGTTTAAAACTCGGGGTTTTGAGATATGGAAAAATTAAAAAACATTAACATCTAGGACATTGAATGGGTCTAAGTGATGGGCTTTATATTTATCTCAGTACATTTTATATACTGTCATTTAATTGAATTAAGTGTCCTGAGAGTTGTATAGAATCTGCTATATATTACATATTACTGTTTTTTTCAAACTGTGTAATCCAGCCGAACCCGAGTCAATACCGAACGAGCCTGGCCGAGCTCGAGTCCGGCTCGTTTAATAAACGAGCCGGGCTTTCTGGCTCATGTCCGGCTCGTTAATAAATGAACTGAATTTGAACGAGCTGATACCGAGCCGAACCTCAATCGAACCCGAGCTGGCTCGTTCAATTACCACCCCTAGTTGTGATCCATGCTAGCTTCACTAAAATACCATTAATTAAACAAAATACACTTCAACTGAAGGAGAAAAAGGGATTTGAGCCATAACTTTTTTGCTGAAACTCAAAGAAACCAATTGATGTTCTTTTCTTCCGCCTCTGTTCTTCTAATATTTATGTTTGTTTTTCTAATTTCCTCCTATTCGCATTACAGCAATCATAATCAAAACAAAACCCATAATATAACACAACTATTGCAACAATTAAATTCAAGCAAGTAACCGATTATAATTCAAAACTCACATATATTATCATAATCATAAGATCATTAATTTCATAAGAACTATACATGAAGAAGAAGAGACACAATTGATCAAATCGGTCGAGCTGAAATCAAGTGTGATCTCGGCAGCAAGAGTAGTAGCTTGAACGAACTTCTTTTGAGAACACATTCAGACGAGGAATTTTCTGGCGGAACGTGAATTGGGCGGCGAGGGAGACCGAAAATCTACTAAACATCATAGTTGAAGAGACCAAAACCAATCAATCAAATCATCCGACGAAACATCATGCGGCGATGGAAAATTTTCCGGCGGAGTGCCATTAGATGTCTCATTCTTTCTCTTATACATGCTGGTGCCAAGATATCCACAGCTCTCCTTTTCGGCCATAATAACATCTTCATAAATATTTTAAGAATTAGGATCTGTGGACAATGGATTTTAATGGAGGTTTGAAGAAAATAAATTGGAGGAAATTGGATTTGAGAGAGATGGAATTTGGAGAGGGAGTGGCTGAGGCGGTGAAGAGGAGAGAGAAGTGGGATAGACAGCCCAAGGATGCAAGAGGTTGATGAAGAGTATGATGTCTTGATTTGATTTTTTTAAATTAAAAAAAGCAATTTTGATTTGATTGGCACGTGCTCTTAGCTTTTTTGTGTTGTCAGAACGTGACCGGCTGAATCGGTTTAGTTCGGATCCGACGGTGAATATCCAATCCGTACGGTGCCTCGAAAATCTGAAAAAAGGCACCGAAGATTGACTCTCCGATCTCCCATAATTTATGGGTTGATACCCTATCAACAATACAGACAGTATTTTTGAACCAATGCTGGAGGTTAAATATTGTAGTCGAGTCCATTAGTATTCTTTTATGTATCACTCCTTTTTATAGTCTAGTACTGATTTCAACTATTTCCATCTTATACTTCTTCCCAACAGAGTAACATGAGCTGTGGCTCTCCTGCCTAAGGTGCTTAATTGTAAGGAAAATTATCCGCCGATGGAAAGTTTAAAGACAAAACGATAAGGATACATGACATTGATATGGATTCAACTTTAAAATCATCCAAGCATTTTTGTAGCCAGATGGAGCAAGAAATTGCAAGCTATGGGATCCTTCTATTCTTAGTTCATGAGTAACCCACAAATCTCCAAGATGATAAAGATTCTTCACTAAGAAAAATTATGAAGAAGTGCCTATATAGTTCAACTAGTTTCCACTACTATCTGAACCAAGTAAAGGCCTGTTTGGGAATGGAGTTAAGTTTTCTAAACCGAGTTTCATTAAGTTAGCAGCACTTTAACCCCAAAATGCTAGCTTTTCCATGTTTGGCATCCATTTTGGAGTTTAGAAACTACGGTAGTCTCAACTCCAATATGATCTAATTAATAAACTCTATTTTTCCAAACACATATCTACAAACGTAACCATAGTTTATTTGAAAATGGAGTTTGGGGCTTATAAACCATAGTTTGCATCCCCTGTACCTCCTGTTAAAAAAAACTCTAGTTTTCCTAACTCCATACCCAAACAAGACCTAAAAGGACTAGACATTGCAGACTAATGTATGTACAGAGTCACAGGCCAATAACATGCCTCTCATTTCCACTGTGTTGTACATGTATTTTTTTGTATTATCGAAATGGTTAAATAGAATTAGTACATTAAAACATTCAGAAAACAGCATCAAAGAGTTAAAGACCAGATTACTGCACTAGGAAAACAAAGCAACACTTTTGAATTGTTCGTGTTTCAATCTGGTGATTGGATTTTAGATATGATTCGGGGGGAAATTAGGATGGACAGGTAAACACACGATCATAGTACGATTGCCCTTTATAACGTAAGACCCTAGATTCACCTAAACGGACAAATGCATCTACAGAATCATCTTCTATAGTATAAGCACAATGCTTCTATAGAGGCCCCGAACTTTAGAGCCCACATTAACCCTTACAATACTTAGCAAACTACAAATATTAGCAATAGAGCCTCCAATTGCACCAAATGACAAAACCAAACCTTCATTCCTTCAATAAAACCAACAGCAATTCAGGTAACTTAAATAGTATTGAGTACAAACCTACCTTCACAAAGTTAATATTGATACATACAATTATATACAAGGATGCCAAAATATTCAATTTTTGAACAAAATTCAAACCTTTTCTCATAGAGGATCGCCGAAACAAGGCTAGCAAAAGTCTCCGGCTTCATGTCCCTCTCCTCTCTAAGCTTATACAGCTTATGCCTAAACACCAGCCGTTGAAACCTTCAACCCCTCACAAAAAACAAATCAAAAACACCAAATCACAAATCAAAATCAACAAAAGTCAGAAGAAATTAGGGTTTCGTATAGCTAATTACAGCGTTTGGACGTCGGTGGCAAGGCCAGAGAGGCCGATGTAAAGCTTATCGTGGATCTGGAAGATCCTCTTGAAATCGGTGGCGATGGTCTGGAGGTTGACCCCGAGGCGGCGGTCGCTGGCGATCGCGAAGCAGTTCTTTCCCACCATCGCCACCACGGCGCTGCCGTTGTACTCGAAGATCTGCCAGCGATTGAGATATCAAAGCCATTAGAGAGATTCGAAATTAGATTAGAAAGTAAAATTAGGGTTTGGGTTTGGGTTTGGACAGACGACTTACCGACATGGCGAAATATTGGAGGAGGAGGATAATGAGGAAGCGATGAAGGGAAAGGGTTTTGGTTGAATCTTAGGCTTGGGGAGCACTCATCTCTTAGACGAAATTAAGACTACAGGCTAGGGTAAATTACACTAAAATACCTTTAACTTTCACGATTTCTCATTAGAATACCTTGAGTTTCTTTTATCAAGGTTACCTTGCTACTTTTGAAAGTATTTTAGCGGCGAAAAAATATTATAAGAACAACAGTTTAAACTTTAACTTTTTATATAGAAAAACTTATGGTATTTCAAGAGAAACCATGACAGTTAAGGTTATTTTAGTATGATTTACCTAGGAAATTATGAGGAGAGGCATTGTGTACTTCGCTCAACATATTATTTCTCTTTTTCATCAAAAGAAAATAAAATAATAATGGAATCATTACTATTCAAGCATTTTACAATATTTGTATCGATTTTGATCAAAATGCTTTTTATATGATTTGGATTCAAATCGTATTATGTGGAAAACATATGACAAAGTATCAAAATCTAAAACAAGTTTTTAAAATGTGAGCGCCGCTATAGTGTAATGGGAAAACCTCTTTTTGCTGTGGAAGAGGTCTGAGATTCAATTGCGGGTTGCATCACATGTGATTCAAACTTTTTAGCATCATGATCAATATACATTACATTTTGTAAGCTGTGCAGATGGATACTTGGATCGACCGGTCCCAAGATCATATGCTTTTCATTTGGATAGGCCATTTAGGCATGATAGGCCGCATTTTAGTCGATGAATTTTATATTTTGATAAGCTAACTCATTTAGTTATTTTCCCACTGATAAGTTGAAAAATCCAAATCCTTATCAAATTTTTCAAAACTATGTATGATATGGCATAGATATTTACAAACTAAATAACTGAGGCATCCATTTAAATAAGAATCAATGGAACATTGCAACCTCCATTTCACAATGAAAAATCGCAACAGAACTTTTATCGTATAAAATTCAAACTGGAACAAAACTTAGCAAATCAAAGAAATTTTACTTCCTCTGTTGGCATAAACTACTCGAGCTCAAGTTAACAGTGCTACCATGACAAATACATTGCACAAGATGATTCACCATTGAAGCAAAGTAAAGTACACTATAAGGATTAAAAGATAAATAAGCAGAGAACATATGGGTATCATCACTGCTCAGCTCCAAATGTGGCAATTTTGCCTTCAATGTCATCTTCTTTCGAATCGTTGGCATCAAAAGCTAGAACAGACTAAACTTCAAGCTTTGCGGACAATAACATGCCTTTCTCGCTTGTATTCAACTTCATCTCTCTGATGCATAATCAATAGAGCTCTCCTTATCTGAAAAAATGTAATAATGTCAGCATATTGCAGTGATTGATATCATATTCAAAAAGAAGCATGAAAGAAAATTAGCATATGATCCTCACGATAGACTCGTTCAAGCCCATTCTGGTCAAGTCATCGATTAATCGCCGTTCTGATATGTGACTCCCAATGCCCATTCTTCTCTTTATGTGTGTTTCAGCTTGCTGATATAAAAAGAAATTATGAAGACAATTAGCTTGCTTCAAATATACAATTAAACATCTAAGAGGGAAGAGGTTTGGCTCAACCTTGATCTCATTTGCAATTTCAGGGGTCAAATTCAAATGCTCATTGATTCCTGATCGTGCTGCGTCCAATGTGGAAACATTAAACAATCTAAACGCCTCTTCGACATGCTCTTGTGTAGCAACAAGGGTCCTGAGATTCAAAAATATTCAATTTGCATTCAAATGATATACTAAAGTCCCTGGCACTGCACCACAATTCTGAAGTTACGAGAAGAGTTAGAATAATTTTAGGCTTAATTTTACCACTGCCAAAAATTACACTCATTTTGCACTAAACTACCAACACTTTATGATTTACCTAAAACACAAGCTTCATACTAACAGTTAACTTTTAGCAATTATACTCATATTTTACTAAACTAGTATAATGGTGCCAACAATTTATGCTGATATGGTATATTAGTGAAAAAATGGGTAGCATTGATATGAAAGTTTTTGGCAGTTGTAATTTATAAAATTTTGGTAGTTCAGTGGAAAAAAAGGATATTTTTTTTTATAGTTCAGTGAAATTCAGCAATATTTTTATATACAAAAAGTAGTAACCATGCAGATCGATAGCCTTTTTTAGCGCCGAAACCTAAGCATTTGCACAACGATACTTCTTTAATAAAGTTTAAGAAAATATATTTGCCTGGATGGGATTTCAACCTAAGTAGCAATGGAACTATCTTAAGTCCTGACCACTGCAATGAAGGTTTTTTGGGGGGTTGGGGTTAGGATGGGCGGGCAGCTTCTCTATATTATAGTATCCAAAATTGAAACCAAATATTAATTTGAACTTATCCAAGCCAAACTAAAAAGACTTGACAAATTCAGTAGAACAAAATATTTGGTTTTCAAATATCTAATATGAATACTTACAGCCTCATCTTTGCAAGAGACTCGCTTAGCCTTATTATCGCTTCGAGCTGCCTCACTGTGATAGGAACTGCAGCCGACCTCCCAGTTTCATAAGCTTGCTGCCTCATTCTCTACAACACCAAAAAGAGCAAGACATTAAATGGACATTTGGTTCAAGACAAATTTTCAAGTAATGTGAAGTGATATTAACAATAATAATACCTGTCTGATCTCTACATATTTATTCTGTAGCATTTCAGCAGCTTTTTCAGATAATCGTGGTCGACAGCTGATCCGGCAATATTCAATGTATCTGGGGGAAAAAAGAAACTAGGAATTATACAATACACAAATTCCTTATGATACAATATTCCTATAACCAGGACAGCAATATGTATCCAATACACAAAGGACAGATTTTTTCAATAAGATATCCTAGTTTGCTGCTGATACAAGATTAAGAGCATGTTGGCAAACCTGATACATAACTGTTATACTTTCATGGTTGAAATTTGATGCTTGAAGATGCTTATTGTATATTTTTAACTTGCTTTTTCTATTTTCGAACTCTCCTTATCTCATATTTTTTAAGAAATTTTTTATTTGGCTGGGGTCTTATTGGCGCTATCCAACGTCTTGAAAAACAGTAAGATGTACCTTTTTAGCCAGTTTTCGCTTTCAAAAGAATCCGTGTTTTTGGAGGCTGCAGCTCCACTGGCATGGACTTTAATAATATGGCTAGCAATTCTCTGCATATAAAATCAAAAATGTTATGTACCATATAAATAATTAAGCCAGAATCATAACTTGTTCGATATATATACCTTATCCTGATCATACATTCGTACATCTTTCACAATGAAAATCAAATCAAATCTGGACAGAATTGTAGTCTGCAAATCGATATTATCCTGTGCGGTCTGAAACAGAAAATTTATATAGCAATAATAAAATCTTTTAAATTACATTAAATAACAACTATTAACCCTCGAACCTTAAGATCGTCATAGCGTCCAGATGGAGGGTTAGCAGCTGCGAGTACAGATGTTCTTGAATTGAGCACAGTAGTTATTCCTGCTTTGGCAATTGAAATAGTTTGTTGCTCCATTGCTTCATGAATTGCAACTCTGCAAAAAAGATTATTGATTAACAAGTGTATTACTATCAGACACAAATCTCTACTTGTTCAAACTTTTTCCCCACCTGTCTTCAGGTCTCATTTTATCAAATTCATCAATACAGACGACTCCTCCATCTGCCAAAACCATGGCCCCACCTTCCAGATAAAATTCCCGCTGAAATGGATAATTTTTAAAATTCTCAGGCTTAGGCATTAACAGCTAATAATACCACTTCATAGATAGCAATTGAAGTACAGAAACTCACTGAGCTGTTGTCGCGAATCACTGAAGCAGTAAGACCAGCAGCAGATGACCCTTTTCCTGAAGTATAAACAGCCACTGGAGCCGTCTTTTCCACAAACTTGAGAAACTTTAAAATAAAAGGATAAAAAACTATTAGATCAGAACTATTATCTATATTGCACAAAATAAAAGATTTGTATGTCAATTGAATGAGCTTAAACAATGTGGCTAGTATAAAGAAAAGGCTTCGATAGACAAGGATTGTAAAGTTCACAATTTTTTTCTATGGCAGTCAACAGGCAACTGAGCTAAGGTCCCTAATAATATAAAATGGGCCACCCAAACAAAAGGAACTAAAATGTATTTCGCTTTCCGATAGAGATTACAATCTTCTGTAATTAAATATCAAAATGTATGAGGCACATCTATCAACCTTCGCTGAAACTCCCAATTAAGTCAGAAACGCTAGTTGAAAAGTTCCGACTTACACTGATGGAGAACGGGTTTCAAATATCAAATAGCTAGCAAAAGTCTACAATTTTTTGTCTCAACATTATATTTCCTGAGTCTTACCTTCAATTTAATCAAGGATGTGCTAATTTTATTTACAATTTCTGCATACAGAAACATCACCGCTATAAAGCATGTATTTTGCAAATAGTAATACTCAATGAAACTTAGATTTACCAACCTGTGATTTTGCAGTGGATGGATCACCCAATAGCAAGACATGGATATCCCCTCTTAATCGCACACCGTCAGGTAACCTCTATAAATATGGAGATGGAGAGGGGGAAACATATTATGAGCGTTCCTTTAACTTATAACATAAAATTGCAAGCAATTGGTTGCATACCTTTTTTGATCCCCCAAATAATAGGCAAGCTATAGCTTTCTTGACATCAGTATGGCCATATATTGATGGAGCAATCATGGAGCATATTTTCTCATAAGCATCAGGTCTTTGAGCAAATTCCTTAAATTCCAGCTCCTGCTCAACAACCATCAGTCTTCCAATAGCACATTGGAACCATACTGGTGTGTTTTTTTTCCTTTTTCTTTGCATCATGCAAGACTTACCTCATCTAATGTGAAGGTTGAGGGACCACTGGTATTTGTTTCCCGATTTTGCTCCAGCCCAACAACTCTAATATAAGGTTGTTTAACTCCAACTGCTCCTTTCTGACTGCAAAAAAATAACATAAACATCAGACACCCATAATAAACAAAATCAACCAATTCATTGGAAAGATGATCACAAGGTCCTGTGAATTTACTGCTTTATGGAATTTTTTAAAACAATACTGATATGTGGGATAGCATGAGAGGGTGCCAAATATCTTTAACTTGAAGAGAAGGCTTCTACTTAATTGGAATGTTCAACTTGACCATTTTGATTTGATCATTATACCAATTCAATTTCAAGAACTCTACATATTATACAACCTGACGACACTAGGCAGTCTATCTCATTTCCTAAAGGTTACTTTCCATATCAAAGAAAATATAAGTGGAAAAGATATTAAATAGAAACATCCATATGTAAATGAGAGTGGAGAAGTTAGCAAATCATGAGCTCCTTACGTGGCAGAAGCTTGGAAAACACTATAAATTCCCATAACAGTCAACCTCGTGCCCGGAACAATAGTTTGAACCAAGTGGCGATCGACTGAGAGAAGCACATTCCGAGGTAGCTCCCCAGTTGGAACATCCTTATAACAAAAACAAACCATTTCAATTCACTTCTCTACAAGAAATAAACATCTTCGCAGCAAAATCTATAGAGTTTTCATTGTCAAAGAGAATCCCTAACCTCTGGATTTTCCTGCACCTTGAGTGTTTGCAGGTCAACATACTTGCTTTTATCAGGAGCCACTATCCAAGGATCCAATGGGCAAGGCTCTTCCCCAGGCTATAGATACAAAACCAACAATGAAGTTAGAAAACCTTACAATAGCAAGAAAAAAAAATTATATATATATATATATATATATATATATATATATATATATATATATATATATATATATATATATATATATATATATATATATATAACCCATAACTCATGGCCCAGTTGGTTGTGGCATGGGTGTGCGGGGTAGGAGGTCTCATGTTCGAGCCACCACTCGCACAAGATATTTCTCCCTTCCCCTTCCTCTCTTTCTTTAATTAAATGTGCATGTCCAGGTTCGATCCGGAGCGTGTATGGGTGTGTGTCATGGGACCCCGGGCTAGGCAGGGATGCTAGGTTGTCAAAACAATTATATTTAAGTAATTTAGAACCTGTGGAACATGATCACAAGATCTTGGAACAATCGCACCTCCAAGCCCAGGCCGACAAGCTACTGTCTTAATACTCTTACAATTCTTGCACATTAAAGTCACATAAGTTGCCTTCGCTTTCACTCTAGAAGCAGCAATCGTAATCCCTGCAATCTTTACAAGCCTCGACATGTACTCTGCCTAAAAAATCTCAAATTTAAATCTCAAAACAAATATAAACAAGGGATAAATGGCATGACAGCAAAATTTGAGAACTGACCCCAATAGATCGCATGGAAACCGAATTCTCTTTGGATGATAGAAAAATTTGCACATCTCCAGTCTCGGGCTCCTCCATTTCACCCGTCTCGTTAGCGACCTTCGATCTGAGACTGGCAAGCACCTCGGCAGCTGCAGTTTCAAACTGCAAAAATCAAGAATTAGATCCCTTTTTAGAAACGCAAGGATCTAAAACATCAAGAATTAGAGGAAAATCGGCAATAACAAGAAGGGAAATTTATTAACTACAGAATATTATGTGCCTAAAAGGTTATAAAACCCCATGCGCTAAGGAGACATATCAAACCCCCTGAAATCAAGTAAAAATCCCCAAAAATTTAAGTGAGATTGGTAATAACAAAAAAGCAATCGCCTTTCAAAAGCCCTATGTCCAGATTTTGGGGGAAATGATACCAACAAAGGGAAAAACAGTCTTTTATAAAACTCGATACACTAAAGCCCTAAAATTACTTCAAAAAAAGGTCTAAAATGAATAAAATTTTACCAAGGGCAAGTAATCGGCAGGGAGCTTGCGGAGCTTATCAGACAACTCGGCATCAAACGCATCGAGATCTTCGATCGCCACCGACAGATGCTCAGGGTTGTGAACGAGGCTCTCTCTGATCGAAGAAAAGAGGATAAAAAATATATATCAAAACCCTAGAAATTTTTGGTAACAAGAGAGAGGAGCGAAGGCGGTGAGGTGAGCTACCGGTAAGGGAAGTCGCCCGTGAGTCCGGTGAAGCTGCGGATGAACTCCTTGAACTTGCGGAGGGCGGAGTGGCGGCTGAGGCCGCCGCCGGCGTCGGGATCACCGGCGCCATGGGGGAACTGCGCGTGGTCGCTGTAGAACACCGCTCCTTCGTCCCAACCCGACATTTTTGCTTGAATTCGAGATCGAGATTCGTGATGATGATAATGATGTGAAATGAGGCTGCTTCTTATTTTTTTTTGGGAGACTTATGGCGCGTTTTGGCGGGAAGGGGGATGGATTTTGGCGGGAAACGATGAGGAGGGTGATGGGCTTTGTTTGTGGGCAGGCCGCAGGCCCCTATCTATAGCTTGTGGTTTCTTTAGATGGCTAAAATATCAGAAAAACCCTTTACTTTTGCCCGAATAGGTGAAGGCCATCCTATTGTTTTGAAAACCTGAACTTTTTTTATGGATTCATGAAGACTTTTTTTTTATGGGCCCTCATAAAAAAACCAAAAGAATCCTTCATTTGCAAACCCCCTGATCAAACACAGCTAATTCTTGTATTCTTTTGGATTCGTGAATCCAACCAGTGTCAAATCCTTCCAAAATCCTATAACCAAACAGACCCTAATGGTGTTACAATTTCCATTCATTTTTCCCTTCGATCGTTTTATTTCTAGTAGGAGAAAATCCAAGAATGGTTAAAACATGGAGGAAAAGCACAAGTTTCTCAAAAAAAAAGGGTGGTTTCTTGATGATCGGGCAAATACAAAGCAATTTTCCTCCTATCTAGCCTATTAATTTTTTTTTAAAAATAAGAAGCTATAGTTTTGTCACACAGCAATTCCTAAGGTTCGAGGTTTAAATCCGGGGAATAAAAATTCTCAGAAGTTACGATATTCTGAAATTAGCTATGCCTATTGTATGTATTTGATTTCTTTTTTGTCCCTGATGGAGTCTGAGAAAACATCTAATTATTTCCAATGATGAACGTAGCCAGAAAAATGAGCAATACAAGAATGGTATGAAGCAGCAGTTTAGGGCCTGTTTGGTTGCAAGATTGGTATGGATTTGGATCGCGGAATCCTAAGATTCCATGATTTTGTGTTTGGTTAGGGCTGTTTGATTTGAGTTGAGGATCTGTTTGGTTGCAGGATTATGGATTTGGATTTTGGATTGTGGAATTCTCGGATTCCATAATTTTGTGTTTGGTTGATGGATTTGGATTTATAGGATTCCTTTGTTTTTTATAGAGGGCCCACTACAAAACAAGGATTTTTGAATCCTACAAAATTTCAAGGATTTGATACTATTCATTGTACTTTTAGATGGGCCCCGTGTACTTTATTTATTTAACAATCCTTTCTCTATCTATCTCTCTCTATAATCCTCAAATCCAAATCCCACTTTTTTCACCAACCAAACAAATATTACAAGGATCTATAAATCCAATACTAAGAATCCAAAACCAACCAAACATGAAATTACCAAATCCAAAAATTTCAACCGTGCTATTTTGAAATCCAAATTCCATAACCCTGCGACCAAACAGGCCTTTAAGGATTTTTAAGGATTTGGCACTATTCATTGTACTTTTAGATGGGACCCGTATACTTTATTTATTTAATAGTCCTCTCTCTATCTCTCTCTCTCTAAAATCCTCAAATTCAAATCTCATTTTATTTTCACCAAACAAATATTACAAGAAACTACAAATCCAATACTTAAAATCCAAAACCAACCACAACAAATTACCAAATCCAGAAATTTTCAACCGCGCTAATATTGGAATCCAAATTTCATAATCTTTACAACCAAACAGGCCCTTAGAGTCCCTCTTTCCAGCGTTTTAAATTTCAGACACGTACTTCGAATAGAGCGTATCATTATATATTGTATTTATCTTAGTAATTTTACATGGTAAATATGCATTTCAAGTAATATAAAAACTTGTCATGTTAACGGAAATAATAAAACATAATATATGTTGATTAATAATAATAAATCACAGCTTGTAAATAGTTGCATCCCAGAACTTCATTAGTTTTGATAATCAATGCACCTGTATGCCTGAAATGATAATTGATCCATATCCAACCAACGAATTTCATAATACAAAAATCCAACAGATCACCTCTACAAACAAACAGACAATTTGCATGATTCAACATGATGGCTCGCAGTCCACGGATTCATATTTGATTAACCACTTTTGAAAGAATAATGTTATCATCATCGGAAAAAACGATGCTGTGCGGTCTGCAACTTAAACAGGGAGACCCTACTGTTCACAGCCATGCGGCTTCACAGAAAGTCCATCACATTATAGTAACCACCATGAAACATGAATGAATGAACAATATCCGCAACATACTGACATTATACCAGAAAGAAGAAAAAATGAGATATAACTCATTCTCTACCCCTCACATCATGGCAACGCTATAATTTATAAATATCATTATTGGTACAACATGAATACATACTAGCTCATTTGAATGCGAGAGGACTTTGAGAACAGCTTTTTAAGGTTTGGGCAAATATCCGAGTTGCTTGAGATACCAGAGAGCCCCTTCGGCTGCATGCTCTTGCGCTGCTTTCTTCTGTTGCTTCGGCTCACCAATGCATTCCAAAAGTGTGGGGTTTATCTTTCCAATTTGAACAGAAACCTTGAAGGCAAACCTGCAAAAGTTTCAACGATGACAAAGTTGTAAGATAAGATAATAAAAATTACAAGGATTCGATCTGAGGACGGTAAGCTACAAGCATCATTTTCTAATTGAGTATCGATAACATTGATTAGACCATTTTTCCAACTAAAAATAAGCAACACAAGCCCTATACTTTAAAAACTTGCACTTTACCCTCAATTTTATTTCCTAGAGCCCCCTCGATAAAATACTTAACATGCAATGCCAGTGAAGAAACTGGTAGGAAAGGAGGTAATTTGGAGAGATATAGTGGCAGATGCAGAATTCTTGAATCCTAACAGCTGTTAACATTAAAAATAAACTATAGGATTTAAAGCTAAGGTGGTATTCTGCAACACAAGCAACAGTGAGAGGGGTATCATGCAATTTATCCATACCAATATGTTCAGAGGAAGTTTCTCCTCTCCAAAGTCATTCATGCCATGAAATCTATATCCAATTTTTGTAGAGGTGAATCTTATGCATGGTCGGTGAAAATAAATATTTGATCATATCTATTACATGCTTACATTTTTTGATGGATCGGCCCTTCTTCATTACACATGACAAATATCGGACGGTCCCAATGGTTAGCAACACAAATATCATAAAGTCGTGATCTTGCTGTGAGGGGACGTGCGATCTTTGTTCGGTTATTCAACTTGGAAGGAGTCATTTCTGGGTCTCGAGACAATTCTGAAGGAGTCTTCTCTGGGTCCTGAGACATATTCGGGGTCTCTTCTGGGTCCCTAGACAAATTTGGAGTCTCTTCTGGGTCCCAACACAAATCTCGAGTCTTTTCTGAGTCTTCAGACAATTTAGGAGGAGTTGTTTCTGGTTCTCGCAAAAACTCATTCGAAAAGGAATCAGAGTTTGGTATCGAAATAAACTCTTCATTATAACCTATAAGTTTCGCTGCTTCCTTCCGAGTCGATCGCACAATATCTTGCAGCGACCTTCTTTTATGTTTAAAACCAAGGGCCTGTAAAAGAGAAATTTATAGGTTATGCTTCATTTGAATAAATAAATAAAAATAGGAAGGAAACACAATCTGTAGGGAAAAAGAATAGTCAGGACTTATTACTTAATTATAGAATAAAATACGAGAAAAGGATAACATCGGGCTCTTCTGCAGTTAACAATGATGAATTAGAGGATGTGGTGTTGTACTAACTATATTATGCAACTAGATGTGGGGATTTGAGGACTTGAACTGGAATGGATCTGTAGGCTTGTTTATTTTGTGTATTTTTTTCCCTTTCTCTTATCTTTTCTGTTTCTTCTTTCTTGTAAGTTTCATTAAGCTATTTTAATAAAATGCGTGGGAGCTTTGCCCACCATTACCTAAAAAAAACGATGAAGAAAACACTATGGCGAACTAAAACCAGATCGCTGACAAAACCATTAATTCTTGGAATGAGAAAGAATTTGGCTTAACTTGTGGTCAATATATGGAGCGGTATTTTAGTATGCGACAAACAAATTATATGGATAAAACATATGCCAATAAAAATATATATAACAATATATAAATTTCGTAATATAAATCAAAAAATTTACACACCGATAGAGCTTGGGCATACCTTCAGTTTAGAGAGTGCTTCTTGTGCAGCCATTCTTTGAGCAGCTTTTGAATTGGTATTTACTGCCCTAAAGGTTAAATGTTTACCTTTCACATCAATTTCCACAGTGACAGAGTAGCCTTCTTTTAGTTTCAAAGGTTTAGGAAGACTTAATGTAATACCGGCTGATTGACAAAGCTCTCTAAGTTCTCGGACATGATTCAGCTGCAAGCTAGAGAAATCCAAGGCTGGCTCCAGGAGTCTAAGCATGATTTGCCATACGATGTTTAGGTTGAATCCGGTGTCCACAAGTACAGCACCGATGCAAGATTCAACTATGTCACCAAGTATCTGAGTGTAAACAAAGATCTAGATTGTATCTTCAAAAATGTGAAGGAAATAGATGTAAGAACTAAGAACCAGATGCCACAGCCAAAAAAGGATAGGGAAAATTGCATAAAACATTATTTAACTTTTCCCATTTTTTTTTATCAAACACCATCAAACTTTCAAAATTACACCAAGCACCATTAAATGCTTAAAATGTGTATTAAAAATTACATAAAACACCATCCCAAAGTTGCATGAAACGCCACCTCAGTCGTAATATTCAAATTCAGCATAGTTCAATGCTGTTCTGTGCAAAAACTGGGAAAAGTAGATGGCTTATGTAGTTTACCCGAAAGGGTAACCTCCTATCATAACAACTTATGGTCCCACTTTAACTTTTTTTTCAATTAAAACAACTCATGAGACCGAGATTCCAGCTTCATGATGCTCTTTTAGCACCGAGTACCAATAATAATTAATAAGTCAATTTAATTGGATTTTTTTTTAAAGAAATACCTTTGGACATGCCGGCTCCTCAGCAAAATCCCTTTCTGAGTCAGGTAACTGCACGAAGCTCGAAAACTTGTTTATTGCTTCCGTGAGAGCACAAGAAGAATGCCTAAGATACAAATGAAACGATCTTTCAACTGCTACATATGCGAACGATTTATTGTTAACGACTGATGATCTCATGTCTGTTATTTGACCAGGATTCATTTCTGGATAAGCAGAGTAGAGGTATGATGTAATCAAGTATTCTAATGCTGCATCTCCAAGAAACTCTAGTCTCTGTTTAAGAAAATAGCAATTAGAAACTTACTGAATTTTTTTAGATAGATAAGTTGTTATTTACCCTATATCACCTTTTATTAGCATTCATCTAAACATCTAATCAAAGCATACAGTTGCAATCTAAACATATATGAACCTTCAAAGCATATTAAAAACATGACACTAGGATAAAGTTTCCATCACAAGCAAATTCGCCATTAAGAAAGGGCTAAATTGCAGAGCCCCCGTCTTCCCCACACAAAAAAAGATCACAAAAAATGTTGCCCGGTTAGAAAGAAACCATCCTCAGTTTGAAAAGCCCTACTTTACATCATGTTTTAACGACCATCACCTTTTCCCGTTCCTATCAATTTTTTAATTCCTAAACTACCCCTAGGCCAGAATATAAAATACAACCAGTTTTATTGAATATTGGCAGAAAATTGGTAGAAGTTTCAGGGATTTTTTTGGGAATAATTAACGGAAATAAGGGTGGTTTCATGTTATATGGGCAAAAGTTGGATTTTCCTCCTAATTAGCAAAAAAGAAAAAGAAAAAAGAAAAAAGTTGACTTCTTGACCCGACCTTTGTCAGCGAACAGCTGCTTGTATGGGTAGGTAAGTTGATAAGAGGGTATCACGGATGCAAAGAAGTAACCTTGTGCATAGGTTTTAATTTTGAATGTAAATATTTAATATTTTCCAAAGACGGTATTGTTTAAAATATGAAAATCTAACCTGGTAACATGCTTCAGAGTGATTGTCGAAGGATGAGTGTACAAATGCTTGCATAAGAAGACCTTGATGTTGAAATTTATATCCTATCAATTCCTCTAACGCAGCAAAATAAGTTTGGTCTTCGAGAAACATGCGGTTCTTGCTTGCTTCACAAACCCTTTGCATATCCAAAAGCTCAAACTTTGCTTGGATTCCAATCCATCCAAGAAATGAAATTGCAGCTGTGAATCCACTCTCGACTAGAAATGCTCCGGTGAGTGATTCCACAACATCTGCGATGGTTTTCCTGCTCAGCCAATGATGAGACTTGGTGCATTTTATATCAACAGCTTCATCTGCTGTTTTTTTATTGTTATAGTTTGAGTGAATGGCTGTTTCTGTATCTCCACTGCAAACGACCTTACAGGGCCGGCCTAGTGCGTAGAATTGGCTTGCCTGAAACGATACATCACGTATATACACCTGACAAAAGAAAAATTGATGGTCTTCCAAATAAATACTTGTATATATGTGTACCATATAACCATTACAAGTGCATTACAAACAAGTATGATATAAGTAGGCAAATCAATATGTGAAACGCCCTTTCCACTGCACAAAAACTCTGAAGTTATGCTGAGGATTGATGGAATATATTTTATATTCTAACATGCCCCCGTAAGTCGAAGGTCTTTTGGGCCGAAACCTGGGCTTTTGCGCAGCAGTATTTTTAATTTAAATAAAACCGCATTTAATACGCGCCCGGTGAGAATCGAACATGAGTTGCTCTGACACCATGTGAAATGTTCCTACCACTGCACCAAAACTCCGGAGTTATGATGAGGGTTTAGGGAATATATTCTATATCCTAACACAATATGCAGCCACTGCAGGGTCTGGTGTCAGAGGTTGCAGCTTCTTGCATGCAGGATCGTTCGAAGAAACTGGTGAACTGGTGGTATACCGGCTGATTTTACTGGAACTGGTCATGTATGGGTATACCAGTCAACATCAACTGGTATTCCGGCATTCTATACTATGTTAATTTAATTAAAAATTTTTTTGCAGGAATATATATATTTTATAGGGTTAGGGCTCAAAATACTTTTTTTAAAAGATATTATATTAATTTTAATATTTAGTTATACTAGCATACCAGTCATCCGAACCCGGTCATTGATGCTGCGGTTATTAGATCTAATAGGAAAAAACAACTGATCCGGAGAACATAACCCTTGCATGAAAAAACTGATTGATATTTTTTTTAAAAACAAAATATCATGTAATTTATCTATTTAAGCAGGAAAACTTGTATCGTTGTTTAATATTGAATATAAATCAGTAACACATGATCAACTTCATAGTTCGCATCAATTATTTTCTTCTTGGGATCCCTAGCAAGAAGCAAACCTTCTAATTTCTACAGACTAAAGATAAACTGAAGCAGTACTTTTTACTCATGAACAAAACATGGCAAATGTTCACGAGCGGCAATTATATATTTTAATAGCTCCCTTTGTAAACAGTTGTATATCATCACTGACAACTTCCCCCTTCTTTTCGCCTTTTCCACCCAGTCTATGAGAATTTGGAGGGCACTGTTAATTATTTAACATTATGGTAAGTTCTTATCCTATGACAGTCCTTGGTTGCAGTCGGTAGCAAGACTTTCTCAAATATTTTATGATGATAGCAAGCAAACAGCTAAATATGATTCTAATTAATGTTGGCTTACTCAAAGTGTAACCTACTCAATTACAAAGCTAAGCCCAAGAACAGCAAACGCAAATTTGACAGCATGCTTTACCATGTAGGTAGAAAGAAAATTAGCACATACATCAAATAGGCATGCAAGAAAAAGTACTTGAGTACATGGGAAGATTTTTCACCTGCAAGTTATTGTTAATTGCTAGCTCATAGAGATATAAATTGTTTACGATACTAGAACGCTTGATGGTTAACTGCCCTTCATCAAGGGTTCCATATGAAAGAAAACTGTGGCGCCCGACTACATATTTCAAGAAAGCATCGCCGAGCACTTCAAATCTCTCAAGAGAGAAACGTGCTGAGCATTTCCGTGTAGTGAGTGCTTGCAGGATCTGAAACAGAAACATCCTCTGCTTGTCAACACAAGTACAAGTATAGCAAGGTAACTATAATAACTGCCAAAATAGATTGATGTCTTCAATTAATTAATTGATATAAACATATATTGTGCGAGTCAATTTGAATAATATAAATAATAAATGGATGAAGGCCTTACTGTATCAGCCCTTATTTTAGAGATCTCTGGGATGCTTGTTGACAACATTTCCTTCAGCTCAACAGCGACAAGCAAATTTTCCACGTGATGCATAAGAGACGGAAACAAAGTCAAGGAGCTCGCAATATCTTTGGAGAACCCCTTTATTTTTAGTACACATACTTCAGGAGGGAAATAAACAAAATGCTCCTCCCTTCCTCGGACCTCTGATTTTCAATTGCACCAAATTAATGCAAAAACATAGTATTTACATATATCATATTCATTTATGGGTGAAAAGGGTAAGACTAGATCATGATTTTATGTTCGGTTAAGAAAACTAAGCATAACTACATTCTAGAAGCTATCCAGCTTCCTGCAACTAAATCCATTGATTTCATAAGGATTAACTATAATTGATCCAAATATGTGAGGAATTCCATAACATTAATTAGGCCTAGCATAGCATCTTTCACATAAACCAAGATGGCAGAAAGAAAATGTATCAAAGAGCTAGTCAAATCTTTAAATAAGAAGAATTGCCCTTAGTCAAATCTTTGGGACAACAAGGTTCAGTATCGAGGTCACGGTGAATATGTTCGTGTAAAGTGAGCTGATCACAATCTCATCATTTTGCTATTAAAATACACTAAACTAAAAATCGAGAATCAGGTGTTGGATCAGTCCAAGAGTAGTCCATGAATAAATATTGATGTAGGATCGTAAAACTAAATCAGTGGCACTGAGTAACCACAAGGTCCACAAACCGAGCTTCAAGGTTTATTTGAGAGAGAGATTCAAATGAAGATCTTACTAGCATATCCAGTATGCATAAAAAATTGAGAAATAAACTCTGTTTACATGTCCTGGATGTATACAACCAAGATTTTCCCCCTGTTCTTTCCATTTTTCTTTCTTTTTTTTGGAAATTGACCTCCACTAAGAAAGCAAACCAGCAACCGCTCAGTCGGGAGTGGAAAGTCTCTACTATGGGGCTATGCTCCTTTGGTCGCATCCAAGGGTAAATATCTACAATATAATACATAAATGGAGTTCGCAATTTATTTGATTTGTAGATGCATTTAAATGAGAAACCATGAAGACTAAGAATGGTTCGGATAACTCTTGATTTATATAAACATCAAATTTAACTAACAACATCTAATTTATTATGTCCTGATAGTCTTATATAACTATCTTAGAGTTGTTGATTCATGTCATAGATAAAGAACATAAAACATAAATAAAACAAAAAAGTTTGCAAGTGTTCTGAGGTATCCTCTTATATGATTTTCTTGTTTAAAAAAAGAAATATTCATTTTTGTGATTGTATTGAATCATATTCCTGTACTCATATCCACGCATCAAAATTTTAAAGTAGACTTACCATTTTTGAAGAAAATCTGAACTCATAAGAATCTGTCTGATTATATGAAATTAAAGTACGAGAAGTATAGTGTTGCGGCAAATACAATCACAAAGCAATAAACAAACGATAAAGAGAAGCAAACAAATATACAAAAGCAATAGAAATAGAGTACAAACCAAAAGACACAAGATTTACGTGGAAAACCCTCACGGGAAAAATCGCGGGTGAAAGAGAAGCACTTTACTAATCGACAAATAGGAGAATTACAATGGTGGATGAAACTCTCACAAAATCCCTCTCTAAACCCTAGCCTCCTCTCTCTTAATTCAGATTAACAAAGGGTTACCCAATTAGGATTACAAACTGCTATTTTTAGGATGAGGCAAATAGAGTAAAATTCGGATTTACCAAAACAGCCCAGAATTCACTCCAACGGACTTCGAGCCAGCTCAAAATTACCTTGAGCCGTCCCATACAAACAGAGAGAAACCTGCCAGACATGTTGTGAGCCGGCTCAAACTTACCTTGAGCCGTTTCATTATAGGGTCAAGCCGGTTCAAGATTGTCATGAGCCAACTCAACTTTCAGGGATCAAAGAATATGATGTAAACTCAACAAATCTCCATCTTACCTCGCATTCGCCATAAAACTCCTCCATAATATTAGTAATAGCTTCACCTTCTCCACAAAACCTCTAAAGGGCTCAACGAGTGCGACATACTGCAATTAAATTCAAGCAATGCTCAAACTTAATAAACGAAAAAGACTTAGTCAACGTGTCGGCCGGATTTCCGCTATGCCAACCTTCTTTACGATTATCTCTTCCTCTTCAACGACATCCTGAATAAACCAATACCGAACATCGATGTGCTTCGTTCTGTCATAATGCATATGGTCCTTCATTAAATGAATCGCGATTTAGCTATCACAGTAGACTATTATATCTTCTTGAATACTAAGTTCTAAAAATAATCCCTTCAACCAGATTGCTTCCTTAACAGTCTCAACAACGGTCATATACTCTGCCTTTTCATACATAATGCTACCGTAGACTGCAACGAAGCACGCCAACTAATGACACATCCTTCTAAAGAGAATACATAACCGGTGATTGACCTTTGTCTGCCGAGATCACCTGCATAGTCAGAATTGCTGAAACAAACCAAACAGTCACTGTTTCTTCCAATCTCCAACCCTATATCAGACGTACCTCGTAGGTATCGTAAAATCCATTTCAATGCTTGCCAATGACTTTCCCAGGAGATGCTATATAACGACTAACACTAACATGTGTTTTTCCCATGACATACATAATAGTACCCACCGCATGTGAAATGTCGGGTCAGATACATACCATGACATACATAATACTACCCACCGCACTCGAATAAGGAACATGCGACGTATACTTAATTTCTTCATCAGTTTGCGGTGATAAACGAGCCGAAAGTTTAAAATGAGCTGCCAAATAGTACTTGTAGATTTAACGTCTGTCATATCAAAACACTCCAAAACTTTCTCAATGTATCGCTGTTGAGGCATGTAAAATTTACCTCCCTTATGATCACGCCTAATT
Organism: Agapanthus africanus; assembly: GCA_030015575.1. NCBI lineage: Eukaryota > Viridiplantae > Streptophyta > Magnoliopsida > Asparagales > Amaryllidaceae > Agapanthus > Agapanthus africanus. The sequence goes on along the minus strand of CM057345.1, from coordinate 570,302,195 downwards.
TCTATACCGAGAATTTTTTTGGCCGCTCCCAAATCTTTGATCTCGAGCTTGCCTTTCAACTGTTTTTTAAGCTTCTGAATATCAACCATATACCATCCTGCTATCGGCATATTATCAACATAAAGCAACAAATATATAAAAGAACCATCGGCGAGCTTCTTGTAATAAACACAATTGTCGCCCTTACTTCTCATAAACCCAACATCCCTCATAAAGGAATTAAATTTCTTATACCAACGTCTAGATGACTGCTTTAAACCATAGAGAGACTTCTCTAACAAACAAATGTGGTATTCCTTACCTTAAATTTCGAAACCTTCGGTTGTTGCATGTATATCTTTTCCACCAAATCACCATGTAAGAAAGAGTTCTTAATATCTAGCTGCTCGAGCTCCAAATCCTTCATAGCTATCAAACCGAGCAAGGCACAAATAGAGGTGTGTTTTACAACCGGAGAAAATACTTCATTGAAGTCCACTCCGTTAACTTGTGAATAGCCTTTAGCTACCAACCGTATCTTGTATTGAGTGTATGCAACCCCTTGATCTACTTTTTGAAAACTCATTTGCAACCAACTACTTTCTTTCCTCTTTCAGGTTTAACGAGTTTACATATTTGGTTCTTGTGAAGAGACTCAATCTCTTCATTCATAACGACAATCAGCTGACACATCGGCTGAGATAGCTTCTTGATAACTCGTAGGCTTGCTACTATCAACTGTCTATGCAACGGACAACACATACGCCACTAGATCATCATAATCATATATCTGTGGCGGTCTAATATTCCTTCGTTGTCGGTCTCGAGCAAGTAGATACTGCTCATCTTGGGGCTGATCTATTAAACGATGGTAAAGAAAGATCTTCTGAGAACTCGAGCTTTCACTGACCTCAAATTCAATACCCGGCTCGTCCTTCCTTATATCATCTTGAATTGGAGATTCCGTGTTTTTCGGTTTTAACATAGTAGACTCGTCAAAAATGACATCTCTGCTAATCATAAACTTTGACGATTTAAGATCTGGACATCACAACCTATAACCTTTGATCTCGGTAGCATAACCAGGAAAAATGCATTTTTTCGCTCGAGGATCTAATTTGTCTTCACGAAAATGTGTCACGCCCCGCTTCCCAGAGTACGCTAAATTGGGCACGTGACATAGCCAACCATCCTACCTGTGGGTAGGAAGTATCCATCCACAGTCATATTACGGCTGTAGAGATATCAAGAACAAAATGTAACTATCTAATGCATGTCCATAAGCCAAGATAACACGAGTCAAGAATAATAAAAATGCGGAAGCAAAAGATCCAATAAAAAATAACTGGAATGTAATATGATATGTAAATAGGTGCAGATTAAACTAGTTAGATGTACGGTTATCAGTTTGAGTTTACGGGATGGTTTCCACATTACAAGAATGCAGTATAACGAATATAAATATTAAAATCGTGTTAATATGTACTAAAGTAATCAAAGATGCAATCGAAGGTAGACCAGGTTAGGAATATGCAAACGGTTGTCCAACAGGTATACCATACAAAAGGAGTATTGTGGCTATGCAAATAATGGTTATATGATTTAAGTATGAATGTGGATACCTTGTATAGTAATACTAAATACAACATGGTATGTCCCGGGTTATAGATCAAAATGTTATGACGGGACATCGGGATGTTAAGAAAATGGAGACTATGGTATTATATCCAAACTACAGGTTTAATATGCTTTCAAATAAGTATAAATAGATCACATAGCATGTAGCAAGTTTCACTTGCTTTGACGGATCGTAATACGGAAAAACGGAACGTCTCGCGTCGGCGGGAAAAGTCGCGACGCGCGCACGGTACATAGAAAGAGTCCAAACAACGAACAGTGTAAGCTCCCTCTTTTCCATCCTCCTTCGGTATAATGTAACAACCGAGTCCAGTTCTACAAATTTCTGTTACCGTATGTATGGTGCGTGGTATTTATTTCTTCGATCATGCTTTGACTGTTACCGGTTATAATTTACCCCGACATGTCATATTCTGCATATAACAATTTAAGTTATTTAAAATAATTGACCTGGCCTACTTGATACCCCTAACCCTGTGGTAGCGTCCTCACATCGTGGTCTCGTCCCGTTCAGTGCAACGGACGTGTTTGGACGGCTACGCGCACGTACGTGCGTCCGTTTTTGGGGGTATGCTTTTTCATTACATAATCCTTCATTATAAATTTTGGAACTTGCCAATAATTTTCATATTTCAAATTCAAATTTTTCGACCCGGCCCGGGCGCAATTCTGAATTATTTTGCATTCCGCCAAATTCTAATTATTTAAATATCTTTTTTCTTGAAGTTTAGCACAACTTATCATCCTCAAACAGATATTTAAATAATTAGAATTTGGCGGAATGCAAAATAATTCAGAATTGCGCCCGGGTCGGGTCCAAAAATTTGAAATATGAAAATTATTGGCAAGTTCCAAAATTTAAAATGAAGGATTATGTAATGAAAAAACATACCCCCAAGAACGAACGCACGTACGTGCGCGTAGCCGTCCAAACACGTCTGTTGCACTGGACGGGACGAGATCACGATGTGAGGACGCTACCACAGGGTTAGGGGTATCAACCAGGCCAGGTCAATTATTTTTAATTTATTTTGAATGACTTAAATTGTTATATGCAGAATATGACATGTCGGGGTAAATTATAACCGGTAACAGTCAAAGCATGATCGAAGAAATAAATACCACGCACCACACATACGGTAACAGAAATTTATAGAACTGGACTCGGTTGTTACAATGTGCATATGCACTCTGAGTGTAGAATAATCGGCGTGCTTCTCAGACCATACCTGCTCCAGTGTTTTACTACCAAGTGTTGTATAAGGTGATCAATTCACAACGTAGCATGCCGAGTTCACCGCAAATGCCCAAAACTCCTTGTCGAGCACTGCATTAGATAACATGCACCAAGCTTTCTCCAAAAGAGTCTGATTCATGCGCTCCATGACTCTATTTTGTTGTAGTGTGTGAACAACGGTATGATACCAAACAATACCTTCGTTTTTACAGAATTCATTGAAATCTCCACCACAAAATTCTAATCTGTTGTCCGTCCTTAGCCTCTTAATCTGCTTCTCAATCAATGACTTCCATTACTTGAACGTATTAAATACATCGCTCTTTAGCTTCAAGAAGTAAACCAAATTCTTCCTTAAATATTCGTCGATGAAACTAAGTAGATATTTTGCACCGCTTCCTTTGGAAGCAACTTGAGAGGGTCCCCAAATATCTAAATGGATATAGTCAAGAGTATCTTTTATGTTGTGCACTGCCGTACCGAACCTAACTCGTTTCTGCTTTCCAAAAATGCAATACTCACAAAATTCCATCTTCGATATATTTTGACCATATAGTAGACCCTTCTTCGATAACTCGGCCACAACTCTCACTCATATGCCCGAGCCTTATGTGCTATAATCTGATCACATCTGAATCTAATATGGATTTAGATGATGAAATTACTGCTGGCCCGGTAGTTGTCGAACCTGCAACATATATAAGGACCCCGTTTTAAAGCCTTTCATAACGACAATATAGGATGTTTTTCGTCACCCCATTGAGATGGGAATACGCGCGCGCTTGTCAGGCGCATTACAGATTCCCCCTGCCTAAGGTGGGCGGGGGTTTATTGATTGTGGGGATCCGAATTTCCGGCAGCCGCGGACTAAGCAGACGTTAATTACCCCTCGCCTTTGGAGCGAAGGAACCTCTGATTGACGGGTCAAACTGGTCATGCGAACTCAATATGCAGTGTGCGTGTGTTGTGTTTTGGAAGGGTTTTCGATATATCGGAGGCCCCGTAGAGTTTTACGGGGGTCCCTCTACCCGGATCGCGGGCTGGGATCAAGGGGGCTAGCAGCCCCCTTACGGGATGCGGGACAGCACCCTGTTAGAAATTTTTCTAACGGGGGAAGTACATTTAGTGCGGAGTGCATATAAAATGGGGAGAGGAGGAGTGTCTTAAAGACGTGTGCATGACACGCGGGCGTCGGGCGCCAGCGGGTCGCGTGGGCTGCACGCAACCGCCGGGCGCTGAGCGCCCGTGGGTCGGTTGAGGCGCATGTGGGCGTTTAGCGCTCGCGGGCCACGTGCCTTGCACGCGACCGAAGGCGCCCATGGGTCACGTGCGCGGCACGGGACCGCTGGAAACACCGACGGAAAAGCGGCTTAGCCCCTAGGTTAAGATTTAAACTCCCAAAGTGGTTTGATTTATGGAGTTAAACTCCAACAGATCTTGAATGGAGTTAAACTCCTTGATATTTTTGGATCTTCTTTTGAGCCTTAAATCCTCCCGGAATGGGATTTTTGGAGATGAGCCTTCTTCTTCTCTCTCTATGGGCTTGGATCTTAAGGGGGAAAAGGGGAGTTGAGACTTAAAGTCTCCTCTTTTGGGGATTTGATGGAAGATCCGAGCTCTTCTTTATGGGTTTTATGGTGAAACACTATTTCTTTTGGAAAAGGAAGAGTTAAACTCTTGATTTAATTCCAAAGAGAAAGAAGGTTTTTGAACCTTGAAGAAGGAGGCACAAACCCTAAATTTTTGGGGGAGAATGAATTGTTCTTTTTTTTATTTCATTATCATGTTGCCTTATATAGTTTTACACATTTAAATATAGCCCCTTGATCTTTACAGAATGACATTTTGTCTCATACCTCATGTGCTTATTTCTTTTGCACATGAGCTATGGGCTTTACAAAAATTTGGCTTTATGCCCATTCATGAATAAAAATTTACATTAACATTATTTATTACATGTTTTTTATGTTGGCATGGAGAGGCTTGCCGCGGGCTCGACTTGGGAATGTGCCCACTTGGCCTGGGCTTAGGGTTGACTTTGATTTTTACTTGGTCAACCGAGATGTAATTTTTGACCCCAACAAAGTGCCCGCCATCAATAAATGCACACCACATATGTGAGTCGTGTGCATGAAATTGATGGATCTTCTTTTGAATGGAGACGACTTGCTTTGGTTCCCGCTTTTTAGGAAGTTGGCACTGCCCTTTTTACGACATGCACGGTCGATGCTTGACATGTCCCCGAGACGGAGTGTCCGTGGTAGACGTTACCAAGCATGGAGTGATTTGGTTCCCGTTTTTTTTGGAAGCTGGCACTGCCCTTTTTATGACATGGACGGTCAACGCTTGACGCGTCTCCGAGACGGAGTGTCCGTGGTAGAAGTTTTCCCGGTACGGAGTGAACCAGTTCCCGCTTTGTGGGAAGCTGGCACCCCTCTTTTTACGACATGGACGGTCGACGGCACGAAGTGTCGCTGGTTGATTCCGGGTCGAAGCATAATTCTGACGGGAAAGGCGGATACACCGAGGCGAAGCATGATTTCGACACGGGGTACACTCTGAGACGAAGCATGATTCCGACGCAGAGCTTGCTGGTTGACTTGATCCCGCGATGGAGCATAATTCCAATGGGGAGGTTACTGATTGATTCCGAGCCGAAGCATAATTCCGACAGGGAAGGCATATACACTGAGGCGAAGCATGATTTCGACATGGGGTACACTCTGAGACGAAGCATGATTCCGGCACAGAGCTGGTTGGTTGACTTGATTCCACAATGGAGCATAATTCCGACGGGGAGATCACTGGTTGACCTGATTCCGAGGCGGAGCATAATTATGACAGGGAGGTCGTTGCTGCCCTTTTTACGACTTGGACGGTCGTTTTTTTGCCATTTTAGCGACGTTGACTGTCGGTTCTGCCCTTTTAGCGATTTGGATGGTCGATGCTGCACTTTTAGAGACATGGATGGCCGTTGCTGCTTTTTTGCGACTTGGACGGTCGTTGCTGCCCCTTTTATAACTTAGACGGTCGATTCTGCCTTTTTAGCAACTTGGACGGTCGGTGCTTGATTTGACTTGCTGATTTGATATGATTTAGGTTGACATCAGCATCGCTACACTACAATATGGTACCAGAAGCGAATCATCATTTGTCATGAGAGGATTAGGTGATTTTGGTTTCGACATTTGCATTGCTGCACTGGAATAATGCCAGGAACTCATCATTTACCCTTTGCCTATTGGGGAGCGATGGCTTAGGAGACAAGTTTTGTAACAACCGAGTTCACTTATACCAATTCCTGTTCTCGTATTTATTATTTGTGGTATTTTATTGATTTATCGTGTTTGGATGCGAATAGTAATTTTATATTTACTTTGCATTCGACCCGACCCGCTTGCTTGAATTTGTTGATTCATTTTTATAAATTATCCTGACTTGTTACATAGACACGTGCATCTAGTGTAAACTACATATTGGCATTTCGTCTAGTATCGCATATTTTACATATAACATTTTTAGGTCATGTATAATAAATTAAAATTGCATTTCATAGCCTGCATGATACCCCTAACCCTGTGGTAGCGTCCGCGCATCTTATTCTCGTCCCGTTCAGTGAAACGGACGTGTTTGGATAGCTACGCGTACATACGTGCATCCGTTCTTGGGGGTATGCATTTTGGTTATCTAATCATTCATTTTAAAATTTGGAAGTTGCATATAATTTTCGTATTTTAAATCTAAATTTTTAGACCAGACCCGGGCGCATTTTGAAATACTTTAGTATCCCGCCTAAATTCAATTATTTAATTTTTAAATTTAATTCTAATTTTTTTTAACAGCCTAAAGATTTTCTCAACCAACGAAAACATTTCTTTAAAATATAAAATCTTTTTATATATTTTAAATTCTTTCCTTAACCATTTCCCCAGCTCTCCCTTTTCCCTCTGGCCCCACCACCATGAACTAATGAGAACGCCTCTTTCCCTAGCTCTGGGCCCCACTCAAATATCTCTCTCCTTTCCTCTTCTCTTTCTTTCTCCCCAGCGCAGCAGTCTCTTTCTCTCTCCTCTCGCACTCTCTCTCACATCTCGCGAACACTGTAGATTCCTCGAATCTGGTCACTGCCCCTGGATCTCGTCACCTCCCTTCTATATCTTTTCATTCTTCTTTCTTTTTTTTTAAACCGAGCTCATCTCTTAACTCGTGAACCACCGCCGCGAAACCCATCGCCTTTCCTCAAACCCTAAACTTAAGCCATCGCCTTCTCCCTCGGCCGAACTTCCTCCTCCTCGTCCACACCTTCCTCTTCTTCTTTTCCCTCCAAGCCTCAACCTGCACACCCACGACAACCATAGCACCCATCACCATCGCCTTCTCTTCACCGCCGACCACCTCATCCCATCACCATCTTCTTCTTTTCTCCCCTCTCCTCTGTCTTCTTCCCTCACACAACCCTCAACCCATCAAGAAACCCTGCAAAGAAAACCCAGTAACCCAAACCCTAACCGAAACCCTAACCTCCATCTAGATCGCCGCTCATCACCGGTGAACCCTACACCACTCCCTCATTTCCTCAATCCCCTGGAACCCCAGTGCACCAATCCACAGTGAGCTCTCTCCCCCATCTTCCCTTCTTCTCTTCTTCTTCCTTTCTATTCTTTCTTTCCTTTATTTTTTCTTAAACTGTTTTTATTTAATCTCTGTAGATCGCCGGAGCCGTGACGACATCGACGATCCCGACGACCCCGCGAGCATACCTGACTCGTGTGATCACCTCGTGCGTTGTTTGGATCCGTTCCGTGTACCGTGCGCGCGTCACGACTTTTCCGCTGACGTGAGACGTTTCGTATACCCGTTTCTTGATCTGTCGAGGCAAGTAAAACTTACTACATGCTATTTATATTATTTATACTTATTTAAATGTATATTAAATCTGTAGATTAAATCTGATGCCACATGTTCCATTTTAACATTTCGATATTCCATTTATATCATTTTAGATCTAGAACTTGAAACATATCATGTTGCATATTAGATTACAATCCATTGTACCCACGCCCATATTTATATCACATAGTGTTTGGTTGCATAGCCTACAGTATCCTTTTAATAGTTTATAACCTTTCGGACACCCGTTTGCATCCATCTAGCCTAACATTTATACAATTGCATCCCTAGATCATTTAGTACATAATAATGTGATTTTAACATTCCATATTTGATAAAATGTATTTTAATTAATGTTGGAACTATAACCTTAACCCGAATCGATAACTGTGCATCCTTATGCTTTAATCTGTACCTATTTGCATATCACATCACAATGTTCCATTTTTATTGTTCCATTAGTACATCATACTTGTTTTGGTATGCCCATGCTTATTAAAGTTTGATTATGAACACCCACGCGACATATGTGCACCCCATGACATAACTTGATATACCATTACTTGACACGACGTGATACCGTGCACTTCTTGATATGAAATGATACCTATATACTACCTGACTTTACCTGATGTACCATGGCTTTACCTGTTATCTAATCTTGTTACTAATGCCAACAAACTTGACATGTCCCTACGGACATTTTCTGTGTCTATCCAGACAAACATGTACCTGCTTGATCCTGTGTTGCCATTAGCTCCAGATTTATTAATACCTGACTTGAACATATATAACTTTGGGATATGGGAAAATCAATGATGAAACCTGACTTGTAACTCGACAGTTCGATACCTTTACTGATCAGTCTTACGGACTAGGCCAGCCCCGGGGTGATGCTGCTAACATCACTCGTCATTACCTACTACCCTTTACTGCTTTGCGGCACGTCTCGGATTCAGCCCGAGAGTCATAGACCGTGATCCCGGGCACGCACGGGATACTATTGAGTTACATCGATAATTTATCAAATTGATTTCAAAGACTTGAGAGTAGTTAACACAGTAGATCGGTTTAGATTACTCACTGCACACTACCCTTTACTGTCCTTATTTATATTGTTGTTTTACCTGTTTTACTGTTCATGCTCATACCTACATATCTTGCTACCCTATTTATATTATTGCTTGATATTATGACGCACTGACGTCTGGGTTGTGCATAGCCCAGATTCTTTACCTTTGCTACAGGCCTAGCAAGAGTATTTCAGTCAGCAGGTCGAGCAGTGAGGACTTATTAGCAGTTAGTTTATTTTTTTACTTTAGGTATTTTCATTCCTGATGTGAGCCCGTATTATGGGACATACATTCCAGTTTATTCTTATATTGGATCTTTTGCTTCCCTATTATTATATTCTTGACTCGTTTTATTCTGGCTTATGGACATGTGTTACATAGTTTATTATTGTTCTTGATATCTCTACAGCCGTAATGTGACCGTGGAAGGATATTTTCTATCCACAGGTAGCACGGTTGGCTATGTCACGTGTTTATCTTAGCGTACTCTGGGAAACGGGGCGTGACATGCTTTGTTTGGTATCAGAGCCATAGAATCTAGATTAATCGGGTTTGATTTTTTTGTAGTTGGGTATTGGACCAAATACACGAATCAGAATACTTATGATTAGGAAACATGTTCTGCCATCTTACCGTTTTACCATTTTTGAATCTTAACCTCCTCCTGATTCTAGTTTTACAATATGCAAACCTCCTTTGCATATCGATTCGAAACCTGGTTTCCTTTCGTTTATCTCTAGAACTTAGGCGACTTGGGTGGAGTTATGTGATTGTAGCTATGATACCGCGGCATGGTTACAATGCGGTACTCTATTTAAGTAACTTGGAGTTCTAGCCTTAATTCATATCCTTGATCTATATTTTGAATCTGTTATCATGCTAATCCTTTTGGTGCTTTGATTTCAGGAACATGGCAGACAAGAATCTGAAAACGTACCAAAGGCGTGTTGACGAAGCCGCTATGCTTGGAGTAATCCGTGGGATGTTGAAGAACCAAAAGCGACAGACCGAGCTGAACCAGCAGTAAGCTGAAGCTCTTCAGGAAGGTTTGCGGACCGTTCAGCAGTCCGTGAACAATGTTGTGGCCAGACCAGTTGAACGTATGAGTACTGTGGCGGATTTCAGGAGACTGGGTCCGTCTGTCTTTACTGGCCTGGAGGAGCCGTTGCCAGCGGAGCAGTGGCTGGTTGATACGAAAAATTTACTTGTTGCGGCACAGATCCCAGAGGATAAGAGGATGGATGTGGTACGCATCCAGTTGGTGGATTATGCCCGTGAATGGTGGCTTGTGGAAAAGATCTGCTTGCCCAAGCCGATCAGTTGGACGGTTTTTTCGAAGAGTTTCTTGGAGAAGTTCTTCCCGCGGACTGCACGGGAGGAAATGGAAGAAAAGCTCATCAGTTTGAAACAGAACGGCGCACTTGTAGATGTACATGCAGCTGAGTGGACTCGGCTCAGTAGATTCGCTAGACCTTTGATTGCCAACGATGCTGATAGGGCAAGGAGGTTCATGCGCAGTTTGGATGTAGACATCCAGAGGCAGATTGTCTCCCTGGGTTTGACCACTTTCTCACAAGTACTTACAGCGGCCCGAGAGCAGCAGAGCCTATCTATGAAGACTGGGAGTACACTGCAGCCAGCAGTTACAGTGCGGAAGCCGGTATTTGCACCGAACCGAGCGCATGGACGCAGAGGTATTCCAGTAAACCGTCATGGCGTAACACCGACGAAGAAGCCTGCTGTTGTTGATCAGAGGAGGACCGTGATTTGTGACTACTGCCATTTACCTGGACACGTGTAAAGGGAATGTCGAAGGAGGCGGTGACTCTGTTTGGTTTGTGGATCGGCGGATCATACTATCAACGCTTATCCGTCGAAACTTCGTACGAAGGATGATGTTCAGAAGCCACCGCAGAAACCGTTTCAGGGATGTTCACATCATAATATTGTATTATTATATTCTCCATTCTTATTCGTATTATAAATAAACAGTGCTTTTGACACATGTCTGCTACATATTACAGGTTATAGGTTCATGGATCTAAAACAGTGAAAAAGATAGAAGATGATGCAAAAGAGGGACTTTGACCAACAAATAGAAGGATCTTAATCAAGCCTACACAAAAGAACAGTACAAGGTAATGCAAGGTCCAAGATTACAAAGCGACCGGTTAAAAGTCCACCGCAATTGTTCACTAGAGATTTGGAAGAAACATAGAAGCTATTTTGATAAAAGAACCAAAATATAACAAAGCCCAGAAAGCCCAAAAGAAGCACAGAAAACCTTAGGAAATGAATCCTCCAATGGGCCGCGGAACCACGGCCCAACCCCTACACATGCCGCGGTTCCGCGGCCGTCTAGGGCATTCAGGAGATAAAAATTTTACCATGTTTTGTTGCGTCTTTGACTGGTCAACCTAGGGCTATTTTGGTAAATGTAGACATGCGGATCAATTGTAACCTAGGGTTTCTATCTCCTATAAATAGAACCCTAATTCATTGAATTCTTTTCATACCTCCTTTTAATAATAAATTCAGATTTCTTTATGGAGAGCATCGGTGCCTCTTTTCAATTCAGCAATTCAGATCTGACAACCCTACGTTGATGTTTGGAGAGATGCATCTGTAAGTAAATTTATTTAATTGCTCTAGTTTAGATTTCAATTCTTTGCCCTAGGTAGATTTAATTCATTGCCCTAGAAAATTGTTTAGAGTTAGTTTTGGGTAAGGCTTTTGAGAGATAAGATCTCTCATCCTTTTCTTACCCATTATATATTTACAATAGGACTCTATGCATACACACACACCGCGCCCTACGGCACCTTATCCCTCGAGGTAGCGGTGATACCGTAGTATAAAGGCCCGGTTGCGCGCGTTTTCCATAGAGGTTAGGGTAAGGATCTCTAAATGAAGGACAAGAACCTAGAGGAATAAACATCTTTCCAAATGGTTCTAATTCCTTTTATTAATAATTAACATAACACCTAATTAGATCTTCATATGGGTATAGAAAGCGGTGGGATTTATTGACTTTCCAAACTTAACCTAGACCTAACCGTAGCAAGATTTAGATATAGATAACTTTAGTTTTTAGAAATAATCAATCCGGCTCCCATCAGAATTAACTCGTTAGAGCGATTAGGAAATTCACAACATCCCTGTGGACCGACCCGTACTCACCGGCTAGCTGCAAAACGATGCCGTTCTTGATTGCGGTTATTAGATAGTTTTGAGATCAATCAAATGGTGTCGTTGTCGGGGATGGCGTAAAATTTCCTTTTTGCAATTTCGGGTTAATCAAAATTAAAAAAATCATAAAAATCTGAAGAAAAAAAAAATATATATATATATATATATAAATATCTGTTATTTTTGGGAAGGGTATTTTTGTGTGAATTTTGCAGGATCTACGAACAAATTCGGATCTAAAAATCTACAGAGATCAAAACAGCAAATATCAAATCTGAACAAACAGAGGAATATCACAACAGACAACAGAAGAAATTTGGAGAACCGAGTCAACAAGTCAACTGCGCCGATCTGGAGAGAGAAAAAATACCAGCCGAAGCCACCAAACCGCGGCGGATCCGCGGTCGGAGGCGGCGGTTCCGCGGTGTAAGCGACAGATCGGTTCCCCAAAAAAAAGGCAGAAGCACGGTAAAAAAAAACTGTAAGTCTTCTGATCTCCTCCTCTGCAAATCTCTGATATCTCGTCTGAAAAATCTTTTGCAATGTTCTTTGCGCTTAAAAATCTTCCTCCTTCCAATAACAAATCTTGTGCAGGATTCTTTGCGCCGCGCTAAAAATAAAAAAAAAATTGATTGCAAGTGGTTGTTACTGTTTTGCATATTTTTAAAACTGATTTTAAGAGGATTTTGACCAATTCAAATTGGGTGGGGATTTCATCACGCTTCCCAGGACCCCAGAAATCACATAAGGTATTTGCATTGACCATATCTTAATTAAAAAATACTAGACTCAGCCCTAAGGATTTCGAGCTTAATAGGACAGAGGACTAGTTATAGGCATCGACCGTTTATTCTAACCTGACTTTGCGGTGTCTAGGCAAGTGTGTCAAAGGCTAGTGGTTATTAATTAGGCCCACTACTGTGGTTCCTTCCCACTTACCTGGCACTTATCTGACCGCAATTGGCGGTGAAGAGACGGTTTGAGGTCCTATCTCTAGCCTTTTGGAACAGTTAGGAGCTGTCTAGCTGACCTAGGTGACCCTAGATCTAGGCCTGATTGTGCATTTTTGGTTGATCGTGTGTCTTAGCCCTTTATCGAATTTTTTTTTTTGCAAACAGTTCCAAATTAAAAAAAAGAGGAAAAAGGAAAAAATCTTTTAAAAACAACTTGCAAATTTTTGTCGCAAATAAATCCTTGCACCACCCAACTTTCTTTTCTTTCACCTTTCTTCTAACATGGGTACCCCAAATCATAAATCACTTGCCGAACTTTGGTATCCCGAACCAACTTTGCGTCGTACGTCAATTGTTTCGGTCAATTTAAAGACGATCCTTCCATGCCTAAAATATCTTTGAAAGATCAAATAGAAGCGTCTAGGAAAAACAGTTTGACTTTGCAACCCACTTTGTGTCAACCAAGTCAACCTTTACCACTTTCATATGTTGATACCACTTTTTCAAGTCCTGCTGTAACTCCTAAACCGATATCTATTGCTGAGCATATTGCTCAATCTCGTAGCCGATCTTTCATCCCTCTCCACTCATCTAGTTCTAGGGATCCACAAGACTATTCACCTTTTTATCCATATGTTGACCCTACCCCTGTCCAACCACCCACTTCCTATCAGTCCTACCCGACTTTCCCACCTTCACTAGACACTGTTTCTACACAGCCATTAGGGAGTTTCACATATCCAAACAATTTCGAATATTTTACCGAAACCCCCTTACAACCAAAGTCTAGTTTGGAAGAGTCGTTGGAGGCTTATATCTTAGCAACAAACAAAATGACTAGGAATGTGGAAGCGTCCGTGACTGCCCTTATGCAACCTAGTGAACCGGTAGCTAGTTTCCCACTAGCTTCAAATTTTTCAATGTATAAGGAGGCGGTTGGACAGAGTGAGAATGGGAGAGGATTTCCAAATCAAACCTACCCATACCCAATTGAATCCAACAACTCCAATTTTCAAACATGTGTCCAAAATGATGAGTTGTGCGACTTTGTAGTGCTTGATTTGCCCAATTGTGAGGAACCCTTTTCGAGTGAAACCGCACCTAATCCGTTTGACCTTTACACCACCACTCTAGAACCTAAATTGATAAATATCCATGCTTTTGATGAGGTGTCTAAAGAAGTTTATTTTCACTTGATTGAGGATATAGACACTGGGAATATTTCGGATGAAGAACATGTCGATTTACTTCAAATTTTATGTCCAATTCATCATCCCGAGTCATTAAATGCTCCTCCCGAACTTCATATGCGTCTTGATTTTGATGATAATGGCATGGATGAGTTAAATATTGAGAAGAATTATGAGGATAATATTGAGGAGAGTATTGAGAATGATGTTGAGGTTGAATCATTTTTGTTTGATGTGTCGGATTTTCCAATTCATCCTCCCGAACCTTTAGCTGTTATATCACCCTCCCTCTTTTCCATCATTCCGACTACGCAAAAGATCACTCTTGAAGACTGTAAGCTTGAAAAATTTCTGTTTGAATCTGACACAGTTCTCACAGACGATAATGATTACGAGTGTTTCACTTTTTCGGACGATGTTGAAAACTCACCTCCCGAGTTTGAGTCCTTTACATTTTCAGATGAGTTAGTTGAACCATCAGACTCGGTTGCTTACAGTTGTTTCGAACCATTGATGGAATCTTTCAAGTTCGAGACAGATTACTTAGGTGAGAGTACGACTATCCCTAATTCGCTTCCTTTCGTCATTCCTATCGTTCCGACCTTACAAGAGACCGTTACGCTTTCATCTCCAATACCAAGTTCGGCGTACCCATGTTTTCTTGCGAATCTTGATGGATTTGACCCAATTTCTCGACGGGTTGATAGGTTAGCGCAATCGCTTTTAACACATCGGTCATCACAAATTGCGCTAATTTATTCACTCGAATTACACCCTCAAGTTCGTGCTATACTTCTTTCTCTCTTTCGTCATTCTTCTCCTCCACCGAGACCATATTCCACTCTTCTCTCCACACGGTCTCGTATGCTTCTCATCTCTTTTCTTTCCACTCCATTCTTTCACCAACTCGACCATTACCACGATAAGATTTTTGAATGGTTGGTGCTAACCTTTGGCTTGTGTAAGGCCAAGCTTAAGTTTGGGGGAACCATGTTGTATATATGTACATATATTTTTTGTTTTCTTTTTCTATAAAAAATAAAAAAAATTTAAAATTAAAAAATATAAAAAAAATTTATAAATAAATAAACAGGGGAGTGCCGACAATTTTGACCCTCTTGGTGCTGCATGACAGTGAGGACACTGTCAAGTTTAAGTTTGGGGGTATGTACGGTACGTCTCCTTCCTTCGCATTCATTTGTACATATTTTTGCATTTGCATACTCATTTGAAAACCCATAAAAATTGAAAATTTTCAAAAATTATAAAAATTAATGTAGTCAATTTTGGCTAATTGACTTGAGTTTGATGAATGGGTTAACTGGCTAGGAACAACTAGATCTTAGACTTAGTAAATTAAAAACCCTAAAAATAACCTTCTTTAAAATTTAGCGGTAGAAAATATATGTTTTTGTAGTTTATTTAGAAATAGGCAAATTTTGAGTTCACTTCTTGGGCTAAGTCGAAACGAAGGAAAAATATTGATGTTCTTATTAGAGTATAAGTTTGAAAAATAATTCCTACCTTAAGTATAATTTCTGAAAATGTATACCCTACAATTTGCACAATCACGCACCTTGAAACTTGGAATAGTAGAAGAGACCTTGAAATGCTCTTGTCTAAAGTCCTTAGTACAATGAAATGGAAAAAATATAAGTGTGAATAAAGAATAAAAAAATGGACACTGGTTTTTTTGATTACTTAAGACTACTAAAAATAGAAAAAAATTTAGCGAGGATGCTTCATCACCTAGTGCCTTAGACCAACTGGTTTGGGAGTCACTGCTAAAAACCTTAGGTGTTACAAGACTAGGAATTACGCTTTAATGTGCAAACGCATTTTGTAATCGGTCGTTGGTACCTCAAGAAGTATTAACGGTCGCATGAAGGATGCGTAAGCAAAATTCAATTAAAAATTCACCTACTAATAAGTACTTTGGACAACGGACAAGAGCATGATTGCTTGATTTGAATTTCCAAGTGTAGTAGTGATTTATACACAAACGTGAGGATATGTGATAGGAGTTTAGATGAGAGAAAGGAGTGAATAATAGAACTTGTATCTTTAGTAGAGTTGATAGAATCCCTAAGTGGAGATAGAACCTTAGAAGGAAAACTTAAGAGATGCCGAAAGCTAAGTAGGTCTGCAGAACATATATAATCTTAAGTTAAATGATGAGGAAGCGTAAAGAATATGGGTGGATAATTTACGAGTCGACGATAATAGAATTCTTTGTTAGAAAACCTAATTGGAGAACAAAAGTCAAAAAGCCGAATTGATAGGATTTTGTGGGTAGTATCCGCTGAAAACCCTCAGGAGACAACACTTCTCCTACTAGGGACACCTCGAGGTTTAACAGCTTGTTGCACGAGCTCAGTGCAATCGCGTTTCCCTGCGAAAATGCGGTTAGGTTTTTTGTAGAGAATAAAAAATAAATTTGTTCGAGGACGAGCAAAAGATAAGTTTGGGGGTATTTGTTCACATCATAATATTGTATTATTATATTCCTCATTCTTATTCGTTTTATAAATAAACAGGTGCTTTTGACGCATGTCTGCTACATATTACAGGTTACAGGTTCTTGAATCTAAAACAGTGAAAAAGATAGAAGATGATGCAAAAGAGGGACTTTGACCAACAAATAGAAGGATCTTAATCAAGCCTACACAAAAGAACAGTACAAGGCAATGCAAGGTCCAAGATTACAAAGCGAACGGTTAAAAGCCCACCGCAATTGTTCACTGGAGATCTGGAAGAAACATAGAAGCTATTTTGATAAAAGAACCAAAGAATAACAAAGCCCAGAAAGCCCAAAAAAAGCACAGAAAACCTTAGGAAATGAATCCTCCAATAGGCCGCGGAACCGCGGCCCAACCCCCACCCATGCCGCGGTTCCGCGGCCGTCTAGGGCATTCAGGCGATAAAAATTTTACCATGTTTTGTTGCGTCTTTGACTGGTCAACCTAGGGCTATTTTGGTAAATGTAGACATGTGGATCAATTGTAACCTAGGGTTTCTATCTCCTATAAATAGAATCCTAATTCATTGTATTCTTTTCATGCCTCCTTTTAATAATAAATTCAGATTTCTTTATGGAGAGCATCGGTGCCTCTTTTCAATTCAGCAATTCAGATCTGACAACCCTGCGTTGATGTTTGGAGAGATGCATCTGTAAGTAGATTTATTTAATTGCTCTAGTTTAGATTTCAATTTTTTGCCCTAGGTAGATTTAATTCATTGCTCTAGGAAATTATTTAGAGTTAGTTTTGGGGAAGGCTTTTGAGAGATGAGATCTCGCATCCCTTTCTTACCCATTATATATTTACAATAGGACTCCATGTATACACGCACACACCGCGCCCTACGGCACCCTATCACTCGAGGTAGCGGTGATACCGTAGTATAAAGGCCCGGTTGCGCGCGTTTTCCATAGAGGTTAGGGTAAGGATCTCTAAAGGAAGGACAAGAACCTAGAGGAAGGAACACATTCCCGAATGGATCTAATCCCCTTTATTGATAATTACCATAACACCTCATAGATCTTCATTCGGGTATAGAAAGCGTTGAGATTTACTTGTATTTCCAAACCATCCTTAAACCTAGCCCTAGCAAGACTAGATCTAGATAATCGTAGTATAAAATAATTTAGATTTTTAGATTTAATAATTAATCCGAACACCCTTCGGAATTAACTCGTTAGCACGATTAGGAGATTCACAACATCCCTGTGGACCGACCCATACTCACCGGCTAGCTTCATGCGACGCCATTCTTGATTGCGGTAATAGATAGTTTTTAAGATAAATCAAATGGCGCTGTTGCCGGGGAAAGTATATGCCTTCCTTAAAGTTTAACGGTAGAAAGTATATGCCTTGTAGTTTATTTAGAAATAGGCAAATTTTGTGTTCACTTCTTGGGCTACGTCGAAACAAGGGAAGAGTATTGATGTTCTTATTAGAGTATAAGTTTGAAAAATAATTCCTAGCTTAAGTCTAAATTCTGAAAATGTATATCCTACAATTTGCACAATCACGCACCTTGAAACTTGGAATAGTAGAAGAGACCTTAAAATGCTCTTGTTTAAAATCCTTAGTACGAAGAAAAGAAAATAAAAAATACAAGTGTGAATAAAGAAAAAAAATGAACACTGGTTTTTGTGATTACTTAAGGCTGCAAAAATAGAAAAAAATATTTAGCGAGGGTGCTTCATCACCTAGTGTCTTAGACCAACTGGTTTGGGAGTCACTGCTAAAAGCCTTAGGTGTTACAAGACTAGGAATTACGCTTTAATGTGCAAACGCATTTTATAATCGGTCGTTGGTACCTCAAGAAGTATTAACGGTCGCATAAAGGATGTGTAAGCAAAATTCATTTAAAAATTCACCAATTAAGAAGTGCTTTGGACAACGGACAAGAGTATGATTGCTTGATTTGAATTTCCAAGTGTAGGGGTGATCTATACACACACGTAGGGATATGTGATTGGAGTTTAGATGAGAGAAAGGGATGAAGAATAGAACTTGTATGTTTAGTAGAGTTGATAGAAATTTCTGAGTGGAGATGGAACCCTAGAAGGAAAACATAAGAAATGCCGAAAGTTAAGTAAGTCTATAGAACATATATAATCTTAAGTTAGATGATAGGGAAGTGTGAAGAATGTGGGTGGATAATTTACAAGTAAAAGATAATAGAATTCCTTATTGGAAAGCCTAATTGGAAAATAAGAGTTAATAGGCCGAATTGATAGGATTTTGTGGATAGTATTCGCTGAAAACCCTCAGGAGACAACACTCCTACTAGGGACACCTAGATATTTAACGGCTTGTTGCACGAGCTCAATGCAATCGCGTTTCCCTGCGAAAGTGTGGTTAGGATTTTAGTGAATAAAAATAAGTTTGCTCGAGGACGAACAAAAGATAAGTTTGGGGGTATTTGTTCAGACCAGAATATTGCATTATTATATTCCTCATTCTTATTCCTTTTATAAATAAACAGGTGCTTTTGACGCATGTCTGCTACATGTTACAGGTTACAGGTTCTCGGACAGAAAACGGTGAAAACAATGAAAAGACAATACAAAAGTGGACTCTTGATCAAGCCTACATAAAAGATAAAGTTCATAATGTACAAGGCAATGCAAGGTCCAAGATGTCAAAGCGAACGGTTAAAAGTTCACTACAAGTATTCACTGGAAGATCTGGAGAAGATTCAGAAGCAAGATGGATAAAAGAACCAAAGAAACTATAGTAAAAATCATAAGGAGCCAGCCCAGGAAAACTAAGATTCCAACTCCCTTATTTGGCCGCGGAACCGCGGCCAAACCAGGCCTCGGGCCGCGGTTCCACGGTGGGCCTGAGCGTTTGATGGAAAATAATTTTACCATATTTTTATGGCGGCGTTGACTGGTCTTTATAGGACTATTCTTATAAATATAGACATACAGATCAAAATGTAACCTAGGGTTTCCTATTCTCTATAAATAGGAACTCTAAAGCTTGTATTTTCTTATGCCTCCCTTCATTAATAAATTTCAGAATTCTTTTGGAGAGCATCAAATTGTAAGTTCTTTATTTTCTACCCTAGGTTAATTTTCTATTCTTGCCCTAGTTAAATTTAATTCCTTGCCCTAGTTAATCTTTTATTCTCTGCCCTAAATAAATGTTCTTCAATTCTCTAATGAGTGAGTAGTCTCCTCGCTTGTTAGGGTTAGATCTGGGGAAGGTTTGAGAGACGAAAATCTCTCATCTTCTTTCTTGCCCGTCATATATTTTCATAAGACTCTATGCATACATGCACATACCGCTCCCTACGGCACCCTATCCCTCGAGGTAGCGGTGATACCGTAGTATAAAGGCCCGGTTGTGATGGTTTTCCATGAAGGTTAGGGTAAGGATTTCTAAAGGAAGGACAAGAACTTAGAGGAAGAAACATCTTTCCAAATGGTTCTAATCTCTTTTATTAATAATTACCATAACACCTAATTAGATCTTCATATGGGTATAGAAAGCGGTGAGATTTATTGACTTTCCAAACTTAACCTAGACCTAACCCTAGCAAGATTTAGATATAGATAACTTTAGTTTTTAGTAATAATCAATCCGGCTCCCATCGGAATTAACTCGTTAGGGCGATTAGGAAATTCACAACATCACTGTGGACCGACCCGTACTCACCGGCTAGCTGCAAAGCGACGCCGTTCTTGATTGCGGTTATTAGATAATTTTGAGATCAATCAAGGGACAGAAGCAGCTGACTCAGGGACCAAATCAAGCTCGAGATTTTACTCTGACTGCTGAGGAAGCTAAAGCTTCAGGAGAAGTTGTTTCAGGTATTCTACTTGTTTATGGTTTTTCCGCATTAGCGTTATTCGATTCTGGTGCATCCCATTGTTTTATATCGTCCAAGTTTATTGTTACACACTCGATTGCTTACACAACCCTGTCTAGTTTCTGGGACATACACACTGGGAATGGGAAGATTATATCTAGTAGAGAATGTAAGGATTGTGCAGTTGTTGTTTGCGGACGGGAGCTGTTTGCAGATTTCTTGTTGATTGATACAGGCAGCTATGAAGTCTTGGGAATGGATTTTCTCAGCATTTTCCACGCTCACATCGATTGTAGGGCGAAGAAAATAATTTTCCAGATTCCCGGACATCCAGAGTTTATCTTTACTGGAGGAAGCAGTTCTGTCGAGCCAGTCGAGTTTAGGGCTAGGTCGACAACTAATATTCTTTCGTCGATGAAGGTTGATAAAGGTGAAGCGCCAGCTGTTGTTCGAGATTTCATGGACATGTTCGAGGACATATCAGGTTTACCGCCGAAGCGAGACGTGGAATTCGCGATTGACCTTATTCCTGGTGCAGCGCCAGTCTCTAAAGCGTACTATCCAATGGCACCAGTGGAGTTGGAAGAAGTTAAGAAGCAGGTTACTGAATTACTTGAGAAGGGTTGGATTCGCAGCAGTAATCCACCTTGGGGAGCTCTAGTTCTTCTAGTCAAGAAGAAAGATGGCATACGGAGAATGCGCATCGATTATCGAGAATTAAACCGGGTGACTATTAAGAACAAGTACCTGATCCCTCGCATTGGCAAATTATTTGAGCAGCTTAGTGGCGCAAGGGTATTCTCGAAGCTGGATTTGCGATCCGGATATCAGGTCCGAGTTAAAACAGAAGATATTTGCAAGACGGCGTTCCAAACTCGGTATGGACATTACGAGTATTTAGTGATGCCCTTCGGAATAACGAATGCACCGGCGATATTTATGGACTTGACAAACCGAATCTTTTCACCATTCTTAGACCAGTTTATAGTGGTGTTCATTGATGATATTCTGGTTTACTCGACGAGTATTGAAGAGCATGCAGAACACTTGAAGATCGCACTGCAGACATTGAGGTAAGAAAAATTGTATGCAAAGATAAGCAAGTGCGAGTTTTAGCTTGAAGAAGTGAAGTTTTTGGGATATGTCGTGTCTGGAGATGGAATCGCCGTTGATCCCGAAAAGATAGCAGTAATTCTAGTGTAACACCCTAGTTCATTTATACCAATTCCAGTTCAAATATTTACTTATTTATGGTAATTTCTTGGTTTACTGTGTTTTAGGTGCGAATAGTATTTTGACATTTGTATTTGCATTTTACCCGACCCGCTTGCTTGAAACCTGTCTTGATTCATGTTTATGATTTATCGTGATCTGTTACATGGATTTATGCATTTTCATTTTTTACTGCATACTGGCATTTTATCTGGCATCTGCATTTTTTTAATATAACATTTAAAATCAAGTAAAATATTTTAAAAATATCTAGCATGGCCTGCATGATAGCCCTAGCCCCGTGGTAGCATCCGCGCATCTTGTTCTCGTCCCGTTCAGTGAAACGAACTTGTTTGGATGACTACGCGCACGTGCGTGCATCCATTCTTGGGGTATGCATTTTTCGTTATCCGGACATTCATTTTTTTATTTTGGTCGACATGTATATTTTTCGTATTTTAAAACTGAATTTTAGACCCGACCCGGGCATGTTTTGGACTAAATTTGTATTTACCAGAAAATTCAATTTTATTTCATCTAATATCTTTATTAAAATTTAACAGTTTAAAATATTTATAACTTACAAAATCTTTTTAAATTAAAATCTAAACCTTAATAACGACCCCTTTCTCTCTCTCTCCTCTGCATATATATATTTATATATATTTTATTTATTTATTTTTTCTTTCCTTATTTAATACATAGCCTCTTCTTCTTTCTTCTTTCTTTTTCTTGATCTTGTTTCTTGATTCTGGTGATCACCGCCGGAGCCGTGCTCGTCATTGACGATCTGAGTGATCCAGTGAACGTCCTTGACTTGCGTGATCACCCTCGTGCGTTGTTTGAAACTGTTCTGTGTACCGTGCGCGCGTCGTGACATTTCGCCGACGAAGGACGTTCCGTACACATCTGTTCTTGTTCCGTCTAGACAAGTTAATCTTACTACATGCTATATAACTCATTATATACCTATTTAAATAAATATCACACCTGCATTTTAAATCAAGCATCGCATGTTTCATATTATAACTTTTCGATGTTCCGTTTGCATCCATTCATATCATTTCAGATCTAAGTCATGAAAACTTACCTTGTTACATACTATACTATCATATACTGCACCAAATTGAATAGTTACATTTCATATTGCTTAGTTATATGTTCCGCACTTGTTAGTTTATCATTTTACGATTATGTGATACCCGTTTGCATCCATATTATTTAAAATATATATCGTCGTAATATTTCTTATTATTATCTTTAATTAATTTATAATCTGCATTTTATAATGTTATATATTTAAAAATATTATAGTTTACACATGAAACGTCGTTGTAAAGAGGGTACGACAAATCTGAAATTTACTATGCACCTTACCTTATAAAATTCATTATAAAGCATAGAAAAATCATTAGTATACGTTCTTTAGTTCGTTTCGAAGCTAACTCAGAATACTATAACTCTATGAAATATTTACTTGTAAAATTAATTGTTTAAATAACGTAAAATGCAAATGAATATGTCTTTAAACTGCTGTCCAGGGAAATTCTAGCAGCAAACTTTCAACTTTGGATATTTATAGCTTTTTGTAGGGACAACCTGAGATGGTTATACTTATAAAAATGAAAATCTTATTGAATTATCTTTGTTTTGGTATAAAACACGTCCCTTTTGGAGAACGTTTGTTATTTTTAAGCTATTTTATAAATCAGGATGACGCTGAATTTCTGAACGGAACGTTCTTGTGCATGGTTAATCAATACCACTTTTATAGTTATTAATCAGTTTGAATATGTTATCCATGTTAATATTATTATGTCAATATCTATTTAATAAATAATAGTGCTTGTGTTTTAATATTCAGCAAATTTTACCGATTTACAGTTTTATAGTATCCTTCTGTATCCGTACGGTTTATTACATATCTAGTTGCACGCCGAGACAATATTATTTCATGTTACTATTGTATTAGTGCACCATGCTTGATAATTGTGCATCCTACATAGTCGTGATGTAACACCGGACAAAATATTTGTGCATCCATGCTTTACCGTGTATCCGTACTTGCTACAGTTTTAGTATGAGCATCCGCTTGACACATGTGCAATATCTGTCATGACCTGATATACCACTGCTTTACTTGATACATGTGCACTACTTGACATGACTTGATACTTGTGCACTACTTGACCTGATTGGATCCATGTACACTACCTGACATGACCTGATACACTACTACTTGACATGACTTGATACATTACTACTTGACACGACTTGATAGCTGTGCACTACTTGACATAACCTGATACATGTACACCACCTGACATGACCTGATGTACCACAGCTTGACATGTTACCTGATCTTGTTACTAATGCCGACAATCTTGACCTTTTGTCCCTACGGACATTTCCTGTTGTCTATTCAGACAAACATGTACCTGCTTGATCCTGTGTTGGCATTAGCTCCAGATTTATTAATACCTGACTTGAACACATAACTTGAGGGTATGGAGAAATCAATGATGAAACCTGACTTGTAACTCGACAGTTCGATGCCTTTACTGATCAGTCTTACGGGCTAGGCCAGCCCTGGGATGATGCTACTGACATCATTCGTCGTTACATACTACCTTTTACTGCCTTGCGGCACGTCACAGCCCGAGAGTCTTTGACCGTGGTCCCGGACAGGCACAGGATACTATTGAGTTATATCGATGATTCATCAAATTGATTTCAAAGACTTGAGAGTAGTTAACCCAGTAGACCAGTTTAGATTACTCACTGCACATCACCTGTGCCTTACCCTTCACCGTCACTATTTATATAACTGTTATACTTGTTTCACCGTTCATACTCGTACCCGCATGCTTTGCTACTCCTTGATTCTATTATTGCTTGATATTATGACGCACTGACGTTTGGGTTTTGTATGGCCCAAATCCTCTACCTTTTTCGCAGGCTGATCAGGAGTATTTTCCGCCGTCAAGCCGAGCAGTGAGGATCCTGCTAGTATCCAGTTAGTTATTTCCTTACTTTTCAGATGTTATTGTTACGTGGATTTATTGCTTCCGCATATTATTTCTTGACTCGTTTATTCTGGCTCATGGACATGTACTAGATAGTTTATTTATTTTACTTTCTTGATATCTCTACAGCCGTAATGTGACTGTGGAGGGATATTTCGTATCCACGGGTAGTATGGTTGGCTCTATCACGTGTCTATCTTAGTGTACTCTGGGAAGTGGGGCGTGACAGGGTTTGTTTGGTATCAGAACTATAGAATTTAGGTTAATCGGGTTTGATTCTTTTGTAGTTGGGTATTGGACCCAATACATGAATTAGAAAACCCGTAATTAGGAACATGTCCTGCCACATTGATTATCGTGATTCTTGAATCATATATTTATCTTGACCCTTACCTTGACGATATGCAAACAATTTTGCATCTCGGCTTGATATCTTTTGGTTCCCTATTGTTTCTCCATGTTCCTTTGATTCTCATATTAGGATTTGAGCGACTTGAACGGAGTTATGTGATTGTAACTATGAACTGCAGCATGGTTACAATGCGGTACTCTATTTAAGTAACTTGGAGTCCTGGTCTTGATTCATTTCCTTGATTCATGGTCATGAAATTTCCTTGGTTCTCTCAGTTTCATTGCTTACCAGTTCATGTTTTGCAGATTTCTTGGTAATCGATATCGGCAGTTATGAAGTCGTCTTGGGAATGGATTTTCTCGGCACTTTCCACGCTCACATTTATTGCAGGGCAAAGAAAGTGATTTTCCAGTTTCCCGGACATCCAGAGTTTATCTTTGCTGGAGGAAGCCGTTCTGTCGGGTCAGTCGAGTTTAGGGCTAGGCCGACAAATAATGTTCTTTCGTCAATGGAAGTTGATAAGGAGGAAGCGCCAGCTGTAGTTTGAGAGTTCATGGTCGAGGACATCTCGGGTTTACCACCAAAACGAGATATGGAGTTCGCGATCGATCTTGTTCCTGGTGCAGCGCCAATCTCAAAGACGTACTATCCGATGGCACCGGTGGAGTTAGAAGAAGTAAAGAAGCAGGTTACCGAATTGCTAGAGAAGGATTGAATTCGCAGCAGCAATTCATCTTGGGGAGTTCCGGCTCTTCTAGTAAAGAAGA
The DNA here is from genome assembly GCA_030015575.1 of Agapanthus africanus. Classification (NCBI taxonomy): domain Eukaryota; kingdom Viridiplantae; phylum Streptophyta; class Magnoliopsida; order Asparagales; family Amaryllidaceae; genus Agapanthus; species Agapanthus africanus. The sequence continues at coordinate 570,276,362 of CM057345.1, read as the reverse complement.
AAGATGGCACAAGGAAGTTGTGCATCGATTATCGAGAATTAAACCGGATGACTATTAAGAACAAGTACCGGATCCCTCGCATTGGCGAATTGTTCAAGCAGCTTAGTGGCGCGAGGGTATTCTCGAAGCTGGATTTGCGGTCCGGATATCATCAGGTTTGAGTTAAATCAGAAGATATTTGCAAGACTGTGTTTCGAACTCGGTATGGGCATTACAAGTATTTAATGATGCCATTCGGAGTCACGAATGCACCGGCGATATTTATGGACTTGATAAAACCGAATCTTTTCACCGTTCTTGGACCAGTTTATAGTAGTGTTCATCGATGATATTCTGGTCTATTCGAGGAGCATTGAAGAGCATGCGGAACACTTGAAGATCGCACTGCAGACATTGAGGCAAGAAAGATTGTATGCAAAGATGGGCAAGTGCGAGTTTTGGCTTTGATGAAGTGAAGTTTTTGGGGCATGTCGTGTCCGGAGATAGAATCGCTGTTGATCCCGAAAAGATTACAGCAGTTCGAGATTGGCCGATTCCGAAGAATATTGCAGAGATCGGAAACTTTCTTGGACTTACCGGGTATTACAGAAGGTTCGTGGAGAATTTTGCTCATTTGGCTGAGCCTTTGACCAAGCTTACGCGCAAGAAAGTACCATTTGTGTGGACGGATAAGTGTGCGTCAGCTTTTGAGGCGTTGAAGCAAAGATTGATAACCCCTCCTATTTTGACCGTACCACGGTTCCGGAGGATTGGTGATTCACAGCGACGCATTTGGGAAAAGTTTGAGATGTGTTTTGATGCAGCATGGGAAAGCTATAGCTTACGCATCGAGACAGTTGAAGATCCATGAGAAGAATTACCCCGCATGATTTGGAGCTAGCAGCTGTAATTTTCGCTTTGAAAATTTGGAGACACTACTTATTGGGCGAAAAGGTCGAAATATTCACCGATCACAAAAGTCTAAAGTACGTGTTCACACAGAAAGAGCTTAACATGAGGCGGCGTAGATGGTTGGAGCTGATGACTGACTACGATCTTGATCTTAAGTACCATCCGGGGAAAATTAATGTAGTGCCGAATGCGCTTAGTCGGTTGCCAGCAATTCGGATGTTGACTGCACAGAAAGAGCTTATCGAGGATTTTCGGAGATTCGAGTTGGAGATTGTGCTACCGCATTCTTCGAGACAGTTGATGCAGCTGCAAAAACAGCCATCGTTGATCGAAAATATTAAAGCAGCGCGGTCACAAGATCCAAGGTTGCAGGAGTTTCAAGAACAGGTTGAAGCAGGACTTCGAACGGACTTGTTAGTTCATGATGATTGTTCGTTGCGATATGGTAGTCGTTTGTGTATGCCAAAAAAAACATTCGTGAAGAAGTTATGAAGGAGGCACACAGTTCCGCGTATTCCGTATATTCAGGAGGCACGAAGATGTATCGTGATCTACGACAGCATTTCTGGTGGGAAGGCATGAAAAGGGAGATTGCCCACTTTGTAGCGAAGTGCTTGGTGTGTCAGCAAAGTAAAACTGAACATCAAAGCGTTGTTGGTTTATTGCAACCACTTCTGATTCCTCGATGGAAGTAGGAACACATAAACATGGATTTCGTGACAGCTTTACCGCGGAGTCCAAAGGGCAACATGCAGTTTGGGTGATTGTTGATCGATTGACCAAGACAGCTCATTTCATACCATTTTGAGTTGGTCAGTCAACGGAAACGTTAGCAGAACGGTACATGCAGGAGATTGTGAGATTGCATGGAATATCTGTGAGCATCGTGTCCGATCGCGACACCCGATTCTTATCGCACTTCTGGAGGAGCTTACAGAAAAGTTTGGGGACTCGATTGAAGTTTAGCACAGCTTATCATCCTCAGACAGATGGCAATTCAGAAAGAACGATCCAAACTCTTGAAGATATGTTGAGAGCTTGCATGTTGGACTTGAAGGGTTCATGGGAGGATCATCTACACTTGGTGGAGTTTTCGTACAACAGTTTTCAGGCGACTATTCAGATGGCTCCATTTGAAGCATTGTATGGTCGCAAGTGTCGTTCACCGGTTTGTTGGGACGATATTGGAGAACGAAGATATTTGGGACCGGATTTGATCATGCAGATAGTTAAGAAAGTTAACACTATCCGGAAGCATATGAGGGCAGCACAAGATCGGTAGAAGAGTTGGGCCGATATATCGAGAAGACCTCTAGAGTTCGCTATTCTGGTATTCTTGAAGATATCACCGACTAAAGGAGTGATTCGTTTTGGGAGTCGAGGAAAACTTAGTCCTCGATTCGTAGGGCCTTTCGAGATTTTGGAGCGTGTTGGAGAAGTGGCTTATCGATTGGCTTAACCGCAATCTTTGGCGAATGTTCATGACGTGTTTCATGTATCTCAACTGCGTAAGTATGTTCGAGATAAAACACACGTGCTGGATCATTCGGAGCTGACTGAAAGAGAGAATTTGACCTTTGAGGAGCGACCGATGTCGATTATTGATCGAAAAGAAAAGGTCCTTAAGAACAAGGTTATCCCTCTCGTACTTGTTCCTTGGGGAAATTGCTCGCACGGAGAATCGACTTGGGAACGTGAAGATGAAATTCGACGAAGGTTTCCATACTTATTCTTGTAGTTTCTTGGTCGTTATCTTCTCTTGTCTTGGGAATTTCGAGGACGAAATTCTTTTTGTAGTTGGGTATAATGTAACACCCTAGTTCATTTATACCAATTCCAGTTCAAGTATTTACTTATTTATGGTAGTTTCTTGGTTTACTGTGTTTTTGGTGCGAATAGTATTTTGACATTTGTATTTGCATTTTACCCGACCCGCTTGCTTGAAACTTGTCTTGATTCATGTTTATGATTTATCCTGATCTGTTACATGGATTCATGCATTTTCATTTTTTTACTGCATACTGGCATTTTATCTGGCATCTGCATTTTTTAATATAACATTTAAAGTCAAGTAAAATATTTTAAAAATATCAATCATGGCCTGCATGATACCCCTAGCCCCGTGGTAGCATCCGCGCATCTTGTTCTCGTTTCGTTCAGTGAAACAGACTTGTTTGGATGGCTACGCGCACGTGCGTGCATCCGTTCTTTGGGGTATGCATTTTTCGTTATCCGGACATTCATTTTTTTATTTTGGTCGACATGTATATTTTTTGTATTTTAAAACTGAATTTCAGACCCGATCCGGGCATGTTTTGGACTAAATTTGTATTTACCAGAAAATCTAATTTTATTTCATCTAATATCTTTATTAAAATTTAATAGTTTAAAATATTTATAACTTACAAAATCTTTTTAAATTAAAATCTAAACCTTTATAACAACCCCTTTCTCTCTCTCCTCTACATATATATTTATATATATATTATTTATTTATTTTTTCTTTCCTTATTTAATACACAACCTCTTCTTCTTTATTCTTTCTTTTCTTGATCTTGTTTCTTGATTCTGGTGATCACCGCCGGAGCTGTACTCGTCGCTGACGATCCGAGTGATCCAGTGAACATACCTGACTTGCGTGATCACACTCGTTCGTTGTTTGGAACCGTTCCGTGTACCTTGAATGCGTCGCGATATTTCGCCGACGAAGGACGTTCCGTACACATCCGTTCTTGTTCCGTCTAGACAAGTTAATCTTACTAATGCTATATAACTCATTATATACCTATTTAAATAAATATCACACCTGTATTTTAAATCAAGCATCGCATGTTTCATATTATAACTTTTCGATGTTCCGTTTGCATCCATTCATATCATTTCAGATCTAGGTCATGAAAACTTACCTTGTTACATACTATACTATCATATACTGCATCAAATTGAATAGTTATATTTCATATTGCTTAGTTATATGTTCCGCGCTTGTTAGTTTATCATTTTACGATTATGTGATACCCGTTTGCATCCATATCATTTAAAATATATATCGTCGTAATATTTCTTATTATTATCTTTAATTAGTTTATAATCTGCATTTTATAATGTTATACATTTAAAAAATATTATAGTTTACACATGAAACGTCGTGGAAAAGCGGATACGACAAATCTGAAATTTACTGTATACCTTACCTTATAAAATTCATTATAAATCATAAAAAAAACATTAGCATACGTTCTTTAGTTCGTTATGAAGCTAACTCAGAATACTAGAACTCTATGAAATATTTACTTGCAAAATAAATTGTTTAAATAACGTAAAATGCAAATGAATATGTCTTTAAACTGCTGTCCAGGGAAATTCCAGCAGCAAACTTTCAACTTCGGACGTTCATAACTTTTTGTAGGGACAAACTGAGATGCTTATACTTATAAAAATGAAAACCTTATTGAATTATCTTTGTTTTGGTATAAGACACGTCTCTTTTGGAGAACGTTTGTTATTTTTAAGCTATTTTATAAATCAGGATGACGCTGAATTTCTGAACGGAACTTTCTTGTGCATGGTTAATCAATACCACTTTTATAGTTATTAATAGGTTTGAATATGTTATCCATATTAATATTATTATATAAATATCTATTTAATAAATAATATTGCTTGTATTTTAATATTCAGCAAATTTTACCGATTTACAATTTTATAGTATGTCTGTATCCGTACGGTTTATTACATATCTAGTTGCACGCCGAGACCATATTATTTCATGTTACTATTGTATTAGTGTACCATGCTTGATAATTGTGAATCCTACATAGTCATGATGTAACCCCGGACAAAATATTTGTGCATTCATGCTTTACCGTGCATCCGTACTTGCTACAGTTTTAATATGAGCATCCACTTGACACATGTGCACTACCTGTCATGACCTGATATACCACTACTTGACTTGATACATGCACACTACTTGACATGACTTGATACCTGTACACTACTTGACCTGATTGGATCCATGTACACTACCTGACATGACCTGATACACTACTACTTGACATGACTAGATACATTACTACTTGACACGACATAATACTTGTGTACTACTTGACATGACCTGATGTACCACAGCTTGACATGTTACATGATCTTGTTACTAATACCGACAATCTTGACCTGTTGTCCCTACGGACATTTCCTGTTGTCTATTCAAACAAACCTGTACCTGCTTGATCCTGTGTTGGCATTGGCTCCAGATTTATTAATACCTGACTTGAACACATAACTTGAGAGTATGGGGAAATCAATGATGAAACCTGACTTGTAACTCGACAGTTCGATGCCTTTACTGATCAGTCATACGGGCTAGACCAGCCCCGGGATGATACTGCTGACATCATTCGTCGTTACATACTACCTTTTACTGCCTTGCGGCACGTCTCGGATTCAGCCCGAGAGTCTTTGACCGTGGTCCCGGGCATGCACGGGATACTATTGAGTTACATCGATGATTCATCAAATTGATTTCAAAGACTTGAGATTAGTTAATCCAGTAGACCAGTTTAGATTACTCACTGCACATCACCTATGCCTTACCCTTCACCGTCACTATTTATATGACTGTTATACTTGTTTCACCGTTCATACTCGTACCTGCATGCTTTGCTACTCCTTGATTCTATTATTGCTTAATATTATGACGCACTGACGTTTGGGTTTTGCATGACCCAGATCCTCTATCTATTTCGCAGGCTGATCAGGAGTATTTTCCGCCGTCAGGCCGAGCAGTGAGGATCCTGTTAGTATCCAGTTAGTTATTTTCTTACTTTCCAGATGTTATTGTTACTTAGATTTATTGCTTCCGCATAATATTTCTTGACTCGTTTATTCTGGCTCATGGATATATACTAGATAGTTTATTTATTTTAACATATTCAGCCATCCTTTCATCACTGGCAGCTGGTTTCGCGGAGCGGTCCGGGCTTTGGAAATTCATAAATTTTAACCTGGCCGAAGCCCTAGCCCTTTTGTTGGCTCTATATCTGAGCCGCTTCTGCCTCAGCTTCTCTGCCTTGAGCGCTTGGCAGGCTTCTACTCTTCGGGAAGCCGCCATAGGCCGAGTGATGGGGAGGCTTGAGAAGACATCCGCCCGCGTGTCTGTCGAAAGTATCGCCTGGGCTTGCCCACGACGTCTAGCAACTTCTTTTATTCTGACGGCTTTGCCCCCAGCTGGGGACATGAAGAGCCGTTTGAACACCGACCCGCGTCTAGGTTGGGGCGCCCTTGAGACCACCATATTTGGCTTCTTGCCTTTCGAGGCCGATTTGTCGATTACCGGAGCTTGAAGAGCAGGGACGACATTAGCTGGCACGAACAGAATAAAGCCAAATAGTAGCGGTGGCTCCTCCCACTTTCGTCCGAGACTGGCCGGAAGGACCGTCCTGGTATCCATCTTTATCATGTAGAAGATGGGTGTTGTACTGAGAACTGAGATCGTCCTTGGAGGCATTTTGCTACGTCCGAAGATTGCGATTGGAAAATGTTAACCTGCACAAAAAAAGCATGATTTCAGTACTGGCAATTGATATGATATTAATTGAGTTCGCATGAATGCTTAACCCGAAATATGGGAGGAAAGATACGTCCCACCGGGCGTGCCAGAATCTGTAGGATGTTTTTCGTCATCCTATTGAGATGGGAATACGTGCGCGCTTGTCAGGCGCATTACAGATCCATGCCTAAGGTAGGCGGGTGTTTATTGATTGTGGGGATCCGAATCTCCGGCAGCCGCGGACTAAACTGCCGTTAATTACCCCTCGGCCTTTGGAGTAAGGGAACCTCCAATTGACGGGTCAAACTGGCCATGCGAACTCAATATGCAGTGTGCGTGTGTTGTGTTTTGGAAGGGTTTTGGATATATCGGGGGCCCCGCAGAGTTTTACGGGGGTCCCGCTACCCGGATAGCGGACTGGGGGTGAGGGGGCTAGCAACCCCTTGTGGGGTGCGGGGCAACGCCCCATTAGAAATTTTTTCTAACGGGGGAAGTACATTTAGTGTGGAGTGCATATGAAAAAGGGGGAGCATCTTAAAGACGTGTGCATGGCGCGTGGGCGCCACGGGTCACGTGCGCAGCGCGTGGGCGCCAGCGGGTCAAGTGCGCTGCACGCGACCGCAGGGCGCTGAGCGCCCGTGGGTCGTGTGAGGTGCATGTGGACGCTTAGCGCCCGCGGGCCACATGCCTTGCACGCGACCGCGGGACGCCCGCGGGTCACGTGCACGACACGCGACCGCTGGAAACACCGGCGGAAAAAAGGGCTTATCTCCTGGGTCAGGAGTTAAACTTCCAAAAGGATTTGATTTATGGAATTAAACTCCAACGAATCTTGAATGGAGTTAAACTCCTAGAGATCTTTGGATCTTCTTTTGAGCCTTAGATCCTTCCGGAATGGAATTTTTGAAGATGAGTCTCTTTTCTCTCTGTGGGCTGGATCTTAGGGGGAAAAGGGGAGGTGAGACTTAAAATCTCCCCTTTTGGGGATTTGATGGGAGATCCGAACTCTCCTTTGTAGGTTTTATAGTGAAAAACTATTTCTTTTTGGAAAAGAAAGTTGAACTCTTGATTTAATTGCAAAGAGGAAGAAGGTTTTAGAATCTTGAGGAAGGAGGCACAGGCCTTAAATTTTTGGGAAGAATGATTTATTCTTTTTTATTTCATCATCATGTTGCCTTATATATGCTTACACATTTACATATAGCCCCTTGGTCTTTACAAAATGGCATTTTGCCCATCTTATACCTCATGTGCTCATTTCTTTTGCACATAAGCCATGAGCTTTACAAAAATTTGGCTTTATGCCCATTCATGCATAAAAAAATTACATTAAAATTATTTATTACATAATTTTTATGTTGGCAAGAGGAGGCTGGCCGCGGGCTCGACTTGGACATGGGCCCATTTGGCTTGGGCTTGGACCCACCTGGCTTGGGGTTGACTTTGATTTTGACTTGGTCAATCGGGGTGCAATTTTTGACCCCAACAAACAAGAGCATCTTTACTTACTTTCAAAACTCCACCTTCAGTGGAGAACTTATAGCCATTAACATCGAGTGTACCGAATGAGATGAGATTCTTCTTCAAGTCAGGGACATGTCTAACTTCCGCTAATGTTCTCACAACGGTATCAAACATCTTGATTTGAATTGTTCCTTTACCAAATCAAAACCACTCCACTATCAGCAGACTCATGGGTGGAGAATAGATCCCTATTGGGACACATATGGTAGGAACAATCCGAATCCATAATCCATTCATCCTTGGATCAATGTGTGTTATCAAGAACCACAAGTAGATATCCTTCTCCTTCGGCAATACTAGCTTCAGCTGAAAACTCCTGATTGTCTTCCTGCTTCTGCTTGTTCTGCAATTTGTAACAATCGATTTTGAAGTGCCCCTTCTTCTTACAAAAGTTGCAGGTCAAGTTCTTATACTTGAACTTTGACATTGACTTCTTCTTGCAACCTTTTAGATCTCTCTTCGCTCACCCTCAAACAAATAAGCATGAAAATTGACCATCGTCTTCGCTAGAAGTTAACTCCGTGTCGATCTTCTACTTGTTCATCAAATTTTCTTCAACATACTTGATCAATATAGTATCTCGTCCATAAACTATAGTGTCCCGAAAGTGCTTATAAGAGAGTGGCAAAGAACATAGTAATAAAAGTGCTTGATCTTCATCATCAATCTTAATATCGATCTGTAACGATCGAATTAAACACACCGATGTGAGATTTGATAAGATAGCTCTCTAACATACGAAGTGTGTAGAGACGCCGCTTCAAAAAGAGTCGATTTATGAAAGACTTCTTCAAATATAACTCCTTTAAGTTTAACCACAAACTAGCCGCCGTCTTCTTCACTAGAACTTCTTGCAAAACTTCGTTTGTCAAACACAATTGTATAGCCATAAGAGCATTTTCATCCAATTCCTCCTATGGTTCCTCCGTTATAATGGAAGGCCTTGAATCCTTCCTAAGAATCAACTTCAAATTATTGTGTCAATACGGCAATCATATAAACTAATCATAGAATAAACCTCATATTACCATCGAACTTCTCATTATCGAACTTCATAATCGTTGGAGACATGATGCGGGATCAAAATAACCAGTTGAAATTCACTTAGGAATTTCCACACATCTTGAGTACTTACAAACTAAAAAACTTCAAAATCCAATCTAAGAAGATGGAGAGAAGACACAAGCATCGTCACCCACCGTAAACCTAAATCGTAAGATCAAAGACCCGATGGTTCAAGCAAACAAATACCTAAACACCAAATATCCCAAAGAACCACAACGTAGCTACCATGTTGCGGCAAATATGATCACGAAGTAATAAACAAACGATCAAGAGAAGCAAACAAATAAACAAAAGCAGTAGAAATTGAGCACAAACCAAAAGACACAAGATTTACGTGAAAAACCCTTACGGGAAAAACCAAGGGTTAAGGAGAAGCGCTTTACTAATCGACAAATGGGAGAATTACAATGGTGGATGAAACTCTCACAAAATCTCTCTCAGAACCCTAGCCTCCTCTCTCTTAATTCAGATTAACAATGGGTTACAAACTGCTGTTTATTGGATGGGGCAAAGAGAGTAAAAATCATATTTACCAAAACAGGCCAGAATTTGGTCCAACAGACTTCGAGCCGGCTCAAAATTATCTTGAGTCGTCTCATACAAACAGAAAAAAATCCGTAATTCCAGATATGTGTCCCGGCTCAAACTTACCTTGAGCCGTATCATCATAGAGTTGAGCCGGCTCAAGATTGTCATGAGCCGGCTCAACTTCCTGGGATCAGAGAATACTAGGTAAACTCAACATACAACATAGACTATAGAGATTTACACATCGTGACACCACAAACTATACTCCCTACAGCACTAAAACTCTAAGTTGGAAAACTACGAACACAGGGTATCAAAGATTCCACAATATAGACTCCTCTACATAGATTTCAAGTAGCCTTTTTTTTTGGGTCGATTGCATTCTATCATCATGGGTAAAAAAACCTTCATCTTCCTGAATCATGAAGCTTTATATAACGGAGCCGACCCCATTATCAGCCTTGCAGGTTAATTTCCTCAGACAGTCTAATTATGTGTTTCCTACGTGTTGAGATAAGGACAAATATTTCAATTCATTAAGTGATTTAATATCTGTCTCAATTCTAAGAAAGCAACATTTATTCTTCAGTCTGTTCGTAAGAAAAGAGAGGATTCATGTCAGTTTGAGATCTAGAAGCATGGATACAGACGTGGAACACAAGACACGGATATGGCAACAACAAATTCCTAGATATAGGACACAAAGACACAACGATATGACAATTTACATTCATACGTGCGTACATATATACATACAAGTAATAAATTATCAACTACAAAACGATTACCATAATCCACATACATCAGCTACTAGTCTAAATCTAAAAAGGTTGGACTAAACAACTAAAGTCACACAACACATCTTATGTTACAAGCAACATAAAGTTCTATCTAATTTGGGGGGTGGGGGAATTCAAAGACACGATCATTTAAAGAAGAGTAAATCCATACAAGGGGGAAGAACGTTTTAAAAAAAAGCAAGTTAATAATTATAATAAACAAAACTCTATCCACGCACATCCACAAACAGTCTATATCTAAAAAAGTTGGACTAAACAATTGAAGTCACACAGCACTTCTTATGTTACAAGAAACATAAAAGTTCTATCTAATCGAAAGACATGCTCATTTAAAGAAGAGTAATATCCATACAAGGGACAAAGAACGTTTAAAACAAACTAGGTTAATATTTATAATAAACTAAAATCTAATTTATTTAACAAAACCAAGTTAGCGACTAGATGTATGAATGAATTAAGAAACATCAATCAATTTATACATAAATCAAGGTTTAACACAAAATACGATGATAACATGTTGTTTTACTAAAGCCGTATAGGGCATGCATGGCACGTCTACAGTGTCTCTAACAGGTAGATGGCATGTCTGATATGTTCGGGTAAGTGTCAGCGTCCGATACGTGTCGGAAACGGACATGACACCTCGATTGAAACGTCTGTGCTTCATAGCTTGAAATTTAACATTAAAATCAAAGAACAGTATTATAAATGTTCTTCATAAACTAGTTAGGATCAAAACTAATACCAAAGGCATCAACAAGGAATATTGTGGGTATAATCAATCAAAACAAGTCAGAAACAAATTTTTAACATAAGGAAATTAATATATTTAGGTAGTCACCTCTGTCTGTCTTTACTCGATCAGTTATTAAGTTGTGCACGCTTGGAAGTTGTTTAGCAACAAGAAGTGGTTGCTCTGGATGCAAAATTTCAACGCTCCTGATATAGATAATGATAAAAGCTTTAATCTAAAAGTGCAACACTTCGAATTATAAGAATATTCTAAACTAAAATCAATGACTTTCAATTGTTCAAGGAACCTTGTTAATAACTGAAAGCAAATGCTACAATTTATAAAAGAGACGGTCAAGTAATTATAGAACTTGTCGTTTGCCAATTCAATAAAGGTTGTTAGGAAATTGGTAGCATAATGTGTCTTAAACTAATTGTGTGCTATTCCCATCGTATGAAGAACACAGTAGATATCGACCGAGAATTTGAGGCATGCGAAGAACACATTCATCAATATGATGAAAGAATAAGTAAATATCATATAAGTTTCTGCAGTTGAAACTATAGCTTCTGGAAACTACTAATAGATTTATATACGATCAAGTCCTGTTCGTGCTTTATGTAACTTTGCAGGAGATTGTCTTCTGTAAATGATTTACAAAGCTGGGTTAGGAGAAACTAAGAGAAGACTGGCCTACAATTTAAATGTACATTGCAGTTTGGCTTAATTTCACTAAATACCATGAACCTGTCAACCTTCTCTAGTAAACTCCCATAAACTTTCTTTATTATTTCTTCTTAAATATTTAAATACTTCTGATGCAAGAATACAAGAACACATAATGAATGCAACTGAAATCTGCAAATTAAAAAAATATCAATTCATATAACAGAGGGTTCATATGCTAATAAATCACATTAAAAGTTTGGTAATAAAATTGTAATTTGATCATCAATATAATTAACGCATGTTTTCCCGCCGAAATTTAACGCTCGAAGCTTAAGCTTCGCCAAGGAAATGAAAAACGCCAAGGTAAAAGTATCAAGCCGGCTGCGCATGCGCACCACGTGCAAAGCACGTGCGCATAGGCTAAGCACTTGATGCGATGCGTCCCGTGCAAAGCACATGCGCATAGGCTAAGCACTTGATGCGATGCGACCCATGCAATACACGTACGCATAAGCTAAGCTTTTGATAGGCTGTGGCCCATGCAAAGTACGTGCGCGCACTTGCGCACTTCCTTACGGTGCGCAAGCGCACCCCATTGAAGCGTGCATTTCTGTTGAGCCGGAGCTCAATTGTTGGAAGGAAATATTCCTTTGTTAACTTTCTTAACAAATAGATTTGGGATCGACAGTCTAATGGTACACATGCATTCTTAATTGATATGTATCAATTTCAATCTTACAGTTAAGAACAAACCCTAACTACACCCCTCCTATAAATAGAAGCCCCTTAAAAAAAGAGAGATTATTATCATCTTTCTCTTCAAACTAAGATAAAATTTCTCAAGGACCTGCCTCCATCTTCTTCGACAAAAAACCCTAGCATCAACTAGGTAAATAAATGAGATTAAAATTCTCTCTTGTCGTATAAAGCATCGACTTTGATAGAGCTTTGGCTCTTTGCAAGATTTAAAGATCTTATGAGAAAAACTTCGATTTGCAATCCAAAATAATGTAAATAATTATCATAATATGAATAGACTTTATAGAACATTAGTTCTTAATAAGAACATATGTTCGCACCTAAAAATAAAACTTTGATGAAAAATCATCTTTCGAAGCCTTCGCTTTCTTCATGACGCGCACCCTAGAAAAGGGGCATGTGCACTCAAAGAAAATCACTGAAGTTTTGACTTCATTGAAAACCTGGTTTTCCCAAAAAGTGGTCTCCTTTGCAAAAACTAGGGTGCACCCAATAAAGGTGTGCACCTGCACGGAAACGCAGTGCCACGTGCGAAAAAGAATAGACTTCGGTCTTTTGAAAGCAAAAGCTTTCTTGAAAAATTAAGGGCGCACCCTAACTTTAGGAGCACTTCCTAAAATTTGTACCATACGCTTCGCCACATGCTATACACGTGTGCGCAAGTGGAAAGCACTTCCTATAAGGATATACACACCACGTGCTATACATGTACGCACAAGTCAATAGCGCTCTTCTCTGAAATTAATGCCCTGCGTACACATGAAAAACACGTGCGCACGCACTGACTTTAAATAAAGTCAAGTCCAATTGAGAACTATGCAAAGGCATGCGCATCCCGTGCTATCCACGTGCGTTGATACCATGTGCATCGACAATACGCAAGCGTACATGATACCAAGCCAAAACTTGAAGACCTAATAAGATAGACTAAGTATCGAAACTTATGCTTCATATGTGATCCAATGATTAACAGAGAATACATCCTCAAATTTATGACCCTATTATCTAAATTAATCTTAATTTAAAACAAGATTAACGATCCTTAGATCAAACCCGAGTACCCGTGAACGGATGGACATCACAAATGTGAGAAATGTAACCTAAGTTTACTCTCATTGGCAAACTAAAATACTAATATGGACTCAAAATTCCAAATCTAAAATATATACGAGTTTGGACTAATCGGCGCTCTACGGACGACAGCAAAATTAGTCTCCGTATACAATCCAAGCGCAACCCAAAATAAACAAAACTAAAACACGACACACGAAATAAAGCTTGGAACAGCAGAAAATTGTTATCATTCATGATAACGTAATTAACTGCAAGGGTTTGCGCTTGCAGGAAAAAGCGTTCCCACAATCAATAAACTTCTCATCCGTGAGAGAAAATCTGAAAGTCAGCTATATCGGTCGCACCTATCCAAACCTCCGATATATGGTGGCATAATCCCCTGCTATTTTCAGAAAGGTGGAAGGATATGTACTGTAGCATCTGCCCCCAGATTCAGATAAGACGTCTTTCAATAGTCATCTCCGTTTTCGGTGGTAAACAGATTCCGGCACACCCAGTGAAACTGTTTTTCTCTTTCCACTCCACACTTCGTTTGTCGTGTTTTAGCGAACAAAATCGCAGTATATTATGTTTATGGCTGCTCTTGGATTCCGAGGTTGACTGAAGCTGGTGATTTCTCCCCTATGCAAACTTCAATAGCATTCCGCAACAACTCCAAGACCCCCATACCTCAACTGATCTGTAAGTGCATATGTGCTCCTTACTTACAACTACGGTTTTGCGGAACCAAAAACTTTAAAATCTTAAGCACAATACACTAAAATCCCAGGATACAAGCCCAAACACTAACTAGAAATTTTAGCTACTATGTTAATGCACAACCTTTGTCGACGGTCCTTCGGATCTTGAAAGGCTGACTCCTCAAGCTCCTTGAGTTGATGGAACAAGCTCAAAGACGATCTTTCACGTCAAAGATGATCCACCCAAGGTTACCGATTCAAGCGATAACTTAGACTGAAGCAACTAAAGATCGAGTCTTGCTAGGACAAAGATGCTTAAGATGGTGTACTTTGTGAAACAAAATGCTCTCTTTTAATCTTCAAAACTCTAGTGAAGAAAATGAAGAACATGGAGTAGCAACTAGAGAAATATCTATGAAGATAAACCTCAATCTCCCTCACTCTCACACTTATCTCTTCATATACTTTAAACAATAAAGTAATCCAGAAGAGTGACTAGGCTTGTAACTCGCTAGTGTGAGTCACAAGCCCACTCTTCTTGTAAACCCTTGAAGAAATGAATGTAAAAAATGCCCACCTCATTAAGTATATATACACGTACACATATATAAATATAAATGGATGTATATAAACAAGTATACCTAAATACGTATACCGTATTTCTACCAAAATACGAATACCGTATTTATACCGAAAATACAAAATACGCGTATCATATTTAGAAAAAAATACATGTATTTGTATCAAAGCACAAATACCCGTATTTATACAAATACACGTAGTCGTATAAATACACTATTCGTGTTAAAATACAAATACCGAAAAGAGAGCAATATAATACTAGCATCAAAACTGGTTGTCTTTCAAACCTGCTAGTACTATTAAACCGTCTGATTAAAGCACGTTATAAATCCACGTGTTTAATCGAACACCCGTGCGTAAAACTATACACAAACTACACTGTTTCGTCTGAACCGGAAAACCCTCTGTGTGGGACTCTAAAGACTCGACAATACGCTGGCAGTGGGTTTAACCACAAGCACGTCGGTGGCACTAGCTGTACGTAACGGCTACCCAGGTATCCGTCGAAGGGAAGATCGACACGATAACTTGTCCGAAAGCCCTACTGAGCCTATATATGACATTCTCCGTACAGTCCGGTCTGTTCGTCTAAGAGTCTCGCATATCAGGCCAAAGGGTGGTAAACGTCAGACCCTTAATAGCGCAACAAGTCGTGTCATTGTAGAACTTAATACAACCTGAGAAACCACCGGTGTACCAACCAGTAAATCTCACTTACCCTGGCCAGGGACCTTTAATATTGGTCAACCATACACATCGCGATATCAACTCCCAATACTGGGAGAGACGAATCTCTTCTATGCCCTACTGCCTCCAAGTGCTTCAGAATTGCACCCAAGAACTACCTGTTTTGCACGACTCATTTAAGCCGTGGTAGGGTAGTAATCTAAGTACAGTGAGAACACACTCGAGACGAATAGTGATGTCAAGTCAACGGACTAACATGTACTCATGTCATCGGAGAACTGCTATCCGACGATAGGTATAATACCACCTAGCAGTTCCCAGCAAGTCCGTCCAATGTAACGCATAACCTAATGAGCACATATATACTATCTTTGGTACCGTATACTAATGGCTACGGGACATGCCATCTCCCCTGACGAGGATAAGAAGCACATACAAGTCTACTCTGGAGTATCGATGCCCAGTCTCAATAATCCTACGACTAGGGACAATGTTTAAGGATGTACTTATAGACTGTCTAGCCCCCACTAGTGTGACTGTTATCACAACGCTAGTAGTCAAGCAAAGATCTTAAAAGTTTTATCAACATGTATTAGCGATACGTTAAAAGAAAATATACATGTTAAGATAGACTCAAACTAGATAGCATACTATCATGTTGAGCGAGACTGTTATATATTTGTATATATCACAAACATCTAAAATGTAATATACAATTCAGTACTATACAATAATGGCCTCTGGGGCATATATCACTAATAATCTCCCACTTGCATTAACACCATGTATTGGCGTAGACCTATCATCTCGAATAGCCTCTCGAACTGTGTCTGAGGGATGGCTTTTGTGAGTGGATCTGCAGTATTGTTCTCTGTGTCTACTCTCTACATCTCAACTCCCGACGATCAATGATTTTCCTGATCAAGTGGCGCCGCCTCAAGATATGTCTGGATTTCTGATGGGACCTTGGTTCCTTCGCTAAAATTATAGCTCCGTTATTGTCACAATACAAAGGTATTGGGTCAACAATGGACGGAACCACCTGAAATTCTGTTATGAACTTTCTCATCCAGATTGCTACTTCTACGGCGTCACATGCAACGATATACTCTACCTCCGTCGTCGAGTCAGCAACGGTGTCTTGTATGGAGCTCTTCCAACAGACCGCCCCTCCATTGAGGATGAAGACATAACCCGACATGGATTTCGAGTCATCCTTGTCACTCTGGAAGCTAGAATCAGCGAAGGCCTCGATCTGGAGGTCTTTACCGCCGTACACCAAGAACATCTTAGTTCTTCTCAGGTACTTGAGAATGTTCTTAACTACTATCCAGTGCTTCTTCCAGGGTTTGACCGATACCTGCTTACCACACTCAGTGCGTAAGTAACATCTGGTCTGGTACATAACATCGCATACATTATAAATCCTACCGCAGAAAAGTAGGGTATAATACTCATGCGGCCCCTTTCCAAATCAGTCTTGAGAGACATCTCTTTGGAGAGGGTGATCCCGTGACAACCGGGTAGGTTACTGCGCTTGGAGTCTTCTATACAATTTTTTTTCAGTATGGTGTCAATTTAGCTGGACTGTGAAAGTTCCAATATTCTCTTAGATCTATCACGATAAATCTGGATCCATAGAATGTAGGAGGTATTAACCAGGTCTTTCATGGAGAACTTCTGTGACAAGAATCTTTTGACTGATTGTAACATAGGAATGTTATTTCTTATCAACAGAATGCCATCTTCTATCAACAGAATATCATCCACGTACAAGACGAAGAATACCACGGTTCTCGCTACAATTGTACTATAAATACATGGTTCATCTGCATTTTTGATGAAGTCAAATTCTTTGACCGTCTCATCAAAGCAGATGTACCAACTCCGCGATACATGCTTTAATCCATAAATGGATTTAAGCAACTTGCACACTCTTCTGCTGCTCCCTCTCTATGAAGCCTTCTGATTGATCATATAAACACACTATTCCAAATTTCCATTCAGAAAAACGGTCTTTACGTCCATCTGCCAAATTTCATAATCATGAAAGGCAGCAATAGCAAGTTGGATCTGAATGGATTTAAACATAACCACTGGAGAAAAGGTTGCATTATATAGTCCAAGCCAGGTCTTTGACGAAAACCTTTTGCTACAAGTCTAGCCTTATAAGTTTCGACCTGTTCATGTGCACCGATCTTCTTTCTGAAGATACATGTTTAACCCTCGAGGTGCAATGTCCAAAGTCCAAACTTTGTGGGTGTAAATGGATTCCATCTCGGACTGCATTGCATCCAGCCACTATACATCATCGATGATGCAATCCTCTCTATCCCCGTCTACGAAAAAACCATAGTATCTCTCGGACGGATGAGACTGCCTACTAGATCTATGGAGTGACGCAGGGATGTTCATTTCTCTTGAAACTTCTGGTTCCACCATACTTTCAGTGATAGATTGTGGTTCTAGAATTTCTTCCAGTGCTATTGTACTCCCACTTATTTCTTTTTCAAGAAATTGAGTCTCCAGAAAGTAGGCATGCCGAGAAACAATGACATTTTGTTCCTCTGCGTAATAGAAAAGATACCCCCTGAAGTTTCTTGGGTATCCCACAAACTTACACAGTACTGATCGTACCTCAAGCTTGTCCACATGCTGCTTTTTAATAAAAACTGGACATCCCTATATCTTAAGATACTTAAGATGGGATTTCTTCCCACTCCACATTTCATATAAAGTGGTAGGCACTGACTTAATCGGAACTTTGTTCAAAAGATATGCAGCAGATTCTAATGCATAGCCCCAGAAGGATCGCGGTAACTCGGCATTACTCATCATGGAACATAACATATCTAATAAGGTGCGGTTCCGCCTTTCCGATACACTGTTATGTTGAGGTGTGTATGGAGGAATAAGCTGAGAGAGAATTCTATTCTCTTTTAAATATCTCAGGAACTCAGCACTTAAGTATTCACTACCCCGATCAGATCGAAGTGTCTTGATACTTTTGTCTGTTTGTTTTTCCACATCATTCTTGTATTCCTGGAATTTCTCAAAGATCTTGGAATTATGTTTCATCAAGAATACATGTGCATACCTTGAGAAATCATCCGTAAAAGTAATGAGTAGGAACAACCACTTCTTAGATGTGTAAACATTGGACCACACATGTCGCTGTGTATGAATCCCAAGAGCTCGGTGGCTCTTACTCCGTATCCAGTGAACGGAGTCTTTGTCATCTTTCCTCTGAGACATGATTGACAAGTTGCATCCGACAGATATTCAAACGGATTCAAATATTCCTTTATGTAATTTCGTCAACCGTGTTTCA
The DNA here is from genome assembly GCA_030015575.1 of Agapanthus africanus. NCBI lineage: Eukaryota > Viridiplantae > Streptophyta > Magnoliopsida > Asparagales > Amaryllidaceae > Agapanthus > Agapanthus africanus. Next base: position 570,257,488 of record CM057345.1, on the reverse strand, counting down.
TTGATGTGACCTAGTCTACAATACCATAAGAAAACTTGATTCAATTCTGGAGTCTTTCTTTTGAGTGTGTTCTGAACGTTGAAAACTTGGTGTTGATTTAATACGTATATACCGTTATCTAGTGTACCAGATCCAATCAAACCATGATTAAGATGAATGTTTACAACATGGCTTACAAATATAAAATCATAACCTTCTTTAGATAGTAAAGATACATAAATGATATTACATGTCATACTTGGTATACAAACACAGTTACGCAAAACCAAAATGTGTCCACTTATCGATCCTAAGTGATATTCCCCTACGGAAAGAAAATCCAGTCTCTCTCCGTTAGCAACCCTGAGGGTCATATCACATGTCTTTATAACCCTACGACTTCTCAGTGCCTGTAATGAATTCCAGATATGAGATCCTGAACCGGTATTCAATACCCAAAAAGTAGAGTTGATTGACAGACGGTTTTCAATCATAAACACACCTGAAGTCGAAACAACATCTTGCTTCGAATCCCGGTTCCTGGCATTGCAAGCCCTGCAATCCTTCTTCTAATGACATTTTCTATGACAATAGAAGCATTCTTCTTTCCCTACTGTCGGTCTCCCAACTTTTGCCTTACCTTTCCCATATACCTTACCGATACCGCTTCTCGATCTGGTGGGGGCCTTCTTCTTCCCCTTAGCTTTCGCCTTGAATCGAGGGAAAAAAGGTTCCCTAACAAGTAGAGTATGTGTCTTTCTGGACTTTTCAGGATGCCATCTGCACTTCTCAACATGTTAAGGAGCTCTAGAAGTGCAACTTCCTTATCTTGTATGTTGAAATTCAATATAAACTGGACATAGGTAGAGGGAAGGGACCGTAGAATCAAGTCCGTATACAACTCGTTCTCCAACGTGGTCCCAAGGTTCGCCCGCTCTTCAATAAAACTGATCATCTTAAGGATGTGGTCCTCTACAGATGACATGATAGTCAACCTCACTTGAAACAATTTCGTCGAGGTCTCGTATCTTAAGATAAGAGATTACTCTCCATATAAATCTTTGGTATGGAAGAATATGGAAACAAGGTCCATATTCTCGTGCAACCTCTGGTGTTCATTATCCATAGAGGCCAGCACGAGGCACTTGGCTTTCGCACTATCTAGTTCCCATGTCTTATGGATCTCAATATCCGCGACGGTGGAATCTGGACCTGAGTCGACGGGGGCTTTAGTAGTAAGGAGGTAGCCCAGCTTGTCATAAGTAATGGCCATCTGGACATTCTTAAGCCCATCTTTATAGTTTAGCCCCGTCAATATATTTTTATCTAGTATTAACTTAAGCTCCGTCATCTTGGTCGCTGCAATTAGGAGAGAAGAAACACTCAGCATGACACTCTTGTAGATTGGTTATTAGTTTATCTAAAAAGAATAGCTCCCACTGTTTTCTCGAATTCTCCTTCAAATCATAAACGAAGAATTGGTCGGGATTAATCGTACACTACAATTCTAGCTTTAACCTTTCGGCCAGGCTAGTGTCGGTATTTCGAAAGAGATTTTACAACGCTTTCGCGAAGTCTCTTAATTAAATAACATCTTTTCCCTGAAGGCGTAGCCCCGCTGACACCGTTCTAGACATCTACTTGGTTTATAGCATTGATCATAAAGTGAAAAACTCTCCCGAAGAGTAATAATACTCACGGTGGAATCGGGATCCAACTATCATTGTGTGATAAATTTGAAGGAATCCTACCAAAATCATCACTCCAAATGGTATGCAAAACTAGCAAGTTTTCTTTTCCTTTGAAACTCCCGATGTGGATTTTTTCCCCAGACACTTATGACCTTGACGAAAGCCAAAATATCATAAGACACAAGTCAAGTTCTACCCATCATTGTTCAGGTTAATCTAAATCCATTCATGCAAACTCTTGATGAAGTCCAAAATAGTTGTACGCATGTCCTAAATTAACGCATCTATCTATGCTATGGATGAATACCCAATAGCTACCGATCACTGTGCTTTAGCGAAGATCAAAATACATAGCTTGAATACTAGTGAATACCCATCTGAAATGACAGAGGGCTACGGCTGGTTTTAGTGAAAACCGTGAACGTAATGAACTTGATATAGTCAAAAGAACCTGATAGCTTTTAAAAGGAGTGGTTTAGACTCCGCATTTAAAAATTATTTTTAAAGCAAACCAAGTGGTTTTTAAATTGTTCCAACGATTTAAACTTTTGGTTTGTTTTCTTTGCACCAATCAATATTAATGGTGTCCCATCATTTAACCCTATCATTGCAGAAAGAAACGAAAATAGAACGCACGCTTATACCATCCGCATTCGCCGCAGGCTCCCGTCATGCACCGTTGGGTTACTTAACTAACGATAGAGCGGGGGCTGGTCTAGCGCGGATGCAAAACATAAGCAACGTTTATTATATATAATGTATATATAGCCATTCGTCTCACGCAATAATAGTCATTCCAGATTACAGATCACAGCTCAAGCAACACAGAAGAATATATTAGATATACTAGGATTTCCATGTTTCGTTTTAGCCTCTAACGAAAAACGGATTCCACGGTGGTGATGAATAGCCAAACCCTCACCCTAGAGCCCTATGGATGCGGCAAACTACCCGCCAAATCTCCGAAGTGAAGCAACCTCCCTCAATGAAATGAGTAGGCACTTCAAGAACCCGGTAGTTTGTGCACCCCACCTTGAGTTTATCCTAGATGCATAAAAAGTAAATGAAATAATACAACGGTGGCTACAACCTCAACCCGGATGTGCCTCACAAAAAAATATTACATCACTTTACAAATTACATGAATGAAAAAAAGAACACTCTTCTCACATCCCATGGCTATTCAATCACGACGATCCAATGCTTCATATCCACAAACCGCATTAACAAGATGCAAAATATGTGCAAGCCCTACTACTCGACGTATAGCAATTAGTCGACGTTTAGAAACACATAAACAAACACAAAGCGAATAAACGATGCTAGAATCTCGACTTCGAAACATTCCGTAAAGCCCGAATACAAAAATAACACTACAGAAAATCTGGTTCAAAGTTGCGTATCACAAAAATTCTAATTCCAAGTGATCAAACCACTGTCCAAAACACGACCCCATAGCTTAAGTTCTGGCCGCAAATTGCAGGTTTTAAGAATATTTTGGCAGCCAAAATTTCTCCAAATGAGTTCGTGTTTCTACAGTGGTAAACTACTAGTATATAGGTCTCTCTACAATAGACAATAATTTTCAGAGACCAAAAAATTTTCGAACGGAAACTTGGATTTGAGATTTTCGTTACGGAACTATTTCGGTTTCGAGACTCTAAACATTGTTTATTCAGTTAGTTAAGTGTTTAGGTAGGCTATGTTACAAGTGTAAGTGCATATGTGTTTCTTACCGCTACAACTATGGCTTTACGGAATCAAAAACTTTAAAATCTTGAGCACAATACACTAAATTCTCATGATACAACACTAACTAGAAGTTTTAGCTACTGTGTTAGTGCACAACCTTTGTAGACAGTCATTCGGCTCTTGAAAGGTTGACTTCTCATGCTCCTTGGATTGATAGAACAAGCTCTCGAAGATGATCTTCCAGGTCAAAAACGATCCATCTGATGATGCCGATTCAAACGATAGCTTCGACTGAAGCAACTAAAGATCGAACATTGCTAGGATAAGATGCATAAGAGGATGTAGTTTGTGAAACAAGATACTCTCTTTTAATCCACAAAACTCTAGTGAAGAAAATAAGGAAGAAGATGAAGGCAACTAGAGAAATATCTATGAAGATAAACCTCAATCTCCTTCTCACTCTCACACTTATCTCTTCATATACTTTAAACAATAAAGTAATCAAGATGCGTGACTAGGCTTGTGACTCACTAGTGTGAGCCACAAGCCCACTCTTCTTGTAAACCCTAGAAGAAATGAGTGTAAAGAATGGCCACCTCATTAAATATACATACACATTCACATATATAAATATAAATGCATGTGTATAAACAAATATACCTAAACCCGTATAAATACGTATACCGTATTTCTACCAAAATACGAATACCGTCTTTGTACCGAAAATACAAAATACACGTATTCATATTTAGAAAGAAATATATGTATTTGTATCAAAGCACAAATACCCGTATTTATACAAATACACGTATTCGTATAAATACCGTATTCGTATTAAAATATAAATACCCAAAAGAGAGCAATATAATACTAGCATCAAAACTGGCTATCTTTCAAACCTGCTAGTACTACTAAACCGTCCGATTAAAGCACGTGTATAAATTCACGTGTTTAATCGAACACCCATGCGTAAAACTATACGCAAACTACATCGTTTCGCCTGAACCGGAAAACCTTCTGTGTGGGACTCTAAAGACTCGACAATACACTGGCAGTGGATTTAACCACAAGCATGTCGGTGGCACTAGATGTACGTAACGGATACCCAGGTATCTGTCGAAGGGAAGATCGACACAATAACTCGTTCGAAAACCCTACTGAACCTAAAAATGACATTCTCCATATATTCCGGTATGTTCGTCTAAAAATATCACATATCGGGCCTGAGAGGTGGTAAACGTCATACCCCTAATAGCACAAGTCATGTCAGTGTGGAACCCAATACAACCTGAGAAACTACTGGTGTACCTACCAGTAAATCCCACTTGTCCTGGCCAGGGACCTTTAGTATTGACCAACCGTACACAACGTGATATCAACTTCCAATACCGGGAGAGACGAATCTCTTCTATCCCCTACTGCTTCCAAGTGCTTCAGGACTGCACCCAACTACTATCTGTTTGCACGACTCATTTGAGCCGTGGTATGGCAGTAATCTAAGTACAGTGGGAACACACTCGAGACAGATAGTGATGTCGAGTCAACGGACTAATATGTACTCATGTCACCGGAGAACTGCTATCCGCCGATAGGTATAATACCAACCAGCAGTTTCCAGCGAGTCCGTCCAGTGTAACTCATAACCCGATGAGCACCAATATACTATTTTTAGTACCGTAAACCAATAGCTGCGGGACATGCCATCTCCCCTGACGGGGATAAGGAACGTATACACTAGTCTACTCTGAAGTATCGATGCCTAGTCTCGATAATCCTACGACTAGGGACAATGTTTAAGGATGTGCTTATAGACCACCATGGCCCACTAGTGCGACTGCCATCACAACGCTAGTAGTCAAGCAAATATCCTAAGGACTCTATCAACATATATTAGCGATACGTTAAAACAAACACATACACATGTTAAAATAAACTCAAAAAAGATAGCATGCTATCATGTTGAGCGAAACTGTTATATATCTGTATATATTTCAAGCTTCCAAAATGTAACATACATCAAGTAAATAATGGCTTATAGGGTATATATCACTAACATGACCGGCATCCCAACGGCCCAGCTCATGCAAGAGTGGAACGGGCTCCAATTCGGGCAAATGCCACCACTCTTTCCTACTATTGGTGCCACAACGTCAAAAGAGGAGGCCTCAAAGAAGTCAGTCTTCGATAGGCTGACAACAAGATTTGCTGACCCTAGAAGCCTGCAAAATCAAAAAACTCAGTCTTCCACAGGCTGAATACAAGCTCCGTGGGCCCATCAAAGAATCGCGCAAAACCAAAAGGCTCAATCTTCAAGTGGTTGACATCAAGTTCCGTAGGCCCAGCGAAAAATCCTATGAATTCCAAAAGCTCGGTCTCTAAAGGGCTGGCTCATGCTACTCGAAAAGCGCCAAAAGATGCTTCACCTCCAAGAAGATCTGTCTTCAACAGAATGGCACCTCAAACTTCTGCTCTGCCAAAGATGTCAGTCTTCAAGTGACTGACACATGCAGAAGTTCCAAAGCCATACGGGGGGCATATATATGAAGCTCCCCAGACTGAAGAAGCTCCTATTTCAAGATGCGCTCGACGTCATTACTGGCGTCGGCAAAGACAGGCTGGGGGCATCTCCCCATCAAGGCTAACTCCACCGATGCCCACTATAGATTCAGCTATCTTGACAATAAACAATTTCAAGCAGCTTAACATAATTAGGCGGAATTCGCCTACTGCCGTCCTAAAGAAGTCTCGACCACCCGTAAGGGCATTAAATGAACAAAAGCCAATGCCCAATCCAAAACTTTTCTCGAAGATCTATAAAGTCTGGAAAAAATTTCATGGCTCTGTTATCAACGGCAGCCCATCTCCAAAATCTGAGAAGCTTGGGAATCCGCTAAAATCTGAGAAGCTCAAAAATCCCCGTCGCCTAGGATAAATCCCAAGAGGCGAAATGTCAAAAGCTCTGCGCAAAAGGCTAAAGTAGTCCATATTGTACGGATGATACATATCAACGGAAGTGAAAACACTTCCACCAGTCATCGACCCCAAACTTAGTCCTTGACTCAAGCTCAAAAACAGCAACATCTGCAAGAATGGCAGCTCAAGCAGCAGCACTCATCAGCCCATAGCCCAATACGCGTCCAGAAGACGAACAAGATCTTGAGAGACGGGTCCGAAGTTGACTCTTTGAAACGTGTTTTTGATAAGAAAATCAAAAAAGCGGCGGATATGCCTGTCAATATGAACAAAATGGCCCTCCTCATACAGAAGATGTAGGATGATGGCCCAGTCGTCAGAACCGCTGGCCGAAGAACCACTAGTAGTCCCTGATAATGAGAAGGAGGGTGGCACAAGCTCTCTGCAGGCCCCTTCAACCTCAAAAGATGAAATGATCTCGAAGGCTCAGCTCAACGAGTACATCACCCAACAGGTCAAACTCCTCCCGCCAGCGAAGCAAACACTAAGTTGGTCAAGACCGGTCGTCCATATCCAGCATGGTACGATCAGAAGCAATACCCTCCGGGATATACGATCCCGAAGTTTAATGTCTTCAAAGGAACGGGGAATCCCCACCAGCATATCACGCAATTCAAAGTAATGTGCGGTAACACCAGAGACGATGATAAGCTACTCCTCTGACAGTTCGTCAACAGCCTGGATGATATTGCCTTGGAATGGTACTCGCAGCTCCTAAATGACTCCGTGGAAACCTTCGCAGATATGGAACTGCTCCTCACGCAGAGATTTGTCAGTGCGAGTAAACGCACCGCCGTCTCCACTTTGATCAATTAGAGAGGAGACCGAAGGAAATATTGGTGCAATATGCCATTCGGTAGAGAAATCTCGCCTCAAAATGCGAGTAGCCGATTGCCGAAGCTCCAGCTATTACGATATTCATAGGCACCCTAGATCTACGATCACAGGTTTATCCATTCTTGTCTTTCACCAAGCCTAATACATATCAAGATCTCCTTGATAAGCTGGTTCAATTGGAGTGAATCGACCACTAATTCGTTAAACTGGGTCCAAAAAACGAGTTTAGCCCGCAAGCAAAAAAGGCACGGATGAAAACCCGAAAGGGCTCCATGAGTAAAAACAGCAAAACTGCCCGCGAGTTTGTGAAAACCCGAAAGGGCGCAAACTCGTGAAAGAAAAAGAAAGGAAAAAAATTTCAACCAAGTCCCACCAGAGACGAGCAATCCTCCTAACATGGTGAATGACACTTCTGAGTCCTTTCGACTTTGCAAGAAGAAAATACTCTTGTGAGATCCTTATAACTCATAAAAGAAAACACTTAGGAGTCCCCATGACTCCTAAAGAGAAAATGCACCTATGAGATACTCTCGACTTGTAGAGAAAAATACTTATATGAGACTCTTACGGCTCATAAAAATTAAAAAGCCTTAGACGACGAGGACCTAAACATGTTTCTTAAACCATCGATACCCTACAGCCAACCTCCAAGTTGACTATTGTATACCATCTATGGGCCATTTCAGTAAAACCGCATCCAAAATAACCCACAGTGGCAAACCAAGCTACAATTGTGGAAAAGACTCATTCATGCGTCCTTATGACATATGAAAGGAAAAAGACACTAAGGAGATCCTACGATTCCTAACGAGAAAATACACCTATGAGATCCTCTCGACTCGTAAGGGGAGTATTTTTTATGAGACCCTCACGGCTCATAGAAATTGAAAAGGCTTAGGTGATAAACCATCGCTGCCCTACAGCCAGTCTCCAAATTGGCTACTGTATACACTCCACAGACACAAGAGCTATATCATCCCCAATCCCCACCAGCAAGCGATGTTGGGTCACCCACAGCGAAGCTACATCCAAGAGTTCTACCAGCCGTGCAAGGCTAAAAAAATCTAGTACGTCCATAAGCAAAAAGGTCACGGATGAAAATCCGAAATGGCTCCGTGAGTAAAAACGGCAGGACTGCCCGTGAGTTTGTGAAAACCCGAAAGGGCGCAAATTCCTAAAAAGAAAACACTCTTGTGAGATCCATACGACTAACGAGAGAAAATACACTTAAGGATCCCCACGGTTCCTAAAGAGAAAATACACTTACAAGATCCTTTCAACAAGGAGAAAATACTTTTATAAGACCCTTACAGCTCATAAAGTCAAAAAGCCTTAGTTGACGGAATCTAAAGCTGTCTTCTAAGCCACCATTGTCCAACCGGCAACAGTAAATGATGAATCGCTCCTGGCATTACGCTTCAGTGTTAGCGATACTGATGCCGAGCGACACCCAAAATCCCAAGCTCCAAGCTATCGACCCCTAAGTCGTTAAACTGAGAAGTAAAAAATGATAAAGAAAAAGCCAAAATGATTAGACAGCTCGCAGTAAAAATTAACGTGTAAAAATAAAATGAAATGGCCGAAATGATTAGACAACTCGTAATAAAAATCAGCGAGTAAAAATAAAATAAAATAGCCGAAATGATTGGGCAACCACGAAAAATAGCCAAAATGATGGACAATCGCGACTTTCGCGATAAGAAAATCTGAAATAATTGAGCAATCGCGGATATAAAAAAAGAAGAAAAAGAAAAGTTTTGCCATACATGTAGGCTAATATTGGCTCTTGTATACAATCCACAGGCACGAACAAATGAAAAGGAGCAATGTGTTCCACCATGCTCTGCCTGTCACGCCCCGCTTCCCAAAATATGGAATACGGAAAGCGACGAAGGCCAACCGTGCTACCTACGGTAAGGAAAAGTCCTTTCATAGTCACATAAAGCTGTCTAGATGAACCTGTCAAAATAAACTCCAATACCAAAAGAAATAATACCGATAATCATACTGCAATGAAACCACAAGAAATCCTAAAAATAGGTACACTAGATAATTGATGCAATTAAGATCCAAAACAAAAGATTCGGAATAAAATAAGATCCGAAAGAGATACATAAGTCCTAATGTCCCACAAGGGCGCACATGCTAAAAGCTAAATGAAAAGGAAATAAACCTACGATTACTGATCTTCAGCAAAGTCCTGGTAGCCGCTCTGATCCCGCTCAGCCTGCAGATCTGTCTCTAAACCTGAGATGGCAAATCTCAGATATGTCAGAACAACCCAGCAAGAACTCAACGTATAAAGTGTGTGTTTAGCATAATAACATGAATATATGAAAAAGTGAAGCCCGGCACGCAAGAAAAACAGGTATATAAATAATTAGATGCATTAACACTATGAAACATGTATGTAAGGGGTCAGATCATAACCTAACTGGTCACTAAAAGGTAAATTATCCTATCGTAAGCTCGAGTGTGTGCGTCAACCTCTGCAGGAGTATTCATAACCCCAAGAGTGGTGCTCCATGGGCTAGGAAACACGGGCCCAACTGTGGAATGAACAAGAGACCGCTATAGCTCGGTACGAGCTGTAAACATGAGACAGCTATAGCCCAGTACGAGCTGTAAACATGAGACCGCTATAGCCCGGTACGAGCTGCCGGCATGGGACTCCTGAGATCCTGTTGTACAACGCACACTCAAACTACCCCAACACCTACGTATTTATAGCTGCTATGGTAAAAATTAAATCACTAAATTACGAATGCTGAACAGACAGGAACTTCTGGTATGGTAATGGTATGGAAATAAAATTGGTGAATAATGGTGTCATGGCATGTAGTTCAGCATTCCAATTAATGATTTCATTTTAAAATAAATAACAAGGATCATGAATAGGCATGTCAAATCAAGGTATTCTATACATGTAAATCAACATGAGTCTCGAATGTGTATAAAGCATGTAAAAGGATTCTTGTGCATAGTAATCATGTCATAGCATCACATAAAGAAAAAGCAAGCAGCAGTTGGTACTTAGCAAAAGAAATGGTTTTCAGGTAAAGCTCGATGGGGAAAATTTTATGTGACCATTAGCCTTAGAAAAGGTTCATAACTTTATGCCTATACTCACTCATACTTTAAGGGGAAAATTTAACAATATTTTATACAACTAAATTGCACCTAATTTATAATGAAATTTTGTAGTTGCAAGTTAACAGTCAGCAATATATCAGCAAGTGTTCCGATAAGGACAGATAATAAAACTGTAAAAGAAACCTCTTTTCTCTAATATCCAAACTTGTACAGGTTAAGAACTAATTTAGATAATCGCCGATGTTGCATCGACAAAAATAAAAAGAACAAAAGTACTTGCCTGAGGATAACGATCACGGAAAATGATGTACGAAAATGCGAGCATCTCAGCTAAGGTGGGACTTGGGATCTGAGTTATACGATCCGCCTAGATAAATTTCATCGATTAAATCATAAATATCTACATAAATATTGTCACATAACCAGACACAGTTACATCAATTTTAGGGTTTTGATACTAATTTTCCCTTTCAGTTGTTCACTGATTTCATATCATTTTATTGATTTGTTTTATTTTGAAAAGGAAACAGAGATCAGGGAAAGCTTACAGAGGATGATCGTCGCAGTTGCTAGGGTTAAGATCTGACGATGGAAGGACAAGGATGATGTTGCTGCAGGGAGCTGTGGAGATCTGGGTGATGGGAGCGGCGACGAGACGAAGACGAGGGCTGCGGCGACGTTGAGGGTTCTGTGCAGGTCGCTGGAGGTTGTGGTGGAGTCGGAGATGGCCGTGCGAGGGAACGAAAGCGATGGTGATGGGACGAGATGAGGAGATCGGGGTTTGTGGCCGTGCGAGGGATGGAGGCGGCGTCGACGGGATGAGGACGAGGGAGGAGAGGGAGGCGAGGGTCGCGGCGGTGATGGAGGCGAGAGGAGGGGTCGGGGTCTGCGGCGGTGATGGTGGCGAGAGGAGGGGTCGGGGTCAAAAACGGGAATTTGAGGAGCAACGGGGGGGAGATGTGAGTATGAGAGAGAGATTTGTTTTGTATATATAAATTAATTTTATAAATATATTTATAAAGATACATATCTTCAATTGGTTGCATTTAGAGATTCGGTGCAGATTTTCTTATTCTCGTATTAGCAGTAAACAGATACGCAGAATATTATTTTGCTGCCACTAAGAAAATATTATTTATATAATATGAAAACTGAATATTTTCCTAAATCAAAATTGGTTACAGTAAAAATTCAAAAATAAAATATATTAGCAGCCAATTAAAGGTTCTAAAATTATGGAAAAAGAATCTTGATAAAAATCTTGAACTACTGCATTCAAATAGAGCTATTACATCCTACCCATCTTCCAGAAAATTTCGTCCTCGAAATTGGAAGAACGACAACAAGATCAAGAAAACATGTGTGGTTACATTTGACGAATCTTGTCCTCACGCTCCCAAGTGGATTCCCCGTGAGAACGCCCGCCCCAAGATACAAGAACTAAAGGGATCTTGTTTCTCAAAACCTTCTCCTTACGGTCGACAATGGCTGTAGGTTGCTCTTCATACGAGAGATCAGTACTCAAGATTAATTCAGAATGATCGAGAACATGACTGTCATCGCGAACGTACCGACACAACTGTGATACATGGAATACATCGTGCACACCAGCCAAAGAAGGTGGTAAGGCCAATCTGTATGCCACTATTCCAACGCGTTCCACAATCTCAAATGGTCCGATAAATCGACTGAGTTTCCCACGACTACCGAATCTAATCACTCCTCGAGTCGGCGAAATCTTAAGGAAGGCATGATCCCCTACTCCAAACTCAAGAGGTCTTCGACTAGCATCCGCCCAGCTCTTCTGACGATCTTGTGCTGCCTTGATACAGTCCCTGATCAACTGGACCTTCTCAACTGTTTGGGTTACAAGCTCCGGTCCTAGTAATCTTCGCTCACCCACATCATCCCAGCAAAGTAGGGAACATTTACGTCCGTAAAGTGTCTCGAACGGTGCCATCTGAATACTCCCTGATAGCTGTTATTATACGAGAATTCCACCAAGTGAAGATGATCCTCCCATGATCTCTTAAAATCTAGCATACAGGCTCTCCACATATCTTCTAATATCTGTATCGTACGTTCAGACTATCCATCAGTCTGGGGATGGTAAGCTGTGCTGTAACGGAGACGAGTGCCTAAACTCTCTTGTAAGCTTCTCCAGAAATGTGAAAGGAATCTCGTGTCTCGGTCCGATACTATAGTGATAGGCACCCCATGCAACCATACGATCTCTTGCATATATTTCTCTGCCAATGTCTCCGTCATTGTCCCACTCGAAAAGTTAGAAAATGGGCCGCCTTTGTGAGACGGTCGACGATGACCCAAATAGCATTATTGCCCTTAGGACTCCGCGGTAAAGCCGTCACGAAGTCCATAGTGATGTGTTCTCACTTCCACTGGAGAATGGGAAGTGGTTGCAACAGGCTAGCCACTCGCTGATGTTCGGCCTTCACCTGCTGGCACATTAAGCATTTTGACACATAACGGGCAATCTCTCTCTTCATGTCATTCCACCAAAAGTGTTATTTAACATCCCTATACATCTTGGTGCCACCCGGGTGCACCGAATAACCTGAACTGTGTGCTTCCTTCAACACTTCCTCTCGAACCTCGCCTTTTGGCACGCATAATCGGCTGCCGAATCTTAATGAGCCATCTTCGTGTATCAATAGATCTGTCCTCAATCCTGCCTCTACTAACCCGCGGAGCTTCTGCAATTGCGGGTCCCCAGCATGTGCAGCTTTAATACGATTAACTAACGAAGACTGCACATGTAGTTGCCAATATTGTCCGTGCATCCCCTGCTCTACCACTTCTAAATTGAGTCTTCAAAATTCATCAATGGGTTCCTTCTGGCCAGTCAACCACATCGCTGTTGGTCTCCAACTGAAGCATCCGGTACCACATTTACTTTCCCGGGATGATATTGCAAATCAATATCATAATCAGCCATGAACTCCAACCACCTGCGTAGTAGCATATTTAGCTCCTTCTGCATGAATACATATTTCAAGCTCTTGTGGTCCGTAAAAATTTCCACTCGTTCTCCCAAAAGATAATGCCTCCAAATCTTTAAAGCAAAGATTACAGCGGCCAACCCTAGATCGTAAGTTGGGTAATTCTTCTCGTGCGTTCTCAGTTGACACGAGGCATAAGCGACAACACTCACACATTGCATCAAGACACAGCCTAGCCCCTTACCGGAAGCGTCACTATGAATCACCAGTCCTCCTGTCCCATCCGGTACGGTCAATATGGATGCAGTTGTGAGTTTCTCCTTTAATAATTCGAACGCTCAATTGCACTCTTCTGACCATACGAATGATACCCCCTTTCGAGTAAGTCTTGTCAATGGCTTAGCCGCTCGTGCAAAATCTTTAACAAATCTGCGGTTGTAGCCTGCGAGTCCCAGGAAACTCCTAATCTCTACTACTGACTTTGGTGCTGGCCAATCCTTCACTGCTTCAATCTTCGCCGGATCTACTGATATACCGTCTCCAGAAACGATGTGGCCCAAAAATTGAACTTGTTCAAGCCAAAATTAGCATTTACTAAGCTTAGCGTATAACTTTTCTTGTCTCAATATCTGCAACACGATTCTCAAATGTTCGGCATACTCCTCCTTGCTTTTGGAGTACATAAGAATGTCGTCGATGAAAACTACGACAAACTGATCAAGGTACTGAGAGAAAACTCGGTTCATTAAATCCATGAACACGGCTGGGACATTAGCAACACCGAATGGCATTATCAAGAATTCATAATGACCGTATCGAGTTCTGAAGGCTGTCTTGCATACATCCTCCGCTTTAACACGAACTTGATGGTACCCCGACCGAAGATCCAACTTAGAGAACGCTCGAGCACCACATAATTGATCGAACAAATCATCGATCCGAGGTATAGGGTACTTGTTTTTAATCGTAACCCGGTTCAACTCTCGGTAGTCAATGCACATGCGTAACGAGTCGTCCTTCTTCTTTACTAGTAAAACTGGAGCGCCCCACGGAGAAGTACTCGGGCGAATGAATCCTTTGCTGAGGTCTTCTATCTGCTTCAATTCTGCTAATTCAACTGGTGCCATCCTGTAAGGTGACTTAGAAATTAGTGACGTTCCTGGCCATAATTCTATCGAAAACCCAAGAGCACGAGGTGGGGGTAAGCCGGCTAAGTCCTCAGGAAAGACATCCAAAAATTCCCGAACTACGACCGTGCCGAACTCATATCAACCTCCATTGACGCTAGTATGTCGCACGTAGGCTTTGCTCTATACTTTATGGGTCCAAAAGATTTGCTCTCTCCAATGAACACGAACTCTGGATGGTTAGGAATGCGGAAGTTTACAGTTTTTGCCCGACAATCAATATGTGCGTGAAATGTGCCCAACCAATCCATTCCTAAGACGACATCATAACTACCGGTCCCAATCAACAGGAAATCTGCGAACAGCTCCCTGCCGCAAATCACTACCAGATAAAGCTTGCACTCTAGGTTGGTGGTAACTACTCCATTTCCAGTGTGAATGTCCCAACCTCCAGTCAATGTTTTGTGTGTAATAGAATGTGTTGTGGCAAAACCCAAAGACATAAAACAATGTGATGCTCCGGAATCGAAAAGTGCTCTAGTGGGAACAGAACAAATTAGAATGGTACCTGAAACGACATCCTCCGACGCCTCCGCCTGCTCAGCCGTCAGGGTAAAGGCTCGCCCCTGCCCACGACCTGTGTTTCCTCGCCTCTGATCAAAAAGTCGCTTCTAAGGGACAAGTTCTTTCTGAGGTTGGTTGCGCTCAGCTCTCCTAGGACAACTCCCAATCTGATGGTCACTAGCATCACAAATCAGACATAAACCCTTAGCACGGCGGCAATTTCTCTCGACGTGTCCCGATATCCGACAGTATCCACAAACCGGAGGTTCCCGTTGTGGTGGGGTTGCAGTACGCTTCATCTGAACTCCTCCATGCTGTCTAACTAGAATCCTCCCTGAAATTTGATTCACGAGCCGTTTGAATCTTCTACTCTGAAGTTTCTTCCTCTTATCCATAACCGTCTCAATTCTGCGGGCCGCATTTAATACCTCTGAATAAGTTCGCAGATCATGTGAAGCTAACTTCTCCTGTATTTCCAGAATGAGATACTGTAAGAATCTTCTAGCCCTATCCTCTTCCTGGGCTACCATTGAAGGAGCAAAACGACTGAGTCGGATAAACTCAGCCGCTACCTCGTCCACTGTACGATCTCTCTGACAAAGACTGATAAATTGTTGTTCCATCTCGATCCTGGCCGATTTGGGAAAGAATTTCTCAAGAAAAGCCGCAGAGAAATCAGTCCATGCAATTGGTTTCTTCAACCTGTTCTCTTCTGTGAGCCACCAAATTCTAGCAACATCTTGCAGTTGAATCTTGACTATATCCACTCTGTCCTCTTCAAAAACCCGGGCGGCCGACAACAAATTCTCCATGTCGACAATCCACTGCTCAGCATCCAGTGGTCCGCCCGCGCCAGTGAAAACTGCCGGCTGTAGTCTCCTGAAATCGGCGACACTGCTCGGACGTCTACCTTCACGAACCTCAGCCACCTTGTTCAGGGCCGCAGTAGCGGTCTGCTGAGAAGGAAGTAGACCCCCTTGTAGCAATTTGGTCTGCTGTTGTTGACTCTCCAGCATGCCACGTATAACTCCAAGTAGTGCAGTATTGTTGTCACGTCTCCCATATACTCGCAAATTCTCTTCTGCCATGATTCTGAAGTCAAAACGAACGACGAGGTTTAGCAACGAAAACGAGATTTAAATTCAAAATATTAAAACTGAGCGAAGCAAAAAGATAATGTAACAATCAATTCAAAGAATGCGGATTAAATGTAGAACTCTAAGTTACTCATACAGAATACCGTATTGTATCCATGCCGCGGTACATGGGCACAATATCGTATCTCTATGTAAGTCACCCGAATCCTACGGTCAGAATCAACGGAATCTACAGCATGACATACTGGGGAAAACCTAGACATGTGACTCTAACCTAAAAGGTCGGAAGAACCCAGACTAACCTTTGACGTTAGCTTGGCTCCGATACCAACAAAACCTTGTCACGCCCCGCTTCCCAAAATATGGAATACGGAAAGCGACGAAGCCCAGCCGTGCTACCTACGGTAAGAAAAGTCCTTCCATAGTCACATAAGGCTGTCTAGATGAACCTGTCAAAATAAACTCCAATACCAAAAGAAATAATACTGATAATCATGCTACAATGAAACCACAAGAAATCCTAAAAATGGGTCCACTAGATAATTGATGCAATTAAGATCCAAAACAAAAGATTCGGAATAAAACATGATCCGAAAGAGATACATAAGTCCTAATGTTCCATAAGAGCGCACATGCTAAAAGCTAAATGAAAAGGAAATAAACCCACGATTACTGATTTTCAGCAAAGTCTTGGTAGCCGCTCTGATTCTGCTCAGCCTGCAGATCTATCTCTAAACCTGAGATGGCAAATCTGAGAGATGTCAGAACATCCCAGCAAGTACTCAACGTATAAAGTGTGTGTAGCATAATAACATGAATATATGAAAAAGTGAAGCCCGGTGCGCAAGAAAAACAGGTATATAAATAATTAGATGCATTAACACTATGAAACATGTATGTAAGGGGTCAGATCATAACCTAACTGGTCACTAAAAGGTAAACTATCATATCGTAAGCTCGAGTGTGTGCATCAACCTCTGCAGGGGTATTCTTAACCCCAAGAGTGGTGCCCCAGGGGCTAGGAAATACGGGCTCAACTGTGGAATGAACAAGAGACCGTTATAGCCCGGTATGAGCCGTAAACATGAGACCGCTATAGCCTGGTACGAGCTGTAAACATGAGACCGCTATAACCCGGTACGAGCTGTAAACATGAGACCGCTATAGCCCGATACGAGCTGCAGGCATGGGACTCCTGAGATCCTGTTGTACAACGCACACTCAAACTACCCCAACACCCACGTATTTATAGCTGCTATGGTAAAAATTAAATCACTAAATTACGAATGCTGAACAGACAGGAACTTATGGTATGGTAATGGTATGGAAATAAAACTGGTGAATAGTGGTGTCATGTCATGTAGTTCAGCATTCCAATTAATGATTTCATTTTAAAATAAATAACAAGGATCATGAATAGGCATGTCAAATCAAGGTGTTCTATACATGTAAATCAACATAAGTCTCGAATGTGTATAAAGCATGTAAAAGGATTCTTGTGCATAGTAATCATGTCATAGCATCACATAAAGAAAAAGCAAGCAGCAGTTGGTACTTAGCAAAAGAAATGGTTTTCAGGTATAGCTCGATGGGGAAAAATTTATGTGACCATTAGCCTTAGAAAAAGTTCATAACATTATGCCTATGCACACTCATACTTTAGGGGGAAAATTTAACAATATTTTATACAACTAAATTGCACCTAATTTATAATAAAATTTTGTAGTTGCAAGTTAACAGTCAGCAATATATCAGCAAGTGTTCCGATAAGGACAGATAATAAAACTGTAAAAGAAACACTTTCCTCTAATATCCAAACTTGTACAGATTAAGAACTAATTTAGATAATCGCCGATGTTGCATCGACAAAAATGAAAAGAGCAAGAGTACTTGCCTGAGGATAACGATCACGGAAAATGATGTACGAAAATGCGTGCACGATCTCAGCTAAGGTGCGACTAGGGATCTGAGTTATACGATCCGCCTAGATAAATTTCATCGATTAAATCATATATATGTACATAAATATTATCACATAACCAAACACAGTTACATCAATTTTAGGGTTTTGATACTAATTTTCCCTTTCAGTTGTTCACTGATTTCATATCATTTTATTTATTTATTTATTTGAAAAGGAAACAGAGATCAGGGAAAGCTTACGGAGGATGATCGTCGCAGTTGCTAGGGTTCAGATCAGACGATGGAAGGACAGGGATGATGTTGCTGCAGGGAGCTGTAGAGATCTGGGTGATGGGAGCAGCGACGAGGCGAAGACGAGGGCTGCGGCGATGTTAAGGGTTCTGTGCAGGTCGCTGGAGGTTGTGGTGGAGTCGGAGATGGCCGTGCGAAGGGACGAAGGCAATGATGATGGGACGAGATGAAGAGATCGGGGTTTGTGGCCGTGCGAGGGATGGAGGCGGCGTCGACGGGAAGAAGACGAGGGCGAAGGCTAAGGAGGGAGGAGAGGGAGGCGAGAGTCGCGGCGGTGATGGAAGCGAGAGGAGGGGTCGGGGTCTGCGGCGGTGATGGTGGCGAGAGGAAGGGTCGGGGTCAGAAAAGGGAATTTGAGGAGCAACGGGGGAGAGAGATGTGAGTATGAGAAAGATAGATTTGTTTTGTATATATAAATTAATTTTATAAATATATTTATAAAGATACATATCTTCAATTGGTTGCATTTAGAGATTCAGTGCAGATTTTCTTGTTCTCATATTAATAGTAAACAGATACGCAGAATGTTATTTTGCTACCACTAAGAAAATATTATTTATATAATATAAAAACTGAATATTTTCCCATATCAAAATTGGTTACAGTAAAAATTCAAAAATAAAATATATTAGCAGCCAATTAAAGGTTCTAAAATTATGGAAAAAGAATCTTGATAAAAATCTTGAACTACTGCATTCAAATAGGGTTGTTACACTGCCAAATAAAAAATTAAGTCTCGATGGCAATACATACAGCCTGGAAACTATCTCAACGTCTCATCTAGTCCAATAAAGTATAGATGCGACATCTACAAGGACCAAATGGTCAAAATAAAAGCAGGGTAATGACATATTCCAAGCTCCAGGTCTCGATGGCAGCATATACATGCATAAAGACCACTGGATATCATTTCACCTCAGAAGGGTACAGTTATGACTCCCCTGAGACTCAAGAAGAGTATGACCTTAAGGTAAAGCGTCTTGGTGACGCCTAACACTGAATCTCTGACGGCAACATACATACGCCAGCCTAGGAAGATTACTTGAGACGTGTCTTGCCTCAGAAGGGATTGGAAATATGGAAAGTGCACGGCTACTCGAATGGCATTTTGAAGGAATGTAAATCGAGAAAAAATCAGCCAAAGCAACGGTGCGATAGACTACACCCAGTACCACAAACCTAATGGACTCCTACACTAGCAGGGGTTATGTATCTTTAACGTTAGGCCGAGTTTATCCATCAAAGAAAGATAAACTGAACACTCCGAGACAAGTACATAAATTAAGCTAGGTCATGTTAGCACAAAAAAACGCTACTAAAAAATGGTGTTTTTTATTCACATGACAAAAGTGAAGAAAATATATACCTTTACGGGATCCTTACGACTCAAAAGGGAAAAGAGACTTAAGAGTCCTCACGACTCCTCTGGAGAAAATACACATAAGATCCTCTTGACTCGTAGAACAAAAAATTTATGGGACCTTCACAGCTCATAAAATTGAAAAGTCTTAGGTGACGGGATCTAAACATACCTCCTAAGCTAGCGATGCCCGGCGACCTGTTATCAAATTGACTACCGTATACAATCCATAGGTTATTCGCAATAAAGTTATACCCAAACATCCTCCATTAGCTAACCGAGCTATCAATAAAGAGAAGTCAATTACGTGTCCTTGATTCGTAAAGGACAAAACACTCAGGTAAGATTCTTACGACTTACAAGGGAAAATACACTTAGGTATCCTCACGATTTCTAGAGAGAAAATACACCTAAAGATTCTCTAGACTCGTAGAGAGAACAACTTTGTAAGATCTTTACGACTTATGAAGATTGAAAAAGCCTTAGGTGACAGAGACCTAAACCTATTTCCTTAGCCATCAAATTACTGGCGGTGCATTACTTTGCACTACTTGACCCACGTACATACTTATGTGGGTAAAATAGAGGGCATTTGTTCCCGCCAAAATTTCACCCTCGAAGCTTAAGCTTCACCAAGACAAGAAAAAACGCCAAGGTAAAATTATCAAGCTAGCTGCGCATGCGCAATGCACGTGTGCATAAGCTAAGCTTTTGATTGGTTGCAGCCCGTGCAAAGCACATGCGCACTTCCTTGAGGTGCGCAAGCCGCCCCATTGACGCATGTGTTTCTGTTGAGCCGAAGCTCTATTGTTAGAGGGAAATATTCTTTTGTTAACTTTCTTAACAAATAGATTTAGGATCGACGATCCAATAGTTGATATGTATCAATTTAAATTTTATAGTTCGAAACAAACCCTAACCGCATCCCTCCTATAAATAGGAGCCCCCTTAAAAAAAAGAGGCAGATTATTATCATCTTTCTCTTCAAACCGAGATAAAAAAAATTTCAAGGACTCTGCCTCCCATCTTCGACAAAAAACCCTAGCATCAAGTAGGTAAAGAAAAGAGATTAAAATTCTCCCTTGTCATATAAAGAATTGACTTTGATAGAGCTTTGGCTATTTGCAAGATCTAAAGATCTTATGAGGAAAACTTTCCATCCAAAAAGATGTAAATAATTATCACGATACGATGTATAGACTTCATAGAACCTTGGTTCTCGATAAGAACATATTTTCGCACCCAAAAAGAAAACTTTGATGAAAAACCATCATTCGAAGCCTTTGCTTCATCGAAAGGCATTGCTTTCTTCCTGATGCGCACCGTAGAAAAGGGGCACGCGCTCAAAGAAAATCACCGAAGCCTTGACTTCATTGAAAACATGGTTTTCCTAAAAAGCAGTCTCTTCTGCAAAAACTAGGGCGCACCAAATAGAGGTGCGCACCTGCATGGAAATGCAGTGCCACGTGCCACAAAGAATAGATTTCGGTCTTTGAAAAGCAAAAGCTTTCTTGAAAAATTAAGGGCACACCTTAATCTTGGGCAGACTCCCTAAAATTTGTACCATGCGCTTCGCCAAGTGCTATACATGTGTGCGCAAGTGGAAAGCACTTCCTATATAGATATACGCACCACGTGTTATGCATGTACGCATAAGTCAATAGCGCTCTCCTCTGAAAATGATGCTCTGCGTACACGTGAAAAACACGTGCGCATGCACTGACTTCAAATAAAGTCAAGTCCCATTGAAAATTGTGCAAAGGCATGCGCACCCCGTGCTATGCACGTGCACTGGTGCCATGCGCATCCACAATACGCAAGCGTACATGATATCAAGCCAAATCTTGAAGACTTAGTAAGATAAACTAAGTATCGAAGCTTATGCTTCATATATGATCTAATGATCAACAAAGAATATATTTATGACCATATTATCTAAGTTGATCTTAATCTAAAACAAGATTAGCGATCCTTAGATCAAATCCAAATCCAAATACCCGTGAATAGATGGGGCTCACAAATATGAGAGATGTAACCTATGTTCACTCCCGTTGGCAAACTAAGGTACCAATGTGGACTCAAAATTCCAAATCTAAAATATATACGGATTTGGACTAATCCGCGTCCTACAGACGACGGCAAAATTGGTCTCCGTATACAATCCAAGGGCAACCCAAAATAAACAAAACTAAAGCACGACACATGAAACAAAGCTTGGAGTAGTAGAAAGTTGTTATCATTCGCGATAACGTAATTAACTGTAGGGGGTTACGCCTGCAGAAAAAAAAAACGTCACCACAATTAATTATCCTCTCATCCGTTAGAGGGAATCTGAAAATCAGCTATATCGGTCGCATCTATCCAAACCTTCAATATATGATGTCATAAACCCTTGGTATCTTCAGAGAGGTGGAAGGATATGTACCATAGCATCTGCCTCCAGATTCAGACAGACGTCTTTCAATAGTCGTCTATGTTTTCAACGGTAAACAACATGTTAATTAAAATTTACTATTAGGGAACTAGCAAGGGTATATTCCTGAGAATATATATGCAGCAAAAAATATAAGTATACAACAATTCCTGCAATAACGTCTCTTTATCTTGATATTGTAATATAGACCTGAGATTCATCGGATAACAGCAACTGCTCTCTTCGAATCCTTATTTCCGCCACTTTCAAAGAAACCCAGATATCTTCCTATTGTAACCTATATTTTAGATTACTCTTATGGCTCATAATTTGGCGCAAATGTAACTGTTCAGGCCATTACAGATGCCCTAAAAATGTACTGAAATAGGGAAAGGTGAAAATCTTTCTAATAGGATATTAAATGCCTCCAATGGACAAAGAAGATTAAAGAGATGAACCAATGCTTGATCGCGTTAAATAAAAGCTGCAGCATAATCACTTGCCTTGCTTTGTAGTAAGCTTCATGGGTTGCAAACTTGTTGCTCTTGAAGCTGTAGATATTTTTTTCATGATCGATGTTGCAAATAAGGTAAAAACACTTATTATGAGGAGTAAACGCTAAGCTGTTTATTATGTCACATTTCTTGAAGGTGCCATTACGAAGTTTCAAAGTAGCACTCGTTGGCGGAAGATCTTCACAAGAATCAAATGAACTTCCAAAAACCGGCGAAACTAAACAGTTTCTCACAGTTTCCCAATCGACAACCTTGTTGTCGCTGTCGCTTTGTGTCTTAACTGGAAGAAACAGGTAAAAAGTAGATGAAGCATTGTGAGGTTCATTTATCTCCCCCAAAGGAACATAGTCAGATTCAAATATCGATGGGTCAAGAATGATCTTCAGAGACATTTCCTGAAATTTTTCCGCAAGAATTATCTGAAACAAGAAGAATAATAGTCATGTCAGGTCACAATTACTTAAATATCCCTCAATCCCTACCACTGCACCAAAACTCTAAAGTTATGAGGAGTGTGAGAAGTATGTTTTTATATTCTAGCATGCCCACTCAAGCTGAGCACCCTTTTATCAGCTAAACATGCGCCTTTTGTGCAACGACATCCCTCCCCCCAATTAATCAATTTTAAATACACTCCTAGTGGAAATTGAGTTTGGATTGCTCTGATAGCATCTTATATGTCCCTATCACTGCATCAAAACTCCATAGTGATAATGAGGGTTGAGTGATAAATTTTAATATTCCAACACTATAAAACTCAAAAGGAGAGGGTGTGTGCTAGCTAACCTCGTCTCTATCAAATTTTATCATCCCTGACGGTACAAGCGTTGTTTTAGCAATTCTACTGTGATGAAGATGGAGATCTATTTGCATTGTCTCGACTTCTTCTGGAAGAGGACTTTTGAGAAAAAGACCAAACATTCTGTATTGCCTGTCGTCTGGGATAGGAGTACATCTAATATAATAGAAATATAAATGTACTGGAATCCATGGTACTCTAAGTGCAAAGGGGACTAAAGTTCCATGGAGCTCTTTCCGTAGGCATTCATCTGTGGAACAAAAAAAATTAAGATTAGATGAAACAGTATACTGAAGTTGTTGCATAAAAACGTCTAGTACTGGAGATCAGTGAATGAATAAACCTTTGCTAGGCGAAGAGGAATCTGATGAAGAATTCAGCACTTGTGATCCCATCGCAGGCAGCTCTCCAAACTTAGTCCTGGAGTGGGAAAAAGTAACTTATTAACCTTGTGAGCTGATATAGTACCAGAGAATAGATAAGAAATTCACATTCAAAGAGATAGAGAAAGAGAAAACAAAACTAGCAAATATTGGTGATGATAGACAAATTAAGTCAATTTTAAATATTCAAATATGATTGATCAACAGTGTGAAGTTAAAGAACATTTATCTGATAACTGAAAACATCGCCAACGGTTAAGAATATCCTGAACGTTTGCAATTCCAGAATCTTAGATGTTGCACAGATAAATGTGTGTTGCATTCTCCTTTCTGATTTACATGGGTGCAACTTCTGGAAAGTGTGCGCCTGCACGCTATTTCTAATCCAGAATTCGGTGTTCGGAACCAACAGAAGGAAGTGAAAGGTATATATGCTAATTTACGCAAACGCAAGTGATGACCATGTACTTAACAATTGTCTCAGATAAGCTATTTTAATTCATACACAGAGATTCTTATATGTATCAGAACCCTCACATATTGTAAGATGCATAAATTTGCAAACCTTCGAAATACCAAGTCAACACCACCACCCCAAAAAAAAGTTTTGCTCATGTTTCAATCTCGCATACGAGGCATTATATGAATCCCAGTTTCTTCCCGTGTTTCTACTGAATTCACAGCAATAATCGAGCAAGATAGAATAACTCCTTAGAACATGTTACATAATGGCTCTCTCTTTTCAACGTTTTGCCCCTATTAATTCCTCTTTATATTTTTGGTGTTACTCCTAAACCCCCAAGGGTTTAAGTTCTTCCAAAATTTCAAGAATTACGACCGTTGGAGACGCAAGAACCCAATTAAACAAAATGCGCCCCAATGATTATAATCCATCTAGGATTTTAGGAGTGGTACTTGCTATAGGACTCGGCTCATCAAAAATAAGCAAGCAACAGAATTCAAATGAAATATGAATATCAATAAAGATCACTTCTTTGCTCAAGATTTCCCTGCACACATTGAAAAGTGGTGCAAAGGCTCCAAAATTGGGAACAAATGATCATAAAAATTACGGCAAAATGCAGCATAATTAATGAATTGAAAACGGGGCAGGTGAAATTTTACCCTTGGCCGCCGGCGGTTGGTGGGAAATTCACCGGAGTGAAGGAGCTCATCGTAAAAATTCGATTTTTAGGGCAGGGCATAAACTATGCCTCTTTGCGAAGGAAAGAGAAAGAGAAAAAGAGAAGAGATGCGAAGGAGTCATCGTCCTTTTGACGACAGAGAGTGAGAAATAAAAGGAATTGTGCGTAGAGAATTTAAGTGCTGAGTGACGTCACCGTGTTTTCTTGGACACGTGGGGCCCACGTGAAGTGGGGCCAACGTCTTGATTTGCATTTTCTGTGGGTCCGGCTTTTTTTAATCCCCGCAGTAAATACTCGCAACTTTTGCCTAATAACAGCAAATAAGTGTAGCTTTTTTAACATGCATTTTGACCTCTTTTAACTTTAATTTACTCGGAAAATGATCTTTGATAAAATATTTATGTGGAATAAGAAAAGAATAAAAATTGGTATTTTTAATTAAATATTTAAATGAAAATCATTTTGGAAATAAACTAAAATTGAGGGGGGCAAGCCGACAAAGTGCAAACTATTGAATTTAGACTGCTATTGGGATAAAGGTTAGAGGTATTTACTATAATTTAGACTTTTTTTCATGAATTTGCTTCTCTTCTCTTAATCTTAGGGAAGAGGGTTTTCAATTTGATATTATCAATTAAATTATTAGCATGATAGGTGCCAACAAAGATTCTTGCAATTTTGGAAAAAATATTATGAAAATTAAAAGCTGGCTTTCAAATCTAATACATTAATAAGAAGGTGAAGTAATGAACATAAATATTTTGAAATAATTAACGCAATCAAGTGCATTGTATGTGCCAAAATATCTTGACCCAAACCAGGGTTTAAAATAGAATTGTAATGGCATGGAAAAGGTTTTGTGAACATAGAATTTTAAATCATATACAATTGGGTTTTTTTTTAAAATATTATTAATTTAAATTTAAATTATTAAAATAAGGGGGGATAAATTAAAATTATGGGAATAGGGTGGTTTCGAACCACCCTATGGCCCACCCCACCCCCTCGGTATAAGGGGGCGGGTTCTCAGAACCCGCCCCCTTATTTTTTTTAAAAAATATTAATTTAATTATTAATCTAATTATAATTATAATTATTATCATAATATTATTATTATAATTATAATTATAATTATAATTCATAAAAATAGAATAAAAGTAAATAGACGAAAAAAAAACATTTAAATTAAATAATAAAATTTCACTATATCAATATTTTTTACAGAATGAATCCGTCAAAATGTACAATTCCAAAAAATCCTATCTATTTGTAAAATCTAAATGCTATATCGACGGTCAAATTTATAATACAGAAAAATCTGAGTGCACTTGTCACGATCCTGAAGGTCCCGCCCCTGATGCATATCCTGGACATCTGGTCCTATAATGGCCTGGTTGTTTGCATAGGCTACATCTGGATTGCCTTTGCTGAGGATCAGTATCCATTGTCATTCGATCTCGACGTACCTTCGGTCTTCCGGGCTTTATATTTTTTTCCGGCGGTAATACAGTCGGTGTTTGTCTGTTGGCAGTATAATAGTGCCAATAGCGATTGTCCGGTATAGGATGAAATTTTGGATCGTATGCACCTTGGTAATTAGAAACTGTATAGTAATTGGAAGCAAAATTGTAATGTGAGGTATGCATACTGCTCGCAGCAGCAATAGCGTGGGCACAAGGTAAATGTTGTTGCTGGAAAAGACCGCATGTACACGAAGAGAGCCCTTCATCTCTAAAGTTCACGGTATATTGATTCCCATTACCGCCCGTCACCTGAAACTCCGCCGTGTCAAACCTTTCGGATCTGTAGTATTGTGCTCTGCGCTCTCTTTTCCGAAAGATATCTTCGTAATACGCGGTGAGCAGAGTGTCCATCCCCAAGGACTTTTCTCTTCTGTGCACAAAATAAGTATTCATCCGGAAAAATGTTCGAACAATCAACCCCTGTATCGGTAAGCCTCTAACCCCTTTAAGGACCCCGTTGAAGCTTTCAGACATATTAGTCGTCATTAGGAGATATCTGCACCCATCATCATGTGCTTGTGACCACATGCGGACTGGATACTCATCTAACCACGCTTTCGCGGCTTGACTCATCTCCCCAATTTTCGTCATGTATATGTCGTGAACATTAGGGTCAGGCGTTTCACCGGCTCTGTACATAAGTTTATGTAGATCCGAATTTTTAAATTTTCGATCAAAATTTTGCCTGAAGTGTCGTAGGCAAAACCTATGTGGGGTCGTCGGAAATACAGATCTCATTCCAGCCAGTATTCCCAGATGTCTATCAGATATGATGCATAAATCCGTTCTATGAAGAACAGATGGGATATTTTTGAGGTTATGGAAAAACCATGACCAGGATGATGTATTTTCACCCTCGACAATAGCAAATCCCAACGGAAATATACCGTTATTAGCATCAACACCTGTAGCAATTAACATGCAGCCTCTGTACTTACCGTATAGATACGTACCATCAACGCACAATACCGGCCGACAGTGTGTGAAACCAGCCGCACATGGACCAAAGCACCAGAAAATTCTCTGAAACCTGACAGAGCCCTCGACGTCGGTTTCTGTGGTTTTTAACCGGTATACGGTCCCCGGATTTGATGCTTTCATGGCTTCCATAAAAGGGACTAGGGAGTTGTACGAGCTTTCCCAGTCCCCGAATATCTTGCACAAAGCCTTTCTTCGAGCATCCCATGCCTTCACATACGAAATCTGAATTTTATGCTCTCCGCTAACCAAGAGCCGTATCTCTCGGGGAGTCATCGCCACATCTGTACGGATCATGGGCATGATTAGCGAGCAAATGTAAGATGAAGTGCAATTCCGGTGATCCTGTGACATAATAGAATTGATGCAAGTGTGTTCTTGGTTGTATTTCGTGACCTTCCAAGCCTTGGCTCTTTTGGAACAACACGCATGCAATCTCCACTGACATTCAGGAGATTTCGTACATACCACAGTATAGTACGTCATATTTGACTCTTCGGTTTTAAATGTAACGTTTTGCTGAATGGACCACGACTTCAGCTTACAAATAAGATCTTCTTTTTCCTGAAACAAATCCCCGACGCTGATGCAGTCTTCGCTTGCTGCTGTCGCGTCCAAATAGGGTGCCGTATTTACTTCTGCAACGGCTAAGTCTACCCAACCATCATCTTCTAGCGGATCGAGGCCGGGATCTTCTAGTTCGACAAAATCGTTATTCGCAACCATACCATCAAAGAATGCTACCTCATTCAATCCAGCAGCATATTCCACGCTATCCTCCCCCTGATCACCTTCACCGATTTCATCATCATCACTGCCACACACATCAATATCACCCGTAGCTACATAAGGCTCGGGTGCAATATATGATGGTTGTGGTCGGTGTATTGTGGATGGTTCAGGGTGAGAAGACCGGAAAGATGTGGACGGACATGCTTGGAATGCGCTG
This sequence comes from Agapanthus africanus, assembly GCA_030015575.1. Lineage (NCBI taxonomy): Eukaryota > Viridiplantae > Streptophyta > Magnoliopsida > Asparagales > Amaryllidaceae > Agapanthus > Agapanthus africanus. The sequence continues at coordinate 570,229,196 of CM057345.1, read as the reverse complement.
CTTGGATCGTGTTGGAATGATGCGGAGGTGTGGGGAAATCTGCGTTTAGTATATAAATTGTTATTATAATATTATTCCCTAATTTTTTCGTAACTAAATCATCACTTGTTTCAAATTTATTTACCTGTGAAAGGCTGTGTATGGTAGTTCTTGCTGTTCTTCTGGGGTGCATGTAACTGCAGCAGTCGGCTGGAAGAACCTGGATTTATGCATTTTATTAAATGTTTGAATATTAGTATACAGGTATTACTAAAATGCTTAAATATGGGTTTATAAAATGTTTACCCATGTGCTTGAAGATTTGAATAATGTTGTGTATAGTCATATCCACCGGCACTGACGGCATCATCGTTGACCATGTGACCGTACCTCCAGGAACTATCTCCAGCATTACCATCAAAATTATCCGTTTGAGGGGCATCTGATACTTCCAATTGCTCCTTCTGAACCAAAAGTTCAAAAGAATGCTGGGTACTTGAGAGACCGAAATCTATCATCGAAGATATTGATGCATCGTCTGTAATTTCAACCAATGCATTTCCACTGAACATAGGCCAGATATAACTTAACTTGACCCTACTTTCACGGGGATCGTATTTCGTAATTTTGTACACTTTGGCCTCTAGTTCATCATATGTCGTTGATGCTTCCAATCGCATGATTCGTGCAGACCCGCCCATATACTCGGGACCTTGTGCACTTGTGATAACCTGACCATCGTATTTACATACAACAAATATACTTGGGGAGGCCATAATCCTGCACAAAAAACAGTTATAATTTTTTATGTTGTGTTGAAATTGCCAAAAAAATTCAAACTCGAAGATTGCAGTGAAACCATGAGACTCTCACCTAATCACAACAAAATGTGATGCACAATTGATTGTTAAAAAAGAAGCATGGTTTTTGCAGTGAAACGAGAAGGAAAATGAATCTAAAGATGCAAGTTTAGTTTAGTTCTGTGTCTTATTTAAAGAAGTTTAGTTTTTGCAGTGAAACGAGAAGGAAAATGAATCTAAAGATGCAAGTTTAGTTTAGTTCTTTGACTTATTTAAAGAAGTTTAGTTTTTGCAGTGAAACGAGAAGGAAAATGAATCTAAAGATGCAAGTTTAGTTTAGTTCTGTGTCTTATTTAAAGAAGTTTAGTTTTTGCAGTGAAACGAGAAAGAAAATGAATCTAAAGATGCAAGTTTAGTTTAGTTTAGTTCAGATATAATGAAAAATATCAAACCAAACAAAGTTTGAAATTGCAAAAAAATTCATACTCGAAGATTGCTTACTTCCAATACTTTATGAACTGTTCTACTGCTCGAAGATTGCTTACTCGCAGACTATGGTACTGAACTTCACCTTCTTCTAAAACTCCACACTTACACAAAATTGATAGCGGAGAAGAACTGATCGAAGTAAATGGATAGTGAGCGGTGTAGGGTGCAAATTTGACAGAGATGAAATGAAATGGGTAGTGCGGAGACATATTTATAGCGATCTGATATTGAAGAGAGCGGGTTCTAACAACCCGCCCTATTATTCACCAGAGTCTAATTATTTCTGCATCGTATTCTGCAACTCTTCTTTGACTGGGTTCTAACTGATTTGACAACTCATAAATTAATGAAGAGGGCGGGTTCCTGGAACCCGCCCTCTTCTTTGCGAATAAGACCGCGTGATTTTTGAAGAGGGCGGATTCCTAGAATCCGCCCTCTTCATTAATTTGACTAATTATTGAAGAGGGCGGGTTCCAGGAACCCGCCCTCTTCATTTCTGAAAGTGATTTGACAACACCAGAATAGTACAAAGGAGTGTATTAAAAAGCATTTCTAAAGCCACCGATTATTCACAAACAAATATTGATGTGACAACAAAGGACAAATAGTACTTGAATAGTACTGATTTGACAACTCATAAATTAATGAAGAGGGCGGGTTCCTGGAACCCGCCCTCTTCTATGCGAATAAGACCGCGTGATTTTTGAAGAGGGCGGGTTCCTGGAATCCGCCCTCTTCATTAATTTGACTAATTATTGAAGAGGGCAGGTTCCAGGAACCCGCCCTCTTCATTTCTGAAAGTGATTTGACAACACACCAGAATAGTAAAAAGAGTGTATTCTGAAAACAACGTTTATTAACAAACAAACATTGATGTGACAACAAAGGACAAATAGTACTTGAATAGTACTGATTTGACAATTCATAAATTAATGAAGAGGGCGGGTTCCAGGAACCCGCCCTCTTCTTTGTGAATTAAGGGCGGGTTCCTGGAACCCGCCCTCTTCATTAATTTAGGAATTGATTTGACTAATTATTGAAGAGGGCGGGTTCCAGGAACCCGCCCTCTTCACAGGAAAGACTGTAGCGGGTTAGACGAACCCGTTCACCTCTATAAATACCGAGCCTCCACACTTTCATCAACCACACAATTTCTAATCTCTTGATAAAACTCTCGACAAATCTCTGCTTCAGTACATTTCAATGGAGAATCAACCACTCGACAAATCTCTGCTTGTCCATCAAAATGAACACAGATCGTTCAAAATATTACACGGGGAGGAAATTTTCTAAACTTAGTTAATTTGTTTTAATTACACCTTTCATTTAATTTTTGTACTTGAAAATAACAATATTTAATTTTGCAGGATGGAGATAATCTCACCGTCGTCACGCATAGCTCCGACAAATGGGTAGTTAGCGACCAAAGAATAAACCAACGGCTTAGACGGGCCGGATTTTATGAAGCGTCGTTGATTCGACATATCCAAATCGACCACGCTCTCGTCACCTCTCTGGTTGAACGTTGGAGAAAAGAGACCCACACCTTTCATCTAAGATGGGGTGAGGCCACAATCACACTTCAGGATATTGGCCTCTTACTCGGTTTACGGGTTAATGGGCTTGGGTTGGTCGGAGGAAAAATTGTTGGTCCAGATACCGACCACCCATACTGGGATACATATGCCGAGTCTGCTCTCGGACAGGTAAACAATATCATTCTGCTTTCCCTATTTAGTGTACCTATTTTATATTTTACATTATTTCTAGCTTTAACATTTAAAAAAATACTAATATCAGGCACCAGGAGGCCACAGTAAGGGGTATAAAATCAATCTGAACTGGTTAAGAGATATATTCAGTAATATCCATGATGAAGCCACCGATGAAGTTTTGGATAGACATGCACGTGCCTACATTCTGTACATGATCGGTTCTTGGTTGATGCCGGACCAATCAGCAACGCATGTCCATCCGTTATACCTTGGCTTCCTAGCGGATTTTGATGTCTGTGGCCAATATGCTTGGGGAGCAGGGGTCCTGGCCTTTCTCTATAAGGAACTCGACAAAGCATGTGCTCCTACGAAGAATAAAATTTGTGGATGCAGCACATTACTTCAGGTAAATTCTTTATTTTTCACAGCTAAAATTTTGCAATATTGGTTTTCTCTCTTATAATCTAAAACTTTTTTTCTAGATCTGGTCGTGGGAGCATATGTATATAGGAAGACCAGATACTATTAAAATAACTGGCTTGGATAACCCCGGAAAGCCGCTCGGCTGCTGGTGGAATGGGAAGAAAGCGTATAAGGCTCCTCATCGAGCGCTTAGGTACTATAGAGATGAGTTAGATCGCATGGAGGTGGCTCAGGTAATCATAATTTGGGTAATTTAATTTGTTTTACAATTTTGAAAATACCTAAATCACAATTTTTTTTCTATGTTATTTGCGCAGTTTCTGTGGACGCCTTATACAGCAGATCGTCTACAAAACTTACCCGGCATCTGTCTCGAAGGAGAGCCGGTTTGGCGGGCTCGATGCCCACTCCTCTGCATCAATGTTGTTGTTATGCACCTCCCAGATAGGGTATTGCGGCAGTTTGCTAGATTGCAACATATTCCTGTCCCGCCGCCTTCGCCTATGACAGTAGAGGGAGACATGCGAGGAGGAAATACGGAGCGTGATTGGAGGGAGCATCATCATCAGTATTTGCTGAGATGGGAGGATAGGCAGCATAGTATTGCCTTACAGCAAATAGGTGACCACACAGCTACCGACGCTACCAAAGTATATCTACAGTGGTATAAGCGTGTCACCATAAGATATCTTTCTGCTCCTCCACAAGACTTCCCAAACATCTCGCGGTACGAGCCTAGAGGACACATGGAACGAGATTTGGTAAGCCGCCCTCTTTATATCATATTACTTTTTAACATCCGGCGGTATGAGTCAATACTTATTTCTTATTTCTAATGTAACGACAGGCTCGTGGGTTGCATCTCGTACAAACAATGGTGCAGGAACCATACCCGGCTGATGCTGGTCCGGCATCTCAGGCTCAATTTTCAAATCTCGACCAATTTATTGGTGGTGTACTTGGTTCACATGGTATTTCTCAACATTTATCGCCGGCACCGGAGCCGCAGTATCAGCCGGCACCGGAGCCGCAGTATGAACCGGCACCGCAGCCGCAGTATGACCCGGCACCGCAGCCGCAGTATTACCCGGCACCAGAGCCGCAGCATCAAGGAGATCCAGCGCAGCTGGATCAGTGGTTTGGATCACCATACCGTCAACAGCTACCCTGGCATACCGGACAGGCGCAACAACAACAGACTTGGGGATCAAGTTTTGCAGAACAGCCGTCTTGGGGGTTAGGTTCAGCGCAACAACAGCACCCTTGGGGGTCAGGATTTAAGCAGCCATGGGGCCAAGGTTTTGTGCAAAATCAGCCGCATGAAACCGGGACAAGTTCTTCGCTACAACTGCCCAGTTGGGCTTCGGATTTAGCGTCCTACGGAAATTTGTTGGGAAGCAACACATATCCGACACCTGTCCCACATTCAGGTTCAGGATTTGTGGATCAACAGCCTGTCCAAGACGTTGCTGAAGACGAAGCTGAAACAGAACCCGAACCCGAAGCAGCAGAGCAGACGCCGACGCCGCCACCGCCATCTATCCAAGAAACAGGTGGTTCCTCCAGTCATCCGAGGAGGCATAGGCTTATGTCAAGCCTTCTCGGATTTCATAAAGGAAAAGGGAAAGGAAAAAAATAGCATTTACATTTTACAAATAGATAGGATTTTTTGGCATTGTAACTTTTGACGGATTCATTCTGTAAAAAACAATTTGATATAGTGAAATTTTATTATTTCATTTAAATATTTTTTTTTTGTCTATTTTATTTTATTTTATTTTTAAGAATTATAATTATAATAATAATTATATTATAATTATAAACGATAATAATTAAAAATAACAAATTAATTTAATTAAAAAAAATAGGGGCGGGTTCTGGGAACCCGCCCCCTATACAAAAGTATAGGGGGCGAGTTCCCAGAACCCGCCCTCTATAGAAAACTATAGAGGGCGGGTTCCCAGAACCCGCCCCCTATACATTTGTATAGGGGGCGGGTTCCCAGAACCCGCCCCCTATACTGGGGGTGGGGGGTGGGCCCCACGGGTGGTTTGAAACCACCCTATTCTGCTAATAAAATTTCCCCCACCCTATTTTAATAATTTAATTTTAAATTTATAATATTTCAAAAAAAAACCCTATACAATTTGGTATGCCTGTATTTTGGCATATGAAGTTCAAAATAGGGGTGTCCATCGTCCAAAATACGTGCATAAATGACCGGCGACCATTATAGAAGGAAGTATCCCTTCCGTGATGACCTTTTTCCTCATCATTCTCTATTTTTCAATCGATCAGCAAAAAATTATGATGACCAAACTTGTTTATGTTGGATTAAATCTTGATTTAAATGTCAGATATATATTATCTTTCAATAATAATATGTCTTTGCCATTGTTGAAAATCCGAGCGCTGCTTTATTTGCTACATAAAGAAATAATGAATATTACGTTGTAAATGGATCACACATCAATAATAACTTGTGATCACAATTTCCATCCATCATAGCATTAACGTGGTGAAAACGCACGATATCGGCGACCTCCAAGATCATGACACGTGGCGTGTGACGTGTCCCAGAACTCAGAAGACAGGGGCCGACCAGGCCACCCTGTACCCGACCAGCAAGCACAAAGATGGCTCACCTCGGGGCCCCCTGCAAATTGGCCTCCTCGGCCACTCAGCTTGCCCCGAGCTGCCACAAGACCAAGACTCATCGGCCTCCTCGAGCCCCCTGCCGAGGCCGTCTTTCTCGGTCCTCCGACCAACTCCACCGCTCACAGGCGTAACCGCCGTTCCGCAAATGTTACGCCGCGCTTCCCAGGGTGCGTTAAGGTAGGCACGTGACATAGCCAACCATACTACCTGTGGGTAGAAATTATCCTTCCACAGTCACATTACGGCTGTAGAGATATCAAGAACAATAATAAAACTATCTAGCACATGTCCATAAGCCAAAATAAAATGAGTCAAGAATAAATAATGCGGAAGCAAGAGATCCAATATAAGAATAACTGGAATGTATGTCCCATAATGCGGGCTCACATCAGGAATAAAAATGCTGAAAAGTAAAAGAACTAACTACAGCTGAGTCCTCACTGCTCAGCCTGCTGGCTGAAATACTCCTGCTCGGACTGCAGCAAAAGTACGAAATCTGGGCCATGCAAAACCCAGATGTTAGCGCGTCATAACATCAAGCAATAATAATGTAGCAAGACATGCAAATATAATCATAAATGGTAAAGCAGGTGTAACAGCAATATAAATCAGAGCAGTGAAAGGTAGTGTACAGTGGGTAATCTAAACTGGTCTGTTGGGTTGAATAGTCTCAAGTCCTTGAAATCAATTTGATGAATCATTGATGTAACTCAATAGTATCCCGTGCATGCCCGGGACCACGGTCTAAGACTCTCAGGCTGAAACCGAGACATGCCGCTAGGCACTAAAACAGGAAATATGTAAAGACGAACAATGTCAGCAGCAGCATCCCGAGGCTGGCCTAGCCTCTAAAACTGATCAGTAAAAGCAAATAACTGTCGAGTTACAAGTCAGGTTTCATCATTGATTTCCCCATACCCCCAAGTTATATGTGGTCAAGTCATGTATTAAATAATCTAGAGCTAATGCCAACACAGGATCAGGCAGGTACAGGTTTGTCTGGATAGACAACAGGAACGATCCGTAAGGACAACAGGTCAGGTTTGTTGGCATTAGACACAAGATCAGGTAACAGGTAAGACCATGGTACATCGGGTCAAGCCAGGTAATATATAGAGGTATCACGTTATGCCAAGAGTTGTACGGTACCATGTCGGGTCAAGTAATATGTGTAGCAAGTTATGTCAGGGTGTACAAGATATCATATGGGTGTTCATAATCAACTAGCATAATCATGGTTATGAATAAACAAGCATGGGTAATATCAGAACAATAAACTGGCACATGTAACATGATAAGCAAATAGGTGCAAATTAAACTACCTGGATGTACGGTTATCAGTTTGTGTTTAAGAGATAGTTTCAACATTACATGAATACGGTATGACAAATATGGATATTAAATCATGTTAATAGGTATTAAGTAATCTAGGGATGCAATGATATATATAATATGTTCAATGGATGCAATTATAACTAAAACAGCTTAAAGATGCACACGGGTGTCCAATAGAGTAAAACTATAGAAAGAGTACCCTGGGCTATATCAATAGTTATTATGTGATTAAAAATATAAATGTGGTTACTAGGTTTAGTAAAGTAAATGCAACGGATAGGTTTCAAGTTTTGAATCTAAAGGTAAACGAAACCTCGCACAGTTAACTTGGAACAAAAGACTTTCGATTCTATCTATAGGTTTAATCTGAAAATAAATAAATAAATAAATATCGGAATAATATGAATAGCATGTAGCAAGTTTCACTTGTCTCGACGGATCGCGGTACGGTAAACGGAACATCTCGTGTCAGCGGGAAAAGTCGCGACGCGCGCATGGTACACGGAATAAGTCCAAAAAACGAACAGTGGGATCACACGGGTCAGATGTTCTCGCTGGGTCATCGAGATCGTCGACGGCACGACTGGATTCCGGTGATCTACCAAAACAGTGAACATGAATTCGAGAAAAGATAAAGAAAGAGAAGAAAAGAAAAGAGAAGAGAAGAGGAAAAGAAGAAGAAGAAGAAGAAAGGATTGCTTACTGGGTTGTGCGCAGGGGTCAGGGGGACGAGGTGGTGGCGTCGGGGTCACCGACGGTGAGGTGCCGGCGAGGGTGCAGGTTTCAGGATGTGTTAGGGGTTGGTTTCTAGGGTTTTAATGTAGGGTACGTGCAGGGTTCTGTTGAGGTGCTATGTAGAGGAGAGGAAGGAAACGAGATGGTGATGATGGTGGGTGCGATGCTGGGATCGTCGGCGACGATCAGGGACGTTGGGTTGCTGGGTGTTCTGTGGGTGTGTGCAGGGGAGAGAGGAAAGAAAAAGAAGATGAAGACGAGGAGGAGGATGAGAAGAAGATGAGATGGAGGTGGTGACGAGGTTGAGTTCGAGGAGCAGAGGAAGCGGCTAGGGTTAGGGTTTCTCTGGTGGGCTCGAGACGAGGGTGCATGGGATTCAAAAAAAAAGAACAGAAGAAGAAGAAGATGTAGAAGGAAGGTGAGGATAAAGCGGGGGAAGTGACAGGATTCTCGCGCACCGCGATGGGAGAGAGAAACGGGCGCGAGATGAGAGAGATAGAGAGAAACGAGAGGAGAGAGAAAGAAGAGGAGAGATAGATTCGTTTGGTAGTGGGGGTGAGAGAGAGAGAGTAAGAGAGAGAAGGAGAAAAGTGATAGAGAGAGGGTGTCGTGGGGCCCAGCGATGAGGGTTTTGATTGGTTAGGGAAACTGTTAGGAAAAATTTTATAAAAGATTTACTAGGTTTTTAAAAAAAATATAATATCGTTGGCTTAGAAAATCTGATAGGCTGTAAAAATATTTTTAAGCTGATTTAAAGAAATTTAAAAATAAATAAGGTTTGGCGGGATGCAAAATATTTCAGAATTGCATCCGGGTCGGGTCCAAAATTTTGAATTTGAAATATGAAAATTATTAGCAAGTTCCAAAAAATCAAAATGAAGGGTTTTGCAGCAAAAGCATACCCCCAAGAACGGACGCACGCACGTGCGCGTAGCCATCCAAACACGTCTGTTTCACTGAACGGGACGAGAACACGATGCAAGGACGCTACCACAGGGTTAGGGGTATCAAGCAGGCCATGTCAAGTATTTTTAAATTATTTTAAGTAACTTAAATTGTTATATGCAAGAATATGTGATGTTAGGGTACTCTACAATTAAGAAACAATAAGCTCAAGCAAGCAGGTCGAATATAAAGTGTCACGCCCCGCTTCCCAGAGTACGCTATATTGGGCACGTGACATAGCCAACCATGCTACCTGTGGGTAGGAAGTATCCATCCACAGTCACATTACGGCTGTAGAGATATCAAGAACAAGACAAAACTATCTAAAAACATGTCCATAATCCAGAATAACAAGAGTCGATAATAAATAAATACGGAAGCAAATGATCCAATACAAATAACTGAAAGGTATGTCCCATAATGAGGGCTCACATCAGGAAATAAATGCAGGAAATAAACTAACCACTACTGAACTCACAACTCAGCCTGCTGGCTGAAGTACTCCTGCTCGGACTGCGACAGTGGTACAGAATCTGGGCCATGCAAAATCCAGACGTCAGCGCGTCATGTCAACCAGTAATATAATATGAACAATATAACAGGCAATGCAAAATAAACATGAATAAAGCAATAATGTGAAACAAGCAGTGCAGGGTAGTGTGCAGTGGGTAACTAAACGGTTCTAACAGGTTTTCTAGTCTAAAGTCTTTGAAATCAATTGATGAATCGTCGATGTAACTCAATAGTATCCCGTACATACCCGGGACCACGGCCACAATATTCTCGGCTGCAGCCGAGACATGCCGCTAGGCACAAAACAAGAATGTGTACACTCGATAGTATCTCGTACATACCCGGGACCACGGCCATAATATTCTCGGCTGAAACCAAGACATGCCGCTAGGCACAAAACATGAATGTGTACACTCAGGACAGGTAGCGAACTGTCGAGTTACAACTCAGGTTTCACCTTTGATTTCCCCATACCCCCAAGTTATATGTACAAGTCAAGTCAGGTATTCAGTAATCAAGAACTAATGCCAACACAGGATCAGGTAAAAGCAGGTTTGTCTGGATAGACAACAGGAACGGTCCATGAGAACTACAGGACAGGTTTGTTGGCATCAGACACAAGATCAGGTAACAGGTCGGGTCATGGTACATCGGGTCAAGTCAACAGCATACGGTACCATGTCAGGTGTATCAATATATACCATGTGTGACAATGTCAAGTCCAGATGTAACAATATCGTGGGTGTGCTCACAAACAGATATATAATCGAACAGGGTATTTAACAACATGAAATAAGCAATGGATTAAATAATAAGCATGTTTCATTTAATCACAAGAGTGCAGTAATACAACGCAGCCATTTAATTATGTTAACAGGTTTAAGCACCCTTAGCGGTGCAATAGTTTAGGTATTGGTGCAATACAGTTATATCAAGCATTTGAATACGAATGTCCGAATGTAATAGAACTACATGGGTAAGTGCTACCATCTATTAAACAGTAAAATGTGATTAAACAGGTAAACTTGGTTATTAGGTTTAAATTGGCAAACTGTAAATTCTATGTTATCTGTAGAATGACATAATGCAACATTGCAACCAAAATGGGAAAACGACTATACCAAGTTAAGTTTTACAGGTTTAGTGTGTCAAAACATATATAAATATATAGTATAGCATGTAGCAAGGGATACTTGCCTCGACGGGTCGCGAACCGGGAAAAACGGAACGTAACGTCGGCGGGGAAACACGCGACGGACGCACGGTTCACGGATTGAACCCAAACAACGAACCAAGGAACCACACGGGTCAGAGTACTCTGCTGGATCGTCGGGACACGTCACCGGCACGGACGGATTCCGGCGAGCGCAAAAAACAGTAAATAGGGTTTCGAACGGGTGTAGATCTTGGAAAGAAGGAAATGACCAGAGAAGAAGAAGATGGGGGAATACTTACTGGTCCAGAGGGCACTAGCGACGATGGCGGCGAGGACGGCGTCTCCGGCGATCTGCAGAAACTTCCAGCAAACTGTTTTCAGTTCTGGAAAAAGAAGAGAGGAAAGGAAAGGTGGAGAGACACTTACATGGTGTTTAGAGGTGGTTGGGGTTCGTCGGCAACGGCCAGAGGCGGCACAGGGGGTCGTCGGTGACGTTTCAGGCGACACAGAGAAGTTGCGGGGGTAGCCGAGGGTCGCTGTTCCGGTCAGGGGAGTGCATCGGGAGAAGGAGAATGATGGTGAGGGAACCACGGCGAGGTGTTGGTCGGCGGCGAGGTGGTTGCCGGTGGCGAGCAGGCGACTGCAGCGAAGGCTGCAGGTGGCCGCAACAGTCGTGCAGGGTGCGGGGGGGAGAAAATAAGGTTAAGGTTGGGAGGAGGAGGCGGAGGCGAGGGTGACGGTGACGTAGGCGCCGGCGTCGGGGCTGCGGCGGCGACGGTGAAGATGGCTAGGGTTGAGGCTCGCGGTGGGTATTCTCGTGATGATGAAGGCTGCTTTTGGAAAAGATATAGGAGGGGAGAAAATATACAGGGAAGAGAGAGAGAGAGTTAGAGAGAGAAAGAGATAGAAAAAGATAGAGAGAGAGAGAGTTAGAGAGAGAAAGAGATAGAAAAAGATAGAGAGAGAGAGAGACGGGATAAAGAGAGAGAGACGGGATAAAGAGAGAGAGAGAGAGAGAAGGATATAGAAGGGCCCACGGGGGTTTAAATCCCTCACGATTGGCTGAGAAAGAAAGCCAGGAAAGATTTAGGGGTTTTTAACGAATATTTAAAAGATTTTTGAATATTAAATTAACAGTAAGATTATATGTTAACGAAATATTATAAGGTTTTAAATATTATATTAATTTGGGATTTTGGTGCTAAAAAAAACATTTTCAAATCGCGTCCGGGTTGGGTCCAAAAATTCGAAATTTAAATAATAGGATTTTAAACGGGTTCCAAATTTTGAAATGAGGTGTTTTATGATTAAAAAGCATACCCCCAAGACGGACACTTGTATGCGCGCGTAACCGTCCAAACTCGCCCGTTTCACCGAACGGGATGAGAGCACGATGCACGGACGCTACCACAAAACTAGGGGTGTCGAGTAGGCCAAGATAGATATTTTTAATCTCATTTTAGATGCTAAAATTTGTTATATGCAGAAATGACTTTACCAGATAAAATTTTACAGTAAGTGACAAACAGGCAAGCTAAATGAAATGAGTATCATCTAATGCTCAATCAGTAACAGAAAATAGTAGCATTGGGCTCGGGTGTTACATCATACCCAACTACAAAAGAATTTCGTCCTCGAAATTCCAAGAATACAAGATAGAAAACTACAGAAAAAGGTGAGAAAACTTCTGCCGGATCTCATCTTCTCGTTCTCAAGTGGTCTCTCCATGCGAGCGATTACCCCAAGAAACAAGTACAAGGGGGATAACCTTGTTCTTGAGAACCTTTTCCTTTCGACCCACGATTTCAACCGGTCTCTCTTCAAAAGTCAAATCTTCCCGTACTGTTAGTTCCGAATGATCCAAAACGTGTGTTTCATCTCGAACATACCTTCGTAGTTGAGATACGTGAAACACATCATGCACACCTGCCAAGGACTGCGGTAATGCCAAACGGTACGCTATCTCTCCAACACGCTCCAATATCTCAAAGGGTCCAACAAATCGAGGACTAAGCTTTCCTTGACTCCCAAAACGAATCACCCCTCTAGTCGGTGATATCTTCAAGAATACCAAATCACCCACGGCGAACTCTAGAGGTCTTCTTGACGTGTCAACCCAACTCTTCTGTCTGTCTTGAGCTGCCTTCATATGCTTTCTGATAGTATTAACCTTCTCAACTGTCTGCACCACCAAATCTGGTCCCAACAATCTTCGTTCACCGACATCATCCCAACAAACAGGTGAACGGCATTTACGACCACACAAAGCTTCAAACGGAGCCATCTGGATAGTTGCCTGAAAACTGTTGTTGTAAGAAAACTCTACCAAGTGTAGATGATCCTCCCACAAACCCTTGAAGTCCAACATGCATGCTCTCAACATGTCTTCAAGAGTTTGGATCGTTCTCTCCGACTGACCATCAGTTTGAGGATGATAAGCTGTGCTAAACTTCAATCGAGTCCCTAAACTTTCCTGTAAACTCCGCCAAAAGTGTGATAAGAACCGAGTGTCCCGATCGGACACAATGCTCACCGGTACTCCATGCAATCTTACAATCTCCTGCATGTACCGCTCTGCCAAAGTCTCTGTTGATTGACCGACCCGGAAAGGAATAAAGTGAGCTGTCTTGGTCAACCGATCAACAATCACCTATACTGCATTGTTGCCCTTTGGACTTCGTGGTAAAGCCGTCACGAAATCCATGGTTATATGTTCCTACTTCTGCTGAGGAATCGGAAGTGGTTGCAATAAACCAACAACCCTTTGATGTTCAGCCTTAACTTGCTGACACACCAAGCACTTAGCCACAAAGTGAGCAATCTCCCATTTCATGCCTTCTCACCAGAAATGCTGTCGAATATCTCGGTACATCTTCGTGCCTCCTGGATGTACAGAGTAAGCTGAACTGTATGCCTCCTTCATAAGCTCTTCACGAACATCTCCCTTTGGCACACATAAACGGCTACCATACCTCAACGAACCATCTTCGTGGACCAGTAAATTCGTTCGTAGTCCGGCTTCGACTTGCTCTCGAAACTTTTGCAGTCTAGGGTCCTGCGATTGTGCTGCTTTAATTTTCTCAATCAAAGACGACTGCACTTGCAGCTGCATCAACTGTCCCATAGAATGCGATAGTACAACCTCCAAATCAAATCTTCGAAAATCTGCAACGATCTCCTTCTGCGTAGTTAACACCTGAATTGCGGGTAACCGACTAAGCGCATCCGGCACAACATTGACCTTCCCCGGATGATACTTAAGATCAAGATCGTAGTCAGCCATCGGCTCCAACCATCTACGTTACCTCATATTTAGTTCCTTCTGTGTGAACACATACTTCAAACTCTTATGATCTGTAAAAACTTCGACTCTTTCGCCCAAAAGGTAGTGTCTCCAAATCTTCAAAGCGAAAATCACAGCCGCAAGCTCCAAGTCATGAGTTGGATAATTTTTCTCATGGGTCTTCAATTGTCTCGATGCGTACGCTACAACTTTCCCATGCTGCATCAAAACACATCCCAATCCTTTTCCAGATGCGTCGCTGTGAATCACCAATCCTCTGGAATTGTCTGGCACGGTCAAAATAGGGGCGGTTATCAACTTCTGCTTCAACGTCTCAAAAGCTAACGCACATTTATCCGTCCATACAAAAGGTACCTCCTTGCGCGTAAGCTTGGTCAACGGCTCTGCCAGACGAGCAAAGTTCTCCACAAAGCTCCTGTAGTATCCGGCTAATCCGAGGAAACTTCTTATCTTAGCAACATTCTTTGGAATCGGCCAATCTTGAACTGCTGCAATCTTTTCTGGATCGACGGCGATTCCATCGCCCGACACAACATGCCCCAAAAACTTCACTTCCTCCATCTAAAACTCGCACTTACTCATCTTCGCATACAATTTCTCCTGTCTCAACGTCTGCAGTGCGATCTTTAAATGCTCAGCATGCTCCTCAAAACTCTTCGAGTAAACCAGAATATCGTCAATGAATACCACAATGAACTGATCCAAGAACGGTGAAAAGATTCGGTTCATCAAGTCCATGAATACTGCTGGCGCATTCGTTACTCTGAAGGGCATCACTAAGTACTCGTAATGTCCATACCGAGTTCGGAACGCCGTCTTGCAAATATCTTCTGCTTTCACTCGAACCTGATGATATCCGGATCGCAAATCCAGCTTCGAGAATACCCTCGAGCCACTAAGCTGCTCAAAAAGTTCTCCAATGCGAGGGATCGGGTACTTGTTCTTAATAGTCACCCGGTTTAATTGTCGATAGTCGATGCACATTCTTCTTGTGCCATCCTTCTTCTTTACTAGAAGAACTGAAGCTCTCCAAGGCGAGTTACTGCTTCGAATCCAACCCTTCTCAAGAAATTCAGCAACTTGTTTCTTAACTTCATCCAATTCCACTGGCGCCATTGGATAATACGCTTTAGATACTGGCGCTGCACCAGGAATAAGGTCAATTGCGAACTCCACGTCTCGCTTCGGCGGTAAACCCGATATATCTTCAAATACATCCATAAAATCGCGAACAACCGCCTGCTCTTCACCACTATCAACTTCCATTGCTGCAAGAATATTGTTTGTCGGCCTAGCCCTAAACTCGACTGGCCCGACAGAACGGCTTCCTCCAGTGAAGGTGAACCCGGGATGTCCGGGAATCTGGAAAATTACTTTCTTTGCCCTACAGTCAATGTGAGCGTGGAAATTGCCAAGAAAATCCATTCCCAAGACAACTTCATAGCTGCCCGTATCTATCAACAAGAAATTGCAAAGAGTTCCCGTCCGCACACAACAACTGTACAATCCTTACATTCCCTACCAGCTATGATTTTCCCATTCCCAGTGTGTATGTCCCAGAAACTAGACAGGGTCGTGCAGGTAATTGAGTGTGTAGTTATAAAGTTGGATGACATAAAACGGTTGGATGCACCAGAATCAAATAATGTCAATGCGGGAAAACCATGAACGAGTAAAGTACCAGAAACAACTTCTCCTGATGCCTTGGCTTCTTTAGCTGTCAAGGTAAAAGCTCGAGCCTGATTAGGTCCTTGAGTCAGCTGTTTCTGCCCTTGGAACGGTCTCTGCGGAGGCTTCTGAATATCATCTCTCGTATGAAGCTTCGACGGACAAGCATTAATGGCGTGATCTGCCGCTCCACAAACCAAACAGAGTCCCAGCCTCCTTCGACAATCCTTTTGCATGTGGCCAGGTAAATTGCAATAGTTACAATTCATGCTCTTTCTTCGATCAACAATCACAGGCTTCTTCATTGGTGCTACATCACGACGGTCCACTGGAATACCCTTGCGACCATGAGCTCGGTTAGGTACAAATACGGGCTTCCTGGCCGCAACTGCTGTCTGCTGCAAGCTCCCTTTCATTCCAGATAAACTATGTTGTTCCCGAGTTGCCGTAAGAACCTGTGAGAAAGTGGTCAAACCCAGGGAGACAATCTGCCTCTGGATGTCCGCATCCAAACTGCGTATGAACCTTCGTGCCCTGTCTGCATCGTTGGCGACTAAAGGTCCAGCGAATCTGCCGAGTCTCGTCCACTCTGCTGCATGCACGTCCACGGGTGCTCCATTCTGCCTTAACCCAATAAACTTCTCTTCCATTTCCTCCCGTGCAGTCCACGGAAAGAACTTCTCCAGGAAACTCTTAGAAAAATTCGCCCACTTGATCGGCTTGGGCAAGCGGGTCTCTTCCACAAGCCACCACTCTCGGGCGTAGTCCACTAACTGAATGCGTACCACGTCAACTCTTTTGTCATCTGGAATCTGTGCCGCAATCAGTAAATTCTCCGTGTCGACTAGCCACTGCTCGGCTAGCAACGGCTCCTCCAAACCAGTGAATGTAGACGGACCCAAACGTCTGAAATCTGCCACAGTCCCTACCCGGTCAACTGGTTTAGCTCCAACGTTGTTTACAGACTGCTGAACGATCTGCAAACCTTCCTGGAACGAGTCCGCTTGCTGCTGGATCAGCTCAGTCTGTCTCTTTTGATTCTCCAGCATTCCCCTTATCACTCCAAGCATGGCGGCTTCGTCCACACGCCTCTGGTACGTCTTCAAATTCTTATCTGCCATATTCCTGAAATCAAGAACACCCAACATTAGCATGATGATAGATTCAATATATAAATCAAGGCTAGAACTCCAAGATACTTAAATAGAGTACCGCATTGTAACTATGCCGCGGTATCATAGCCACAATTACTTAATTCCACCCAAGTCGCCTAAGTCCTAGAGATAACAAGAAATCAGGTTCTTCGAGTCGACATGCAAAGTAAGTTTGCACGTCGTAAAAGATATAATCAGGAAGAATGTGGTTCAAGAATGGTAAACGGCAAGGTGGCAGGACATGTTTCCTAAACATGGGCATTCTGATTCGTGTATTGGGTATAATACCCAACTACAAAAGAATCAACCCAACTAACCTATGGCTCTGATACCAAAAGAACCATGTCACGCCCCGCTTCCCAGAGTACGCTAGATTGGGCATGTGACATAGCCAACCATGCTACCTGTGGGTAGGAAGTATCCATCCACAGTCACATTACGGCTGTAGAGATATCAAGAACAAGACAAAACTATCTAAAAACATGTCCATAATCCAGAATAACAAGAGTTAATAATAAATAAATGCGGAAGCAAATGATCCAATACAAATAACTGAAAGGTATGTCCCATAATGCGGGCTCACATCAGGAAATAAATGCAGGAAATAAACTAACCACTAATGAACTCATAACTCAGCCTGCTGGCTGAAGTACTCCTGCTCGGACTGCGGCAGTGGTACAGAATCTGGGCCATGCAAAACCCAGACGTCAGCGCGTCATGTCAACCAGTAATATAATATGAACAATGTAACAGGCAATGCAAAATAAATATGAATAAAGCAATAATGTGAAACAAGCAGTGCAGGGTAGTGTGCAATGGGTAACTAAACGGTTCTAACAGGTTTTCTAGTCTAAAGTCTTTGAAATCAATTAATGAATCGTCGATATAACTCAATAGTATCCCGTACATACCCGGGACCACGACCACAATATTCTCGGCTGCAGCCGAGACATGCCGCTAGGCACAAAACAGGAATGTGTACACTCGATAGTATCTCGTACATACCTGGGACCACGGCCATAATATTCTCGGCTGAAACCGAGACATGCCGCTAGGCACAAAACATGAATGTGTACACTCAGGACAGGTAGCGAACTGTCGAGTTAAAAGTCATGTTTCACCTTTGATTTCCCCATACCCCCAAGTTATATGTACAAGTCAAGTCAGGTATTCAGTAATCAAGAACTAATGCCAACACAGGATCAGGTAAAAGCAGGTTTGTCTTGATAGACAACAGGAACGGTCCATGAAAACTACAGGACATGTTTGTTGGCATTAGACACAAGATCAGGTAACAGGTCGGGTCATGGTACATCGGGTCAAGTCAACAGCATACGGTACCATGTCAGGTGTATCAATATATACCATGTGTGACAATGTCAAGTCCAGATGTAACAATATCATGGGTGTGCTCACAAACAGATATATAATCGAACAGGGTATTTAACAACATGAAATAAGCAATGGATTAAATAATAAGCATGTTTCATTTAATCACAAGAGTGCAGTAATACAATGCAGCCATTTAATTATGTTAACAGGTTTAAGCACCCTTAGCGGTGCAATAGTTTAGGTATTGGTGCAATACAGTTATATCAAGCCTTTGAATACGAATGTCCGAATGTAATAGAACTACATGGGTAAGTGCTACCATCTATTAAACAGTAAAATGTGATTAAACAGGTAAACTTGGTTATTAGGTTTAAATTGGCAAACTGTAAATTCTATGTTATCTGTAGAATGACATAATGCAACATTGCAACCAAAATGGGAAAACGACTATACCAAGTTAAGTTTTACAGGTTTAGTGTGTCAAAACATATATAAATATATAGTATAGCATGTAGCAAGGGATACTTGCCTCGACGGGTCGCGAACCGGGAAAAACGGAACGTAACGTCGGCGGGGAAACACGCGACGGACGCACGGTTCACGGATTGAACCCAAACAACGAACCAAGGAACCACACGGGTTAGAGTACTCTGCTGGATCGTCGGGACACGTCACCGACACGGACAGATTTTGGCGAGCGCAAAAAACAGTAAATAGGGTTTCGAACGGGTGTAGATCTTGGAAAGAAGGAAATGACCAGAGAAGAAGAAGATGGAGGAATACTTACTGGTCCAGAGGGCACTAGCGACGACGGCGAGGACGGCGTCTCCGGCGATCTGCAGAAACTTCCAGCAAACTGTTTTCAGTTCTGGAAAAAGAAGAGAGGAAAGGAAAGGTGGAGAGACACTTACATGGTGTTTAGAGGTGGTTGGGGTTCGTCGGCGACGGCCAGGGGCGGCGCAGGGGGTCGCCGGTGACGTTTCAGGTGACACAGAGAAGTTGCGGGGGTAGCCGAGGGTCGCTGTTCCGGTTAGGGGAGTGCACCGGAAGAAGGAGAATGATTGTGAGGGAACCATGGCGAGGTGTTGGTCGGCGTCGAGGTGGTTGCCAGTGGCGAGTAGGCGACCGCAGCGAAGGCTGCAGGTGGCCGCAGCAGTCGTGCAGGGTGCGCGGGAGAGAAAACAAGGTTGAGGTTGGGAGGAGGAGGCGGAGGCGAGGGTGACGGTGACGTAGGCACCGGCGACGAGGCTGCGGCGGCGACGGTGAAGGTGGCTAGGGTTGAGGCCCGCGGTGGGTATTCTCGTGATGGTGAAGGCTGCTTTTGGAAAAGATATAGGAGGGGAGAAAATATATAGGGAAGAGAGAGAGAGTTAGAGAGAGAAAGAGATAGAGAAAGATAAAGAGAGAGAGAAAGAGACGGGATAAAGAGAGAGAGAGAGAAGGATAGAGAGGGGCCCATGGGGGTTTAAATCCCTTGCGATTGGCTGAAAAAGAAAGCCAGGAAAGATTTAGGGGTTTTAAACGAATATTTAAAAGATTTTTGAATATTAAATTAACAGTAAGATTATATGTTAACGAAATATTATAAGGTTTTAAATATTATATTAATTTGGGATTTTGGTGCTAAACAAAACATTTCCAAATCGCGCCCGGGTTGGGTCCAAAAATTCGAAATTTAAATAATAGGATTTTAAACGGGTTCCAAATTTTGAAATGAGGTGTTTTATGATTAAAAAGCATACCCCCAAGACGGACACTTGTACGCGCGCGTAGCCGTCCAAACTCGCCTGTTTCACCGAACGGGACGAGAGCACGATGCACGGACGCTACCACAAGGCTAGGGGTGTCGAGTAGGCCAAGATAGATATTTTTAATCTCATTTTAGATGCTAAAATTTGTTATATGCAGAAATGACTTTGCCAGATAAAATTTTACAGTAAGTGACAAACAGGCAAGCTAAATGAAATGAGTACTATCTAATACTCAATCAGTAACAGAAAATAGTAGCATTGGGCTCGGGTGTTACATGCAAGAATATGTGATGTTAGGGTACTCTACAATTAAGAAATAACAAGCTCAAGCAAGCGGGTCGAATATAAAGTAACTACCATTCGCAACTAAACATGGTAAATGAATTAAACACCACGAACCACACATACGGCAATAGAAATTGGTATAACAGAACTCGGTTGTTACAGCAAATCTCGCCATGCGCGGATTCTCCGCCAACAGCATCCCACGTTCCACGCCACCACGATCCCTATTAATGGGCGATCCGCTCTTTACGCGGGCGTGGCGTCAGGAGCGTAACTGCCGGCAAGATCCTTGCGCCTGCTGCTGCGTACCACCACCGCTATATAAACCCCCCATCACAAAAGGGTCAAGTAAGCCATTTTTTTACACTTACGCCGTTACTCTGCTCAGATATTGTCACTGACTTGAGCGTCGGAGGGTCCTCGGTGGTACCAAACCACCCCGGGATTTCTTTGCAGGTACACGGCGGCAGCCTTCTCATCTCACTTTGTCCTCTCAAAACCCATTGAGACCTACACGCAACGAAGGACAATCAACCTAGTTCACATCGAGATCAACGGAAGACAACATCTGACGGAGGCCTAAAAAGGAGCTCCATCAGTTGGCGCCGTCTGTGGGAAACTAACTCCACAAAACACAATGTTGGCCTTCCGATCTCCGCCCGCATGGCAACCGACTCCCCTAAGGATCCAAACGCCCGTTACCGCCCCTTGCAACGGGGGCACAGGCGAACCCTCGCCCGAGGTCGTCGGCCTCCCCGCAGGCTACCACCCCACACGCTCCGCTTTCCAGAGTGCGCTAAGATAGGTACGTGACAGAGCCAACCATGCTACCTGTGGATAGGAAAAATCCCTCCACAGTCACATTACGGCTGTAGAGATATCAAGAACAGGAAAGTAAACTAAACTATCTAGTACATGTCCATGAGCCATAATAAATGAGTTAAGAAATAATATAATATGCGGAAGCAAAAGATCCAATAAATAAAACACCTGGAAAATAAAACTGGATACCAACAGATCCTCACCGCTCGGTCTAACAGCGGCAATACTCCTGATCAGTTTGCAACAAAGGTAGAGGATCTAAGCCATGCAAAACCCAGACGTCAGTGCGTCATAATATCAAGCAATAAAATAAACAGGGCTAGCAAGACATACAGGAAGGTGTATAAACAGTAAAACAGGTATAACAGTAATATAAATGAGGACAGTGAAGGATAGTGTGCAGTGAGTAATCTAGACTGGTCTATTGGGTTAACTACTCTCAAGTCTTTGAAATCAATTTGATTAATCATCGATGTAACTCAATAGTATCTCGTGCGTGCCCGGGATCACGGTCTAAGACTCTCGGGCTGAATCCGAGACGTACCGCAAGGCAGTAAAAGGGTGGTAGTTAATGACGAGTGATGTCAGCAGCATCACCCCGGAGCTGGCCTAGCCCGTAAGACTGATCAGTAAAGGTGTCGAACTGTCGAGTTACAAGTCAGGTTTCATCATTGATTTCCCCATACCCCAAGTTATACATGTCATGCCCCGCTTCCCAGAGTACGCTAAGATAGGCATGCGACATAGCCAACCATGCTACCTGTGGATAGGAAAAATCACCCCACAGTCACATTACGACTGTAGAGATATCAAGAACAGGAAAGTAATCTAAACTATCTAGTACATGTCTATGAGCCAGAATAAATGAGTCAAGAAATAATATAATATGCGGAAGCAAAAGATCCAATAAATAAAACACCTGGAAAGTAAAACTGGATACCAATAGGATCCTCACCGCTCGGTCTAATAGTGGCAGTACTCCAGATCAGTCTACAACAAAGGTAGAGGATCTGGGACATGCAAAATCCAGACGTCAGTGCGTCATAATATCAAGCAATAATATAAACAGGGGTTACAAGATATGCAGGTATGGGTATAAATGGTAAAACAGGTATAACAGTGATATAAGTGAGGATAGTGAGGGTAATATGTAGTGAATAGTCTAAACTGGTCTATAGGGTTAACTACTCTCAAGTCTTTGAAATCAATTTGATGAATTATCGATATAACTCAATAGTATCCCGTGCGTGCCCGGGATCACGGTCTAAGACTCTCGAGCTGAATCCGAGACGTGCCGCAAGGCAGTAAAGGGTGGATAGTATATTCAAAGCGATTAATAACTATAAAAGTGGTATTGATTAACCATACACAAGAAAGTTCCGTTCAGAAATTCAGCGTCACCTTGATTTGTAAAATAGCTTAAAAAATAACAAACGTTCTCCAAAAGGGACGTGTCTTATACCAAAACAAAGATAATTCAATAAGGTTTTCATTTTTATAAATATAAGTATCTCAGATTGTCCTTACAAAAAGCTATAAACATTCGAACTTGAAAGTTTGCTACTGGAATTTCCCCGGACAGCAGTTTAGAGACATATTCAATTGCATTTTACGTTATTTAAACAATTTATTTTGCAAGTAAATATTTCATAGAATTATAGTATTTTGAGTTAGATTCACAACGAACTAAAGAACGTATAATAATGATTTTTCTATGATTTATAATGAATTTTATAAGGTAAAGTGTACAGTAAATTTTAGATTTGTCGTATCCGCTTTGCGACGACGTTTCATGCGTAAACTATAATATTTTCAAATGTATAATATTATAAAATGCAGATTATAAACTAATTAAAGATAATAATAAGAAATATTATGACGATATATATTTTAAATGATATGGATGCAGTATAATGTAAACTAGTATGTCACAAGATAATTTTTCATGATCTAGATTTAAAATGATGTAAACGGATGCAAACGGAACATCGAAACGTTATAAAATTAAATATGGGGTACTAGATTTAAACTATAGGTATGGTATTTATTTAAATAGGTATAAAATGAATTATATAGCATGTAGCAAGATTAACTTGCCTAGACGGAACAAGAACGGATGTGTACGGAATGTCCTTCATCGGCGAAATGTCGCGACGCGCGCACGGTACACGGAACGGTTCCAAACAACGTACGAGGGTGATCACGCAAGTCAGGTACGTTCACTGGATCATTCGGATCATCAGCGACGAGCACGGCTCCGGCGGTGATCACCGGAATCAAGAAACAAGATCAAGAAAAAGAAATAAGCAAAAAGAAGAAGAAGAGGCTGTGTATTAAATAAGAAAAGAAAAAAAATAAAAAATATATAAATATATATATGCAGAGGAAAGAGAGAGAGAGAAAGGGGTTGTTATTAAGATTTAGATTTTAATTTAAAAAGATTTTTTAAGCTATAAATATTTTAAACTGTTAAATTTTAATAAAGATATTAGATGAAATACAATTGGATTTTCTGGTAAATACAAATTTAGTCCAAAACATGCCCGGGTCGGGTCTAAAATTCAGTTTTAAAATACGAAAAATATACATGTCGACCAAAATAAAGAAAATGAATGTCCGGATAACGAAAAATGCATACCCCCAAGAACGGATGCATGCACGTGCGCGTAGCTATCTAAACAAGTCCGTTTCACTGAACGGGACAAGAACAAGATGCACGGATGCTACCACGGGGCTAGGGGTATCATGCAGGCCATGCTAGATATTTTTAAAATATTTTACTTGATTTTAAATGTTATATTAAAAAAATGCAGATGCCAGATAAAATGCAAGTATGCAGTAAAAAATGAAAATGCACGAATCCATGTAACAGATCAGGATAAATCATAAACATGAATCAAAACAGGTTTCAAGCAAGCAGGTCGGGTAAAATGCAAATACAAATGTCAAAATACTATTCGCACCCAAAACACAGTAAACCAAGAAACTACCATAAATAAGTAAATACTTGAACTGGAATTGGTATAAATGAACTAGGGTGTTACAGGGGCACAGGCGGACCCTCGCCCGAGGTCGTCGGCCTCCCCTCAGGCTACCACCGCACATGCTCCGGCAGCCGCCCGACCAAAAGAGCTAGAGTCCGGGAGCCCATCACCTTTGGCGACGAGGATCTCCACGGCATATTTGTGCCCCATAGCGACCCACTGGTGATCGTAGCGCGAATTCACCGATACGAGGTCCACCGAATACTCATCGATTCAGGCAGCTCGGCGGACATCCTCTTCCACGACTGCTTTCTGCGGATGGGGCTGGCCCCAGCGGACCTGAGACCGACCTCCCACGTCCTCTCGGGATTCACCAACCACTCCGTTCCGGCACAAGGGGTGGTCACCCTGCAGTTCACGATCGGGGAGCCCGGCTGCACTCGCACGCTGTCGGTGGACTTTATTGTGGCTAGGGTCCCCTCGGCCTACAACGTCCTCCTCGACCGGCCGACTCTGAACTCCCTCCAGGCCCAGATCTCGACGTACCACCTAGCGATAAAATCCCCCCTCGACCAAGGTGGGGTAGGCCGGGCCTACGGGAGCCAATGGGTCGCGGAGGTGGGTCTGACATAAGCATCTTCCCCCGAGAAGCACGCTGATAGCGCCGAGGCATGCGACGACATGGAGGGGTCCCTAGACACTCGGGACGAGCGGAAGGAGGTCCGTGGGGCACCGGTCGAGCTGCTGACCGAGGTGCCCTTAGCGGAAGGAGACCTAGGGAAGACCGTCCAGGTCGGGTCACTCCTGACGGGAACCCAGCGGGATGACCTGACCGAGTTCCTCCGGAGCAATTCTGACGTCTTCGCCTGGGCCCCAGCCGACATGCCTGGGATCGACCCCAAAATCATCTCCCACAAGCTCGGGGTCGATCCTGCAGCCCGACCCGTCAGGCAGAAGAAGAGAAGCTTCGCCCCAGTCAAACAGAAGGCCATCGAGGAAGAAGTTGACCGACTCCTCGCTGCCAACTTCATCAGGAATGTGCCCTACTCGGAATGGCTGACCAACGTGGTCCTGGTCAAGAAATTGAGTGGGAAGTGGCGTATGTGCGTCGACTTCACCGACCTCAACAAGGCCTGCCCCAAAGACAACTTCCCACTTCCCCACATAGACCAGCTCGTCGATAGCTCGGCCGGGCACGAGCTCCTGAGCTTCATGGACGCCTTCTCCGGCTACAACCAAATCCGTATGAACCCTGACGACGAAGACATGACCGCATTCATGACAGACCGGGGGGTGTACTGTTACAGAGTGATGCCATTCGGCCTCAAGAATGCCGGGGCCACATACCGGAGGCTGGTCAACCGCATGTTCAAGCTTCAGATCGGTAGAAACATGGAGGTCTACGTCGACGACATGCTCGTCAAGTCCATCTCGTCGACAGACCATGTCAAGGACTTGGGCGAGGCGTTCAAGGTGCTCCGCAAGTTCAACATGAAGCTGAACCCCGCCAAGTGTGCGTTCGGAGTGACCGGAGGGAAATTCCTTGGGTTCATGGTCACTCACCGCGGGATTGAAGCTAACCCGGAGAGGATCGACGCCATCCTGAACATGACTGCGCCCCAGACCAACGTCGAAATCATGCGGCTCACAGGACGGGTCACCGCTCTGAGCCGTTTCATGTCCAGGTCGGGGGAGAAGTGCCTCCCGTTCTTCAAGGCGTTGAGGAAAATCCCAAAGTTTGAGTGGTCGGAAGACTGCCAAGCCGCCTTCGTCCAACTGAAGAGGCACCTCGCAACGCCACCCCTACTCACCCGGCCCGTGGAAGGGGACGAACTGTCGCTGTACCTAGCGGTATCCGACCAAACAGCGGGGTCGGTGCTCGTCCGAGAGGCCGAGAGGGTGCAGAGGCCAGTGTATTATGTGAGACATGTGTTCAAAGATGCGGAAACGAGATACCCCGCCATAGAGAAGATTGTCCTAGCCCTTGTGGTAACCTCACGGAAGCTGCGACACTACTTCCAGGCACACACCATCATCGTCCTCACCGAGCGCCCCTTGGGGGCTATCCTGGCATCGCCAGAATCCTCTGGCCGCCTAGAGAAATGGAGATGGGAGCTATCTCAATTCGACATAAGGTATCGCCCGAGGCAATCCATCAAGGCGCAGGCCCTGGCCGATTTCGTTGTCGAATGCACCATCCCCAGCAGGAAGATGGATCCCATACCGCCCCTCGCTGCCCAGCATCCCGACCGGGAAGGCCATAGCTCAGCCCTGGAGTGGATCATCTACGTCGAAGGGTCTTCCACCGAGGAAGGCTGCGGTGCCGGCCTCATTATCTGAGCCCCGAACGAAGCCGAGATGGAGTACTCCTTGAGGCTCAGTTTCAAAGCATCAAACAACGCGGCAGAATACGAAGCCCTCCTAGCCGGGCTGCGCATAGCCGTCGGGCTGGGGCTGAAGGCCGTCTGGGTCCGCAGCGACTCGGCCCTGGTCGTCGGCCAAGTAACCGGCCGCTTCGAGGTTCGGGAGCCCCTAATGATGAAATATCTAGACGAGGTGAGAAAGCTCTGAAGAAACTTCGACGAAGTCCAGGTGGAACAAATACCCAGACAAATGAATACTGAAGCAGACGCTCTGAGCAAGTTGGCTTCATCATACTCGGCTAGCAAAAGGCGCTCGATACTTTTCGAAACCTTGGCCCGACCCATCGTTGAAGGCGAGGCGGCGACGCTTCAAGTGTACACAACACAGGAGAATGACCCAGATTGGAGGAAGCCCCTTGTGGAATTCCTGAAAGACGGCACGTTCCCGGAAGACAGTGCAGCCGCCCGCCGCCTCCGGGCCAGAGCTACCCACTTCATCTGGAGCAACGGGAACCTCTACAAGAAGGCCTTCACTCAGCCCCTGCTCTGGTGTGTTGACCCCCACGAGGCTGACTATGTCCTGCGGGAAATCCATGAAGGGGTGGGCGGCGCACACCAGAGGGCTCGAACCCTAACCCAAAAGGCACTACTTCAGGGGTACTATTGGCCCACCATGCACGAAGACGCCCTGAAGCTGGTCAGGAGGTGTAAGAGCTCCCAACTCCACGGCAGTTGTAAGTCTACGGTAGTGCCCCGGCCGTCTACAGACGCCAAATGCGGAACAAAAACTTTTTAACTGGTGCTATCGTATACTTTAACCCGGATCTGCCATTATTGCTAAACTAACAAACTGTAAAGAGTGTAGAAAGGTTATACCGAACAATCCGAGTCCTTCGTTCTTTAACCATCATCCCACGCTCTGTTGCGGTTGCTCCGATCTCGTCGATCTCCGATCTGCTCGTCCAGGTGGCACCACGTCGACGATTCTTTAAACGGGCTCCCGCCTCTGACTCGAGGCAACTCGGTCATCAAGTTTGCTAAAAGAGACGACCAAGAATGATGTAGAGAATGAGTAGATGACTTTGTCTCACTTCGCCCAAAGCCATGGACGATCGGTTAATGAAGTTGCCGATGGAAATGAAATGGAACAAGAAATGAACTATGAAATTTCCATGCATCCAAAACTTTGGTCTTTTCATTTTAACAACCATAATCTTTTCAAGTGAGTGAGTGGAGGAGGAGAGAGAGGGCTGGCCACTTTAAAGGAGGGGGGTGAGTGTAGGAACCAAGTGGTGACCATAACACAAAGCTTATCATGAAGAAAAGATCTTAACAAAAACAAAAATTCATTAATGTAAACCATGACTCACTTAAACCTAGTCATCATATAATAAATGCAATCAAAGGTTCATGAACCTAGTCACCATCCTAGAAACTTCTAGAACCTTCTAGAAGCATGACTCACTCTCATCCAAGAAAAGATAAATCCGTCTTTAACCGAATGTTAAAAGACGGCTGATAGAAAACTGGAAACTGGCAACTTCCAAAAGTGATCCTGAAACGACTTTCAGGATAACCCCGTAACTGTATAAATATACCCGCATTTGTATTACGACCGAATACAAATGCAACTGAGACAAAGATATTATATCTACTCAATATAATACTTGGATCCGGCTTAAACCAAAGCCGACCAGTATCATCTGCCCGAAAAATAACACGTGCGTAAACGCACGTGCATTTTCCGAACCCTGCCATAAAACCATACGGCCTCTACAACGTTTCGCCCGAACTTGGGAAACTGTCTGTGGGGGACTCTAATGACTCGTCAGTACTCTGGCAGTGGGTTTAACCACAAACCGTCAGCGGCACTAGCAATGCGTAACGGCTGCCCATGGACTGACCTCAAGGGAGGCTGATGAGCGAACTCATCCAGAAACCCTACTGAGCCTAACAGTGACAATGTATATACAGTCCGGTCCGTTCGTCTATGAGTATCGCATATCTGCCTAGGGGGCTAGTAACGTCAGACCCCCAATAGCAGTATAAGTCGTGTCGGAGTGAAGCCCAATAACACCTTGAGATACTACTGGAGTACCTACCAGTAAATCTCCTGCCATGGCCATGGACTTTGTGTAATGGCTCTCCTAGACACAGTACGATCTCGCCCCCAATACCGGGAGAGACGAATCCCCTGCCAATCCGCTCACGTGCCTCCATATGGCTCGGGACTGTACCCAAAAACTACCTGTTTGCACGACTCCTTTGAGCCGTGGTAGGGTAGAAATCAAAGCACAGTGGGAACTCACACGAGACAAATGACGACCTCAGGTCGATGAACTAACCTGTACACATGTCACCAGGGAACTGCTATCTGACGATAGATATAGTACTAACTAGCAGATTCCCGGCGAGTCCTGTCCGGTGTACTCATAACCCAATGAGCACCTGTATACATCTTAGGTGATCCAACTGACACCAGTGGCTTGTGAGACCGGCCACCGCCCCTCGTCGGGGTCTCGACTGTACACACTAGTCTACTCCGGAGTATCGATGTCCTGTCTCGAAACTCCCACGACTAGGGACCACAATTAAGGATATGCATATAAACTACCCAACTCTCACGTATATGATCGCCATCATACTGTCGGTAGTAAAGCAAGATCCTAAGGGCTCTATCAAAGTGTAACATGTAATCAGTCACCTGAACATGTACACGACTGATAAAGGCAAACCAGATAGCATACTATCATCTCGAGTAAGACTGTCCTACCGGTATAGGTCCTCCGCAATCATTGCAATCACGTACCTGTGATCCAATAATTGACTCTGAGGGCACTATCTCCAACAATCTCCCACTTGCACTCAAGGCTAATTATTGCGATGTCGACTACTCACAGCCCGTGTGAAACCGAACATCCAACTCCTCTACTAATCAGTTTCACAAAGCCCGTTTGTAAAACTATTGTGTTCGAGAAATAGCCTCAGTGAGTGGATCCGCCTAGAAGTTTCTTTCTATCTCTCTCTAAATCTCAAGTTCGCGGAGAAAGCCATCTTCCGAATCGAGTAATACCTGTCTTAGAATATGTCTGGATATCTGATGGAACCTAGTTCATAAATGAACTCCAAATCCAAACTTCTTAGACTGTATCGATCACTGAACCTAATCAGTATCCGGCACCATGCCTCCCATAGTATCCTCTTGGACCACCTGTCCATAATACTGTCCCTCGTCAGAGAGAAAACTATAACTCTGACAATCTCTCTGTCAACCATGTTACATTTGAAGCCTGGAATGATAATCGTCTCCCGAAGGAGGCTGCCGTCATCAAATCCGTAGAACATGCACTTATGTTCTAAAACTGCTTCCTTATGTTTCTCCAGGATTGGATTAATATAAATTCATCGCATCTAGTGCAAAAACAATATCTGGTGTGGTACTTGACATCTCATGATTGACACAATTGCCTAAGCAAGTGATCTGCTAATCATGCCCATCCCTCTCCCCTTTAGTCTATACGACACCTTTAGAGAGGGTGACTCCATCACCTGCAGGTACACCACCATGCAAGGAGTCAACTATTCTAAAAACAATTAGAATATCTGTCAAAGTACCCACATTGGGAAACTACCCAAATCCAGATCTAAAACCATAGATCCAGAAACCAGAATGTCAAATATTATATCCATATCCTGTCTGGAGAAACAACTGTGTGACGACCACAGTACAATCGATCGTAGTATAGGAATTTTACTTCCTACTTTGTGTATGTCATCCAGATACCATGACATCACACCCTACTATCTTCTTAACAGATCCATCCCCTATCCTGATTGAAGTCAAACCCATGACTGTCACATCAAAATTAGATGATCTATCTCCGCTATAACTACTCAAGTCTATAAATAGATATAAGCATCTTGCCCACTATGCTTCCGCTGCTCCCACTGACTACGACAACCCTCCTACCGGGTCTCATATTCTGGAACAACAGTAGTGTCAAGTCTGGGTAGATAAGAACCTCCCTGTCACCGTCCTTGAGGCTACCGGAGTACCTCTCAGGTGTCTGAGGTTACCCACCATATCTGCGGAGTGGCTATTGAAATGTCAAACCTGATTGAATATAGAGGTCCTATTAAATTTTTCCGTAATCGTTCGCGGTTCTGGAATCACTTCCAGTTCTACCATACTCCCACTACTATTTTCTGAAAAATATCCATTTTACTAAAACTGTGGCGAGTCAAGAACAATATCACTATTGATCTTCCAAATGGTAGAATATCAACCCTCGTCATAGCCAGGGTCAACCCACAAACAGCCATTACAGAAACGCGCCCTGAGTTATCCAGAGTCTGGTTTTAAGCATAAGCTGGACAACTCCCCGTACCTTAACATCTTTTAAGGTACGAACTAATCTATATCCCATATAGAAACTTTGGCACTTATTTAATTGGAACCATCTTCAAATCATGCAGCTGTCTCCAGTGCATATCATCTTTAATGGAAAGAGGTTTATCAGTATTACTCAACTTAGGATTACATCCAATTATGAGTAACCCGAAAGAGAAACAAGTTTCTCAAAACCATTACTATCAACTGAATACCAATCACAAGAATCTACATCTTCGATCTCTTTGAAGAATCCCGATACTTGTGATACCTGGTTCTCTACTTTATTCTTATACCCACAACTTCTCAAAACTTAGACCTTGTATTTCTACGAAACGCTTGTCTAAATACTAGAGAAGTTATAAGTAAACCGAACAAAGTACGAGGACCTACCCCTTTGTCCTGATGGACACTTGGACAACATACAATACTCTGTATAAGTCCGCTGAGTTAAACAACTCAAAACCTGTGCGTCGTAGGTTGAAAACTGTACCCTGGCGATTTCCTCAAATATCACCAATTACAACGAATTCCGATATAATGAGGATGATCACCTAATTCCCAATAACTTCCTCCCATTCATCATCTGTAAAAACCATACAGATATGAGAATGAAACCTGGTAAATACATACCCTTGGAGTAAGTATCTAATCGGGAAAACAGTTTTCTTTTAACAGTGCACTGAAATATGAAAATGTTTCGTAGGGGTATCCTGGTATTCATAGTAATGCCTCTTCCATAATCCAATTCATGACTTCAACCGTATATTTTATTGCCATCTCTCCAAATCCCTTTATTTGTCTTTAGTCGTTACCTTCTGTACACCATCGTTAGGCTAAATGGTTTTCTTCCTACCATACCGTTCGGCACCAGCCTATGGTTTAGAAGAAGACTATCCAGTAAGCATAATAGGTGTACCCTCCTAAACCAAGGAGTACTCGTATCTTGAGAGAAGGTGATGATAAAAGACAACTGAATAATACCTTATTCCTTTAAAGGTGAAATATGAGTGGCGATGAAGTATGCGGTTTTGGTCGTGAATGATATCGGTCGCAATTTACTTTGCCCTCTTTCTAATCCCTTTATTTTGTCTTTACATATTACCTTCTGCACATCCTACTTAGGCTAATTGGTTTTCTTCATTCGCTACCTTTCGGCACCTGCCTATGGTCTGGAATAAGACTATCCAATAAGCGTAATAGGTGTACTCTCCTAAACCAAGGAGCTCTCGCAACCTGAGAGAAGGTGATAATAAAAGACAACTGAATAAACCAATTCTATTTCTCCTGAACCTGGATCCATTCTCGAAGAAGTCCCTTCGAGTTCGTATATAACCATACGATGGATCTATCTAATGGAAGTGGATATCCGTAGTAATACGGGTGTTCTGAGAAATTCAAAGGGTAAAAGAAGGAGTGCCAATGACTTATGCAACATAGACAATCCAAAAACCAGTATTTTAAGAAGGTTCGGTCAACCTGGTCACTGAGTCATAGTCTAGGGTCGGTCAAAGGTCGCTGACAATGAGAGAGAGAAAAGAAACACTCTGCGTGCACTCTAACCTAGATCAGAATGGTTATCACTTTATCTAATCCGGAAACCTCCCACTGTCCTGTCAAATTCTCCCCTAAACCAGAAAGAAGAATCAATCGGGATCACCCGAAGAGTAAACCAACTCATCAGTGGGAATCGAGATCCAACTCTCGTCGCATGATAACGTGATGGAATGCATCCACGTTACTCATACTCCAGAAGGTATGCGCATACTTGGCAAGTTTCAGTTTCTTTAGAAACTCCCGATATGATTTTTGCCCCATGCTCTTATAACCTTGGCGTTAGGTCAAAATGTCATAAGTCACATGCCAAGTTCTACCCGTCACTATCTTGTTAATTTGAACCCACCCACACATGCCCTTGGCGTTAGGTCAAAATGGCAGAACGGCTGTCCCAAACCAACTCATCTATCTATGCAACAATTGAATATCCAGCAGCTACCAAACACTATGCCTTGGCGTTAGGTCAAAATACATAGCTTGAATACTACTGAATACCCAAAAGAAGTGACGGAGGGCTACGGCTGGTTTTTGGCGAAAAACCTTTAACGTAGTGAACTTGATATCGCTGAAGGAACCTGATAGCTTTTTAAAATATAGTGGCGAAAACCTTTTGCTAAAAAGGTCACTCCCGGTAAAGGGATCTCGGCTCTTTCCTCGTGGAATGAGGTGCAGGATATTCTACTGAATACCGCTATGCAAAGCAACTTGTAATCGACTATAGTGAAGTTATTACCCTGACGCAAACTTCTGCCCAAGGGGTCAGTCCCGGTGAAGGGATATCGGCCCTTGCCCTGTCGAATGAGGTGCAGGATATTCCACTGAATACCACTATGCATAACAAAAGGAAACGTCTTTGCAATAACACTTTTAAAATTTGTTCCAACAACTGTAAACAGGTTTGCTTTACTTTGCATTGATCAGAATCAACGCAGTCCCATCAATGGATCACACCAGAAAAGAACGAAAATAAAATGTACGTATATGCCATCCGCATTCGTCACTGGGTCCCGTCATCACCCGTTAGGTTACTTAACTAACGACAGAGCGGGGACTGGACTAGCGCGGGTGTAAAACATATACAACATCTAATAGTATATAAACCAATATACAATAATAGCTCCAGGCGTGAAAATATGCAACATTACAGAAAAGTAATAAGCATCACAGAACAATACAGATAATCTGGGATCCCCGGGTTTCATAGAGCCGCTGCTGAAACCCGACATTCCCCTGTCGTGTGGATAGCCTGTGCAATGAAACCTAGACCCCTACGGGTGCGGCAAGTTACCCGCCAAAACCTGAAGCGAGGCAGCCCCCTACAGCATAGTGAATGGACCACCCAGCACTTCACGGAATCCGGTAATCTTGGGCACCCTTCCTTGGGTCAATCCTGTACCCCCTATGAGTGCGGCGAATAGTCTGGCAATTCTAGAGTGGGGCCCCTCTGCCTCTCAAAGCCATGAGATGCGGACCCGTTGCCCCTCAGAACCCGGCTATCCGTGCACTCCGTCGCGGGGTAAAACCTAGTACAGTAATGAAAAATAGTACAACAGGTACATCGACCGCAACCTGGTCGTGCCCCAAAATAATATTATACAACAGGCAGTGACGGCAGTCCACATGTTGGACGCTCGTCCCGCAATATCAAATGTACAAATAAATCCAAACTGCACTATCATTGCATACTGCTATCCACCACGACAAATCTGCAACATCACAGCACAACACAGAACATCAACGCAAATGTCACGTTCGCAAATCCGTCTAAAAGAACTATAGCAATCAGACGCGGTTTACCAATCAAATGACATTCCCGGTCGGAGATATAATGTAAGCATTGCAATCTAACATGTTTAAATTTCGATCGACTAAATATCACAAAGTGGGCCCCACGAACATCTGTTGAACAGTAACAAAATCTGGGCCCAAAAGATATATACCAAAAACCCCAAATTCCATCAGAGAAGACACTGTGCAAATTTGGTGCAATGATCCCATAGAATGGCCGCGGATGCGCGGCCAAACCATGGGTTTGGCAGCGATTCCGCGGCAATCTTGAGAGATCACTTGCCCAAATTTTCACAGTGTGCTTAGAAAACCCTGCACAGATTTCTGTGATATGTAAAAAAAATTTTGGAACCCTTTAAAAATCGACAGAAACTGTGAACTGAAATTTTGCAGTTTTTGATTTCCGGTTCGATCGATATTTTAAACGCGTTAGCACAAGTTAGTAAAGCAAAATGGTGAGGCTCTGATACCACTGTAAGTCTACGGTAGCGCCCCGGCCGTCTACAGACGCCAAATGCGGAACAAAAATTTTTTAACTGGCGCTATCGTATACTTTAACCCGGATCTGCCATTATTACTAAACTAACAAACTGTAAAGAGTGTAGAAAGGTTATACCGAACGATCCGAGTCCTTCATTCTTTAACCATCATCCCACGCTCCGTTGCGGCTGCTCCGATCTCGTCGATCTCCGATCTTCTCGTCCAGGTGACACCACGTCGACGATTCTTTAAACGGGCTCCCGCCTCTGACTCGAGGCAACTCGGTCGTCAAGTTTGCTAAAAGAGACGACCAAGAATGATGTAGAGAATGAGTAGATGACTTTGTCTCACTTCGTCCAAAGCCGTGGACGATCGGTTAATGAAGTTGCCGATGGAAATGAAATGGAACAAGAAATGAACTATGAAATTTCCATGCATCCAAAACTTTGGTCTTTTCATTTTAACAACCATAATCTTTTCAAGTGAGTGAGTGGAGGAGGAGAGAGAGGGCCGGCCACTTTAAAGGAGGGGGTGAGTGTAGGAACCAAGTGGTGACCATAACACAAAGCTTATCATGAAGAAAAGATCTTAACAAAAACAAAAATGCATTAATGTAAACCATGACTCACTTAAACCTAGTCATCATATAATAAATGCAATCAAAGGTTCATGAACCTAGTCACCATCCTAGAAACTTCTAGAACCTTCTAGAAGAATGACTCACCCTCATCCAAGAAAAGATAAATCCGTCTTTAACCGAATGTTAAAAGACGGCTGATAGAAAACTGGAAACTGGCAACTTCCAAAAGTGATCCTGAAACGACTTTCAGGATAACCCCGTAACTGTATAAATATACCCGCATTTGTATTACGACCGAATACAAATGCAACTGAGACAAAAATATTATATCTACTCAATATAATACTTGGATCCGGCTTAAACCAAAGCCGACCAGTATCATCTGCCCGAAAAATAACACGTGCGTAAACGCACGTGCATTTTCCGAACCCTGCCATAAAACCATACGGCCTCTACAACGTTTTGCCCGAACTTGGGAAACTGTCTGTGGGGGACTCTAATGACTCGTCAGTACCCTGGCAGTGGGTTTAACCACAAACCGTCAACGGCACTAGCAATGCGTTACGGCTGCCCAGGGACTGACCTCAAGGGAGGCTGATGAGCGAACTAATCCAGAAACCCTACTGAGCCTAACAGTGACAATGTATATACAGTCCGGTCCGTTCGTCTATGAGTATCGCATATCTGCCTAGGGAGTTAGTAACGTTAGACCCCCAATAGCAGTATAAGTCGTGTCGGAGTGAAGCCCAATAACACCTTGAGATACTACTGGAGTACCTACCAGTAAATCTCCTGCCATGGCCATGGACTTTGTGTAATGGCTCTCCTAGACACAGTACGATCTCGCCCCCAATACCGGGAGAGACGAATTCCCTGCCGATCCGCTCACGTGCCTCCATATGGCTCGGGACTGTACCCAAAAACTACCTGTTTGCACGACTTCTTTGAGCCGTGGTAGGGTAGAAATCAAAGCATAGTGGGAACTCACACGAGACAAATGATGACCTCAGATCGATGAACTAACCTGTACACATGTCACCAGGGAACTGCTATCTGACGATAGATATAGTACTAACTAGCAGATTCCCGGCGAGTCCTGTCCGGTGTACTCATAACCCAATGAGCACCTGTATACATCTTAGGTGATCCAACTGACACCAGTGGCTTGTGAGACCGGCCACCGCCCCTCGTCGGGGTCTTGACTGTACACACTAGTCTACTCCGGAGTATCGATGCCCTGTCTCGAAACTCCCACGACTAGGGACCACAATTAAGGATATGCATATAAACTACCCAACTCTTACGTATATGATCGCCATCATACTGTCGGTAGTAAAGCAAGATCCTAAGGGCTCTATCAAAGTGTAACATGTAATCAGTCACCTGAACATGTACACGACTGATAAAGGCAAACCAGATAGCATACTATCATCTCGAGTAAGACTGTCCTACCGGTATAGGTCCTCCGCAATCATTGCAATCACGTACCTGTGATCCAATAATTGACTCTGAGGGCACTATCTCCAACAGCAGTATCCCCCGCCTCCCGGCTACCGAGCTAACGGCCTTGGCGTCCCCATGGCCATTCGCCCAATGGGGATTAGATATGATCGGCCAGTTTCCCACGGGGACTGGCGGACATAAGTACGTCCTCGTCGTGGTGGACTATTTCACTAAATGGATCAAGGCCGTTCCTATCAGGAAACCGGACGCCGCCACAACCATCAAGTTCCTCTAAAACAACCTGATTCACCAGTTCGGGATCCCAAGGTACATCATCACCGACCACGGGACGAACTTCGAGAACGAGAAAGTAAGGGACTTCTGCAAAGAATACCACATCCTCATGAAGTTTGCCGCGGTCGCGCACCCCAATGTAACGGGCAGGCGGAGGTCGCTAACCAGGACATCCTCAGGGGCCTCTGAACCCGCCTGGAAGGGAGGCAGGGCAGTTGGGTCGAGGAACTACCCCGGGTCTTATGGGCCCTGCGCACGTCAAAAAAGACCCCTACCAGGGAGACCCCTTTCAGCCTCTGCTACGGGACCGAAGCAATGTTCCCTGCAGAGATCGGGCTACCCAGCCACCGAGTCGAGCACTTTGACGATGAAGGAAACACCATGGCACTACGAACCAACCTCGACGTGTTGTTGGAAAAAAGGGATCGGGCCCAGATCAGAGCTGCCGCCTACCAACAGCAAACGGCCCGGTACTATAACGCTCGGGTAAAACATCGATCCTTCAAGGCCGGGGACCTAGTCCTGCGGCGAAACGAGTTTATCGACCAAGGCAGGCTTCACAA
This sequence comes from Agapanthus africanus, assembly GCA_030015575.1. Classification (NCBI taxonomy): domain Eukaryota; kingdom Viridiplantae; phylum Streptophyta; class Magnoliopsida; order Asparagales; family Amaryllidaceae; genus Agapanthus; species Agapanthus africanus. The sequence goes on along the minus strand of CM057345.1, from coordinate 570,191,690 downwards.
GTTCTCCCCAAAGTGGGAGGGTCCTTTCCTCGTCTATGAAGCGCTCCCCGGCGGAGCCTACCGCCTGCAAGATGTGGACGGACGGAAGCTACCTCGGCCTTACAACGCGAAGAAGCTCAAGCTATACCTATGAAGTCAAGACTAGCAAAACGCCGTGCCCCGGCTACCGCTCAAAATCTCCCTTTGAAATGATGATGTATAGCATTGTCTAAAATTCCTAACCATGCGAATAAAGAAACTTTCAAACCTTCTTTCCCGGTAGGGTTCCCCCTGTACAACGAGAAAGGTTCCCCAGAGAGGGTCGGGCCCGAGGTTCCCTCGCTCGGCAATCTCCAGCGGGCAGCTCCCCTGCCACGGCACCAGGAACCGAAAGCCCTCTTAGAGGCAGCCGAGCCCAAGGTCCCTCGCTCGGCTATCCCCGCGGGCAGCTTCCCTGCCACACCGCCAGGGATCAAAAAGCCTTCCTAGAGGCAGTCGAGGACCGAGGTTCCCTCGCTCGGCTATCCCCCGCGGGTAGCTTCCCTACCAGAACGCCGGGGATCGAAAAGCCCTCCCAGAGGCAGTCGAGGCCAGAGGTCCCCTCGCTCGGCTATCCCCCGCCGGTAGCTCCCCTGCCACAACGCCGGGGGATCAAAAAGCCCTCCCAGAGGCAGTCGAGGCCAGAGGTTCCCTCACTCGGCTATCTTTCAGGACAAAAGCCCTCGCCAAGAGGCACCGGGCAGTAACCATATCCGGCCAAGGGTCCTTAGTGGCTTCCTACAGCCTTATAGCTTTCCTAGCGCCAGGGGCCAAAGTCCTCCCAGAGGCAGTCGGGTCCTTGCCCGGCTATCTCCGGCTGGTAGCTTTCTACCACAACCGACAGGGATCAAAGTCCTCGCCAAGAGGCACTGGGCAGTAACCCTGCTCGGTCCCCATCCTGAAGGATCTGAAAGCCCTCCCAGAGGCGGCCGAGCCCGAGGTTCCCTCGCTCGGCTATCCCCAGCGGGCAGCTTCCCTGCCACACGCTGAGGGTCAAAATTCCTCCCTGAAGCGATCGGTTCATTGCCTAACTGTTGATGGCTGGTAGCTTCTTACCACCGTCCCGAAGGATCAAGAGCCCTCGCAAGGGGCAACCGAGCAGCTGCCCTGCTCGTCAAAAACTCCGGCTGGTAGTTGCCTAACCCCGACGCCAAAGATCGGACCCTTCACCAAGCAACAACCAAACGACCACCTTGCTCGGCCGGACCCGACGTCTTCCCTGCGGCCGCGCTCAAGGATCTGAGACACCCGAAAGAATGGCTGGTTCATCCAAATCTGAACGGCCTCCCGCCGACCTAGCGGGCACATAACAATACAAACAAGGGCATCCTATGGATGTCCTTCACACAAAAAAGAGAAAAAAAGATGGGGAGAGGACACAAACCGACGAGTTAAGGGTTCTTTTTTCCTCTTATTACCAAAATCATGATCTTTACAAAGGGTACTCTGGGCCCCCCGGCCCTACATACTGCCCGGAGGCTTACTTCGGCCACTTCGTCGTCGGCGTCGCAGCCCAAGGCCCTACTATAGAAGACTTTGCCACCAAGGGCGCGCCAAGCTCCCCTCGTCATCCCTTACCGGAGACCTCGCCGCCGGAAGCGGAACTCGAGCGCGGAGTTCACCATCGTCGAACTCGGGAAGCTGTTCCTTCACGGCGTCCAAAGCCTTATTCCATGTAATGGCAGAGTACTCCCCGAGCTCAGCGTAAAACTGCTCCGATGCCGTGTACTCGGCCACAACTTTCTTAGCCCGAGCTTCAGCAACCTGAGCCCTCAGCAGCGCCGACTCAGAATCCCCCTACTTGCGTCCCTCTCCTTCTCCGGTGCCACAAAGCGTCCGGCCAGGTCCGCCAGCTTCCTATCGGCGACCCGGAGTGACGCGTTCAGGCGGCGAAGGGCACCCCGAGTTGCCGAGTTGGCGAGCGCCGTGGCCTCCGCCCGGCCAGCCACGACGCCGGCCTTATCCCTCTCCCGGCGCAGGTCACGTTGCAAGATCTCGACCTCCGAAGGAAATGCCTCCACTGGCCTCGGGGCGTGGAACGCTCCCTCGACCTCCATGCGAACGGCGAGGGCACAGTGCTGAAGAACCTGACAGAAAGCCAGTGAGAAACCAAGGAGATGCATATCAAGGCGAATGTGCGTAGAAGGATTCATACCTGGACCGCCCCTTGAGCCATGGCCTCCAACTGATCCCTCAAGAAGCCACACGGGAGCCTTCCCCCGGCCGATTCCTCCATCCCGGTGAGCAGACCAGTAGCAACGGAAAGCCCGGATGGTACAGTGACGGTCGAGGGCCCAAAACCAAAAATGTGGCTTTTTGTCTTCTATAACCCCCTGTTAACTCCATTTTAATAGTTCGGTTCCAGAATTTTAAATACACCCTAATTACTACAAATTTTAATGATTTTCTTTAAATTTTTACAATTTTTTTTAATAAAGAAAACCTTTCACCTACCCTACCCTAGCTATGCTATAAATAGACCCCCTACCCCCTACCCTCTCATCTCAAAACATTAGGTTTACTCTCTTGAAATTTTCATAAGAAAGGTGTGCTTTGAAACCGAGTTCACGGCGAAGCGCTGATGGATTTCCGGCGACGTTCTTTAAAGCAACCGGCGACGAAACAAAGCCTCGACCACTCACCTTGTTCCTCTATACTCGTTAATATAGATCGAAGCCTGTAAGTCCTGTTCTTTCTTCTTTCTATTTCTTAAAAATACGACTTTTTAAAACCCGACGGAAATCGGAACAAACGATTTCCGATTCGGTTTTTCTACAAAATCTCACTTGTCACCAATTCCTTAATACTTAAACTTATTCATGATGACTATTAATTACATAACAATTAAATTGGACAAAGTTTCTCACATGAAATGATAACTTGTGCAATATCGTATTCTTTTTCACATTAATACCATAATGTTTATTTTTCTTCTTCTAATCAATACAATCATTCCTAAAAACCTTCATCTTGACCACTAAACTTGTAAAAATCAATTTGAATAAGTTTTCACACATGAAATGATAACCTTTTTAATTTACCGTATTTTTCACTTTAATACCATGAAGTTTCAATTTCACATTTAACCCCTTAACCTTAATATACATTTAAAATAGAGCACGAGGTAATGACCTACCTCCACACACACGCAAATACAACCCTAAAATGATATCATCAAAACTTAGAATACGATAAAATGAATTTTTCATTAAAATTCCATAATCTTCATAAAACCATTCTTAAAGGTTTTAGATTTGTTACACTTTTAAGTAAATATTTCTTACTAGGAAAATACGATAAGTTGTGGATATCGATCGTTTATCTAAACTGAATTTGTGGTGTCTAGGTTAGGCAAGTGAGCTTAGGTAACTTTAAAAGGCCCGCCTCACGATTCGTGAGCGGATCCCTCCTTCCTCACTTGTACTTACCTGGCCACAATTGGCGGTGAAGAGGCGATTTGAGACTTCTAACGACTTGTCGTTTAGACCATTTGGAAATAGACTAGTTGGCTTAGGAAACCCTAGAACCTAAAATACAGAAAATTACACTTTTCAAATAAATACCTTTTAATTTATAAAACCGTTTTCTAAAAGATTAGTATTTTACAATCTTTGCAAAGCGCCGCTACAACCCATCTTTGAGGAACCCGTTCGGGATCGTGCGGTTTATCGCGCACCCTCGGGCTAGTAGTGCGAGATTCAGACCTCCGCAAGGAACATTCGGTCTCGAAAGGTTTAAAATACGACATCTTAAGAAAATGAGATTTTTGAAATATAAAATATTTATTAAAATTATTTTTGTATAAACATATGTATAACTATCTTTTAAATACCTATTTTTATTATAATATAAATATTCCATTTTTTTCTAAAATCATAATAATAAATTTTACACTAAAATACCATGAATTTCAAATAAATCAATATTATAAATTAATACTTTTATTAGGATATATTCACTAGAACAACACAAATAAAATTTACCCTCATTACAAGCCTAAAGACGAATAATAAATACTTGAGCTGTATTTTGAAAACTATACAAAAGTACTTTTTACATAAACCCCCCTCAAGTTTTATAATTTACAATTAGGACCCTAACAATTATAGAACTTCAATTACATTTCTTTTAGTCTGACTCGGGTTAGAGCCTGACTTTTCTGACTTGAATATGATTCAAGTCAATCTATATTCTTAATAATCCAACTCAATATGAACACATGAATTCCTGAATCCAGTTAACAATCTATTCAACTTGACTGAATCAAACCATGGATATACATCCATTATTCTGTTATTCCAATTACATGATACAATCCGTTTACTGATATCATGGTTTTGGTCAGTCACCCAGCTTACATAAAACAATACAACAATACTGTTAAAACACTACGGGGTTTAAGGGGTAGATTGGTACGGAAGGTGTTAAAGGTGGCATGAGGTGGTCAGATTAAGACACCTAACCTATATTCCGTTGCTGTTGTACCATGGCTTAACGGTTCCTTGTACTTTCCGTTTGCCCTGGTCTCTAGCATATAGAGACCCTCTCGTATACACTGGCATCCTTCTGTACCAAACTACAAACAACAACGTTGATATAACATTACAACAATAGTTTACACTTTAAAATGTATCTTCTTATTCTGTCTTCTCCACTTCCCTCTTACCTTTGGGACTTACCGAGTGATTTGTTCGCTGACGACATTCTGTTTCTCTCTTCTTTGAATGTCGTCAGGTGACTTGGACCCGGCAGAAGTTGAGCCATCACAAGAAGACTTAAAGCAGTTTACTCAAGACCCTGCAGTATAATTTCATTGTACACTTTTCTTTCCAGTACTTTACATTTCCTGTTATGCCACTGTTTAGGCATCTTTATTTCAGTTGTACTTCCTTTTCATGTATTGTACAAAGAATATTAATAAATAAAAGTTGCTGTTCTTTTTATACTCTTGTCTCTTGTGTATTTATTCCTATATTGCTTAGCTACGCTTAGCGTATGTACTTCTGAGTACATACGTAGCGGACCTCGCCGTGTCCCTTTCGCCGTACATTGGGAAGCGGGGCGTGACAGGTATAGTGAAGACGGAGTCCCCTTCCCGCACGGGAATCCCTCCGGGGGCCTTCGAGGGCGGCGCGCGAGAAACCGTCCTCTTCCTCTTAGAAAGAGGCCGGCCCTCGCCCTTCCTCCCGTCTCCGGTCTGGGACTCAGGTGACGGCTGACGACTCCGATCGCCGCCAGAAAATCTCCCAGGTGCCGCTGCGAGATGGACGGCCCGGCCGTCGGCGGAGAATCAGGCGGAGGGCGCAAGTTGGCCGGGGGCTCGACCACGCCACTGGCTTCCCCCCGGCGCGAGCTTTCCGAAAAATAGGAAAGAACCATGTCTCGCGGGGGAGGAAGAACGCCGAGCGATAGCGACTCAAGGAAGGAAGGAGATGAAAGGTCGGAGGCCTTGGGGCGGGCCCTGCTACTGTTTTATCGCCGCAACCAATGGCGCCCGTCAACTACCGCCAAAACGACTCCTCACAAATCAGCGGCTCCGATCGACCCACGTGTCGTCCTTAAACTGGGTTGCGCCCAATCGGGCGCTGTGGGCCCGCATACGTCACACCAGCCAGTCGCCCTTTGACACGTGGACTATTGCTTCAGTCAAACGGTGCTCGAACCAACGCACCCCCTTTAAGGTGCAGAGACATCGCCTTGTTTCGCTAGCAGAAAGACAACCAATGGACCGAAGGCTCACCCCGACGAAACCATAGAAGGGATCTCGCCCCAGGAGGATCGGTGGTCTACTCCTGTCCCAACCACTATTTGGTCGGGACAAGAGTGGGGGGGGGGGGTAATGATAATGCACGATATCGGCGACCTCCAAGATCATGACACGTGGCTTGTGACGTGTCCCAGAACTCAGAAGACAGGGCCCGTAGGGGCCGACCAGGCCACCCTGTACCTGACCAGCAAGCACAAAGCTGGCTCACCTCGGGGCCCCCTGCAAATTGGCCTCCTCGGCCACTCAGCTTGCCGAGCTGCCACAAGATCAAGACTCCTCGGCCTTCTCGAGCCCCCTGCCGAGGCCGTCTTCCTCGGTCCTCCGACCAACTCCACTGCTCACAGGCATAACCGCCGTTCCGCAAATCTCGCCATGCGTGGATTCTCCGCCAACAGCATCCCACGTTCCACACCACCACGATCCCCATCAATAGGCGATCCGCTCTTTACATGGGCGTGACGTCAAGAGCGTAACTGCCAGCAAGATCCTCGCGCCTGCTGCTGCGTGCCACCACCGCTATATAAACCCCCATCACAGAAGGGTCATGTAAGCCATTTTTTACACTTACGCCGTTACTCTGCTCGGATATTGTCACTGACTTGAGCGTCGGAGGGTCCTCGGTGGTACCAAACCACCTCGGGACTTCTTTGCGGGTACACGGCGGCAGCTTTCTCATCTCACTTTGTCCTCTCAAAACCCATTGAGACCCACACGCAACGAAGGACAATCAACCCAGTTCACCTCGAGATCAACGGAAGACAACATCTGACGGAGGCCTGAAAAGGAGCTCCATCACGTGGATTTTACAATAACTCTTGAAAACGAAGGTAAAAACAATAGCAAAAATTTCAAGAACAGAGTGAAAATTTAACATACCTTGAAGCTATTGAATTTCATGGCGGCGGCGTTGCTTCATAGAGAAGAACCGTCTGTGGTTAAGCAGTCCTTTGATACTATTTATACAATGGGATTTACCTTTTTTATAAAAACTTATATACATCCTTTTTGAATAAAAAAAGCATATGTATCATATCCGGAAAGAGTTTTATCAGCTTGGAAGAGTTAAATTTGCAAACCCATTTTTTCTTTATATCATTTCAAATTCGCTTTATTGCCATATTTGATGATACTCATAGTTGGGGATTCCCCGGATCTTGATACGTAGCAGATGACATGTCCTCCGTGGGCGCCGCCGAGATTCCTGGAGGCTGCCGAACTGGAATAAAAATAATGCGAAAGGAACACTTCTCGGTGCCTCGTCTCCAAAGCTCATTCCGAAGAATATACCTCGACCTCTAGGGGGCTTCCCCTTCATACATTCCTCCTTCAACCAACAAATGGTCAGTGGCCCATCTTCGAGCAATCATAAAGCCGAGCTTCCTTGGCTTCCCTTACTCGTCTCCGAGCTATCTTATAGCAAAGATTCCTCTGCTTCCCTGTTTGACTATGGGCATGGAACACGAGCGCCCTCGTAACGGCTCCATGTATCTCACCACGACGAGATCTCCGCCGCTCCATGTCCCGTGACCCGCGCTAGCAAATCAAGCCTTTAATGAGCGTGTCTCTCCATTAATGCGGATGTTATGCCTGGGCAGAACTGACGGCGAGAATCTTGCAACGACTCGCTCCGATGTGGCCCTTATATAAACCCCTTCACCAGAGGATTCAGGTAAGAAGGAACTCATTCCAATACGTCGCTACTCTGCCCAATCATTTCCCGGTACTTACTTGATCGTCGGAGGGTCGTACGGTGGTTTCCTACCCCGGGCTTCCTTCCCAAGTAGTTCGGTGTCAACAACAATCAATAACCCATTGAGATCCATACCCAACATCCTACTGCATATCTCAACAGTTCAACCCGCTGGCTACAAGATTGACGGAGGATCTGAGGGAGATTCCGATCTTTATCAGTTGGCACCATCTGTAGGAACGAGAAGCTTTTCCACCCAAAAAGTTGATACTTCCGCTTTCAATTTGATGGCCAGCGATCATCACAGCGAAGATCCTAGCATGAGCCATCCCGTCCTCCGCAACGAAGACAAGGACGGTTTCACCTCTCCTCCCAACATCGTCGAAGACTTAACGGCACGGATCGACCGACTGACAGCGATGGTGGCAGCGCTCCCTATAACGATCCTAAAATTCCTATACTTTCACGTATCATTTCTTTAATAAAATATTGCAATTATTTATTTTTGGTATATTTTGTTTCCTAGTAAATATATTATTTTATCATTTCATCTATTTTATCTATTCTATAATTTTTCAAAGCCCAAAATCCAAACTAAAACTGTTCCATCTAATTTTTTCTTTTCTTTTTCTAAGCCCATTCTCTTTTCAAGGTACGACATATATTTAATTCTTGTTAAATATGTGCATGAATAATCTTGTAGCTCAGTGGTTAATTCCTTGCATTGTTGTTCCATAGGTTATATGTTCAATTTCCCATTTTTGCAATTATTTTTATCATTTTTTAAACCCTCTCATGAGACCTTTCATTTTCTTTAACTTCCAAGTGAATGAGCACCCTTTCAATTTCATTTTACTCCCAAAATGAATTCATAATAAATTAAAATTATTATGAAGAGTTTTTATCACTATTAAATCTATTTTAATATCTTTTTTAATACAAATAACACCATCTTCTTCAGCCTATTTTAGCCATTCTCTCTTTATCAATTCTAATTTTATTTTCTTTGGAGATTTAGAGAAGCATCAATCTCCTTAAGCCTTCGAAGTCTCGATCAAGTCGAGGCTTTCTTCACCAATTAGCAATACTGTTGCTATACCGTATTGCAATACCCGTAAGTCCCCTTCGTTTCTTCTTCTCCTCTTATTGAATCATCATCATCTTGTCATGTCTCCAACATATCCATACTTACTCACTTCGTCTGTAAACTCCTTGTTTAGATAACACATATAAAATAAATATATAAGTTAATTGTTTTGTAAACTTATTTATCTTCATGAATGGGATACATTTTTAACTAGTAGTGATTATCTTGTTTCATGTTTTAGTAATCATGAAAATATGTGAATCGTATCACCCTATATTGCATACCATCACATAACGCGATCATTTATTCAAAACAAAAGAAAAGTGTTCAAAATTTTCTGTGTAGAATCTTTATTGATCTTTTATGTAACGACTCTAAAATTCCTATATCTTCGTATTAATAAAATTCTGTATTTGTACATTTGGTATATTTTTATTTCAATGTTATTAGTTATATTTAATCCCTTCATCTATTTTTCTCATCTAAGTATTTTCTAAAACTCATTTCTTTTTACCCAAACTTATTCTTTAAGCCCAATTCCTTTCTTTTCATTCACATTCTCTACAGCCCATCTAAAAAGCCCATTTTCTTTTTAAGCAATATAATATATTTAATTCTAATTAAATATGTGCATGAACAAGCTTGTAGCTCATTGGTTAAGTCATTGCATTGTTATTCCATAAGTCACATGTTCAAATCTTCATTCTTGCAATTATTTTTATCAATTTTTTTATTCTTCTCATAACCTACAAATGAGACCTTTCATTTTCAAAATGAATGGTGACCTTTCATTTCTCTTTTAATTCTCATGTTAAATGCATATATTATAATTCACCATTACACCATCTTTATTGTCCTCCTCTATCTTTTCATTCCTCACATTTTTCTATCTCTCACTTCTCCCTCTTCACCTAAAGTTCAAGAAGAAGAACATGAAGAAGTCTTCAAGAAGGTCTCGCTAGTAACGCGAGGCTATCGGCGGATAGACAAGCCCGGTGACAATACCGGCTTGTGTATGTAAGTCCCTTCTCTCTCCTTTCCCTCACCTCTTTTTTTTCCTCTTGTCATGCATCGTGAACCCCTTATTCTTTTCATATCATAATCCATAAGAGAAGATACACATAAACATATACATATACATATACATAAGTTTAGATATATATGATTCTATATGGTTTAATAATATCTTATTATCTCTTGTTCAAATTAAAGTATTTTTAATTCTTTCTTCATGATTATGAATGTTTATTACAAGTTATGAGAACATAGATTTCAATCCATAATATATCTACGATATCTCATGGAATCGGTTTGGTTATTAAAAGAAAGGATAAAGCTTGCATAAAAATACTAGTTAATCTTTTTGCCGATTTTAGTATACACATCAATACTTTTAGGTTTAAAATAATTTTTAGAAATTAATTTTTACTTCTGAAAATTTCATGGAATTTACATATGATATATTATATTATTTTATACATGCTGTAAAAATTTTAGATCGATCCGCATAACGGTTTGGGAATTACATCGTATTTATTCACTGATCGTAAAACAGAAAACTGCAGCTATCGGTCAATTTCTAGGACATGTAACTTGGTATACCGGTATCCAAATTGAGCAAACTCAGGTGTTTTTGATATCTAAATCGAATGATCTAGATTTTATTAGTTCTATAGTTTTACCGAAAACCTATCTAAGATAAAGAAAACTGCATTACAATATTAAGTGACGGATCTGGACAGAATCTGTCCTGATTCGCACATTGTTTTTAAATTGGACATAACTCGAACACCCGATATCCGTTTGTGACAAAATTTAGATGTGTAGATGGAAAATTGATAGAACTATAATTTTCTGTATATTATATTACTTAGGAATGCATGAAACAACATGATATAGGCTTTGCAATAGAATATATAGTTGCTGTCCAGAAATCTGAATTTCTGTTTTAAATGCTGATATTAAAATGATCATAACTAGAGCTTCAGAAATCCAAATCATGTGAATCTTGGTGTTTTCGATAAGTACATCGAAATACCTACAATTTTCTAATAATTTTCGTAACCTGAAACCTGATACAAATTAACTCAAACTGCGTTTTAAAAATATATGACGGTGCCGAATAGATTCTGATCTGTTTTGCGCGACGATACGAAAACATATATATCTCTCAAACCCGGTAGTCATATTTAGGTAAAACTGGAACTCACGCATGCAAAACATTTAGAACCATATTTCTGTTTATATTTCGCATTCGTTCAACTTGATTAATTAGTCGTACATAATATTTCTTTACAGCATTGTTTATGGTAGTTACTCGAATAATATACTTGACTCATTTCATGCTATTCGAACATGTATACATATTTATCTTGATCATTAAATTGTTGTATGTACTTAAAGACGATAATTAAATACTTGAGTTATATTTTGAAAACTATACAAAAATATTTTTACATAAAACCCCCTCAAGTTTATAAATTACCCTAAGGACCCTAACAATTATAAGACCACGATTCATAATTCTGATTGTTTGACTCGGGTTTGAGTCTGATTAATTTGACTTGAATCTGATTCAAGTCAACCTATAATCTACAAGATTCCAATTCAAAATGAACACATGAATCCATGAATACAATTATCAATTTATACAATTTGGCTGAACCGAACCATGGATATATTCCTTCTACATGATTCTCTGTATTCCATTTACATGACTCTACGGTTACAACCGTTTCCTGATATCATGGTTTCGATCAGTCAGTCAATCAATCTACAATTACTACAATTTACAAGATAACAATACAAATAAGACTTCGCGGGGTTTAAGGGGTAGATTGGTACGGAAGGTGTTAAAGGTGGCACGAGGTGGTCAGATTTAATACACCTAACATGAATCCAGTTGCTGTTGTACCGTGGCATAAACGGTTCCTTGTACTATACGTGCCCTTAGTCTCTGGCATATAGAGACTCCTCTCGTATACACTGGCATCCTTCTGTACCAAGCTACAAAACTTGAATATGTTTCAAGTCAATCTATATTCTTTTATATTCCAACTCAAGATGAACACATGAATTCCAGATTCCAGTTAACAATCTATATAACTTGACCGAACCGAACCATGGATATTCCTTTTACATGATTCCCAGTATTCCATTTACATGACTCTATGGTTATAACCGTTTCCTGATATCATGGTTTCGGTCAGTCAATCAGTCAATCAGTCAATCAGTCAATCAGTCAATCAAAGTCAATCAAGCAATCATTACAAGTTTACAAGATAACAATACAAATATGACATCGCGGGGTTTAAAGGGGTAGATTGGTACGGAAGATGTTAAAAGTGGAATGAGGTGGTCAGATTAAGACACCTAACCTATATTCAGTTGCTGTTGTACCGTGGCATAAACGGTTCCTTGTACTATACGTGCCCTTAGTCTCTGGCATATAGAGACTCCCCTCGTATACACTGGCATCTTTCTGTACCAAGCTACAAACAACATCGTTAAACAATATTCCACAATTTACTACAATACAATACTTTAGAAAATACTATACTCTGTCACTCTCATTCTTCATTATCCTTTGGGACTTACCGAGCGACCTGTTCGCTGACGACATTCTGTTTCTCTCTTCTTGGAATGTCGTCAGGTGCGTTAGACCAAGCTGAGATCGAGCCCACCAATGAAGACTTGTAGCGGTTCCACGAAGACCTCGAGCTCTAGATATTGTACCTTGTTCTTTCCAGTATTTTTCATTTTCATGTTATGCCACTGTTTAGGCATCGCTTTTCATTTCAGTTGTATTTTCCTTTTCATGCATTGTACAAAGAATGTTATTAATAAAAGTTGTTGTTCTTTTATACTCTTGTCTCTTGTGTATTTATATTGCTTAGTTACGCTTAGCGTATGTACTTCTGAGTATATACGTAGCGGGCCTCGTCGCGTTTCCTTCGCCGTAAACTGGGAAGCGGGGCGTGACATTTTATATCGATTTTAGTATATATATCATGACCGATTCGTATGCTTGTCCGTATGCCTTTTATAATTTATTGTTCGCTATTTTTATTTTATTTTATTTTATTTATGTTTAGTTTTAAAAGAAAACGAGCCTTCAAATAAATACCATGAGCTTGTCAATCTCAAATACCACCTTGAAGAAATGTCTTTACCTTCAAAATAATTTTTAAAAAATAAATCTTGACTTCTGAACATTCTAGGAAAATTAGCTAATATACAAGATAGAATTTCAGATCTATAGTAAAAATTTCAGATCTAACCGCATAACGGTTTAGGAATTACATCGTTTTTATTCATTGTTCGTAAAACAGAAAACTGCAGTTATCAGTCAACTTCTAAGAAACATAACTTGGTATACCGATATCCAAATTGAGCAAACTCGGGTGTTTTGGACATATATATCGAAAGATCTAGATTTTATTAGTCTTAAGTTTTTACTGAAAACCGACGTAAAATATAGAAAAATGTGTTACAATATTAAGCGATAAATCTGGACATAATCTATCTTGATTCGCACACTGTTTTTAAATAGAATATAATTCGAACTTCCGATGTCCGTTCGTGACAAACTTTAGATGTGTAGATACACAATTAATAGAACTATAATTTTCTGTATACTAGATTACTTAGAAATGCATGAAACAGCCCAATATAGGCTTTGCAATATAACATATAGTTGCTGTCGCCCATTTCTAATAACTCGGCTAGGGAAAGGTGAAGGATGACTCGTGGACGAGAAATTTGAATATCTGTTTTAAATGCTGATATTAAAATGATCATAAACAGAGTTTCGGAAATCCAAATCGCGTGAATCTTAGTGTTTTGGATAAATGTATCGAAAGACCTACAATTTTCTAATATTTTTTGTAACCCGAAACCTAATGGAAATTAACTCAAACTGTGTTTTAAAAATATATGACGGTGCTGAACTGATTCTGATCTGTTTTGCTCGACGATATAAAAATGGGTATATCTCTCAAACCGGTAGTCGTATTTAGGCGAGAATGGAACTCACGCGTGCAAAACACTTAGATCTATATTTCTGTTTATATTCCAAGATTGATTGACTTGATTAACTAATCATAAATATCATATATTTACAACATTATTTTCGGACGTTACTTGTATACTTATCTCATATCATGTTCTATAATTGTTTATTTATTTTTATCTTATGACCTGTAATTAAACTATTATATGCTAGAACTGACTTGACCTTGACACAACTCAATCATGAATACTTGAACCTAATATGTACACTTGAACCAACTTGACTCGAACCATGAATACAATTGGCATGACTTGCACTTGATATGACTACATGAACTCAATCTTCAAAACTTGATATCAAACATCGCTTTTTGTACTCATGCATTCGATCAAGACTCATAACATTAATTATAGACTAATATATACGGGGTGTTGGGGTAGTTTGAGTATGAATCCAACGGAATCTCATGAGTCCTATTAATACAATTCATGTTGTTGTGGTGCTGGGCTGAAACGGTACAAATCATATTGCAGTGGTATCGGGATGAAATGGTACAAATCATTTTGCTATGGTACCGGGCCGAAACGATACAAATCATGAATTCATGAATGATGGCCCGTATTTCCAAGCCCCTGGATGATAGCATGTTGGGTTTGGAATACTTCAATAGCAATTGAAATCCCGCTATTTTGGGCCCGTGATTCCTTCACTTAGAAGATAACCTTAAGTTCTAGAATACTCTTGAGATTGGTTGACATTCACACTTGAACTCATGTCAGTTACTTTTGCCTTTTTAGAGACCTTTTAGGATACTTACATTCACTTCATGTTTACTATATCTACACTCAACGACTATGCTTGTATACCTTGCCATGCTTATATACTTGTTTTCCAAGCTCATGTTATATTTCATGTTATATAAAATTGTCATGTTACATAGAATTGTCTTACTTAATTATTAGTGTTACTCGTTCACGGCTTAATGATAGTAGTCTTAATTTATACACTTGTTATTATCATTTCTACACTTATCCTTTTTTGGGGACTTACCGAGCGCTGGTTCGCTGACGGGCATTCCAACCACTTCTTTCTATTCTTAGAATGTTCGTCATGTGACATTGAGACAGAGAAGATAGAAGTGATCGAAAAGGAGTACAACCAGTTTGCATCACAAACGGACGTCTAGTTTCATTCAGCTTTTCATTTCATTCCACCTTATTTATGTATGCCTCCTTGTTAAGGCTTGTCATGTTAAATATCTTGTATTCATATATTTTGTCAACTGTGAATCATGAATGTAATAAATCAGAGTTGGATTTCATTCTTTTGTTTGTTCTTGTTATTTTATGCTGCTTATAGACGCTTAGCGTATTTATTTCGAGAAACGATTTTCTCATAATAAATACGTTGCGGGCTTGCCGCATCACCGTTTCTATCTACTGGGAAGCGGGGCGTGACACTCGCTCGTGTCAAAATTGCCAGCCACGCCCGGCAAATCGCCGCCCTAGCTCCCCAGAACGGCGGTGTGCACCAGGCAACAGATGGACGCTGTCACGCTCCGCTTCCTAGAGTACGCTAAGATAGGCACGTGACATAGCCAACCATGCTACCTGTGGATAGGAAATATCCTTCCACAGTTACATTACGGCTGTAGGGATATCAAGAACAATAATAAACTATCTAACACATGTCCATAAGCCAGAATAAAACGAGTCAAGAATAAAATAATATGCGGAAGCAAAAGATCCAATAAACTAAACACCTGGAAAGTAAATCTGGATACCAACAGGATCCTCACTGCTCGGTCTAAAAGCGGCAGTACTCCTGATCAGTCTGCAACAAAGGTAGAGAATCTGGGCCATGCAAAACCCAGATGTCAGTGCGTCATAATATCAAGAAATGAAATAAACAGGGGTAGCAAGACATACATGTATGTGTATGAGCAGTAAACAGGTATAGCAGTAATATAAAAGTGACAGTGAAGGGTAAGGCACACGTGATGTGCAGTGAGTATTCTAAACTGATCTATGTGTTAACTACTCTCAAGTCTTTAAAATCAATATGATGAATCATCGATGTAACTCAATAGTATCCCGTGCGTTCCCGGGACCACGGTGAAGATTCTCGGACTGAAGCCGAGACATGCCGCTAGGCACTAAAATAGGAAATATGTATAGATGAATGATGTCAGCAGCATCATCCCAAGGCTGGCCTAGCCTCTAAAACTGATCAGTAAAGGTATCGAACTGTCGAGTTACAAGTCAGGTTTCATCATTGATTTTCCCATACCCCAAGTTATATATGTTCAAGTCAGGTATTAATAAATCTGGAGCTAATGCCAACACAGGATCAACAGCTAAAGGTTTGTCTGGATAGACAACAGGAAGTGTCCGTAGGGACAACGAGTCAGGTTTGTTGGCATTAGTAACAAGATCAGGTAATAGTTAAAGCCATGGTACCTCAGGTCAAGTCAGGTAGTATATAGGTAACATGTCATGTCAAGAAGTGCACGGTATCATGTCGTGATAAGTAATGGTGTATCAAGTCATGTCAGGGGTGCACAACATGTCACGTGGGTGCTCATAATCAAACTAAAAATAAGCATGGGTATACAAAACAAGTGTAGGGTACTAATGGAACAATAAAAATGGAACATTGTGATGTGGTATGTAAATAGGTACAGATTAAAACATATGGATGCACAGTTATCGATTTAGGTTAAGGTTATAGTTCCAACATTAACTAAAATACACTTTATCAAATATGGAATGATAAAATCACATTATTATGTATTAAATGATCTAGAGATGCAATTGTATATATATTAGGCTAGATGGATGCAAACGGTTTCCGAAAGGTTATAAACAAATGAAAGGGTACTATGGGCTATGCAACCAAGCACTATGTGATATAAATATGGACGTGGGTAAAATGTATTGTAATCTAATATGCAACATGATATATTTCAGGTTCTAGATCTAAAAAATGATATAAATGGAATATCGAAATGTTAAAAATGGAACATGTGGTATTAGATGTAAACTACAGGTTTAATATGCAATTAAATAAGCATGTAATAAATAAAATAGCATGTAGCAAGTTTTACTTGCCTGAACAGATATCAAAGCGGTACGTGCAACACGTCGGATATCGGGAAAACGCCGGGATGTGTCCACGTGAGCACAGAACAGAACCAGGTATGGCAAGAACACGACTGCGCTGTCAGGGAACGTCCTCAGGATCACCCGGATCAACAGCGACGGGCACGGCTCCGTCGATCACCGGAAAACGTGAATCAAGAAAAGAAAAGAGAAGGAGAGAAAAAGAAGAAGAAGAAAGAGAAGAAGGTTGGGGTTCTCCGGGGCAGAGAAGAAGACGAGGCGGTGTCGTCGATGATGAGCCGTCGACGGCAAGGTGCAGGCAGGGTTTTCCGGCGATGGTCGGAAAAACAAAAAAGAAAGAGAAAAGAAGTAGAAGAAGAAGAATGAAGAATGAAGAAGAAAGACTAGGATTTTGGTGGTTGTGGTGTACAAGGGTCAGGAGAGAGGTGAGGGTGATGACGAGATCAATGGATCTCCGGCGAGGCTAGGGTTTGGTTAGAGGAGTTAGGGTTAGGTTAGGGTTTACTCGGGTGTGCAGGTGTGGGTCAGTATAGTGTGAAGGAGGAACGAGAGGGAGGAGGAAAGGTATGACGATAATGGTGGTGTGAATGCTGGGGTCGTCGGAGGTGAGGGGACGGCGACGGGATGTGCTGTGGGCATGCAGGGGCTGCAGGAGAACTGGAGAAGGGAGACGGGGCTATCACCGATGAGGTTAGGGCGCCGGGTTTCCTTTAGGTTGAAGAAACAGAAGATGACAATGGCGATGGTGAGGCACCGGTGAAGGAGGGGTCGGAGGCGACTGATCGGCGATGGTGTTAGGTTGGATGAGGGTCTCGACGTGGTGATGAGTTCAAGGAGAAGGAGGTGGCAAATGTAGCTGAGGGGTTAGGAGCGATGAGGGGTTGCTGACGACGAGGGCGTCGGGGTGAGCGACGACGAGCGATGGGTCCACGAGTTCAACGTCAGGGAAAGACAGTGAGGGAGGAGGAAGAAGAGGAGGAGGTTGGCGATGAGATGATGGAGACGAGGTCGAGGGTGTAAGGGAGACGACGACAAAGAGGCGAGCGAAGGCTGGAGTTAGGGTTATCGCTGGGGTTCTCGCGGTCGAAAGGAAAGAAGAACTAGAAGAAGAAGAAAAGAAAGAAGGGAGGTAATCATAAGGAGAATGAGGTGAGCGGATACAAGACGCTACAGAGATCGCGAGGGGTGAGAGAAAGAAGAGAGAGAAAGAGAAAGAGAAGAGAGAGATCGAGATGAGAGAGGGGGGGAGGAAAAAGAATTCGTCTCGTAGTGAAGAGAGAGAGAGAGAGAAAGCAAGGAGAGAGGGGGAAGGAAAGAGAAAGGAGAGAGGCTGAGAGAGAGAGAGAGAAAAAAGAGATTGAGAGAGAAAGGTGGGGCCAGGTAAAGAAAGAGAGAGAGATAGAGTTTGTTTAATTAGGTTAGATTTTAATTTAGGAAAATATTTTAGTTTGGTAAAAATATTCTGGAACTGTTAAACGAAATTTAGAAATTTAAATAATTTGAATTTTGGCAGAAAACAAAAGTATTTCAAAACGCGCCCGGGTCGGGTCTAAAAATTCAGATTTAAAATACGAGAAATATATGCGACTTCCAATTTTTTTAAAAAATGCTTAGGTAACGAAAATGTATACCCCCAAGAACGGATACACGTACGTGCGCATAGCCATCCAAACACGTCCGTTTCGCTGAACGGGACGAGAACAAGATGCGTGGATGCTGCCACGGGGTTAGGGATATCATGCAGGCTATGAAATGTAATTTTAAATTATTTTACGTGATATAAAATGTTACATGATAAAATGTGTGATGCCAAATAAAAGTCAATATACAGTTTATACTAGATGCACGTGTCTATGTAACAAATCAGGGTAATCTATAAATATGAATCAACCAGTCCAAGCAAGCGGGTCGGGTCGAATGCAAAGTAAATGTAAAATTACTATTCGCACCCAAACACGATAAATAAATAAAATACCACCGATAAACAAATACGGAAACAGAAATTGGTATAACTGAACTCGGTTGTTACATTATACCCAACTACAAAAAGAATTTTGTCCTCGAAATTCCAAGAACAAGAAATGATAAACAAACAACAAACTACAAGAATAGAAGAGAAAACTTCTGCCGGATTTCATCTTCTCGTTCCCAAGTTGATTCTCCATGCGAGTGATTTCCCCAAGAAACAAGTACAAGAGGGATAACTTTGTTCTTAAGAACCTTTTCTCTTCGATCCATAATCGACATCGGTCGCTCCTCAAAAATCAAATCTCTCATACAGTCAGCTCCGAATGATCCAACACATGTGTTTCATCTCGAACATACTTACGGAGTTGAGATACGTGAAACACGTCATGAACATTCGCCAAGGATTGCAGTAACGCCAATCGATACGCCACTTCTCCAACACGCTCCAAAATCTCAAAAGGTCCAACAAATCGAGGACTAAGCTTTCCCCGACTTCCGAAAAGGATCATCCCTCTAGTTGGTGATATCTTCAAGAATACCAAATCACCCACGTCGAACTCTAGAGGTCTTCTCGATGTATCTGCCCAACTCTTCCGTCGGTCTTGTGCTACTTTCATATAATTTCAGATAGTATTAACCTTCTCAACTGTCTGCACGATCAAATCTGGTCCCAACAATCTTCGCTCACCAATATCGTCCAAACAAACAGGTGAACGACACTTGCGACCATATAAAGTTTCGAATGGAGCCATCTGAATAGTCGCCTGAAAACTGTTATTGTAAGAAAACTCCACTAAGTGTAGATGATCCTCCCATGAACCCTTGAAGTCTAACATGCAAGCTCTCAGCATGTCTTCAAGAGTTTGGATCGTTCTCTCCGACTGGCCATCTGCCTGAGGATGATAAGCTGTGCTAAACTTCAATCGAGTCCTTAAACTTTCCTGTAAGCTCTTCCAGAAGTGTGATAAGAAACGAGTGTCACGGTCGGACACGATGCTCACCGGTACTCCATGCAATCTTACTATCTCTTACATGTACCGCTCTGCCAAAGCTTCTGTTGATTGACCAACCCGAAAAGGGATGAAATGAGCTGCTTTGGTCAAACGATCAACAATTACCCAAACTGCATTGTTGCCTTTTGGACCCGCGGTAGAGCCGTCACGAAATCCATGGTTATATGTTCTCACTTCCACTGAGGAATAGGAAGTGGTTGCAATAAACCAGCAACCCTTTGATGTTCAGCCTTAACTTGCTGACACACCAAAAACTTCGCTACAAAGCGGGCAATCTTCCGTTTCATGCCTTCCCACCAGAAATGCTGTCTTATATCTCGGTACATTTTCGTGCCTCCTGGATGTACGGAATATGCTGAACTGTGTGCCTTCTTCATAAGTTCTTCGGGAATATCTCCCTTTGGCATACACAAACGGCTACCATAATGCAACGAACCATTTTCATGAATCAGCAAGTCCATTCGAAGTCCAGCTTCAACCTGTTCTCGAAACTTCTGCAATCTTGGGTCCTGCAATTGCGCTGCTTTAATGTTCTCGATCAACGACGACTGTACTTGCAGCTGCATCAACTGTCCCGTAGAATGCGGTAGCACAATCTCCAAATCAAATCTTCGAAAGTCTTCAATAAGTTCCTTCTGTGCAGTCAACATGTGAATTGCTGGCAACCGACTAAGCGTATCCAGCACAACATTAACGTTCCCCGGACGGTACTTAAGATCAAGATCGTAGTCAGCTATCGGCTCCAATCATCTACGGTGCCTCATATTAAGCTCCTTCTGCGTGAACACATACTTCAAGCTTTTGTGATCGGTGAATACCTCGACCCTTTCGCCCAATAAGTAGTGTCTCCAAATCTTCAAAGTGAAAATCACAGCTGCTAGCTCCAAGTCATGGGTTGGGTAATTCTTCTCATGGGTCTTCAACTGTCTCGATGCGTATGCTATAACCTTCCCGTGCTGCATCAAAACACATCCCAATCCTTTCCCAGATGCGTCGCTGTGAATTACCAATCCTCCGGAATTGTCTGGCATGGTCAAAATAGGAGCGGTTATCAATCTCTGCTTCAACGTCTCAAAAGCTGACGCACACTTATCCGTCCACATAAATGGTACTTCTTTGTGCGTAAGCATGGTCAAAGGCTCAGCCAGACGAGCAAAGTTCTCCACGAACCTTCTGTAATACCCGGAAAGTCCAAGAAAGCTCCTGATCTCTGCAACGTTCTTCGGAATCGGCCAATCTCGAACTGCTGTAATCTTTTCGGGATCAACGACGATTCCATCTCCAGACACGACATGTCCCAAGAATTTCACTTCTTCAAGCCAAAACTCGCACTTGCTCATCTTTGCATACAATTTTTCTTGCCTCAACGTCTGCAGTGCGATATTGAAGTGTTCTGCATGCTCGTCAATACTCTTCGAGTAGACCAAAATATCATCAATAAACACCACTATAAACTGGTCCAAGAATGGTGAAAAGATTTGGTTCATCAAGTCCATAAATATCGCCGGTGTATTCGTTACTTCGAGGGCATCACTAAATACTCGTAATGTCCATACCGAGTTCGGAACGCAGTCTTGCAAATATTTTCTGATTTAACTCGGACCTGATGATATCCGGATCGTAAATCCAGCTTCGAGAATACCCTCGCGCCACTGAGTTGCTCGAACAATTCGCCAATGCGAGGGATCGGGTACTTGTTCTTAATAGTCACCCAGTTTAATTCTCGATAATCGATGCACATCCTCCTTGTGCTATCTTTCTTCTTTACTAGAAAAACTGGAGCTCCCCAAGGTGAATTTCTACTGCGAATCCAACCCTTCTCAAGTATTTCAGTCACCTGCTTCTTGACTTCTTCTAACTCCACTGGTGCCATCGGATAATACGCCTTTAAGATTGGCGCTGCACCAGGAACAAGATTAATCACGAACTCCACATCTCGTTTTGCGGTAAATCTGAGATGTCCTCAAACACGTCCATGAACTCTCGAAATATAGCCGGCGCTTCCTCCTTATCGACTTCTATTGATGAAAGAACATTGTTTGTCGGCCTAGCCCTAAACTCGACTGGCCCAACAGAACTGCTACCTCCAGCAAAACAACTCCGGATGTCCGGGAATTTGGAAAATCACTTTCTTTGCTCTACAATCAATGTGAGCATGGAAAGTGCCGAGAAAATCCATTCCTAAGACATCAACAAACAAAGGGATGCACCAGAATTGAATAATTCTAATATGGGGAAGACATGAACAAGTAGGATACCTGAAACGATTTCACCTGAAGTCGAACACTGAAGAAGATAAGGACGGTGAACAGGATTCAAGCTTGCGATAAAACATGAACTGGAAAGCAAAATAAGTAAGGCAATATAACGACCATGGAGCAAGGAAATGAATCAAGACCAGGACTCCAAGTTACTTAAATAGAGTACCGCATTGTAACCATGCTGCAGTTCATAATTACAATCACATAACTCCACTCAAGTCGCCCAAATCCTAGTATCAGAATCAAGGAACAGGGATAAACAATAGAGAACCAAAAAGGTTTCAAGACGAGATGCAAAGTCGTTCGCATATCGTCAAGACAAGGATCAAAAGAAAGATATGATTCAAGAATCACGATAATAAGGTGGCAGGACATGTTCCTAATCACGGATTTTACGATTCGTGTATTGGGTCTAATACCCAACTACAAAAGAATCAAACCTGATTAACCTATATCCTATGGCTCTGATACCAAAAGAACCATGTCACGCCCCGCTTCCCAGAGTACGCTAAGATAGACACGTGACATAGCCAACCATGCTACCTGTGGATAGGAAATATCCTTCCGCAATCACATTACGGCTGTAGAGATATCAAGAACAATAATAAACTATCTAAAACATGTCCATAAGCCAGAATAAAACGAGTCAAGAATAAAATAATATGCGGAAGCAAAAGATCCAATAAACTAAACACCTGGAAAGTAAATCTGGATACCAACAGGATCCTCACTGCTCGGTCTAAAAGCGGCAGTACTCCTGATTAGTCTGCAACAAAGGTAGAGAATCTGGGCCATGCAAAACCCAGACGTCAGTGCGTCATAATATCAAGCAATAAAATAAACATGGGTAGCAAGACATACAGGTATGTGTATGAACAGTAAAACAGGTATAGCAGTAATATAAAAGTGACAGTGAAGGGTAAGTCACACGTGATGTGCAGTGAGTATTCTAAACTGGTCTACTGTGTTAACTACTCTCAAGTTTTTGAAATCAATTTGATGAATCATCAATGTAACTCAATAGTATCCCGTGCATGCCCGGGACCACGGTGAAGATTCTCGGGCTGAAGCCGAGACATGCCGCTAGGCACTAAAATAGGAAATATATATAGTTGAATGATGTCAGCAGCATCATCCCAAGACTGTCCTAGCCTCTAAAACTGATTAGAAAAGGTATCGAACTGTCGAGTTACAAGTTAGGTTTCATCATTGATTTTCCCATACCCTCAAGTTATATATGTTCAAGTCAGGTATTAATAAATCTGGAGCTAATGCCAACACAGGATCAGCAGCTAAAGGTTTGTCTGGATAGACAACAGGAAATGTCCGTAGGGACAACGGGTCAGGTTTGTTGGCATTAATAACAAGATCAGGTAACAGGTAAAACCATGGTATATCAGGTCAAGTCACGTAGTATATAGGTAACCTGTCATGTCAAGAAGTGCACGGTATCATGTCGTGTCAAGTAATGGTGTGTCAAGTCATGTCAGGGGTGCACAACATATCACGTGGGTGCTCATAATCAAACTAAAAATAAGCATGGGTATACAAAACAAGTGTATGGTACCAATGGAACAATAAAAATGGAACATTGTGATTTGGTATGCAAATAGGTACAGATTAAAGCATATGGATGCACAGTTATCGATTTGGGTTAAGGTTATAGTTCCAATATTAACTAAAATACACTTTATCAAATATGGAATGGTAAAATCACATTATTATGTATTAAAGGATCTAGGGATGCAATTGTATATATATTAGGCTAGATGGATGCAAACGGTTTCCGAAAGGTTATAAACAAATGAAAGGGTACTATGGGCTATGCAACCAAGCACTATGTGATATAAATATGGACGTGGGTACAATGTATTGTAATCTAATATGCAACATGATATATTTCAGGTTCTAGATCTAAAAAAATGATATAAATGGAACATCGAAATGTTAAAAATGGAACATATGGTATTAGATGTAAACTATAGGTTTAATATGCAATTAAATAAGCATATAATAAATAAAATAGCATGTAGCAAGTTTTACTTTCCTGAACGAATATCAAAGCGGTACGTGCAACATGTCGGATATCGGGAAAACGTTGCGATGTGTCTACGTAAGCACAGAACAGAACCAGGTACGGCAAGAACACGACCGCGCTATCAGGGAATGTCCTCAGGATCACCCGGATCAATAGCGACGGGCAAGGCTCCGTCGATCACTGGAAAACGTGAATCAAGAAAAGAAAAGAAAAGGAGAGAAAAAGAAGAAGAAGAAAGAGAAGAAGGTTGGGGTTCTCCCGGTTCTCTGGGGCAGAGAAGAAGGCGAGGGGGTGTCGTCGACGATGAGCCGTCGACGACAAGGTGCAGGTGGGGTTTTCCGGCGATGCTCGGAAAAACAAGAAAGAGAAAAGAAGCAGAAGAAGAAGAATGAAGAAGAAAGGCTGGGATTTTGGTGGTTGTGGTGTACAAGGGTCAGGAGAGAGGTGAGGGTAACGACAAGATCAACGGATCTCCAGCGAGGCTAGGGTTTGGTTAGAGGAGTTAGGGTTAGGTTAGGGTTTACTCGGGTGTGCAGGTGTGGGTCAGTATAGGATGAAGGAGGAAGGAGAGAGAGGAGGAAGGGGATGACGATAATGGTGGTGTGAATGCTTGTCACGCCCCGCTTCCCAGTGTACGGCGAAGGGGACGCGACGAGGCCCGCTACGTATATACTCAAAAGTACATACGCTAAGCGTATCTAAGCAATATAAAATAAATATATGAGAGACAAGATATAAAAGAACAGCAACTTTATTCATTAACATTCTTTGTACAATACATGAAAGGAAAATACAACTGAAATAAAAAGATACCTAAACAGTGGCATAACAGGAAATGAAAAGTACAGAAAGAAAATATGTACAATAAACTAAAGTGCAGGGTCTTCGGCAAATTGCTCCAAGTCTTCTTGAGATGGCTCGATCTCCGCCGGGTCCAAACCACCTGACGACATTCAAAGAAGAGAGAAACAGAATATCGTCAGCGAACAGGTCGCTCGGTAAGTCCCAAAGATAAAGAAGGAATAGACAGAGAGTAAGAGAGAGAGAGAGAGTAGGTTTTACAGTTGTATTATATTATTATATTATTGTATTTCGTGTTAACGTTGTTGTTTGTATCTTGGTACAGAAGGATGCCAGTGTATACGAGAGGAGTCTCACTTGCTCCGGAGACTAAGGTATCAGGAACTCAAGGAACCGTTTATGCCACGGTACAACAGCAATTGGATTCATGTTAGGTGTCTTAATCTTACCGTCTCGTGCCACCTTTAACACCTTCCGTACCAATCTACCCCTTAAATCCCGCGATATCTTGTTGTATTGTTATCTTGTAAATTGTGTTGGTTGTATGATTGATTGACCGACCGACCGAAACCAAGATAGCAGGAAACGGTTATAACCGTAGAGTCATGTAAATGGAATCATGTAAATGGAATATATCCATAGTTCGGTTCAGCCAAATTGTATAAACTGATAATTGTATTTATGGATTCATGTGTTCATTTTGAATTGGAATCTTGTAGATTATAGGTTGACTTGAATCATATTCAAGCAGATTAATCAGACTCAAACCCGAGTCAGACAATCAGAATTGTGAATCGAGGTCTTATAATTGTTAGGGTCCTTAGGGTAATTTATAAAACTTGAGGGGGTTTTATGTAAAAATACTTTTATATACTTTTCAAAATACACCTTAAGTATTTATTTTTCGTCTTTAGAGTTGTAATGATGGTGGATTTTATGTTGTGACATTTCTAGTGAAAATATCCTAGTTTTATAAATAAGGGTATTTATCTGTAATATTGATTTATTTGAAGTTCATGGTATTTTAGTGTAAAATTTATTATTGTGATTTTTAGAAAAATGTGGAACATTTATATTATAATAAAATAGATATTTAAATGATAAATATACATATATTTATACAAAAAAATAATTTTAATAAATATTTTATATTCCAAAAATCTCATTTTCTTAAGATGTCGTATTTTAAACCTTTCGAGACCGAATGCTCCTTGCGGAGGTCTGAATCTCGCACTACTAGCCCGAGGGTGCACGATAAACCGTACGATCCCGAACGGGTTCCCCAAAGATGGGTTGTAGCGGCGCTTTGCAAAGATTGTAAAATACTAATCCTTTAGAAAACGGTTTTATAAAATAAAAGGTATTTATTTGCAAAGTGTAATTTTCCGTATTTTAGATTCTAGGGTTTCCTAAGACAACTAGCCTATTTCTAAAAGGTCTAAACGATAAGTCGTTAGAAGACTCAAATCACCTCTTCACCGCCAATTGCGGCCAGGTAAGTGACAGGTAAGTGGGAGGCTCTCCACTACAAGTAGTGGCCCTAATTAAGTAACCACTTGCCTAGACACCATAAAGTCAGGTTTAGATAAACGATCAATGTCCACAACTTATCGTATTTTCCTAGTAAGAAATATTTACTTAAAAGTGTAACAAATCTAAAACCTTTAAGAATGGTTTTATGAAGATTATGGTATTTTAATGGAAATTCAGTTTTATCGTATTCTAAGTTTTGATGATATCATTTTAGGGTTGTATTTGCGTGTGTGTGGACGTAGGTCATTACCTCGTGCTCTATTTTAAATGTATATTAAGGTTAAGGGGTTAAATGTGAAATTGAAACTTCATGGTATTAAAGTGAAAATACGGTAAATTGAAAAGGTTATCATTTCATGTGTGAAAACTCATTCAATTTGATTTTTACAAGTTTAGTGGTCAAGATGAAGATATTTAGGAATGATTGAATTGATTAGAAGAAAAAAAATAAACATTATGGTATTAAAGTGAAAAAGAATACGATATTGTAAAAGTTATCATTTCATATGAGAAACTTTATCCAAATCAGTTGTTAGGTGATTAATAGTCAACATGAATAAGTTTAGGTATTATGGAATTGGTGACAAGTGAGATTTTATAGAAAACCAAATCGAAAATCGGTTTGTTCCGATTTCCGTCGAGGTTCGTAATTCCGTATTTTTGAGAAGTAGAAAGAAAGAAAGAATGGGACTTACGGGTTTTCGATTAGGCAAAAGAGTGAGGGGGGACTAAAGGGGTTGCCGAGGCGTTTCTTCATCGCCGGTTGTTCCTCAAAACGTCGCCGGAATTTCCACCGGAATTTCGTCGGAGCTTCGCTGCGAACTTTTTTTCAAAGTACACAACTCTTGGAAAATTTTGAGAGAGTGAGGTTAGGATTTTTGGGATGAGACGGTAGAGGGGAGGGGGTGTATTTATAGGGTAGGCTAGGGGTAGGGTAGGTGAAGGGTTTTTAAATGAAAATGTAAAAATATATAAAATCATTAAAAGTTGGAGTAAATAGGGTATATGAAAGGTTTTAATGTAAAAATATATTAAAAAATCATTAAAATGGAGTTAATGGGGATTTCAAAGATCTTTGAAACCGATCTAGTGTAGGGTTCCTAGGCACTCTTGTGAAGGTTCATAAGGCATCAAACATGCCCGGATAAAAAATTAGACGTGCCGAACAACCCAAAACCGGGATCTTTGCTAGATTATTAGGGTTAAACATGCAAGATGATAACTTTTTATCTAAGTGTGAGGGATTACAATCTTTGTAGTCCGCTCCTTCGCTTCACAAGCTCCGAGTAGAAGTCCTTTTGCCGCGATCCACGATGTCCCGGACTCATGAGAGGCTCCACGACTCGAACGATCCATGCTAGCTTGAAGTGTTCCAAATTTCTGATGATCTACGTCGAAGTTGCAAAGACTCAAGCTTTCTCACTCTAAAGAGATGAACACACTAATCTTATGGGCTAGATGAGATGAGGATGAGAGAGTAGTATTTTTGCTTTCTTTTTAAATCATTTTCTCATATTTATTCATCACATAAAGAATTTCTAGTGAGCTTTTTCAAGAGAGAAGAAGATGATAATGGAAAATGATAATGATAATTCCTTTTGTGATGAATAGAAATAAAAGTATATGATTGATGTATAAACCATGGTCAAGGATGAGTGGCTAATAATGTGTAGAGAAACAACTAGAGTTAGGGTTTGGTTTGGTTAGCAACGTGTCATCAAAAAATATCTTAACCATGATAAAAGATAAAGCTTCTAGAAGGTGCATGAAGCAACTAACCCTAATCAAACCCTAATCTCATTTAATCATCCTTAAACATGTTTAACAATAAATCAGATAATGTCACAATAATATATATCACATATATATATTATATATTTGCAACAAAAGAAAATAATACAATTAACATATATCGCATATATATCAATGTATCATCCAGTGAGAAAATGAAATAATAAAGCGAGCCAATATTAGATAATGTAATACAATATATCATATATATTATTATACATTAAATCATCGAATCAACACTTGATTTGATGATCCGGCTATATCGAATATTACCGACTAATATATCATGTACCGATTCATCGAATCAACACTTGATCCGATGTCTCAGTTCATATCTAAATATCGCGAGAATATAATACGGTATCTCATATCGCATTATTCTCGGTCCTGCATATATCACATATGTGCCTCTACCCCGTTTCGCCTGAGCCAAGAAACCTCTGTGTAGGACTCTAAAGAATCGTCAATACGCCGGTAGCAGGTGATGATCATATCAAACACCCACAAGCTGCAAGCAGTCAGCTAAACGTAACAGCCACCCAGGTATTGAGCGATCAGAAGATCAACAAGCTAACCTGTGCGTTCTCCTGTGAATCCAATCAGTAACACTCCCGTACAGTCCGGTCTGTTAGTCTGATATGTCACATATCAAGTCCAGGGGTGGTAAACGTCAGACCCCAGTAACCGATAAGTCGTGTCGATGTGTGGCTCATAACGGGTCGAGAAACTACTAGTAACACTTACCAGTAAATCTCTATATCAGCCCTGGCCAGAGACTTCCAGTTATAGCCAATCGAACACAGCGCAACATCAACTCCCTATACCGGGAGAGACGAATCCCCTCCTATCGCTCATTGCCTCCATGTGATTCGGGATTGTACCCAAAAGCCACCGTTTTGCACGCCCTCTTGGATGTGGTAAGGTGGAAATCAAAGCACGGTGGGAATCACACAAGTCTCTATGACGATCTCGGGTCTTCAGACTACCCTGTAACAGTGTCACCGGAGAACTGCCATCTGACGTGTGGTATATCACCATCTGGAAGTTCTCGGCGAGTCCGTCCAGTGTACCCAGTCTCCACTGAGCACCCGTACACCATCTCTGATGTCAAACACCGATGGATATGGGATCATTCATCACCCATCATATGGGTCAAGATGCGTATACGCTAGTCTACTCTGGTGTATCGATGCCCTGTCTCGATATACCCTCGACTAGGAACAGTTATAGGATGTACTCATCGACTACCGTGGCCCCACTAGTATGATCTCATCATAGTCCCAGTAGTCGAGTACAGATCCTAAGGGCTTTATCAACATGTGAGAGTAAAACAGTAAACCAATACAAGTCAACATGTTAAGATAAAGTGAAACCAAATAGCATACTATCATGACGAGCAAGAAAGTCATCTCTATATATATCCAAGCATCCATTATAATATACATCATATGTACAACAATGGCCTCTAGGGCATATACATAACAAACAATCTCCCACTTGCACTAAGGCCAGCTGCTGTAGTATCTCATACCTAGCATCCCGAATAATCTCTCAAACTGTATCTGGGGAATAGCCTTCATGAATGGATCCGCAGTGTTGTCCTTCGTATCTACTCTCCTGACCTCGATCTCCCGGCGATCAACTATCTCCCTGATCAGGTGATACCGCCTCAGAATATGTCTGGACTTTTGATGGGACCTGGGTTCCTTGGCTAACGCCACAGCTCCATTGTTATCGCAATACAAAGGTATTGGATGCTCAATGGATGGAACCACACCAAGTTCACTAATGAACTTCTTTATCCAGACAGCCTCCTTGGCAGCATCGTTGGCAGCGATATATTCAGCCTCCATCGTTGAGTCTGCAACGGTATCCTGTTTGGAACTCTTCCAACATACCGCCCCTCCATTGAGGGTAAAGACAAAACCCGAACGCGACTTAGAGTCGTCCTTATCACTTTGGAAGCTGGAATCGGTAAAGGACTCCACCTGGAGTTCTCCGTTACCATACACCAAGAACATCTCCTTAGTCCTTCGTAAGTACTTGAGAATGTTCTTCACAGCTGTCCAATGACTCTCTCCAGGATCTGCATGATACCGACTCACTACACTTAGTGAGTATGCTACATCGGGTCTGGTACATAGCATCGCATACATTATAGAGCCTACTGCCGAAGCATAGGGTATCCCTTGCATGCGAGCTCTCTCCAAATCAGTCTTGGGAGACATCTCTTTGGAGAGAGTGAGTCCAGAGATCGTGGGTTGGTTCCCACGCTTGGATTCTTCCATACTAAACCTCTTTAGTATGGTGTCAATGTACCTGGATTAGGATAATCCCAGTATCCGTTTAGATCTATCTCTATAGATCATGATTCCCAATATGCAGGATGTATCACCTAGATCTTTCATTGAGAATCTCTGTGATAAGAAGAGCTTGACTGATTGCAGCATAGGAATATCATTTTCTATCAAGAGTATATCATCCACGTACAATACGAGGAAGACTACCTTACCCTCTGCTACCTTCTTATAGATACAAGGTTCATCTATATTTTTGATGAAGTCAAACTCTTTGACTACAACATCAAAACAGATGTTCCAACTCCGCGATACTTGCTTTAACCCATAAATGGATTTAAGCAGCTTGCACACCTTTCCGCTGCTCCCACTATCTACGAAGCCCTATGGCTGAGTCATGTACACGCTCTCTTCTAAATCACCGTTTAGAAAGGCGGTCTTAACATCCATTTGCCACATTTCGTAGTCATGGTATGCAGCAATGGCAAGTAAGATCCGGATGGACTTAAGCATAGCCACTGGAGAAAAGGTTTCGTCATAATCCACACCTGGTCGTTGACGAAAACCCTTTGCTACAAGTCTAGCTTTGAAAGTCTCAACTTTTCCATCTACACCAATTTTCTTTTTAAAAATCCACTTGCTCCCAATGGGTTTTACCCCTTCAGGAGCATTTTCCAAAATCCATACTTTATTGGTGTACATGGATTCCATCTCAGATCGCATTGCATCCAGCCATTTCACAGAGTCACCACTCGTGATGGCCTGCTCGAAACTAGTCGGGTCATTATCATCCATGATGCAATCCTCGCTTCCACCATCAATGAGAAAACCGCAGTATCTTTCAGGTGGATGAGAAACCCTACTAGATCGGCGGAGAGGCTGGGGTTCGTCGGGTACTACTGAATCCTCTGGTTCCACTAAATCTTCAGCTGTAGTTTGTGATGCTGGAACCTCTTCCAGTTCTACCTCATCGCCACTAATTTCTTTATCAAGAAATTCCTTTTCTAAAAAGGTGGCATGTTGAGCAACAAACACCTTTTGTTGTTCACTGTGGTAGAATAGATATCCATACGAATTGCTTGGATATCCTACAAACTTACAAAGAACTGATCGTGCCTCGAGTTTGTCCGGATTTTGCTTTTTAACATAGGCCGGACAACCCCATATCTTAACACTTTTAAGAGATGGTCTCTTCCCATTCCATATCTCATATGGAGTGGTAGGCACTGATTTAGTTGGAACTCTATTCAATAGGTATATGGCTGTCTCCAGCGCATACCCCCAAAAGGAAATAGGTAACTCAGCTGTACTCATCATAGAGCGCACAATATCTAATAGGGTGCGATTCCTCCGCTCCGATACACCGTTGTGCTGTGGTGTATAAGGAGGAGTAAGCTGAGAGAGAATCCCATTCTCTTTTAGATAATCTAGGAACTCACTGCTTAAGTATTCACCTCCTCGATCAGATCGAAGATTCTTAATACTTTTGCCCGTTTGGTTCTCTACTTCGTGCTTATATTCTCTGAATTTCTCAAAAGCTTCAGACTTGTGTTTCATCAGAAACACATGTCCGAATCTAGAGAGATCGTCAGTGAATGTAATGAAGTAGGAAGAACTGTTCCTGGCATGCGTAGACATGGGACCGCATGCATCACTATGTATTAGTCCTAAGAGTTCATTAACTCTTTCTCCGTGTCCACTGAACGGAGCTTTGGTCATTTTTCCTTTGAGACATGAATGGCAAGTATCATAAGATGATAATTCGAACGGATTCAAATAACCATCCTTATGTAACTTAGCCAGTCGTGTCGCATTGATATGACCAAGTCTACAATGCCACAAGAAGGATTCGTTCATTTCTGAACCTTTCCTCTTGTGTGTGTTTTGCATATTCAGGACTGTATTCTGATTTAGAATGAATATGCCATTATGTAACGAGCTTGATGCAATCAACTTTTGATCTAGGAATATGTTCATAACATTATCCTTTACTACAAAATTATATCCTTCTTTACTTAATAAAGAAACTGATATAATGTTGCACATCATGTTCGGTATATAATAACACTCATTCAGAATCAGTGTATTACGACTTGGTAATACCAGGTGATATTCGCCAACTGCTTTGGCTGCAACATTTGCACCGTTCCCTACTTGAACGGAATGATCACCTTTTCCCAGTTCTCTACCTTTACGTAGCCCATGTAACTGTTTACATATGTGGGATCCTGATCCGGTATCTAACACCCAGGACGTAGGGTGAACTGAGAAACAGTTCTCAATAACTAACACACTCGAAGAAGATGCATCAACATGCATGTTCTTTTGGGCGGCGTGAGAATCCAGATATTCTCCTGTTTCCTGTTCAGTCTTATAACTCTTATAAGAAAGAACGGGTCCAACGTTCCCTTGCTCAGTACAATAATCGGGTTCAGTCAATACATCCATATTATTATCTTGATTATGGCCTGACATGGTCGCTACCTGGAGAGAGAGAGAAGAAAACACTTTAGCGTATGCTCTTGCAAGATTAGATTGGTTATTATCTTATCTAATCAGGATGTCTCCCACTGTTTTTATCAAATCTACCTTAAAACCCTAAAAGGTAAGATTAGTCGGGATTAATTACACCCTACAATTTCGTCAATCTTTCAGCCAGATCAGTGTCGGTACTTTGAGGGAGGTTCCCCGTGCTTTCGCACGGACCTAATTAAAGTAAACCTCGTTTTCCCAGAGGCGTAACCCTATTAACACTTTTCTAGACACCTACTTGATCGGCTAATTGTCCTGTGTAAAACTCTCCCAGGAGTAACACTTACTCGCAGTGGGTATCGGGATCCAACTATCTCATAGAAGGTATGCAATCTCATTGTAAATTTCAACACTTGAAATTCCCGATAATGCTTTTACCCCTAGCAACTTATGACCTTGGCTAAGGTCAACAAATCATAAGCGCTAGTCAAGTTCAACCCGTCATTTCCTGATTGAATTAAACCCACCCGTACGACCCTTGGCTAAGGTCAACAAAGTCGCACGACTACCCTAACTTAATCACATCTCATGTTTTAGCAGATAAATACTAATTAGCTACCGTACACCACGCCTTGGCTAAGGTCAACAAACGCAGCACGAATACTAACTAGTCTCTATCTGAAATGACGGAGGGCTACGCAGGTTTTTCAGAAAACCCTGAGCGTAATGAACTTGATATCGTCGTAGAATCGAGTGAAGTTTTGAAAAGGAGTGTTTTTGAGGCTTTTCTTAGTTTCGCTAAAGGGGTCACTCCCGGTGAAGGGATCGTCGGCCCTTTCCTCATCGAATAAGGTGCAGGATATATCATATATACCGCTGTGCAAAGCAAAACTTTAAAAGCAATCAAAAGACAAACCGAGTTTTGTAGAATCTGCCTGTTTCGCTAAAGAGGTCACTCCCGGTGAAGGGATCGTCGGCTCTTTCCCCATCGAATAAGGTGCAGGATATATCATATATATCACTGTGCAAAGCAAAACTGTAGCTACCCTTTTTATAAAGTTTTTGATTCTACAACATTTTTAGGTTTCTTTTCTTTTTATTAATCTTATTAATAAAAATCCCATCAGCTTATGCTTCCTAAGCATCACAGAAGAAACGAAAGCAGTAATATTTATATATCAGCATATATATATATATAGTATAAGCATTCGTCTCAGGCAGTAATATGATCTCATCACAGAACATTGCAGCAGAAGAACATATATGAAATATTGGATACACTAGGACGTCCGTGTTTTCAATACGAGCCTGTATAAAACTCGGATTCCACGGTCGCGACGAATAGCCAAAACCACATCCCAAGACCCCTACGAGAGCGGCAAGTAACACTGCCAATTCTAGGGTTAGGAGACCCGGTCTCGACTCCTCGAGATGGCCTCCCACTGGACCCTAGAATCCGGTTACTTGTGCTCCCCTCCTTGGGTTTACCTAATGCGGAAAAGTAAATAATATACACTGGTGACATCAACTTCAACCCGGAAGTGCCCCAAATAAAAGAATATTACATTACAAATGAATTTTACATGAATGAAAATAAAAACCCTCATCTCACATAAAACCCCCGGCTATTCAGAACACGACGATCCAATATAACATATCACAGCAACACATAATATCACATATCATCAACGTAAGTAAATATGCGCATCCCAATTGTCGTTGACATATAGCAACGAAACCGGCGATATCACATATTACACTTACGGTCACAGAAAAGAAAGTGTAAAACTACAACATTTGGAATCTACAATCACTTTAGACATCGTAAATTCGAAATATCACATACTTCGCATTTCATGCCTAACTCTATGAATTCCACATATTGTATCACATTCCAGATAAATAGACAGTATTAAACTTTCCGAACAGATAATCAAATACCCAAAATTTCCTAAATTGCTCAACACTTGAGCGGAGTTCAAATAATCCCAGAATATGTCACAGTATCGGTGATCCAGCCGTAGAAGGGTCAAGCCAACGCCTCACATGTGGCACGCCGTACTGCCCCAAACCCGAAGGTTCAAAAGGCAGTTCAAGACGGTCACATAATCGAGTTAAGGTTTGTTGTTTTCTAGAGGGTCCACCGCTTAACTTGTACAATTTTTTCGAAAGATTTAAACCCGATAAAAATTCAACACTTGAAAGTTTGCCGTGCCGGGAAACAGTGAGTTAATGATATCTGTTCAAATAGTTTAACAGTTTCTAAAAATCCGGAAAGAAATACGAATTTAAATATTCCGATCGAATCTACTATTACAAAACAAACCCCAGATCACTCAACCTTTGAGTCAATATAAAAATACCAGAAACTATAACAGCACAAATAACGAATTACTGTAAAACAAAAAATATCAAATCGAACAGTACGGCCGCGGAAACGCGGCACAAGCAGGTAATTGCCGCGATTCCGCGGTCGTTTGTATGGATCAGTGGCTCGAAATTCACAGTAATTCTTATTTTTATTTGCTGTATTTTTCAGGTATTTTTAATTCAGAAAAAATCCAGATTTTAAAAAATTTCCAGAGAGGGGGTTAACTTTGTCGGTTCGGGTTCGATCGGAGTTTTAACTTCGTAAATATATCGCCTAATGCTCTAGCTAGGCTCTGATACCACTGTAGGGTTCCTAGGCACTCTTGTGAAGGTTCATAAGGCATCAAACATGCCCGGATAAAAAATTAGACGTGCCGAACAACCCAAAGCCGGGATCTTTGCTAGATTATTAGGGTTAAACATGCAAGATGATAACTTTTTATCTAAGTGTGAGGGATTACAACCTTTGTAGTCCGCTCCTTCGCTTCACAAGCTCCGAGTAGAAGTCCTTTTGCCACGATCCACGATCTCCCGGACTCATGAGAGGCTCCACGACTCGAACGATCCATGCTAGCTTGAAGTGTTCCAAATCTCCGATGATCTACGTCGAAGTTGCAAAGACTCAAGCTTTCTCACTCTAAAGAGATGAACACACTAATTTCATGGGCTAGATGAGATGAGGATGAGAGAGTGGTATTTTTGCTTTCTTTTTAAATCATTTTCTCATATTTATTCATCACATAAAGAATTTCTAGTGAGCTTTTTCAAGAGAGAAGAAGATGATAATGGAAAATGATAATGATAATTCCTTTTGTGATGAATAGAAATAAAAGTATATGATTGATGTATAAACCATGGTCAAGGATGAGTGGCTAATAATGTGTAGAGAAACAACTAGAGTTAGGGTTTGGTTTGGTTAGCAATGTGTCATCAAAAAATATCTTAACCATGACAAAAGATAAAGCTTCTAGAAGGTGCATGAAGCAACTAACCCTAATCAAACCCTAACCTCATTTAATCATCCTTAAACATGTTTAACAATAAATCATATCATGTCACAATAATATATATCACATATATATATTATATATTTGCAACAAAAGAAAATAATACAATTAACATATATCGCATATATATCAATGTATCATCCAGTGAGAAAATGAAATAATAAAGCGAGCCAATATTAGATAATGTAATACAATATATCATATATATTATTATACATTAAATCATCGAATCAACACTTGATTTGATGATCCGGCTATATCGAATATTGCCGACTAATATATCATGTACCGATTCATCGAATCAACACTT
Organism: Agapanthus africanus; assembly: GCA_030015575.1. Lineage (NCBI taxonomy): Eukaryota > Viridiplantae > Streptophyta > Magnoliopsida > Asparagales > Amaryllidaceae > Agapanthus > Agapanthus africanus. The sequence continues at coordinate 570,155,134 of CM057345.1, read as the reverse complement.
GATCCGATGTCTCAGTTCATATCTAAATATCGCGAGAATATAATACGGTATCTCATATCGCATTATTCTCGGTCCTGCACATATCACATATGTGCCTCTACCCCGTTTCGCCTGAGCCAAGAAACCTCTGTGTAGGACTCTAAAGAATCGTCAATACGCCGGTAGCAGGTGATGATCATATCAAACACCCACAAGCTGCAAGCGGTCAGCTAAACGTAACAGCCACCCAGGTATTGAGCGATCAGAAGATCAACAAGCTAGCCTGTGCGTTCTCCTGTGAATCTAATCAGTAACACTCCCGTACAGTCCGGTCTGTTAGTCTGATATGTCGCATATCAAGTCCAGGGGTGGTAAACGTCAGACCCCAGTAACCGATAAGTCGTGTCGATGTGTGGCTCATAACGGGTCGAGAAACTACTAGTAACACTTACCAGTAAATCTCTATATCAGCCCTGGCCAGGGACTTCCAGTTATAGCCAATCGAACACAGCACAACATCAACTCCCTATACCGGGAGAGACGAATCCCCTCCTATCGCTCATTGCCTCCATGTGATTCGGGACTGTACCCAAAAGCCACCGTTTTGCACGCCCTCTTGGACGTGGTAAGGTGGAAATCAAAGCACAGTGGGAATCACACAAGACTCTATGACGATCTCGGGTCTTCAGACTACCCTATACCAGTGTCACCGGAGAACTGCCATCTGACGTGTGGTATATCACCATCTGGGAGTTCTCGGCGAGTCCGTCCAGTGTACCCAGTCTCCACTGAGCACCGTACACCATCTCTGATGTCAAACACCGATGGATATGGGATCATCCATCGCCCATCATATGGGTCAAGATGCGTATACGCTAGTCTACTCTGGTGTATCGATGCCCTGTCTCGATATACCCTCGACTAGGAACAGTTATAGGATGTACTCATCGACTACCGTGGCCCCACTAGTATGATCTCATCATAGTCCCAGTAGTCGAGTACAGATCCTAAGGGCTTTATCAACATGTGAGAGTAAAACAGTAAACCAATATAAGTCAACATGTTAAGATAAAGTGAAACCAAATAGCATACTATCATGACGAGCAAGAAAGTCATCTCTATATATATCCAAGCATCCATTATAATATACATCATATGTACAACAATGGCCTCTAGGGCATATACATAACTAACATCTAGGAATTTGAAGTGTACATGGGGGTTTAGAAGATGAAGAGACACAATATTGAAGAAAAATTTAAAACCAAATAAATATTAAAAATAATGTGGGGCATGCGATTTGAACTTTGGTGGCTTGGTTCAGCAATGCAAGGTATTACCAATGAGCTACAAGCTCCTTCTTGTAATTAAATTGCTAATCAATTACTTAAGTCTTGTGCTCAGGCAATAAATACCCTGTTATGGATTTTTAAAAAATATTTGAAAAAATTTTTATAGGAAAAAGTGTATAAGAAAATTAGGGTTGTTACAATGCTGGGGTCGCCGGAGGTGAGGGGACGGCGACGGGATGTGCTGTGGGCATACAGGGGTTGCAGGAAAACTGGAGAAGGGAGACGGGGCTATCGCCGATGAGGTTAGGACGCTGGGTTTCCTTTGGGTTCAAGAAACAGAAGATGACAAGGGCGATGGTGAAGCATCGGTGAAGGAGGGGTCGGAGGCGACTGATCGGCGATGGTGTTAGGTTGGATGAGGGTCTCGACGTGGTGATGGGTTCAGGGAGAAGGAGGTGGCAAAGGTAGCTGAGGGGTTAGGAGCGATGAAGGGTTGCTGACGATGAGGGCGTCGAGGTGAGCGATGGGTCCACGGGTTCAAGTCAGGGAAAGACAGTGAGGGAGGAGGAAAAGGAGGAGGAGGTTGGCGATGAGATGGTGGAGGCGAGGTCGAGGGTGTAAGGGAGACGACGACAAAGAGACGAGCGAAAGCTAGAGTTAGGGTTATCGCTGGGGTTCTCGCGGTCGAAAGGAAAGAAAAACTAGAAGAAGAAGAAAAGAAAGAAGGGAGGTTATCATAAGGAGAAGGAGGCGAGCGGATCCAAGACGTTACAGAGATCGCGAGGGGTGAGAGAAAGAAGAGAGAGAAAGAGAAAGAAAAGAGAGAGATCGAGATGAGAGAGAGAGGGGCGGAGAAAGAAATTCGTCTCGTAGTGAAGAGAGAGAGAGAGATAGAGAGAGAGAAAGCAAGGAGAGAGAGGGAAGGAAAGAGAAAGGAGAGAGGCTGAGAGAGAGAGGAAAAAAAAAGAGATTGAGAGAGAAAGGTAGGGCCAGGTAAAGAAAGAGAGAGAGAGAGTTTGTTTAATTAGGTTAGATTTTAATTTAGGAAATTATTTTAGTTAGGTAAAAATATTCTGGAGCTGTTAAACGAAATTTAGAAATTTAAATAATTTGAATTTTGGCAGAAAACAAAAGTATTTCAAAACGCGCCCGGGTCGGGTCTAAAAATTCAGATTTAAAATACGAGAAATATATGCGACTTCCAAATTTTTAAAAGAATGCTCAGGTAACGAAAATGTATACCCCCAAGAACGGATGCACGCACGTGCGCGTAGCCATTCAAACACGTCCGTTTCGCTGAACGGGACGAGAACAAGATACGCGGATGCTTCCACGGGGTTAGGGGTATCATGCAGGCTATGCAATGTAGTTTTAAATTATTTTACGTGATCTAAAATGTTACATGATAAAATGTGCGATGCCAAATAAAAGTCAATATGCAGTTTATATTAGATGCACGTATCTATGTAACAAACCAGGGTAATCTATAAATATGATCAACCAGTCCAAGCAAGCAGGTCGGGTCGAATGCAAAGTAAATGTAAAATTACTATTCACATCCAAACACGATAAATAAATAAAATACCACCGATAAACAAATACGGAAACAGATTGGTATAACTGAACTCGTCTGTTACAGACGCGTTGAGTTCCTCGGCCTCGCTTGGGCCAATCCTGACACCATAAAACATGGCGTGCCAATTCCGGCGGTCGCGACCCCATATGATGAATGATTTCATGACTCATAGGCGCTGGACAGTCTAACGCTGAGGTTTTAGGACCAACCGAACTGTCGTTTCAATGCTCTCCGCACTCCTTCGCCCTCTGAGGCAGCATCGGTCATATCGCCTGATTTTTAGGTAAAACCGACATCACCATAATCATGAAGGCCGTGCCCATGGCGCACGTCGGGGGAGCACGAAGGTTTCACCCTGAGGATACGAGAAATGTGATAGAGCGAAGCCAAAGCCGCTCCATCGTCCAAGCCCTAAGCAGAGACAACATGCACTCCGATTACGGAGAATCCTCGGGGTACCAGCAGCGAATCGAGGTCATCGAGAAGAAGATCGAGGACATGCGACTCGCCACCGTTCGTCTGGCGGATCAACCAAATACTACACGGACTCTCTCATGAAGCCCTTCACTGAGCAGTTACTGGGGGAGCGGGTCTCATCTCGGAACAAACCGCCCAAAGTGGTTCTCTTCGACGGGAAGTCTGACCTGAAAAACTACTTGGACGCGTTCACCGCAAGCATGAGCTTTGAAGATAACTTGGACGCGACTCAGTGCTGAGCCTTCCTCACCACTCTCATCTGGCCCGGGCGAGACTGATTTCGTGGCCTGACTCCGCGCTCAATCTTAACTTTTGACGAGTTGGCTACTCGGTTTCTCAGCTACTTCGTTGGCAACCGACGACAGAAATGGTCGGTCGACTACCTATTCACCATCAAGAGTGAAGACAGAGAATCTTTCAAGGGCAATATCACCCGGTTCTACAATGCTCTCCTAGAATTACCAGAGCACCGGGACGAGACGGTCATCACCGCCGTGGGATCCAGTCTTAGGCATAAAGAGTGGCTCCGTTCTTTTGCATTGGCGCAACCTAAGACCATGGCCGAAGTAAAAATCTGGACCGAACAGGACATTCAACTCGAGTCTGAGTTGAACACTAACCTTCCCCATAAAGATCGGACAGACCGAAAGAAAAGGGACCGAGAAGAGAAGAAGAAGACTGATTTTTCAAAACCCTATTCTCAAAGGTTTCACGAGTACACTCTTCTGAACGTATCTTAGGCCGAGTTGCTAGAGGAAGCGAAGAGCGAGAGATTCTTCAAGCCGCCGCCGATGATACAAAGGCCGGGCAAGCGACTCTGCGGCCCATATTGTGTCTTTTATCGGTCATAAGGACATCCGACCGAGAACTGCAAACAGCTGTGCGATTACATCGAGGAGTTGATCCGCTCTGGCCACATGGCATAGTACGTGCGAGACAAACGTTAAGCAGATAGGGAGCAAGCAAACCAACCTTCCACCGGAGAGCTGACGGTCGAACAAATCATGGTCGTCTCTGTTGGCTCAACTCCGAGCAATGAAGACACCGGCCATGTCCGGCCGGTCATGACCTTAAATGCTCCCCTCTCTAAGAAGTACAAGAAGGTTGCTCCATCACCTTCACCGACGAGGACCTACATGATATATCTTTTCCGCACAATGATCCCTAGTGATCATGGCCCGGGTAAATCGGTACTGTATCGAATCTGAAATCCCTGCACAAATAAAATTCTTGTTTATTGTGCAGAAAGAGGGAGTATTTCTTCCTGCTATGAAATTATAAGCTATTCTTGTTAAATAAAAGCAAGAAGTAACTTGTAGCTCACTAGTAAAGCCTCAACACTGCTGCAACATAGCTTGTGCGTTCTATTCCCATCAGACCCAATTATTTTTTAGAATTTTATTTTTATTTTTGGAAGCCCAAAAGGTTGTACGTACGATACGCAGAGAAATGAAAGTTTAAAAAAATCAAACATGTGAAGAATGGAGTAAACAGAGAATTAATCAGATGGCACGAATCTCGAGGCAATTGCTTCAAGATCGACCGACGGATTTGCCAATAGAACCGACGGGGATGGTCGGATTTGCTCCAATGAACTCCATGCTTTACACACTTGTCCCTTCAGCTACCCTTAACTTCTCTGCACCGTTTGATTTCCCTGCATTCAAACAGAGACCTTTCATTTCACAATTAAAACCATTTTTAAAGCTTTTTAATCCAAAATTTTAATTTCCAAACCCTAATTCTCCACTATAAATACCATCCCCTACATTGGCTCAGCACCATTCTGAAAATTCTAGCAAAATCTTTCTAAAAAGTTCCTAAGTGCAAGTGGAGTAAAGTAGAGTTAGCGAGCAAGTTGGTTCCGGCGAAAATCAAATCCAATTCCGGAGCTCCCGCGACGCTATGAAGCTCATCCCCTTTTCCCCAACCCTTTCCTTAAAACTTTTAAACAGTAAGTCCCTCCCAACTCTCCTTATTTTTTTGAAATTCATTTTCAAAACTTATATCGGTAAAGCGGAGTTATTACCGATACCTTCTTTTATAGAACTTAGAACTCCATTTTTCTTTATAATTTGGTCAATCCAATTTTACCACATCACTTGTAATCTCAAATTCCAATGCTTAGAATCAAGTTTAACTAAGATTCTTATGTGAAAAATGACATGTTTAAACAACATATCTCCTAGTCCGCTACTTCATGATATACATTTTCTTATCATTATACTTTATACTTCACATCCGTTTCTTAGGGACTTACCGAGCGAAAGTTCGCTGACGGGCATTCCACCGATTTTTCTTTCTTAGAATGTTCGTCAGATACTGTGGAGACTGAAGAGGTAGACATCACAGAGGAAGTGCACGATCAGATCGTGACTCAGGCCTAGACTAGTTATTCTTACCTTTCAGTTTATGTATACCACCTGTTTAGAGATTACTCTTCTTGTATTTTCTTTCGGTTGAACTTATGTATTGTAAATGAATAAAGTTGAATGTAAATAAAGTTGTTGAAGTTTAAATCTTATGTTAATTTATTTTCATTTTATATTGCTTCTTTTACGCTTAGCGTATTTATTCCGGAAAATGACCTTCTCGAAATAAATATGACGCAGACTTACCACGTCACCGCTTCCGTCTACTTGGAAGCGGGGCGTGACAGATTTTGTTGTAAATCCACGTTACCCGTCCCGGTTCTTACGGGGATGCGGAAACGGTAAAAAACGATTTTTTATGGCAAGGCAACTGGACTAGAAAATAGGATCTTTGCTAAACAAAAACCTAGCAAACTAACTAGAAGTTTAACTAATATGTTAGAGGGTTATACCTAGGTCTTGAACTCCTTCTCTTCTTGCTCCTTGGAGTGGTTGGAACGGCTCCACCTCGTAGTCTCCTTGTTGTCGAAGAAGGATCCACCCGAAAACCTCTACCTTGAGCTCCTACCTCAACCGAGAGGCAACTAAAGTGCTTGGATTGCTAGACCTAGAACTCTAGAGTGAGTAGAGAAGTGTTTTTAGGGTTTTATCTCAATAGCTCATGCTTCTCAACACATGAGACATGAGAGCTTTGAGAGAGAGGAAGAGGGTGAGCTTTGGATGAGAGAGAATGATCAAGTGAATGTGCTTGACTTTTCACAACCATGCTCACAAAAGAAAGAATAATGATGATAATAAAAATAATTAAGAATTGTGATGGTTAGTTTTAATGACCATTATCATTTCATGCATTTAATGCATTTTGCAAAGAACAATAAGCATCATTGAAATGAAATGATGATGGTCAATAAGTCCAAAATAGTCAACCGGTCAACAAAGTCAACAAGTCAACAAAAGTCAAATATTCAACTCAACCATGGCACAATAATACTTAATTAATATTATTAATCATATTTCTTATTCTCATTAGGGTTTAGAAAAAGTCAACAGTCCTAATGAGAATCCTCTGCCTCTGCCTTTGTCAACTGTGCATACACACCCGCATCCGTGTTCTGAGGAACATGAATACAATGAGATAAAACCAATCCCAAAACGTATACTAGGATCTGGCTTAAACCAAAGCCCGCTAGTAATAACTGCCTGGACACCAAACGTGCACAAGTGCGCGGATGCGAACGAACCCTGTCGCAAAACCATGCGACCTCTACTCTGTTTTGCCCAAAGGCGAATAGCTATCTGTGTGGGACTCTAAAGACTCGACACTACGCTGGCAGTGGGTTTAACCACAGGCCGCAAGCGATACTAGCTGTACGTAACGGTCCCCAGGTAGATGCCGATAAGAAGACTGATGAGGTGAACCCATCCGAACTCCTACTGAGCCTGAATGTGACAATCTCCGTACAGTCCGGTCTATTCGTCTGAGAATATCGCATGTTGGGCCTAGGGGTGGTAAACGTCAGTCCCCTAATAGCGGTACAAGTCGTGTCGGAGTGTAGCCCAGAACACCCTGAGATAACACTGGATAACCTACCAGTATATCTCGCTTGCCCTGGCCAGGGACGACTATGTGTAATGGCTCTCCTTGACGCAGCGCGATATCAACCCCCAATACCGGAAGAGACGAATCCTGTCTAACCGTCACTGCCTCCAAGTTCTTTGGGACTGTACCCAACTGCTACCTGTTTGCATGACTCATTTGAGCCGTGGTAGGGTAGCAATCTAAGAACAGTGGGAACACACTCGAGGCGAAATGACAGTGTCAAGTCAGCGGACTAAGCTGTACTCATGTCACCTGGGAACTGATAACTGACGATAGGTATAGTACCAACCAACAGTTCCCGACGAGTCCTGTCCAGTGTACTCGTAACCCAACGAGCACCCGCATACTATCTCAAGTACGACGTACTGACGGCTGTGGGAAAGACCATCTCCCCTGCTGGGATGAGAAGCGCATACGCTAGTCTACTCCGGAGTATCGATGCCCCGTCTCGATAATCCTATGACTAGGGACCTGTATAAGGATGTGCTTGTAGATTACCCAGCCCCCATTAGTGTGACTGCCATCACAACACTGGTAATCAAGGAAAGATCCTAAGGGCTCCACTAATGTGTATAGGCGATATGCTAAAAGAAGCACATGCACACATTAAAGTAGAAACAAACCAAGTAGAATACTACCATTTCGAGCAAGATTGTCTATACAACTATGAATATCCCAAGCTTCCATCAAATAATATACAAACTAGTATGATACAGTAATGGCATCTAGGGTATATACACTAACAATCTCCCACTTGCACTAAGGCTATGTACTGGCATATCGAAGACCTATCATCTCGATCAGCTGCTTGAACTAAGTCTGGGGTAAGGCCTTCGTGAATGGATCTGCAGTATTATCTTCTGTAGCAACCCTCCGAACCTCGATCTCCCGGCGATCCACGATCTTCCTGATCAAGTGATACCGCCTCAAGATGTGTCTGGACTTCTGATGGGACCTGGGTTCCTTCGCTAAAGCTATAGCCCCGTTGTTGTCATAATACAGAGGTATTGGATCAACAATGGACGGATCCACCTGAAGTTCTGTCAAGAACTTCCTCATCCAGACGGCTTCTTTTGCGGCATCAGATGGAGCGATATATTCCACTTCCATCGTCGAGTCGGCAACGGTTTCCTATTTGGAACTCTTCCAACACACCGTCCCTCCATTGAGGGTAAAGACATAACCCGACATGGACTTGGAGTCATCCTTGTCACTCTGGAAGCTGGAGTCAGCAAAGGCCTCCATCTGGAGGTCTTTTCCGCCGTAAACCAAAAACATGTCCTTAGTCCTTCTCAGGTACTTCAGAATGTTCTTTACCGCTATCCAGTGCTTCTCCCCAGGGTTTGACTGATACCAGCTTACCACACTCAGTGCATAAGCTACATCTGGTCTGGTACACAACATCATATACATTATAGAGCCTACCGCAGAAGCGTAGGGTATAATAGACATGCGATCCCTTTCCAAATCAGTCTTGGGAGGCATCTCTTTGGAGAGGGTGATCCCGTGACAAGCCGGTAGATTACCGCGCTTGGAATCTTCCATACTGAATCTTTTTAGTATGGTGTCGATGTACCTGGACTGTGAAAGTCCTAATATCCTCTTGGACCTACACGATGGATCCGGATCCCCAGAATGTAAGAGGTATCACCTAGGTCTTTCATGGAGAACTTGTGTGACAAGAACCCTTTGACAGATTGTAGCATAGGAATGCCATTTCGTATCAAGAGAATGTCATCTACGTATAAAACGAGGAATACGACAGTTCGTGCTACAATTTTACTATAGATGCATGGTTTATCTAGATTTTTGATAAAGCCAAATTCTTTGACCGTCTCATCAAAACAGATGTTTCAACTCCGCGATGCCTGCTTCAGTCCATAAATGGACTTAAGCAACTTGCACACCTTTCCGTTGCTCCCACTCTGAATGAAACCCTCTGGCTGGTCCATATAGACACTCTCCTCTAAATTTCTATTTAGAAAAGCGGTCTTTACGTCCATCTGCCAAATCTCATAATCGTGGAAGGCAGCAATGGCAAGAAGGATCCTAATGAATTTGAGCATAGCCACTGGAGAAAAGGTTTCGTCATAGTCCAAACCAGGTCTTTGACGAAAACCCTTTGCAATAAGTCTAGCCTTATAGGTCTTAACCTGTCCATCTACACCAATCTTCCTCTAGAAGATCCATTTGCATCCTACAGGTTTTACCCCTTCTGGAGCAACATCCAAAGTCCATACTTTGTTGGTGTGCATGGACTCCATTTCGGTCCGCATTGCATCCAGCCATTTTACCGAGTCAACGCTCTGAATGGCCTGCTGGAAGCTAGTCGGCCCATCATTATCAATGATGCAATCCTCTCTATCCCCGTCTATGAGAAAACCGTAGTATCTCTCGGGCGGATGAGACTGCCTACTACTCCTGTGGAGCGGCGCAGGAATGTCCTGTTCTTTCGAAACTTCTGATTCTACTAAGCTTTCAGTAATAGTTTATGATTCTGGAATTTCTTCCAGTTCTACTGCGCTCCCACTTATTTCTTTTTCTAAGAACTGATGTTCCAGAAAGTGGGCATTACGAGAGACAAAAACCTTTTGTTGTTCTGCGTAATAGAAAAGATACCCCCTGGAGTTCTTTGGGTATCCCACAAACTTGCACTGTACTGAGCGTGCATCGAGTTTGTCCGCATGCTGCTTTTTGACAAAAGCTGGACATCCCCAAATATTCAGATATTGAAAATAGGGTTTCTTCCCACTCCATATCTGATATGGTATGGTAGGCACAGTCTTAGCTGGAACTCGGTTTAAAAGATATGCAGCTGATTCTAGTGCATACCCCTAGAAAGATCGCGGTAACTCAGCGTTACTCATCATGGAACATACCATATCCAATAGGGTTCGGTTCCGTCTCTCCGATACACCGTTATGTTGTGGAGTGTATGGAGGAGTAAGCTGAGAGAGAATTCCATTCTCTTTTAGGTAATCCAGGAACTCGGTACTGAAGTATTCACCACCTCGATCAGATCTCAGTGTCTTGATACTTTTGCCTGTTTGTTTTTCTACTTCATTCTTGTATTCCTGGAATTTTTCAAAGGCTTCAGATTTATGCTTCATTAAGAAGACATGCCCGAACCTTGAAAAATCATCCGTAAAAGTAATGAAGTAAAAATAACCACTTCACGCATGTGTAGACATTGGACTGCATACATCGCTGTGTACGAGTCCCAAGAGCTCGCTCGCTCTTACTCCATGTCCAGTAAATGGAGTCTTTGTCATCTTTCCTTTGAGACAGGATTGACAAGTTGTATATGATTGATATTCGAACGGATCCAAATATCCTTCTTTATGTAACTTCGTCAACCTTCTCTCATTGATATGACCCAGTCTACAATGCCATAAGAAAGCATGATTTATTTCTGGAGACTTTCTTTTGTGTGTATTCTGGACATTGAAAATCTGTGGTTGGTTTAATACGTATATTCCGTTTCTTAATGTACCCGATCCAATCAGAACATGATTAAGGTGAATGTTTACAACATCGCTTACAAATGCAAAATCATAACCTTCTTTAGACATTAAAGATACGGATATGATATTACAAGTCGCACTGGGTATAAAATAACAATCACGCAAAACCAAAACATGTCCATCTGACAATCCCAAGTGATAGTCCCCCATGGACTCAACATCCATGCCAACTCCGTTTGCAACTCTGAGGGTCATATCACCTGCCTTCAAAACCCTACGCTTTCTCAGTGCCTGCAAAGAATTACAGATATGAGATCCTGATTCGGTATCTAATACCCAGGAAGTAGAGTTTACTGATAGACAGTTTTCAATAATATACATACCTGAAGCTGAAGCCACAACTTGCTTCGGGTCCTGGTTCTTGGCCTTCCAAGCCCTGCAATCCTTTTTCCAGTGTTCTTTCTTTTGACAATAAAAGCACTCTTCCTTTCCCACAAGCTGTCCCGCTACCTTTGTTGCCTTTGCTTTTCCCTTCGCTTCCACTTTACTAACACCGCCCCTTGGTTTGGTGGGGGTTTTCTTCTTCTTTCCCTTGGCTTTCGCCTTGGACCTAGAAGAGGTAGGTCCTCCAACAGACAAAGTGGGTGTTTCCCTTACTTTCTGTAAGGTGCCCTCTGCACTCCTTAACATGTTGAGGAGCTCCGGAAGTTCAACTTCTTTTCCTTGCATGTTGAACTTCAGGATAAACTGGGCGTAAGTGGAAGGGAGGGACTGAATCAAGTCAGTGTAAAGCTCGTTCTCTAACATGGTCCTAAGGTCCGCGAGCTCTTCAATAAAGCCAATCATCTTAAGCACGTGTTCCGCTACCGATGATCCGACGACCAATCTCGCCGAAAACAACTTTTTCGAGACTTCGTATCTGGCGATACGGGATTGCTCTCCATATAGTTCTTTAGTATGGAGAAATATGGATTCTAGGTCCATATTCTCGTGCCTCCTCTGATGTTCATTGTCCATAGAGGTAAGCATGAGGCACTTGGCCTTCACACAGTCGATCTCCCAGGTCTTACGGATTTCCTTATCCGCGACGCTGGAGGTGGGACCTGGGACAGGGGGAGCTTTGGTGGTAAGGAGATACCCCAGCTTGTCATAAGTGATTGCCATTTTGACATTCCTGAGCCAATCTTTGTAGTTTGGCCCTGTCAGTATATTTTTATCTAATAGTAACTTAAGTCCGGTCATGACGTTTGGTCGCTGCAATTAGGAGAGAGAGAAGAAACACTTTAGCATGATGCTCTTGCAAGTTTAGAGTGGTTTTTAGTTTGTCTAAACAGGATAGCTCCCATTGTTTCTCGAATTCTTCCTCAAACCAAAAAGGAAGAATTAGTCGGGATCAATCTCACCATACAATACTTGCTTAACCGTTTAGCCAGGCCAGTGTTGGTACTTCGAGGGAGGTTTTCCAACGCTTTCGTGAAGTTCCTTAATTAAATAACCTCTTTTCCCTTTTGGCGTAGCTCCGCTAACACCTTTCTAGACACCTACTTGGTTTATAGCATTAATCGTTAAGTGAGAAAGTTCCCGAGGAGTAGCATATACTCACAGTAGGATCGGGATCCAAATATCATCGTGTGATAAAACCGAAGGAATCCTACAAGAATCATCATACTCCAAATGGTATGCAACACTAATAAGTTTCAGTTTCTTTAGAAACTCCCGATGTGGATTTTTGCCCCATGCTCTTATGATCTTGACGTAGGCTAAAATATCATAAGTCACATGTCAAGTTCTACCCAACATTTACCAGGTTAATTCGAACCCACCCGTACATACCCTTGACGTAGGCCAAAATGGCAGTACGACTGTCTTAAACCAACGCATCTATCTATGCAACAGATAAATATCCGGCAGCTACCAATCACTATGCCTTGGCGTAGGTCAAAATACATACTTGAATACTACCGAATATTTAACTGAAATGATGGAGGGCTATGAATGGTTTTGGTGAAACCGTGAACGTAGTGAACTTGATATAATCGAAGGAACCTGATAGCTTTTAAAAGGAGTGGTTTAAGCTCTGCGTTTAAAAGTTGTTTTTGAAAAGAAACCGAGTGGTTTTTAAATTGTTCCAACGATTTTAACTTTGGTTTATTTTCTTGCATTAATTTAATGCGTCCCATCATTTAATCCTACCATTGCAGAAAACAACGAAAATATGACGTACGCTTATGCCATCCGCATTCGCCATGGGCCCCGTCATTACCCGTTAGGTTACTTAACTAACGACAGAGCGGGGGCTGGACTAGCGCGGATGCAAAACATAAGCAACGCCTACTAGATATCATATATAGATATATAAACATTCGTTAGATGCAATGATAGCCATTCCAGATCACAGATGAACACATTGGATATACTAGGAATCCGCGTTTCGATCGAGCCTGCAATGAAAGAAGGATTACACGGTCGCGATGATTAGCCAAAACCCCACCCTAAACCCCTACGGGTGCGGCAAACTACCCGTCAAGTATCCGAAGTGAAGCAACCTCTCTCAACAACGTGAGTAGGCCACTCAGCACTTCGAGGTACCCGGTAGTTTGTGCACCCCACCTTGGGTCTATCCTAGGAGCAAAAATAGTAAAAGAAATAATATACAATGGCGGCTACAACTTCATCCCGGTGGTGCGGCCATAAAAATAATATTACATCAATTTACATATTACATCATATGAATGATAAAGAAAACTCTCATCTCACAACTCCCAGCTATTCATCCGCGACAATCCAACGAGTTCATATACACAAACTATCAACATTACAGATCACAGATATGCACAACCCCTACTAATCGACGTATAGCGATTAGTTGACGTTCAGTGCATATATCACATCACATATATAACCCATTAGCTAAAGTCTACAGAACTTCGATCAAAATACGGATTTGTAACTACCCCAAACACAACTTTGTTCTCTGGAAAATCTGGGTAGAAACAAAATATGCTAAAAATCCCAAAACAGAACACTGAACACACTGCAGCAAATCCGAGCCGCGACCGAGTCAACTTGGCCGCGGATCCGCGGCCAAACGCATGGTTTGGCAGCAGTTCCACGGTGAGTTGACAGAGTCACTGGCTCATTTTTGTTATGTGTTTTTAGAAAACCCTAAGCCAATTTTTAAGATGTGTGGAATTAATTTTTGAACAGTTTTAAAAATCGGCAGAAACATGAGTTTTCGGACGTGTTTTGCGATTTTTTCTCTGATCGATCGCCGGTAGTCACATGAGTTTTAAAAATCGGCAGCTAACATGCTAGTTGTTGTTTAGCTAGTCTCTGATACTGTAACAACCGAGTCCAGTTCTACAAATTTCTGTTACCGTATGAGTTGTTGTGGTATTTATTTCATTGATCATGCTGTGACTGTTACTAGTTATAATTTACCCCGACAATTCATATTCTTACATATAACAATTTAAGTTATTTAAAATAAATTAAAAATAATTGACATGGCCTGCTTGACACCCCTAACCCTGTGGTAGCGTCCTTGCATCGTGTTCTCGTCCCGTTCAGTGAAACAGACGTGTTTAGACGGCTACGCGCACGTACGTGCGTCCGTTCTTGGGGGTATGCTTTTTAATTACAAAATTCTTCATTTTAATTTTTGGAACCTGCCAATATTTTTCATATTTCAAATTCAAATTTTTGGACCCGATCCGGGCGCAATTCTGAATTATTTTGTATCCCGCCAAATTCTATTTTTAAATTGCTAAATCAGTTTAAAATATTTTCTATTTTCTACAATAAAATTTTCCCTTTAACCGTTATTTTCCTTAACCCAGGAAATCTTTTTCCAACCTATTCTTTTCCCTAGCCAATCAAACTCCATAAATCTTTCACAATTTTCCCTGAGCCAATCGCGAGCCTCCATTTCCTCCGACCCCACACGCCTCTCTCTCCCTCTCTCACACCTTTCTCTCTCTCTCTCTCCTCCCTATTTTCCTTACGCTAAACGCCAATATTATCTCTCCTCTCCCCTTTCTCCCTTCTCTCGATCTCTCTCTTCCTCTCTATCTCTCTCCTCTTGTGAGAGAGAATCTCTCTCTCTCTCGTCCCGAGTATCTCTCTCTCTCTCTCTTCTCTGTTATATTTTCTTTCCTCCTTTTTTTTCTTCAGCGAAAGAAAACCCATCGCCCAGAAAAACCTAGCCGCCGCCTACCCTCTCGCCATTGCTCTACCACCGATGCCACCATTGCCATTCATCGCCGCTCCTCACCCTCGTCACCTCCACCTTCCCTTCTCCCTCCTTTCCTTCTCTCCCGAGCACCCCTGCACCCCTGCACTTCTGCACCGCCGGAAGATCGCCGCCGGTGACTCGTTCTCGTGTCCCCGGGTCTTGTGCACACCCCAGTAAGCGCCCCCTTCTCCCTCTCATCCTTCTCTTCTTTTTCTTCCTAAGTTTTTCTGGTAAAAGTTTTCTTGCTGTGCTAGGAGTCCCTGTTCATCGCCGGAGCCCCGTCGATCTCGCCACGGTTGGTCTCGCTGCCACCACAGCACCTCCTCTGCAACCCTGTATGCTTTAGTACCCTCTTTCCTCCTCTGTTCTTTTCCTTGCTTTCTTTTCTTTTCTTGCTAAAAATTATAGTTTCTTGTTGTCGCTGTTTTCTGGTTCGCCGGAATCCGACGGTGCCGACGACGTTTCCCGACAACCCAGCGAGAACCTTTGACCCATGTGAATCCACTGCTCGTCATTTGAGCTCTTTCCGTGTACTGTGCGTGCGTCGCGACTTTTCCCCGCCGACGCGTAACGTTCCGTTTTCCGTATCGCGACCCGTCGAGGCAAGTGAAACTTGCTACATGCTATTCAAACTATTCTTATACTAATTTATTTATTTTCCTATTAAATCTCTAAATAGAATCGAAAGTCTTGGATTTCAAGTTAGCCGTATAACGTTCCGTTTACATATTTTCTGATCTCAAACTTGAAACTTAATAGTTGCATCTAGTTGTTTATACCTAGTGATCACCTGTAAATGTTAGAACACATGATCACAAATATTTTATAGACGTGATACCCTTTTTCTCTATTATTAACCTATCGGACATCCGTGTGCCTCTTAAACCGGTTTAATTACAATTTCATCCATTGAACAGATTATACATGTCGTCGCATCCCTAGATTACTCAATACTTATTAACCTGGTTTTAGCATTCACATCTGTCATACTGTATTCATATAATGCTGACACCATCTCTTAAACACACATTGATAACCGTACGGTTAATTAGTTAAATCTGCATTTTTTGCTTAACCTATTAAATGTATTGTGTTGTTGATAACCATGCTTGATTATTTATAACCATGATTATGCTAGCTGATTATGAGCACCCACATATTATCTTTTACACACTGACATGAATTGGTACACACATATTACTTGACCCGACATGGTACCGTACACTACTTGACCTGACCTGATGTACCATGACTTGACCTGTTACTTAATCTTGTGTCTAATACCAACAAACCTGACATGTAGTCCTCACGGACCGTTCCTGTTGTCTATCCAGACAAACCTGCTCCTAACTGATCCTGTGTTGGCATTAGTTCTTCATTACTGAATACTTGACTTGACATATATAACTTGGGGGTATGGGAAAATCAATGATGAAATCCTGACTTGTAACTCGACAGTTGCTTGCTTTTACTGATCAGTTTTAGAGGTTAGGCCCGCCTCATGACGATGCTGCTGACATCGTTGGTATGTACCCTTTTCCTGTTAGTGCCTAGCGGCACGTCTCGGTTTCAGCCCGAGAGTCTTAGACCGTGGTCCCGGGCATGCACGGGATACTATTGAGTTACATCGATGACTCATCAAATTGATTTCAAAGACTTGAGAGTAGATAACCTAATAGACCAGTTTAGTTTTACTCACTGCACACTACCCTTCACTGCCCTGATTTATATTACTGTTACACCTGCTTTATCATTCATTATTATATTTGCATTGCCTGTTACCCTGTTTATACTTTATTACTTGATGACATGACGCGCTGACGTCTGGGTTTTGCATGGCCCAGATTCCATACCTTTGCTGCAGTCCGAGCAGGAGTATTTCAGCCAGCAGGCTGAGCAGTGAGGTTTCAGTAGTAGTTAGTTCTTTATTTTCTGCATTTTATTCCTGATGTGAGTCCGCATTATGGGATATATATTCCAGTTATTTTGTATTGGATCTTTTGCTTTCGCATTTTTATTATTCTTGACTCATGTTATCTTGGTTTATGGACATGTATTAGATAGTTATATTTTGTTCTTGATATCTCTACAGCCGTAATGTGACTGTGGATGGATACTTCCTACCCACAGGTAGCATGGTTGGCTATGTCATGTGCCCAATTTAGTGTACTCTGGGAAGCGGGGCGTGACATGGTTCTTTTGGTATCAGAGACATAGGTTAGTCGGGTTGATTCTTTTGTAGTTGGGTATTATACCCAATACATGAATCAGAATACCCGTATTTAGGAAACATGTCCTGCCACCTTGCTGTTTTACCGTTTTTGAATCTAACCTCCTCCTGATTATATCTTTACGGTGTGCAAACTTCCTTTGCATATCGACTCGAAAACCTGATTTCTTATTATCTCTAGAACTTAGGCGACTTGGGTGGAGTTATGTAATTGTAGCTATGATACCGCGGCATAGTTACAATACGGTACTCTATTTAAGTAACTCGGAGTTCTAGTCTTGATCTACATTTTGAATCTGTTATCATGCTAATCTTTGGGTGTTTTGATTTCAGGAATATGGCAGACAAGAATCTGAAGATGTACCAAAGGCGTGTTGACGAAGCCGTCATGCTTGGAGTGATACGGGGAATACTGGAGAATCAAAAGAGGTAGACCGAGCTGATCCAACAGTAAGCTGAATCGTTTCAGGAAGGTTTGCGGACCGTTCAGCAGTCCGTGAACAATGTTGGGGCTAAGCCAGTAGATCGTGTGGGGACCGTAGCAGATTTCAGGCGTTTGGGTCCGTCTGTCTTTACTGGTTTGGAGGAGCCGTTGCCAGCGGAGCAGTGGCTAGTTGACACGGAGAACTTACTTATTGCGGCGCAGATCCCAGATGATAAAAGGGTGGATGTGGGGCTCATTCAGTTAGTGGACTACGCCCGTGAATGGTGGCTTGTGGAGGAGACCCGCTTGCCCAAGCCGATCAAGTGGGAGGATTTTTCGAAGAGTTTCTTGGAGAAGTTCTTCCCGCGGACTGCACGGGAGGAAATGGAAGAGAAGTTCATCAGTCTAAAGCAGAATGATGCACCCGTAGATGTACATGCAGCTGAGTGGATACGGCTCAGTAGATTCGCTGGACATTTAGTTGCCAACAATTCAGACAGGGCAAGGAGGTTCATGCGCAGCTTGGATGTGGACATCCAGAGGCAGATTGTCTCCCTGGGTTTGACCACTTTCTCACAGGTACTTACGGCAGCCCGAGAACAGCATGGCTTATCTGGGAAGACTGGGAGTTCACAGCAGACAGCAGTTGCGGTAAGGAAGTCGGCATTTGTACCAAACCGAGCTCATAGATGCAAAGGTATTCTAGTGGACCGTCGTGGTGTAACACTGATGAAGAAGCCTGTTGTCGTTGATCAGAGGAAGCATGTGATTTGTAGCTATTGCCACTTACCTGGACATTTGCAAAGGGAGTGTCGCAGGATGCGGGGACTTTGTCTGGTTTGTGGATCGGCGGATCATACTGTTAATTCTTGTCCATCGAAGCTTCGCACAAGGGATGATATTCAGAAGCCTCCGTAGAAACCATTTCAGGGACATAAGCAGCTGACTCAAGCACCTAATCAGGCTCGAGCTTTTACCTTGACGGCTGAGGAAGCTAAGACTTCAGGAGAAGTGGTTTCAGGTATTCTACTCGTTCATGGTTTTCCCGCATTAGCGTTATTTGATTCTGGTGCATCTCATTGGTTTATGTCGTCCAAGTTTATAGCTACACACTCGATTACCTGCATGACCCTGTATAGTTTCTGGGACATACACACTGGAAATGGGAAAATCATATCTAGTAGAGAATGTAAAGATTGTGCAGTTGTTGTTTGCGGACGGGAGCTTTTTGCAGATTTTTTTGGTGAGGCAGCTACGAAGTCGTCTTGGGAATGGATTTTCTTGGCACTTTCCATGTTCACATTGATTGTAGGGCAAAGAAAGTAATTTTCCAGATTCCCGGACATCCCGAGTTTACCTTCACCGGAGGAAGCAGTTCTGTCGGGCCAGTCGATTTTAGGGCTAGGCCGACAACTAATAATCTTGCATCAATGGAGGTTGATAAAAGTGAAGAGCCAGCCATTGTTCGTGATTTTATGGACGTGTTTGAAGATATATCGGGATTACCGCTGAAGTGAGACGTGGAGTTCGCAATTGATCTTATTCCTGGTGCAGCGTCAGTATCTAAAGCGTATTATCCAATAGCACCAGTGGAGTTGGAAGAAGTCAAGAAACAAGTTGCTGAATTGCTTGAGAAGGGTTGGATTCGAAACAGTAACTCGCCTTGGGGAGCTCCAGTTCTTCTAGTTAAGAAGAAAGATGGCACAAGAAAGATGTGTATCGACTATCGAGAATTAAACCGGGCGACTATTAAGAACAAGTACCCGATCCCTCGCATTGGCGAACTATTTGAGCAGCTTAGTGGCGCGAGGGTATTCTCGAAGCTGGATTTGCGATCCGGATATCATCAGGTCCGAGTGAAAGCAGAAGATATTTGCAAGACGGCATTCGGAACTCGGTATGGACATCACGAGTGCTTAGTGATGCCCTTCGGAGTAACGAATGCACTGGCGATATTCATGGACTTGATGAACCGAATCTTTTCACTATTCTTGGACCAGTTTATTGTGGTGTTCATTGACGATATTTTGGTTTATTCGAAGAGTTTTGAAGAGCATGCAGAACATTTGAAGATCACACTGCAGACGTTGAGACAAGAGAAATTGTATGCGAAGATGAGCAAGTGCAAGTTTTGGCTGGAGGAAGTAAAGTTTTTGGAGCATGTTGTGTCTGGCGATGGAATCGCCGTCGATCCTGAAAAGATTGCAGCAGTTCGTGATTGGCCGATTTCGAAGAATGTTGCGGATATAAGAAGTTTTCTTGGACTAGCCGGGTATTACAGAAGATTTGTGGAGAACTTTGCTCGTCTGGCGGAGCCGTTAACCAAGCTTACACGCAAGGAGGTACCTTTTGTGTGGACGGATAGATGTGCGACAGCTTTTGAGACGTTGAAGCAGAGATTGATAACCGCTCCTATTCTGACCGTGCTAGACAATTCCGGAGGATTGGTGATTCACAGCGACGCATCTGGGAAAGGATTGGGATGCGTTTTGATGCAGCATGGGAAGGTGGTAGCGTATGCATCAAGACAGTTGAAGACCCATGAGAAGAATTACCCAACTCACGACTTGGAGCTTGCGGCTGTGATCTTCGCTTTGAAGATTTGGAGACACTACCTTTTGGGCGAAAGGGTCGAGGTGTTCCCTGATCATAAGAGCTTGAAGTATGTGTTCACGCAGAAGGAGCTTAATATGAGGCAACGTAGATGGTTGGAGCTGATGGCTGACTACGATCTTGATCTTAAGTACCATCCGGGGAAAGTTAATGTCGTGCCGGATGCACTCAGTCGGTTACCAGCAATTCAGATATTGACTGCGCAAAAGGAACTCGTTGAAGAATTTCGAAGGTTTGATTTGGAGATTGTGCTACCGCATTCTTCGGGACAGTTGATGCAGCTGCAAGTACATTCGTTATTGATCAAGAATATTAAAGCAGCGCAATCGCAGGACCCTAGATTGCAAAAGTTTTAAGAACAGGTTGAAGCGGGACTTCGAACAGACTTACTGATCTATGAGGATGGTTCGTTGAGATATGGTAGCCGTTTATGTGTGCCAAAGGGAGATATTCGTGAAGAACTTATGAAGGAGGCGCACAGCTCAGCTTATTCCGTACATCCAGGAGGCACGAAGATGTACCGAGACATACAACATCATTCTGGTGGGAAGGTATGAAACGGGAGATTGCTCGCTTTGTGTCAAAGTTCTTGGTGTGTCAGCAAATTAAGGCTGAACATCAAAGGGTTGCTGGTTTATTGCAACCACTTCCGATTCCTCAGTGGAAGTAGGAACATATAACCATGGATTTCGTGACAGCTTTACCACGGAGTCCAAAAGGCAACAATGCAGTATGGGTGATTGTTGATCGTTTGACCAAAGCAGCTCATTTCATTCCTTTTCGGGTTGGTCAATTAACAGAAACTTTGGCGGAGCGGTACATGCAGGAGATTGTAAGATTGCATGGAGTACCGGTGAGCATCGTGTCCGATCGTGACACTCGGTTTTTATCACACTTCTGGAGGAGTTTACAGGAAAGTTTGGGGACTCGATTGAAGTTTAGCACAGCTTATCATCCTCAAACAGATGGCCAGTCAGAGAGAACGATCCAAACTTTTGAAGATATGTTAAGAGCTTGCATGTTGGACTTTAAGGGTTCATGGGAGGATCATCTACATTTGGTGGAGTTTTCTTACAACAACAGTTTCCAGGCGACAATTCAGATGGCTCCATTTGAAGCTTTATATGGTCGCAAGTGTCGTTCACCTGTTTGTTGGGACGATATCGGTGAACGAAGATTGTTTGGATCAGACTTGGTTGTGCAGACTGTTGAAAAGGTTAACGCTATCCGGAACCATATGAAAGCAGCATAAGACCGACAGAAGAGTTGGGCAGATACGTCAAGAAGACCCCTAGAGTTTGCCGTGGGTGATTTGGTATTCTTGAAGATATCACCGACTAGAGGGGTAATTCGTTTTGGAAGTCGAGGAAAGCTCAGTCCTCGATTCGTTGGACCCTTTGAGATCTTGGAGCGTGTTGGTGAGGTAGCGTACCGTTTGGCGTTACCGCAGTCCATGGCGAATGTGCACGATGTGTTTCACATATCCCAATTCCGTAAGTATGTTCGAAATGAAACACATGTGTTGGATCATTCGGAGCTGACGGTACGAGAAGATTTGACTTTTGAAGGGCGACCGGTTGAAATTGTGGATCGAAGGGAAAGGGTTCTTAAGAACAAGGTTTTCCCTCTTGTACTTGTTTCTTGGGGTAATCACTCACATGGAGAGTCCACTTAGGAACGAGAAGATGAAATCCGGCAGAAGTTTTCTCATCTTTTCTTGTAGTTGTTTGTCGTCTATCTTTGTATTCTTGGAATTTCGAGGACAAAATTCTTTTTGTAGTTGGGTATAATATAACAACCGAGTCCAGTTCTACAAATTTCTGTTACCGTATGGGTTGTTGTGGTATTTATTTCATTGATCATGCTTTGACTGTTACTAGTTATAATTTACCCCGACAATTCATATTCTTGCATATAACAATTTAAGTCATTTAAAATAAATTAAAAATAATTGACATGGCCTGGTTGACACCCCTAACCCTGTGGTAGTGTCCTTGCATCGTGTTCTCATCCCGTTCAGTGAAACGGACGTGTTTGGACGGCTACGCGCACGTACGTGCGTCCGTTCTTGGGGGTATGCTTTTTAATTACAAAATCCTTCATTTTAATTTTTGGAACCTGCCAATATTTTTCATATTTCAAATTCAAATTTTTGGACCCGATCCGGGCGCAATTCTGAATTATTTTGTATCCCGCCAAATTCTATTTTTAAATTACTAAATCAGTTTAAAATATTTTCTGTTATCTACAATAAAATTTTCCCTTTAACCGTTATTTTCCTTAACCCAGGAAATCTTTTTCCAACCTATTCTTTTTCCCAGCCAATCAAACTCCATAAATCTTTCACAATTTTCCCTGAGCCAATCGCGAGCCTCCATTTCCTTCGACCCCACACGCCTCTCTCTCCCTCTCTCACACCTTTCTCCTTCTCTCTCTCTCTCCTCCCTATTTTCCCTACGCTAAACGCCAATACTATCTCTCCTCTCCCCTTTCTCTCTTCTCTCGATCTCTCTCTTCCTCTCTATCTCTCTCCTCTTCTCTCTCCTCTCGCGAGAGAGAATCTCTTTCTCTCTCTCTCTCGTCCCGAGTATATCTCTCTCTCTCTTCTCTGTTATATTTTCTTTCCTCCTTTTTTTTCTTCAGCGAAAGAAAACCCACCGCCCAGAAAAACCTAGCCGCCGCCTACCCTCTCGCCGTTGCTCTACCGCCGATGCCACCATTGCCATTCATCACCGCTCCTCACCCTCGTCACCTCTACCTTCCCATCTCCCTCCTTTCCTTCTCTCCCGAGCACCCCTGCACCCCTGCACTTCTGCATCGCCGGAAGATCGCCCCCGGTGACTCGTTCTCGTGTCCCGGGCCTTGTGCACACCTTAGTAAGTGCCCCCTTCTCCCTCTCATCCTTCTCTTCTTTTTCTTCCTAAGTTTTTCTGGTAAAAGTTTTCTTGATGTGCTAGGAGTCTCTGTTCATCGCCGGAGCCCCGTCGATCTCGCCACGGTTGGTCTCGCTGCCACCACAGCACCTCCTCTGCAACCCTGTATGCTTTAGTACCCTCTTTCTTCCTCTGTTCTTTTCCTTGCTTTCTTTTCTTTTCTTGCTAAAAATTATAGTTTCTTGTTGTCGCTGTTTTCTGGTTCGCCGGAATCCGACGGTGCCGACGACGTTTCCCGACGACCCAGCGAGAACCTCTGACCCGTGTGAATCCATTGTTCGTCGTTTGATCTCTTTCCGTGTACTGTGCGCGCGTCGCGACTTTTCCCCGCCGACGCGTAACGTTCCGTTTTCCGTATCGCGACCCGTCGAGGCAAGTGAAACTTGCTACATGCTATTCAAACTATTCTTATACTAATTTATTTATTTTCCTATTAAATTTCTAAATAGAATCGAAAGTCTTGGATTTCAAGTTAGCTGTATAACGTTCCGTTTACATATTTTCTGATCTCGAGCTTGAAACTTAATAGTTGCATCTAGTTGTTTATACCTAGTGATCACCTGTAAATGTTAGACCACATGATCACAAATATTTTATAGACGTGATACCCTTTTTCTCTATTATTAACCTATCGGACATCCGTGTGCCTCTTAAACCGGTTTAATTACAATTGCATCCATTGAACAGTTTATACATGTCGTCGCATTCCTAGATTACTCAATACTTATTAACCTGGTTTTAACATTCACATCTGTCATACTGTATTCATATAATGCCGACACCATCTCTTAAACACACACTGATAACCGTACGGCTAATTAGTTAAATCTGCATTTATTGCTTAACCTATTACATGTGTTGTGTTGTTGATAACCATGCTTGATTATTTATAACCATGATTATGCTAGCTGATTATGAGCACCCACATGTTATGTTTTACACCCTGACATGACTTGCTACACATATATTACTTGACCCGACATGGTACCGTACACTACTTGACTTAACCTGATATACCATGACTTGACCTGTTACCTAATCTTGTGTCTAATGCCAACAAACCTGACATGTAGTCCTCACGGACCGTTCATGTTGTCTATCCAGACAAACCTGCTCTTACCTGATCCTGTGTTGGCATTAGTTCTTGATTACTGAATACCTAACTTGACATACATAACTTGGGGGTATGGGGAAATCAATGATGAAATCCTGACTTGTAACTCGACAGTTGCTTGCTTTTACTAATCAGTTTTAGAGCCTAGGCCCGCCTCGTGACGATGCTGCTGACATCGTTGGTCTGTACCCTTTTCCTGTTAGTGCTTAGCGGCACGTCTCGGTTTCAGCCCGAGAATCTTAGACCGTGGTTTCGGTCATGCACGAGATACTATTGAGTTATATCGATGACTCATCAAATTGATTTCAAAGACTTGAGAGTAGATAACATAATAGACCAGTTTAGCTTTACTCACTGCACACTACCCTTCACTGCCCTGATTTATATTACTGTTACACTTGTTTTATCATTCATGATTATATTTGCATTGCCTGTTACCCTGTTTATACCTTATTACTTGATGACATGACGCGCTGACGTCTGGGTTTTGCATGGCCCAGATTCCGTACCTTTGCTGCAGTCCGAGCAGGAGTACTTCAGCCAGCAGGATGAGCAGTGAGGTTTCAGTAGTAGTCAGTTCTTTTATTTTCTGCATTTTATTCCTGATGTGAGCCCGCATTATGGGACATACATTCCAGTTATTTTGTTTTGGATCTTTTGCTTCCGCAATTTTATTATTCTTGACTCATGTTATCTTGGTTTATGGACATGTATTAGATAGTTATATTTTGTTCTTGATATCTCTACAGCCGTAATGTGACTGTGGATGGATACTTCCTACCCACAGGTAGCATGGTTGGCTATGTCACGTGCCCAGTTTAGCGTACTCTGGGAAGCGGGGCATGACAGATTGTCACGACCCGCAAAGTACGGAACGCGACCGGCACTTAAGTTACGAAACTGTAAGTGCACGGCGGCGCCCCGGCCGTCAATCCGACGCCGGAATGCGGAAGCGGTGAAAAACTTTAATTTTGCGGACTTTGCAAACCGGCACCACCGCGCACTAAACTCCGGATCGTAACCATTAACAAGTCTAAGCTAACAAGAAGATTGGTTAGAGATGTACCGACTGATCCGAGTCCTCCGGTCTTCATTTCCACTCCGATCTCCTCGCGGGATCTCCGTCCGTCTCCTTCTCGTCGGAAAGGGCACCACATCGCCTGTAGCTTTTACGGGCTCCCACCTCAATACCGAGGCAACTCGGGCGCGAAGCTAGCGAATCGACGCGTCCAAGATTTGCTGTAGGAAGTGTAGTGTAGATGTCTCATTGGGGTATTGGAGTTGCCTTTAGATGGAGGGAAGAATGGAATCATGAACTTTGGAGAATTTTGTAGCAATGGAGAAATGAGATCATGATTAATTTCCAACACCAAATGAAATATCAACCTCTCTCATTTTTCCCCTCTCTCCCCAAAATGAGTGGCCGGCCCATGCAATAATGAAATGGTGGAGGGGATCAATAATTAGTATGAAGGAAGGTGAGTGTAGGAAAAGAAAAGAGGTGACCACATCCAAAACAACAACCATGCTTCATTTAAAAAACAACCATACCCTTTCAAATCTTATTAAAGCAAAAGCATGGAGCAAGATATCATAATCAATCTTTTAGCAATAAACCCCCTCCACAAAAGTTATTTGCACAATTGCAAATAACCCCCTCCATTGGAAAAGTCCGGCCGAGAAAGAACAAAGGAAAACCGGCCGGAACGGAATGCAAACTGGCAACTCCAGAAAACTGGTCCCGTAATAAATTACAGGAAAACCCCGATACTGTGCATACACACCCGCATCAGTATTCCGTCCGGATACAAATGCAAAGAGACAAAATCTACACTGTACTAAACTAGGACCGGCTTAAACCAAAGCCGACTAGTAATATCCGTTCGATCCTGATCCGTGCAATACCGCACATATCTGATCGAACCCTGCCATATACCTATACGGCTACTAGTACAAACCGTCCGATCCTGATCCGTGCAATACCGCACGTATCTGATCGGACCCTGCCATATCTCCATACGGCCTCTACAGCGTTTCGCCCGAAACTTGAGTAACTGAAAGTGTGGCGGACTCTAAAGACTCGTCAATACTATGGCTGTGGATTTAACCACTAGCACGTCAGAGGTATAAGCCAATACGTAACGGGCCACCAGCTATTGACTAAAAGGGACGTCGATGAGCGAACTCATCCTGACACCCTACTGAGCCTGTCAGTGACAATATCCGTACAGTCCGGTCCGTTCGTCTATGAGCATCGCATGTCGGGCCTAGGGGGTGGGTAAAAGTCAGACCCCCAAAAGCGGTACAAGTCGTGTCGGAGTGTAGCCCAGAACACCCTGAGATACTACTGGAATACCTACCAGTAAATCTCCTGCCTTGGCCAAGGACTTCGTGTAATGGCTCTCCTAGACACAGCGCGACCTCACCCCCAATACCGGGAGAGACGAACCCCCGAAGATCCGCTCACTGCCTCCATGTGGCTCGGGACTGTACCCAACTAAAACCTGTTTGCACGACTCCTTTGAGCCGTGGTAGGGTAGTAATCAAAGCACAGTGGGAACTCACACGAGACAAATGACGATCCCCAGGTCGATGAACTAACCTGTACACATGTCACCTGGGAACTGCTATCTGACGTCAGGTATAAGACCAACTAGCATGTTCCCGGCGAGTCCTGTCCGGTGTACTCATAACCCAATGAGCACCTGTATACATCTTAGGTGAACCAACTGACACCAGTGGCTTGTGAGACCGGCCACCGCCCCTCGTCGGGGTCTCGACTGTATACACTAGTCTACTCTGGAGAATCGATGCCCTGTCTCGAAACTCCCACGACTAGGGACCATTTAAGGATGTGCTTGTAGACCCCAGCTCTCACGTATATGATCGCCCTCATACTGCTGGTCGTCAAGCAAGAATCCTAGGGGCTCTATCAACGTGCAATAGCGACATGTCAGGTCACCTAAAGCAGTACACGATGATAAAGGTAAACCTGATAGCATACTATCATCTCGAGTAAGACTGTCGTACCGGGATAGGTCCTCCCTCAATCATTGCAATCACGTGCCTGTGATCCAATAATTGACTCTGAGGGCACTATCTCCAACAATCTCCCACTTGCACTCAAGGCTAATTATTGCGATGTCGCATACTCACAGCCCGTGTGATACCGAACACCCAACTCCTCTACTAGTCAGTCTCACAAAGTATGTTTGCGAAACTCTTGCGTTCGAGGAATAGCCTCAGCGAGTGGATCCGATCTGATGTTTCTTTCTATGTCTCTCTATATCTCAAGTTCGCGGAGAAAGCCATCTCCCGAAATGAGCAATACCTGTCTTAGAGTGTCTGGATGTCTGATGGGACCGAGCTCATAAATGAACTCCAAATCCAAACTTCTTAGACTGTATCGTCAACTGAACTTAATCAGTATCCTGCGCCATGCCACCCTCAGTATTGCCTTGGATCACCTGTCCAAAATACTGCCCTTCGTCAGAAGGAAAACTATAACTCTGACAACCTCCTTGTCGTCCATGTCACCTTGGAAGCCTGGAATGATAACAGTTTCCTGAATAGGGCTGTCGTTATCATATCCCTAGAACATCCACTTATGTTTTAAAACTGCTTCCGACTGTTTCTCCAGGATTGGATAAATATCAACTTATCGCATCTAGTGCAAGAACAACATCTGGTGTGGTACTTGACATCTCATGATTGACTCAATTGCCTAAGCAAGTGATCTGCCAATCATGCATATCCTTCTCTACTTTAGTCTATAAGACACCTTTAGAGAGGGTGACTCCATCACCTGCAGGTACACTACCGTGCCAGGAGTCGTCCATTCTAAATACTCTTAGAATGCTGTCAAAGTACCCTGATTGGGAAACCACCCAAATCTAGATCTAAAACCATAAATCTAGTAACCAGTATGTTTGATATAATGTCCAAGTCCTTTGTGGAGAAAATACTGTGTGACGACCAAAGTATAACCGATCGTAGTATAGGATTTTCTTTTCCTATTCTATGTATGTCATCCAAATTCCAGGATATCACACCCTACTACCTTCTCAACAGATCCATCCCCTATTCTGATGACGTCAAACCCATGACTGTCACATCAGAAATAGATGATCTATCTCCGCTACATCTGCTTTAGTCTATAAATAGATATAAGCCTGATGTCCACCAATGCTTCCGCTGCTCCCACTGACTACGACAACCCTCTGCCAGAGTCATATAGACGTGCACTTCTAAAACTAGTTTAGAACGACGCTATACTCATCCTCCTGCCGGGTCTCGCAGCCTGGAACAACAACAATGGCAAGTGTGGGTATACAAGAACTTCCCTGTCACCGTCCTTGAGGCTACCGAAGTACCTCTCGGGTGCCTGAAGTTACCCATCTTATCTGCGGAGTGGCCAATGGAATGTCAAACCAGATTGAATCTTTAGGTTCCTTATCAAATCTTCAGTAATCGTTTGCGGTTCTGGAATCACTTCCAGTTCTACCATACTCCCACTTCTTTTTTCTGAAAAATCCATTTTTAATAAAACTGTGGCGAGTCTAGAACAATATCACTATTGATCTTTCTCATGGTAGAAAGTCAACCCTCGTCATAGCCTGGGTCAACCCACAAACAGCCATTACAGAAACGTGCCTTGAGTTATCCAGAGTCTGGTTTTAATCATAAGCCGGACAACTCCCCGTACCTTAACAATGTTAAGATATGAACTGTACTATATCCAATATAGAACCAGAGGCACTGATTTAATTGAACCAGATTCAAATCATGCAACTGTCTCCAGTGCATGTCAACTAAATGGAGAGAGGCCGATCAGCGTTACTCAACTTAGGAATGCTTCCAATTATGAGTAACCTGAAAGAGAAGCAATTTCTCTTTATCATTACTATCATCTGAATACCATACACAAGTATCTACATCTTCGATCACTTTGAAGAATCCCGATACTTGCTACACCTGGTTCTCTACTCTATTCAAATACCTATAACTCCTCAAAACTTAGACCCTGTGTTTCTACGAAACACATGTCTAAGAACTAGAGAAGTTAAAAGTAAACAGAATATAGTATGAGGACCAACCCCTCTGTCCTAATGGACACTGGACAACATACAATACTCTTTATAAGTCCGCTGAGTCTAACAACTCTTTCACTGTGTGTCGTAGGTTGAAAACTGTACTTATGGTTAAGAAGAATTACACCGCTGTTTAATGCTCCTTACCTAACCATCCACTGATATAGGTAAATGTCATCGACATAATATCAAAAGGTATATCTCACTCTATGAAAATAGACGTACAGATATATCAATTTGAAATTGGTGCATAAAAGCGGATATTCAAAACCAAATATTTGCCGACCGGCAAACAGCCCAGATGATCTCCTCAAATATCACCGATTACAACGAATCCCGATATAATGAGGATGATCACCCAATTCCCAATAACTTACTCCCACTCACCATCTGTAAAACCATACAGATGTGAGAATCAAACCTGGTAAATACATACCCTGGAGCAAGTGTCTAATCGGGAAATCAGTTTTCTTTTAACAGTACACAGTGAACTGAAACATTGAAATGTTTCGATGGGGTATCCTGGTATTCCTAGTAATGCCTCTACCATTATCCAGATTCACAACTACAACCGTATAGTTCTTTGCCACCTCTCCAAATCCCTTTATTTGTCTTTAGTCATTACCTTCTGCACACCCCTTTAGGCCAATTGGTTTTCTTCCTTCCCTACCGTTCGGCACCAGCCTATGGTTTGGAAGAAGACTACCCAATAAGCATAATGGGTGTACTGTCCTAGTCCTAGGAGCACTCGCAATGCGAGAGAAGGTGAAGATAAAAGACAACCGAATAAATCTTATTCCTATTTCTCCTGGACCAGAATCCATCCCCGAACTGGAACAAGTTCCTTTCGAGTTCTTATATAACCATACGATGGAGTATCCAATAAACTGTGGATCTTCGTAGTGATACGGAGTGTCCTGGAGAAATACAAAGGTGATTTAGGATTGGCGAAGAAAAACTTGGTTTGGTCGTGAATATCAGTCGCAATTTACTTTGCCCTCTTACTAATCCCTTTCTTTGTCTTAACTTAATACCTTCTGTACACCGTTTAGGCTAACTGGTTTTCTTCATTCCCTACCGGTCGGCACCAGCCTATGGTTTGGAAGAAGACAATCCAATTTGCGTAATAGGTGTACTACTCCTAAATCAAGGAGTACTCGCAACCTGAGAGAGGGTGAAAAGGAAAAACAACTGAATAATCCTATCCGTTTTCTCCAGAACCTGAAACCATCCTCGAATAAATCCCTTCGAGTTCGTATATAACCATACGATGGTTTTGTCCAATGGAAGTGGACGTTCGCAGTAATACGGGGTGTCCTGGAGAAAAGGGTAAAAGTAGGAGTGGCAATGAGGTTTGCAACTCTGACAATCCAAAAGCCAGTGTAAAGAAAGTTCGGTTAACTTGGTCACTGAGTCAAAGTCTTAGGGTCGGGTCAATGGTCGCTGCCAAAGAGAGAGAGAAAAGAAACACTCAGCGTGCACTCTAACCTAGATCAGAATGGTTACCAATTTATCTAATCTGGAAACCTCCCACTGTACCTCAAATTCTCCTCCAAACCTGAAAGAAGAATTAGTCGGGGTCACCCGAGGAGTAAACCAACTCATCAGTGGGAATCGGGATCCAACTCTCATCGTATGATAACGTGACGGAATCCGCTCACGTCATCACACTCCAGAAGGTATGCGCATATCTGGCAAGTTTCAGTACTTTTGAAACTCCCGATGTGAATTTCTGCCCCATGCTCTTATGACCTTGACGAAGGTCAACAAATCATAAGTCACATGTCAAGTTCCACCCGTCATTGTCCAGGTTAATTTGAACCCACCCGTACAAGCCCTTGACGAAGGTCAACAAGGCTATACGACTGTCCCAAACCAACACATCTATCTATGCAGCAGAAAGGCAACAAGCAGCTACCATACACTATGCCTTGACGAAGGTCAACAAACATAGCATGAATACTACGTGCTACCCGTCTGAAACGACGGAGGGCTACGAATGGTTTCTGGCGAAAACCTTTAACGTAATGAACTTGATATCGTTGAGGGAACGGATAGCTTTTTAGAAAATATAGTGACGAAAACCTTTACTAAAGAGGTCACTCCCGGTGAAGGGATCTCGGCTCTTTCCCCGTCGAATGGGGTGCTGGATATTCATAACCGAATATCACTGTGCAAAGCAAAAGTAATCGGCTATAGTGAAGTTAAAGCCCTGACGCAAACTTCTGTCCAAGGGGTCACTCCCGGTGAAGGGATCTCGGCCCTTGCCTCGTCGACTGAGGAGCAGGATATTCCAAATGAATACCACGATGCAAAACAAAAGTGAACGTCCTTGCAATAACAGCTTTTTGAAAAGTGTTCCAACAACATCAGAATAGGTTTGTTTATCTTGCATTGATCCGAATCAACGCAGTCCCATCAATTGATCACACCACAAAGAACGAAAATATACTGACGTACGTATATGCCCTCCGCATTCGCCACTGGGTCCCGTCATCACCCGTTAGGTTAGCTAACTAACGGCAGAGCGGGGACTGGACTAGCGCGGATGAAAAACATATACAACATCTACTAATATATATACCAATATATAGCATTTCGCTCAAGGCGTGAATAAAATGCAACATCACAGAAATGTACAGCATCACAGAACAATACAGATATCTGGGATCCCCGGGTTTCACAGAGCCACTACTGAAACCCGACGTTCCCTTGGTCGTGTGGATAGCCTGTGCAATGATATCCTATACCCCCTACGAGTGCGGCGAATAGCCAGCCAATCCTGGAGTGAAGCCCCCTCCGTCCCAATGCCATGAGATGCGGGCTTGTTGCCTTCTAGAACCCGGCTATCCGTGCACCCCTCCGCGGGATAATCCTAGTACAGAAAGTAAAATATACATACACCGGGTACATCGACCGCAACCAGGTCGTGCCCCAAAAGAATAATACAAACAGGCAGTGACGACAGTCCACATGTCGGACGCTCGCCCCGCAACATCAAAAGTACATAATACACCAACACTGTACTAGCATTGCATCCAGGCTATCCCCCACGACCGATCCGCAACATCACAGCAAAAACAGAACATCAACGTGAAAATCACGTTCGCAAATCCGTCTAACCGGGCTATAGCAGTTAGACTGGATTTACCGATCGAGTGACATTCACGGTCGCAGATATAATGTAAATACTGTGAAAAATGTGTTTAAAATTTTCCGATTGATCAAAAATTAACAAGTGGGCCCCCAATCAAAACTGTAGCATTCACAGAAAACCTGGGCCCAATTTTAATATCCCAAAACCCATATTTTACACTCAGGAACATACTGCAAAATTTTGAGGGGGTGAACAGTTAAATCCGCGGCGGAAGAGCGGCCAAAGCAGGGGTTTGGCCGCCCTTCCGCGGCGGTATGGGGAGATTGTGGTACCAAATTTTTACAGTGTGCTTATATTTCCCTGCAAATCATTCTGAGACCACCTGAAAAATATTTGGACTCAAAAAAAATTCGACAGAAACTGATGTGCTTGAAATACGTGTTTTCGGGATTTTGTTCGATCGGAAACGTAAAACACATTACACAAAAGCTAGACGAAGTTAATGGCGAGGCTCTGATACCACTGTAAGTGCACGGCGGCGCCCCGGCCGTCAATCCGACGCCGGAATGCGGAAGCGGTGAAAAACTTTAATTTTGCGGACTTTGCAAACCGGCACCACCGCGCACTAAACTCCGGATCGTAACCATTAACAAGTCTAAGCTAACAAGAAGATTGGTTAGAGATGTACCGACTGATCCGAGTCCTCCGGTCTTCATCTCCACTCCGATCTCCTCGCGGGATCTCCGTCCGTCTCCTCCTCGTCGGAAAGGGCACCACATCGCCTGTAGCTTTTACGGGCTCCCACCTCAATACCGAGGCAACTCGGGCGCGAAGCTGGCGAATCGACGCGTCCAAGATTTGCTGTAGGAAGTGTAGTGTAGATGTCTCATTGGGGTATTGGAGTTGCCTTTAGATGGAGGGAAGAATGGAATCATGAACTTTGGAGAATTTTGTAGCAATGGAGAAATGAGATCATGATTAATTTCCAACACCAAATGAAATATCAACCTCTCTCATTTTTCCCCTCTCTCCCCAAAATGAGTGGCCGGCCCATGCAATAATGAAATGGTGGAGGGGATCAATAATTAGTATGAAGGAAGGTGAGTGTAGGAAAAGAAAAGAGGTGACCACATCCAAAACAACAACCATGCTTCATTTAAAAAACAACCATACCCTTTCAAATCTTATTAAAGCAAAAGCATGGAGCAAGATATCATAATCAATCTTTTAGCAATAAACCCCCTCCACAAAAGTTATTTGCACAATTGCAAATAACCCCCTCCATCGGAAAAGTCCGGCCGGGAAAGAACAAAGGAAAACCGGCCGGAACGGAATGCAAACTGGCAACTCCAGAAAACTGGTCCCGTAATAAATTACAGGAAAACCCCGATACTGTGCATACACACCCGCATCAGTATTCCGTCCGGATACAAATGCAAAGAGACAAAATCTACACTGTACTAAACTAGGACCGGCTTAAACCAAAGCCGACTAGTAATATCCGTTCGATCCTGATCCGTGCAATACCGCACATATCTGATCGAACCCTGCCATATACCTATACGGCTACTAGTACAAACCGTCCGATCCTGATCCGTGCAATACCGCACGTATCTGATCGGACCCTGCCATATCTCCATACGGCCTCTACAGCGTTTCGCCCGAAACTTGAGTAACTGAAAGTGTGGCGGACTCTAAAGACTCGTCAATACTATGGCTGTGGATTTAACCACTAGCACGTCAGAGGTATAAGCCAATACGTAACGGGCCACCAGCTATTGACTAAAAGGGACGTCGATGAGCGAACTCATCCTGACACCCTACTGAGCCTGTCAGTGACAATATCCGTACAGTCCGGTCCGTTCGTCTATGAGCATCGCATGTCGGGCCTAGGGGGTGGGTAAAAGTCAGACCCCCAAAAGCGGTACAAGTCGTGTCGGAGTGTAGCCCAGAACACCCTGAGATACTACTGGAATACCTACCAGTAAATCTCCTGCCTTGGCCAAGGACTTCGTGTAATGGCTCTCCTAGACACAGCGCGACCTCACCCCCAATACCGGGAGAGACGAACCCCCGAAGATCCGCTCACTGCCTCCATGTGGCTCGGGACTGTACCCAACTAAAACCTGTTTGCACGACTCCTTTGAGCCGTGGTAGGGTAGTAATCAAAGCACAGTGGGAACTCACACGAGACAAATGACGATCCCCAGGTCGATGAACTAACCTGTACACATGTCACCTGGGAACTGCTATCTGACGTCAGGTATAAGACCAACTAGCATGTTCCCGGCGAGTCCTGTCCGGTGTACTCATAACCCAATGAGCACCTGTATACATCTTAGGTGAACCAACTGACACCAGTGGCTTGTGAGACCGGCCACCGCCCCTCGTCGGGGTCTCGACTGTATACACTAGTCTACTCTGGAGAATCGATGCCCTGTCTCGAAACTCCCACGACTAGGGACCATTTAAGGATGTGCTTGTAGACCCCAGCTCTCACGTATATGATCGCCCTCATACTGCTGGTCGTCAAGCAAGAATCCTAGGGGATCTATCAACGTGCAATAGCGACATGTCAGGTCACCTAAAGCAGTACACGATGATAAAGGTAAACCTGATAGCATACTATCATCTCGAGTAAGACTGTCGTACCGGGATAGGTCCTCCCTCAATCATTGCAATCACGTGCCTATGATCCAATAATTGACTCTGAGGGCACTATCTCCAACAGAAACGTCTCAAGGCATCCGTATACTAAGTAAGCCGAAGCCCAGAATACAAAACCAAATAAGATTTTTAGAGTGAAGGAAAAACCAATTAATTTAAGCTTTTACCTCATTACCTAATCAATTTGCCCTTATTCCAAAATTCCAGCAGAATATAAAAGAAATCAGTGCATGAGGAATAACATGTCGACTCAAGTGAGCTCGACCCAGACACATCATAAATAAATCCTCAAATCTCACAATCTCACATCTAGGTCAATATACAGTCATTCGAATAAAACAGGTACAACTGAACTGATAGTAGCAGTAATGGTAACAGTAGTAGTAGTAGCAACAGTAGAACTGTAGAAACGGTAGAAACTGTAGATACCGTAGATGGAGTACTCTAGATACAATGAGCATATATAAGGTGGTACAAACTGGTAATAACCCACCTAAGAGCAAAAGCCTCTAGTCCAGACAAGAAGTACAAATGAAGCAAAGGTATCCGCCGCTACAATGCTGACGGAATGGACCTGTAGAGAAGCTGTGGCACAACGGGGGTGAGTTGCCAGCTCGTGAGTAATAGATAACATTTACTAAGGCTATCGTATGCATGCACACAAGTGTTCCGACATCCCTAAAACAGGTATAGCTACATGTACTAGCAGGTGTGTATGCATCAACAGTATACTAGCAAGTATATATGTCACATGGAGGTGATAACAGGTATGTATGCCACATGAAAATACAATCAAGTGTGTATGCTATATGAGTCACCTCAGGATCTCAACATGTAAGTGTAAGAAATATTCCTTGCTTGTTTTGAAAACTTCTTTTTAAACATCAGCATGATATCCAAGAAATCAATAAAATCCGTGTCCAGCAACGATACCTCAAAACTGACCAAATCTCATATATCCATGTCCAGTATCTCTGGCCTCAGCCATCCGACTGATCCATATCAAAATCCATATCTCAATCCAGCAGCCACAGTCGGTATCCTCTGGATATCCGCCGTGCCAAAAGAAATCACCGGTAGGTAATCCGTCCCCTGCCAGGCTCAACGCCATCATCTGCGATCTTCTTGCCCCGGGGTACGGTACCGGGCCCACCATGTACCCGAGACGGTTCATCCACCTCCTCGAAACGGGTCTCAAAAACCACAGCAAACTCATGGTGGACGACACTTTACATCACTAGAAAAACCGCAGCTTTTATATTTTTAACAATTATCAGTTGAAATCTTGCGGCTTTCCCCCGAAATCCAGAAATATCATAAATCTCACAAAATTATCATAAATGCATATGCCGATGATTATGAATGCTTATGGTATCAATTTAAATACTTGTTTCAATGTCACATTTCTAGGCAGTTAACATGTTCCAGATTTAAAGTTATTTAGTGTCGTGACATGGCAATTACCAGTGTGTGTGTGTCCACATGAATAGTGCTCGTGCAACATATAAAACCTGGTAATGGTGCATGTGTCCTATAATGAATCTGCGTATATGGAACATCATGTAGATACTGACTACAACAATTATCATGCAAGTTTTATCATTATTACTCCAATGTTACCAGTAATACCAAGTCTACTAAAATCTATCGGGCGACTCGCGCCATCCTAACGATTGTCCCCCGTAGATGTTAAATCTACTCACCCGTGGTCCTGTGCTAAGTGTGTCCGACCACCTGTTTTCCCTTTTCAGCTGCGCTTGAAGTTCCTGCCGGCGAACCTAGAATTCACATGAGTCACCATATAAGGAAAAGTCATGCAAAACGCAATATATCGATAAAGGAAACGCGTGCGTGAAACCAAACGCGTGAGCACACGACGCGACGCGACGCGCACAAACCTACCAGAATCAGAATTGACACGCTGTGTCGCGCAGCGCGCCACAGAATCACGCGTATCACGCGCGTGTCGCACAAGTCTTAAAACATCGAAAACCCGTAACTAGTTCCAGATTTTGCCTCAGGCCCAAACTTATCAAATAAACAATGCCAACCTCAGTAAAATACCTACAGACCCCTACCCACACAAACACACACACTCATCTCACACAGGAGGCCGGCGTCGCCGGTCGGGGAAGAAGAGGCCGCCGGCCAAACCCCGGCCAAATGGGTCTGGGTCCCACTCAAAATTCCAGAAAACCCTGCATATTAATCTAGTATTGTTTGCTAATTTAGAACGAGTACCTATTAATAGCAGATCTAAAAGAGGTTAAAAGTCACTAAATCTGCTAAAATACGCCAAGTCGGGTAAATCGGGTTTCTACGAGAAATCTGGGGAATTTCTCTGGTTGGCTGGCCTCACTAGGACCTAAGAAGGTTATTCCAGCTAACGCAATTTTCACTTTGCTCAAAATCTCCATAAAACACCCAATATCACTATTACGTATGATATGGACACTAATTAAGCTAGATATTCGAAATTTTAGCAAATTAGGCTAACCATCCAATTTTAATGATACTACTAGGCTTTAACAGGTTAGTTAACACCAAAGAGAGTTCATAAAGCTACAAACACTCTAAAATGGCTAAATCTAGCATCACTGCACAATTCTAGCATGAAAATTCTATTTATCGTAACAACTAGCTAATCAAGCACCTAATCTACATAATATACGAAAAGTTCAAGAGTTATACCCTCTAAGAACCTTGCAACAAGGGAGAAGGAGAAGAAGAAGAGGGTAGGTGCTGCTGTGGTGAACTGGAGCTGCTGGAATCCAAGCTGGTGCAACTAGTGCTGAGGCTGATGCAAAGAAAAATGGGTTTGCTGTTGCTGTTGCTTGCTGGAAAATGTTGCTGTTGTTGTTGTATGGAGTTGTGTGGTGTGGTGTGAGGTGGTGTGTGGTGTGGTATGGTGTTGATATGGTGTGGTATGGAGTGGTGTGGTGTATGGTATGAGGTGATGTGTGTGTGGTATGGGTTTGAGGCTGGTGCTGCAACTGCTGATGCTGGTGTGCAGTTAAGTGTTGGCTGATGGAAAAATGCTTGCTGGTGTTGTTTCTTACTTGGTGAAGTATGGGCTGAAGTAGCAGCTGGTGTGCTGTTTGGAGCAGCCTAAGTAGACTTCTGGTGTTAGGGTAGCTGATGTAGCTGCATAGGGTTTGGGGGTAGCTAAAAAGCTGATGTTAATGGGCTGATTTTGTGCTGCTGAAGTTTGAAAATTGGGGTGGCTGATTTGATGCAATTTGGCTGATGTGAGGTGTGACAGGTGATGGATAAGGTGTTGTGGTGCTGATGTGATGGTTTAGTAGCTGTTGTAGAGTATCCTCAGCTAAATTTCCATGGGGTTAGGTGGCTGTTGCAGCAGCCATAGCTGACCCTAAATGCTGAAATTGCGCACAAATTGGCTGATGCGATGTGGGTGCTGCTGTTGCAGCAGCTACGGCTGAGCTATAGGGTATAGGAGTTGTCAAAGTTGACTGTTGGTGGCTGAAAGAAATGATATGTGGCTGATCTGTCTTTGGGCTGATGTGCTGAGGTTGAAATGTGCCGATATGTGGGATTGAAATGTGATGTTTTGATGGCTATATGCTGGTGTGTGGTCGAGATAACATTCCAAAAAAATAACCACAAACCCAGATAGTTTATAAGAAACCCGTTTTTGGTAAACTTTTTGCCAAAAACCCCACATTAACACTTAATCACTACTAACCCTGACCTCAGGTTTTACAGTCTTCCCCCCTTAAGAAAATTCGTCCCCGAATTTTAAAATATGCAACTACGCGAACCTTCAAAAAGATGAGGGAATTTCTTCCGCATCTCTCCCTCGGCCTCCCAAGTGATCTCATCACTGCTCGGGCTGCGCCAAAGAACTTTCACAGACGGCAGGACCTTTGATCGAAGTTTCTTCACTTGCCGATCTAAAATTTCAACTGGCTGCACGGTGAACGAAAGGTCGGGCTCGAGCTGAACTGTCTGATGCTGAATCGCGTGAGAAGGGTCATGAAGATAACGGCGTAGCATTGATACGTGGAAAACGGGATGAACATCTGAAAAACTAGGTGGAAGAGCTAAACGATACGCAACAGCGCCGACACGCTCGAGGATCTCGAAGGGACCTACGAATCTAGGGCTAAGCTTCCCCTTTCGCCCAAAACGCATCACGCCCTTCATCGGAGAGATTCTCAGAAAAACATGGTCGCCAACTGCGAACTCTAATTTGCGACGGCGCCTGTCTGCATACGATTTCTGCCTGCACTGGGCTGCCCTCATTCGGTCTCGGATCAGCTGTACTTTTTCGATCGTCTCCTGCACGATCTGTGGCCCAAAAATACTGCTTTCGCTCAACTCGGTCCAACAAACGGGCGATCTACATCTTCTTCCATACAACGCCTCGAAAGGTGCCATCTGAATAGTATCCTGGAAACTGTTGTTATAGGAGAACTCTACTAGAGGTAAATGACGATCCCAGTTACCTCCGAAGTCTAAAACACACGCTCGAAGCATGTCCTCGAGAGTCTGAATGGTCCGCTCTGATTGTCCGACGGTCTGCGGATGAAATGCCGTGCTGAAGCTCAAGCGAGTGCCCAAAGCCTCCTGAAGTTTCTGCCAAAGTCGGCTGGTGAACTGAGTTCCTCGATCTGACACGATGCAAGTCGGTACGCCATGCAATCGTACGATCTCGTCGATGTAAAGCTGGGCATACTGAGCGAAGCTAAAAGTTGTCTTCACTGGCAGGAAGTGAGCCACTTTCGTCAATCGATCCACGATCACCCAAATGGAGTCGTACCCTCGACTGGTCCTGGGT
The DNA here is from genome assembly GCA_030015575.1 of Agapanthus africanus. Lineage (NCBI taxonomy): Eukaryota > Viridiplantae > Streptophyta > Magnoliopsida > Asparagales > Amaryllidaceae > Agapanthus > Agapanthus africanus. Next base: position 570,115,171 of record CM057345.1, on the reverse strand, counting down.
AGATCCACAACGAAATCCATCGAAATCTGCTCCCATTTCCACTCTGGAATGGGTAACGGCTGCAGTTCTCCTGCTGGCCTCTGGTGCTCGGCTTTGACTTGTTGACAAGTCAGGCATCTTGATACGAACTCTGCGATGTCCCTTTTCATTCCGTCCCACCAATAGGTCTCTCTCAAATCATGGTACATCTTGGTGGAACCGGGGTGGACACTATACGCCGATCGGTGTGCTTCCTCAAGAATATAGCGCCGCAATCCCTCAGCATCTGGTACGCACAGTCTGGATCCAAATCGTAAAATTCCCTGTTCATCAACTACGAACTTGGAAAATCTGCCATGTCCCATCTGTGCTATGATCTCTGAACAACGGTCATCGCTGCGCTGTGCTTCGTATATACGGTCAAGCAATTGTGGGCGCGCACGAACATGTGCGAGCTGTCCCCCTGTTGGAGGGAACTCGAACTCAACTCGGCTGTCGCATAAAATCTGCCAATCTGCTGATGACTGCCTCTGCACTGCGCACATATAAGATAGATTACCCCCGGGCCTCCTGCTCAGAGCATCCGCTACTACATTTGCCTTGCCCGGGTGGTATAAGATCTCACAGTCGTAATCTTTTACCAGTTCCATCCAACGACGCTGTCTTAGATTCAGGTCTCGCTGCTGAAATATGTATTTTAAGCTCTTGTGGTCAGTGAATATCTGACACGACTCGCCGTATAGGTAATGTCGCCAGATCTTAAGTGCAAAGACCACTGCAGCCATCTCCAAATCGTGAGTGGGGTAGTTCTGTTCATGTTTCTTCAATTGCCGTGAAGCATACGCGATTACCCTGTCATGCTGCATCAATACACATCCTAGCCCTACTCGCGAAGCATCACAGTAAACCACAAATCCGCCTGATCCCGAAGGCAAAGATAATACTGGCGCTGTAGTCAAACACGTCCGCAGCTGCTGAAAACTGCGCTCGCATTCCTCCGTCCAAACGAAAGGAACTCCCTTCCGGGTCAAACCTGTCAAAGGTGCAGCAATACGGGAGAAATCCTGTACAAATCTCCTGTAGTAGCCTGCAAGGCCTAGAAAACTACGGATCTCAGTAACCGATGTCGGTCTGGGCCACTGCTGGACGGCCTCGATCTTCTTCGGGTCTACACATATGCCGTCTCTCATAATCACGTGATCCAAGAATCCGACACTGTCCAACCAGAATGCACACTTGGAAAATTTTGCGAAAAGCTGGTGTTGCCTCAAGGTCTGCAAAGTAGTCCGCAAATGCTGCTCGTGCTCTTCTCGGCTCCGGGAATACACCAAAATATCGTCGATGAACTCGATGATGAACAAGTCAAGATACGGCCTGAATGTACGGTTCATCAAATCCATGAATGCAGCTGGGGCGTTGGTGAGTCCGAACGACATCACCAGAAATTCATAGTGGCCATAGCGTGTTCGGAAAGCTGTCTTCGGTACATCCTCCTGTCGGACTAGCAGCTGATGGTATCCTGATCGTAAGTCGATCCTTGAAAAATAACCCGCACCCTGAAGCTGGTCGAATAAATCATCTATGCGTGGCAACGGATATCTGTTCCGAACGGTAACCTTGTTCAGCTGGCGGTAGTCGATACATAAGCGCAAACTTCCGTCCTTCTTCTTGACAAACAGGACCGGAGCACCCCATGGTGAAACGCTAGGTCGAATAAGTCCCTTATCTAACAATTCTTGCAGCTGAACCTTCAATTCACTAAGTTCCGCCGGGGCCATTCGATAAGGCGGTATAGAAATAGGTCCCGAGCCAGGAATTAAATCAATACAGAACTCGACATCGCGCTCAGGCGGCAGTCCAGGAAGCTCATCAGGGAAAACATCAGGGAACTCACAAACAATCGGGACCTGGTCCAACGGAACATCTGTAGCTCTAGTATCACTGACATAAGCCAAGAATCCCTGACATCCCTTTCTCAACAGCTGAACAGCACGAAGAGAAGAAATCAACATGTGAGGGGTGGCACCACGGTCCCCTTTCACAACAAAAACTGACTCGCCGGGAAAACAAAATCTAACTGTCTTCTCACGGCAGTCCACAGACGCATAGCACGTGGCTAACCAATCCATGCCCAAAAGAATGTCGAAGTCCAACATCTCCAGAAGGATCAAGTCGACAGGCAGCTCTCGCTCGCCAATACGAACGGTACAGGATCGGAACACGTGCCTAGCAACAAAGGATTCTCCCATAGGAGTGGTCACAACAAGTGGTTGATCAAGCAAACCGGACTCTTTATCCAAACTCGGTACAAAGTGTGTGGAAACATAAGAGTGCGTGGATCCGGGATCAAATAACACGTGTGCATCAACAGAACAAACTGATAGAGTACCTGTAACGACGGCATTGGATGCCTGCGCATCCTGGGGTGTTAATGCAAAAACTCGGGCCTGACCTCCTCCGATAGCGGGCTGACCTCGGCCTCGGCCTCTGCCTCCTCGTCCTCTCTAGATCGGTGCGCCACGTCCACGGCCTCTGGGTACATCTAACTGGCGTGGAGCATTGCCTGTGGCAGGAAGTAGGGCTCTCTGAGGAGGGGGCGGTGATGGTGGTAGGGTCACATGCGGAACTGTCGTCGCTCCCTGTCGCCTTGCTGGACAGTCTCTAACACGATGGTGCAGACTCCCGCATCCAAAGCATCCTGGCGACGACTGCTGTCCCTGTGTATACGATCCATATAGATGACCTCGTCCAAATCCTCTGCCGGTCCTATCTCTCGGAAGGAATCTGGCATGATGTCTCTGATCTGGTATGCCAGTACGAATCCTCTTCGGCCCAGTAACAGCCGAAGTTGCTGAAATACGTGCCTCCATCCGCAATGCTGTATTCATAGCTGCCGAATAGGTATCGAAATGCTGGGCGCCAATGGCAAGATATAACTGGGCATCCAGTCCCTGTATAAACCTCTTCACCCTCTTCGCTTCGGTATCCACCAGATACGGAGCATATCGGGACAACTGTGTAAACTGCACATCATACTCAGATACCGTCATCCCCGATGTCTTGACCAAGGCCTCGAAATTACGAGCTCTGGCGTCGCGAACGCTCTCCGGGAGGAATCGGGCAAGAAAAACTGCTGTGAACTCGGTCCAGGTCATGGGCGATAGACCTGTAGCTCGACCTCTCAGAACGGACTCCCACCATATTTGTGCGAGACCCTCTAGTCGGAAACTCGCAAGCTCTACCCAGCGGTCATCGGAACATCTTAGCGAATGGCAAATCCTGGCCAAGCTGTCAAGGAACGTCTACGGGTCCTCCGCTGCATCGGTACCCGTAAAAACTGGAGGCCTCAGCCTCATGAACTCCTGTAGTGAAACCGGGATGGTCACGGTGGTAGTAGTAGGAGCAGGTATCACAGTAGTCTGGGATGCAGTGGGTACGTCCTCCGGCCTCGATGCATAACTGGCCGCAACGAAGGATCCTACCATCTGACGTAGCTCCTGCATACTCCCCATCATCTGTCGCAGCTCCTCCATACCAGTCTCCAGCCTATCTACACGGCCTGGGGAAGGTAGATCAGTTTGTCCCTGCGGTGTAGGCATACTACCCTGCTCAGTCCTAGTCTCGGATGAGCCAGCTCGAATCTCGTCTCGGGCGGCAGCCCTCTGTGCTCTGGTAGTCTTTGGCGGCATAGTAGCTGGTACAGGAACAAGAATAAGATCGTAGGATACACGGAATTGAAGAAAGAGTTTCAAGCAAGTATATCCTAAAGTCACCTAGGCGGAGTATCGCAACGCAAGTATGCCGCGGACATACGTACGCTACGCTACCCTGCTTAAGTCACTTACTCCATCTACTAAGGGTCATCCTACACTCAGAAAGGTGAAATCTATCGCTCTGATACCAACTTTGTCACGACCCGCAAAGTACGGAACGCGACCGGCACTTAAGTTACGAAACGTCTCAAGGCGTCCGTATACTAAGTAAGCCGAAGCCCAGAATACAAAACCAAATAAGATTTTTAGAGTGAAGGAAAAACCAATTAATTTAAGCTTTTACCTCATTACCTAATCAATTTGCCCTTATTCCAAAATTCCAGCAGAATATAAAAGAAATCAGTGCATGAGGAATAACATGTCGACTCAAGTGAGCTCGACCCAGATACATCATAAATAAATCCTCAAATCTCACAATCTCACATCTAGGTCAATATACAGTCATTCGAATAAAACAGGTACAACTGAACTGATAGTAGCAGTAATGGTAACAGTAGTAGTAGTAGCAACAGTAGAACTGTAGAAACTGTAGATACCGTAGATGGAGTACTCTAGATACAATGAGCATATATAAGGTGGTACAAACTGGTAATAACCCACCTAAGAGCAAAAGCCTCTAGTCCAGACAAGAAGTACAAATGAAGCAAAGGTATCTGCCGCTACAATGCTGACGGAATGGACCCGCAGAGAAGCTGTGGCACAACGGGGGTGAGTTGCCAGCTCGTGAGTAATAGATAACATTTACTAAGGCTATCGTATGCATGCACACAAGTGTTCCGACATCCCTAAAATAGGTATAGCTACATGTACTAGCAGGTGTGTATGCATCAACAGTATACTAGCAAGTATATATGTCACATGGAGGTGATAACAGGTATGTATGCCACATGAAAATACAATCAAGTGTGTATGCTATATGAGTCACCTCAGGATCTCAACATGTAAGTGTAAGAAATATTCCTTGCTTGTTTTGAAAACTTCTATTTAAACATCAGCATGATATCCAAGAAATCAATAAAATCCGTGTCCAGCAACGACACCTCAAAACTGACCAAATCTTATATATCCATGTCCAGTATCTCTGGCCTCAGCCATCCGGCTGATCCATATCAAAATCCAGCAGCCACAGTCGGTATCCTCTGGATATCCGCCGTGCCAAAAGAAATCACCGGTAGGTAATCCGTCCCCTGCCAGGCTCAACGCCATCATCTGCGATCTTCTTGCCCCGGGGTACCGTACCGGGCCCACCATGTACCCGAGACGGTTCATCCACCTCCTCGAAACGGGTCTCAAAAACCACAACAAACTCATGGTGGACGACACTTTACATCACTAGAAAAACCGCAGCTTTTATGTTTTTAACAATTATCAGTTGAAATCTTGCGGCTTTCCCCCGAAATCCAGAAATATCATAAATCTCACAAAATTATCATAAATGCATATGCCGATGATTATGAATGCTTATGGTATCAATTTAAATACTTGTTTCAATGTCACATTTCTAGGCAGTTAACATGTTCCAGATTTAAAGTTATTTAGTGTCGTGACATGGCAATTACCAGTGTGTGTGTGTCCACATGAATAGTGCTCGTGCAACATATAAAACCTGGTAATGGTGCATGCGTCCTATAATGAATCTGCGTATATGGAACATCATGTAGATACTGACTACAACAATTATCATGCAAGTTTTATCATTATTACTCCAATGTTACCAGTAATACCAAGTCTACTAAAATCTATCGGGCGACTCGCGCCATCCTAACGATTGTCCCCCGTAGATGTTAAATCTACTCACCCGTGGTCCTGTGCTAAGTGTGTCCGACCACCTGTTTTCCCTTTTCAGCTGCGCTTGAAGTTCCTGCCGGCGAACCTAGAATTCACATGAGTCACCATATAAGGAAAAGTCATGCAAAACGCAATATATCGATAAAGGAAACGCGTGCGTGAAACCAAACGCGTGAGCACACGACGCGACGCGACGCGCACAAACCTACCAGAATCAGAATTGACACGCTGTGTCGCGCAGCGCGCCACAGAATCACGCGTATCACGCGCGTGTCGCACAAGTCTTAAAACATCGAAAACCCGTAACTAGTTCCAGATTTTGCCTCAGGCCCAAACTTATCAAATAAACAATGCCAACCTCAGTAAAATACCTACAGACCCCTACCCACACAAACACACACACTCATCTCACACAGGAGGCCGGCGTCGCCGGTCGGGGAAGAAGAGGCCGCCGGCCAAACCCAGGCCAAATGGGTCCGGGTCCCACTCAAAATTCCAGAAAACCCTGCATATTAATCTAGTATTGTTTGCTAATTTAGAACGAGTACCTATTAATAGCAGATCTAAAAGAGGTTAAAAGTCACTAAATCTGCTAAAATACGCCAAGTCGGGTAAATCGGGTTTCTACGAGAAATCTGGGGAATTTCTCTGGTTGGCTGGCCTCACTAGGACCTAAGAAGGTTATTCCAGCTAACGCAATTTTCACTTTGCTCAAAATCTCCATAAAACACCCAATATCACTATTACGTATGATATGGACACTAATTAAGCTAGATATTCGAAATTTTAGCAAATTAGGCTAACCATCCAATTTTAATGATACTACTAGGCTTTAACAGGTTAGTTAACACCAAAGAGAGTTCATAAAGCTACAAACACTCTAAAATGGCTAAATCTAGCATCACTGCACAATTCTAGCATGAAAATTCTATTTATCGTAACAACTAGCTAATCAAGCACCTAATCTACATAATATACGAAAAGTTCAAGAGTTATACCCTCTAAGAACCTTGCAACAAGGGAGAAGGAGAAGAAGAAGAGGGTAGGTGCTGCTGTGGTGAACTGGAGCTGCTGGAATCCAAGCTGGTGCAACTAGTGCTGAGGCTGATGCAAAGAAAAATGGGTTTGCTGTTGCTGTTGCTTGCTGGAAAATGTTGCTGTTGTTGTTGTATGGAGTTGTGTGGTGTGGTGTGAGGTGGTGTGTGGTGTGGTATGGTGTTGATATGGTGTGGTATGGAGTGGTGTGGTGTATGGTATGAGGTGATGTGTGTGTGGTATGGGTTTGAGGCTGGTGCTGCAACTGCTGATGCTGGTGTGCAGTTAAGTGTTGGCTGATGGAAAAATGCTTGCTGGTGTTGTTTCTTACTTGGTGAAGTATGGGCTGAAGTAGCAGCTGGTGTGCTGTTTGGAGCAGCCTAAGTAGACTTCTGGTGTTAGGGTAGCTGATGTAGCTGCATAGGGTTTGGGGGTAGCTAAAAAGCTGATGTTAATGGGCTGATTTTGTGCTGCTGAAGTTTGAAAATTGGGGTGGCTGATTTGATGCAATTTGGCTGATGTGAGGTGTGACAGGTGATGGATAAGGTGTTGTGGTGCTGATGTGATGGTTTAGTAGCTGTTGTAGAGTATCCTCAGCTGAATTTCCATGGGGTTAGGTGGCTGTTGCAGCAGCCATAGCTGACCCTAAATGCTGAAATTGCGCACAAATTGGCTGATGCGATGTGGGTGCTGCTGTTGCAGCAGCTACGGCTGAGCTATAGGGTATAGGAGTTGTCAAAGTTGACTGTTGGTGGCTGAAAGAAATGATATGTGGCTGATCTGTCTTTGGGCTGATGTGCTGAGGTTGAAATGTGCCGATATGTGGGATTGAAATGTGATGTTTTGATGGCTATATGCTGGTGTGTGGTCGAGATAACATTCCACAAAAATAACCACAAACCCAGATAGTTTATAAGAAACCCGTTTTTGGTAAACTTTTTGCCAAAAACCCCACATTAACACTTAATCACTACTAACCCTGACCTCAGGTTTTACAGTCTTCCCCCCTTAAGAAAATTCGTCCCCGAATTTTAAAATATGCAACTACGCGAACCTTCAAAAAGATGAGGGAATTTCTTCCGCATCTCTCCCTCGGCCTCCCAAGTGATCTCATCACTGCTCGGGCTGCGCCAAAGAACTTTCACAGACGGCAGGACCTTTGATCGAAGTTTCTTCACTTGCCGATCTAAAATTTCAACTGGCTGCACGGTGAACGAAAGGTCGGGCTCGAGCTGAACTGTCTGATGCTGAATCGCGTGAGAAGGGTCATGAAGATAACGGCGTAGCATTGATACGTGGAAAACGGGATGAACATCTGAAAAACTAGGTGGAAGAGCTAAACGATACGCAACAGCGCCGACACGCTCGAGGATCTCGAAGGGACCTACGAATCTAGGGCTAAGCTTCCCCTTTCGCCCAAAACGCATCACGCCCTTCATCGGAGAGATTCTCAGAAAAACATGGTCGCCAACTGCGAACTCTAATTTGCGACGGCGCCTGTCTGCATACGATTTCTGCCTGCACTGGGCTGCCCTCATTCGGTCTCGGATCAGCTGTACTTTTTCGGTCGTCTCCTGCACGATCTGTGGCCCAAAAATACTGCTTTCGCTCAACTCGGTCCAACAAACGGGCGATCTACATCTTCTTCCATACAACGCCTCGAAAGGTGCCATCTGAATAGTATCCTGGAAACTGTTGTTATAGGAGAACTCTACTAGAGGTAAATGACGATCCCAGTTACCTCCGAAGTCTAAAACACACGCTCGAAGCATGTCCTCGAGAGTCTGAATGGTCCGCTCTGATTGTCCGACGGTCTGCGGATGAAATGCCGTGCTGAAGCTCAAGCGAGTGCCCAAAGCCTCCTGAAGTTTCTGCCAAAGTCGGCTGGTGAACTGAGTTCCTCGATCTGACACGATGCAAGTCGGTACGCCATGCAATCGTACGATCTCGTCGATGTAAAGCTGGGCATACTGAGCGAAGCTAAAAGTTGTCTTCACTGGCAGGAAGTGAGCCGCTTTCGTCAATCGATCCACGATCACCCAAATGGAGTCGTACCCTCGACTGGTCCTGGGTAGATCCACAACGAAATCCATCGAAATCTGCTCCCATTTCCACTCTGGAATGGGTAACGGCTGCAGTTCTCCTGCTGGCCTCTGGTGCTCGGCTTTGACTTGTTGACAAGTCAGGCATCTTGATACGAACTCTGCGATGTCCCTTTTCATTCCGTCCCACCAATAGGTCTCTCTCAAATCATGGTACATCTTGGTGGAACCGGGGTGGACACTATACGCCGATCGGTGTGCTTCCTCAAGAATATAGCGCCGCAATCCCTCAGCATCTGGTACGCACAGTCTGGATCCAAATCGTAAAATTCCCTGTTCATCAACTACGAACTTGGAAAATCTGCCATGTCCCATCTGTGCTATGATCTCTGAACAACGGTCATCGCTGCGCTGTGCTTCGTATATACGGTCAAGCAATTGTGGGCGCGCACGAACATGTGCGAGCTGTCCCCCTGTTGGAGGGAACTCGAACTCAACTCGGCTGTCGCATAAAATCTGCCAATCTGCTGATGACTGCCTCTGCATTCGATTCCCATCAGACCCAATTATTTTTTAGATTTTTATTTTTATTTTTGGAAGCCCAAATGGTTGCACATGCAATACGTTGGAAAATGTGAAAAGTTCAGAAAAATCAAACATGTGAAAAATGGAGTAAATAGAGAATTAATTAGATGGCATGAATCTCGAGGCAATTGCCTCAAGATCGACCAGCGGATTTGCCAATAGAGCCGGCAGGGAAGATCGGATTTGCTCCAATGAGCTCCGTGCTTTGCACACTTGTCCCTTCAGCTACCCTTAACTCCTTTGCACTGTTTAATTTCCCTGCAATCAAATAGAGACCTTTCATTTCACAATTAACACCATTTTTTTAATGATTTTTAATCCAAAATTTTAGTTCCCAAACCCTAATTCTCCACTATAAATACCACCCCTACCTTGGCTCAGCACCAATCTGAAAATTCTAGCAAAAACTCTCTAAAAAATTCCTAAGTGCAAGTGGAGTAAAGTGGACTTAGCGAGCAAGTTGGTTCTGGCGAAAATCGAAACTAATTCCGGAGCTCCCGCGATGTCATGAAGCTCATCCCCTTTTTCCTAACCCTTTCCTTAAAACTTCTAAACTGTAAGTCCCTCCCAACTCTCCTTCTTTTCATTGAAATTCATTTTCAAAACTTATATCGGTAAAGCGGAGTTATTACCGATACCTTCTTTTCTAAAACCTAGAACTCTATCTTTCTTTATAATTTAGCCAATCCAATTTTACCACATCATTTGTAATCTCAAATACCAATGCTTAGAATCAAGTTTAATCAAGATTTTTATGTGAAACAACCATAATTAAACTTTTACATTGAAATACCTTAAACTTTGTTATCACATCTTTTCGACAAATTGTAACGACCTACCCCACACGCACACTTGGTTTCATAGCACGGTACCCATTTGCATGTATATTTGGTTCGAAGAATAGTATTTACAATAAAATACCACATAATTTAAAAACCGGATTTCTTGTAAAACAGTATTTCATATTTCTTTGCAATTATGTATCTACAACCCTCGTTAGTGGACCTGCTAATGGATGGTGTGGATTATCGCACATCCTTGGGATAGTAGAGCGAGATGCAGACCTTCTCACAGAGTATTCGATCTCGAAAGGATTTAAATACGGTTTATAAGAAATACGAATTTTCTAAATAAAATTAATTTAAAAAAATTATATAAGATTATAAATCCATATTTTAAAAATATAATAAACCTATATCTTTTCTAAAAATGAAAGATTAACAAATGTTAATAAAATATCATCAAGTTACCAAAAAAGTCAAGTTTTTAGATAAAATACCATGAACTTTCCAAAGCTAAGTGCTTATCATTAAAATACCCCAATACTTAAAACACATGCTCAGGAAAACCCTAAATGTTACAAATCACCCTCGAGGTTTATTTTAAAATTATATTAAACTATTTTTCATAAAACCCCATCGTGATATACAAAACAATGTTTTAAGTTTTAAGGATTCTAGTAAATATGGGTTTACGCGGGATCAATTCTCTTAAACCCCAGGAAGCCGGAGAAGGTGAGTGCTTGCCTATTAAGTACGGGAAACTTAACAGAGTTATCAAATAGCAATTGTCTTGGAAAAAGACACAAATCCTGCTGTCCATGTGCAGCAGTTGTCGATATCTTCTGAACATAAGATTCTTAACAATGTACATCAACTCACATGAAAAGTCATGAACTCGAAACTAAATTCGAACCCTAACTCGAACTCAGACTCGAACCCTAACTCGAACTATAACCCAACTCGAATCTAAATCTGAACATAAACTTGAATTCTTGATCAGAACACTTGAACTTGACTAAACCATACTTGAATACTAGAATACTATGGCTTGACATGAACTTAACATGAATACCAGAACACAATGGATGCTTTTGAAATTGACTTGACTCTAATCATGATTATGAATTGACATGAATACATGAATACTTGACACGAATACTTGATATTAACATGACCTTAATCTTGCAACTTGATGTATTCATGGATTCAAAGAAGGTTAGTAATTTTATCTGTAACCTAGACTACACGGGGTGTTGGGGTAGTTTATATATGAATCCAACAAAATCTTAGGAGTCCCCTTAGATCATGAATCTATGTCTACTAACACAAGAAAGCTATCATGAGGGCCCGTGTTTTCTTTCTCCTGTATTATGGCCTGTTGAATTTAGAATATTTCAACACTAATTTGAAATCCTGTTACTAACACTTGATTCAGGCCCGTGGTTTCTTACCCGTGGATTACAGCCTATTGGGTTCGAGAACACTCTTGAGATTGGTTGGCATTCACCCTTGAACTTACGTTAAATTAGCTTACCTAAGTATAGACCTTTTTAGGACACTTACATGCACTTCATGTTCACTATACCTATACTACACGACCATACTATACTATGTTCATATTATTTTGCCATGATATATATAGAATTGCATGTTAAATAGAATTGTCATGCTTACATTAAATGGCATGTTTAAATGACATATCTCTTAGTCCGCTACTTCATGATATACATTTTTTTTTATCATTATACTTTATACTTCACACCCATTTCTTAGGGACTTACCGAGCGAAAGTTCGCTGACGGGCATTCCACCCATTTTTGTTTCTTGGAATGCTCGTCAGATACCGTGGAGACTGAAGAGGTATACATCACAGAGGAGGAGAACAATCTGATCGCGACTCAGGCCTAGACTAATTATCCTTACCTTTCAGTTTATGTATGCCACCTGTTTAGGCATTACTCTTCTTGTATTTTCTTTTAGTTGAACTTATGTATTGTAAATGAATCATGTTGAATGTAAATAAAGTTGTTGAAGTTTAAATCTCATGTTAATTTCTTGTCATTTTATATTGCTTCTTTTACGCTTAGCGTATTTATTCCGGGAAATGACCTTCTCAAAATAAATACGTCATGGGCTTGCCACATCATCGCTTCCGTCTACTGGAAAGCGGGGCATGACAGGTACAAAGTTAGGAGAATTCTCGTTGACACAGGAAGCTCGGCGGACATCCTATTTTATGACTGCTTCCAGCGTATGGGATTAAACCCATCTGATCTCAACCTACCTTGCACGTTCTCTCCGGGTTTACAATCTACTCCGTCCAAGCTGAGAGAACGATCGCTCTCCCTTTCAACATTGGGAAGGCCGGAAGAACCCGAACAATATTAGTGTGTTTTCTCATCACTCGAGTTCCTTCATCTTATAACATCCTCTTGGGTCGCCCCACCTTAAACGCCCTTCAAGTTCAGATCTCGACCTACCACATCACTCTCAAGTTTTCTCTGAGCGATGCAGGGATAGGCTGTGCCTACGGAGATTAACAAAGCGCTAGGGTGTATCTCGCTACGACAGTTCCCTAGGACAAAGAAGTTGGTCTAACCGATGGACCGCGTGATCCTTAGGAATCGCCGGATACATGTGATGACAAGAAGAAGATCCGGGATTCCCCGGTAGAAGTCTTGTCCGAAGTTCCCCTCAAAGAGGGGAATAGCAGCTGAACTATCAAGATCGTCTCCCTATTGACCGGGGAAACTCAGGACAACCTTATCTGGTTCCTCCGAGACAATTCAGACGTGTTCGCTTAGACTCTCGTGGACATGTCTGGGATCGACCCCAAGGTGATCTCCCACAAGTTTAAAGTTGACTCGAAAGCCTGGCCGGTCCGACAAAAGAAAAGAAGCTTCGCGCCTGTCAAACAGAAGGCGATTAAGGAGGAAGTGGACCGACTACTCACGACAGACTTCATCAGAAATCTGGACCACTTGACTTGGATAGCCAACGTAGTCAAGGTCAAGAAAGCGAATGGGAAATGGTGTATGTGCATCGACTTTACTGATCTGAACAATGCCTGCCCGGAAGACAACTATCCGCTTCCTTGGATAGATCAGCTAGTGGATAGCTCGGCCGATCACGAGCTGTTGAGCTTCATGGATGCCTTTTTTTTGATTATAATCAAATCCGAATGGACCCGGCTGACGAAGAGCTCACCGCTTTCAGCACCGATCGAGGGGTCTACTGCTATAAGGTAATGCCCTTTGGCTTAAAAAAATCCTGGGGCAACTTATTAACGGGGTCAATAAGCTGTTCAAGCCACAGATCGGGCGGGATATGAAAGTCTACGTCGATGACATGCTTGTGAAGTCCGCCTAGTCAGCCGGGCATATAACGGACCTTGGCGAAACCTTCGAGGTCCTATGAAAATATATAATGAAGTTGAATCCAGCCAAGTGTGCTTTCGGCGTCACGGACGGAAAATTCCTTGGATTCATGGTTACCCACCGAGGAATCGAGGCAAACCTGGAGAAAATCAAAGCCATCATCGACACTACGACACCCAAGAGCAACGTAGAAATCATGCGACTCACAGGCAGGGTGGCTGCTCTGAGTCAGTTCATGTCCAGATCCGGGAAAAAGTGCCTACCTTTCTTCAAAACCTTAAGGAAAATCCTAGGGTTCGAGTGGTCCGAGAAGTGTCAAGTCGCCTTCGAGTAGCTCAAGACGCATCTGTCGACGCCACTGCTACTCACCCGACCAGCCGAAGGAGATGAGATACTGTTGTACCTGGCTGTCTCCGGCCAGGCAAATAGCTCCGTACTCATCAAAAAATCCTAGAGAATATAGATGCCAGTTTACTACTGTTGGGGTCAAAAATTACACCCCACGGTCAAGGTCAACAAGTTAATAAGTCAAAGTCAAGGCACGAAAAGTGGGCTCGGGCCCGGGCTTGAATCCATGTCAAGTAAGCCCATGCCCAAGCCGGACCCGAACATGAAGAGGCCGGCCTCCCCCATTCCAAGAAGAAAATTATGTAATAAATAAGTATGATATAATTTTCATGCATGAATGTAAAATAAATGGGCAAAAAAACCAATATTTTGTAAAGCGCATAACTCATGTGCAAAAAGAAATAAGCACATGAGGTATGGAATGGGCAAAATGCCATTTTGTAAAGCTCAAGGGACTGTGTAAACTTGTAAACCTATATAAGGCAATATTATGATAAAATGAAAGATAATTTTTCATCCCCCTCAAAAAAATCAGGGTTCTGTGCCTCATTCTTCTTGCTCAAGGTTCTAAAACTTCTTCCTTTTTTTTGAATTAAATCAAGAGTTTAACTCTTCTTTTCCCAAAAAGGAATAGTTTTTCACCATAAAACCCTCGAAGGGGGCTCAGATCTTCCATCAAATCTCCAAAAGGGAGACTTTTAATCTCAACGCCCATTTTCTCCAAGATCCAACAAAAAGAGAGGAGGAAGAAGGAATCCATCTCAGAAAAGCCCATTTTAGGTAAATCCATGGCTTGAAGAGGAAGAAAAGAGACCCCCTTTCACCATCCAAGATCTAAATCCTTTAGGAGTTTAACTCCAAATCAAATTTTTAGGAGTTCAATTCCAAGTTCCAAATTCTCAAAGGAGTTTAACTCCAAATTCAGACCTTTTTGGAGTTTAACTCCAAATCCAAATCTCTCAGGAGTTTAACTCCAAATCCAAACCGTTTGGGAGTTTAACTCCAAATGCACATCCAATTTCTTCCCCAGGAGTTTAACTCTAAAGCCTATCGGGAGTTTAACTCCCGGCTCAGGGGCTAAGCCCTGTTCACCGCCGAAAGATGGACTGGGATGTTAGGATGTCTGGCTTGAATTCTGGGGGCAGATGCTATTTGGTTTTATCCTTCCACCTCTCCGAAGAAGCCAAGTTGATTTATGACACCGTATATCGAAGGTTTGGACGGATACGGCCGTTGTAGCAGACTTCATCAGATTCCCCCTCGTTTGCGAGGGTTTTTTTTATCGTGGGGACGCTCTACCCTGCAGGCGCAAGCCCCTGCAGTTAATTACGTTACCGCATTGCGATAACCACTTTCTCCTGCTCCGGAAGTTCACTTCGTGTCGTGTGTGTTTTTATTTGTTTCGGTTGCCCGTGGATTGTATACAGAGACTAATTTGTGTGGTCGCCCATAGGGGGTGGATTAGTCCAAATCCATATATCTTAGATTTGGATTTGGTTTGATTTAAGAATCGTTAATCTTGTTTGAGATTAAGATCAACTTAAATTAGGGGTGAGCATTTGGGATCGATTATTACCATTTTGGAGGTGACTTAGTTTAAGGACGTTTCGGTCCGTTGTTAGTTTAGGGACGTTTCGGTCCGTAGTTATTTTAGGGACATTACGGTCCGTTGATCACCATTTTGGAGGTGAGGTGTAGTTTGAGAAGGCGAGATTCAGTTTGAGGACATTTCGGTCTGTTGCAGTTTAAAGACGTTTTTGTCCGTTGTAGGTTAAGGACATCACGGTCCGTTGTCGTCATTTTGGAGGCGAGATTTAGTTTGAGGACATTTCGGTCTGTTGTAGTTTAAGAACATCACGGCCCGTTGTCGCCATTTTGGAGGCGAGGTTTAGTTTGAGGACATTTCGGTCTATTGTAGTTTAAAGACGTTTCGGTCCGTTGTCCATCCTGCGCACACGTGTATTTGTTACATGACGGGATAAGCAACGATGATATGGGAGGCATCCAGTTTAGGGTGTGGTTTGATTTGGACTGTGCACGTCAGTTTGGGAAGTGCACCATAAAGCAGTTTGTTGTTGGGACCCGCCACCTCTCTGAAGACGTTGAGGAATTACAACATCATGTATTAGAGGTGTAGAGAGATGTACCCTTGAACCAATTACCGTATTTGAGGGAAAATAAATTAATGGTAAACCCAGAAATCATTAATCGTATTTTGAGACTATGACTTCCTTAGGGGAATGTGGGACGAATATCGTTTTGGGATATCGTCAGTTGGAAGATCGATAGTCGTATTTATGACTAAGATCAGTTTGGGAAGTAGCGAGCATATGGGCTCGGTTGATTTGAATTAGGGACCTAGCAAACTTAGGCTTGGTCTGCTCAGTTTTCTTTTTATTTGAAAAAATTCCGTAGAGCACTTGTTTGGGCTCAGTCCCTTTTTTGTGCAAAAAGTGTTGAACACTTATGTAAGTTCTGACGATCGCACATAACCATATGGGTTTTCAGTCATGGAGTGTCACGCCCCGCTTCCCAGAGTATGCTAAATTGGGTACGTGACATAACCAACCATGCTACCTGTGGGTAGAAAGTATCCATCCACAGTCACATTACGGCTGTAGAGATATCAAGAACAAAATATAACTATCTAATACATGTCCATAAGCCAAGATAACATGAGTCAAGAATAATAAAAGTGCGGAAGCAAAAGATCCAATACAAAATAACTGGAATGTATGTCCCATAATGAGGGCTCACATCAGGAATAAACTGCAGAAAATAAAAGAACTAACTAATACAGAAACCTCACTGCTCAGCCTGCTGGCTGAAGTACTCCTGCTCGGACTGCAGCAAAGGTACAGAATCTGGGCCATGCAAAACCCAGACGTCAGCGCGTCATCAAGTAATAAAGTATAAACAGGGTAACAGGCAATGCACATATAATCATGAATGATAAAGCAGGTGTAACAGTAATATAAATCATGGCAGTGAAAGGTAGTGTGCAGTGAGTAAACTAAACTGTTCTATTGGGTTTCTGCTCTCAAGTCTTTGAAATCAATTTGATGAATCATCGATATAACTCAATAGTATCCCGTGCATGCCCGGGACCACAGTCTAAGACTCTCGGGCTGAAATCGAGACGTGCCGCAAGGCACTAACAGGAAAAGGGTACAGACCAACGATGCCAGCAGTATCGTCACGAGGCGGGCCTAGCCTCTAAAACTGATCAGTAAAAGCAAGAAACTGTCGAGTTACAAGTTAGGATTTCATCATTGATTTCCTCATACCCCCAAGTTATGTATGTCAAGTCAGGTATTCAGTAATAAAGAACTAATGCCAACAGAGGATCAGGTAAGAGCAGATTTGTCTGGATAGACAACAGGAACGGTCCGTGAGGACTACATATCAGGTTTGTTGGCATTAGACACAAGATCAGGTAACAGGTCAAGCCATGGTACATCAGGTCAGGTCAAGTAGTGTATGGTACCATGTCGGGTCAAGTAATATGTGTGTAGCAAGTCATGTCAGGGTGTAAAAGATATCATGTGTGTGCTCATAATCAGCTATCATAATCATGGTTATAAATAATCAAGCATGGGTATCAACAACACAATAAATTGGCACATGTAATAGGTTAAGCAATGAATGCAGGTTTAATTAATTAGCCGTACGGTTATCAGTTGTATTTAAGAGATGGTGTCAGCATTATATGAATACAGTATGATAGATGTGAATGCTAAAAACCAGGTTAATAAGTATTGAGTAATCTAGGGATGCGACGACATGCATAATCTGTTCAATGGATGCCGTTGTAATTAAACCGGTTAAAGATGCACATGGATGTCCGATAGGTTAAAACTGGATAAAAGGGGTATCATGTCTATGAACAAATGTGATCATGCAGTCTAACATTTACAGGTGATTACTAAATAATTAGATGCAACAATTAAGTTTCAAGTTCGAGATCATAAAACATGTAACGGAACTTTATACGGTTAACTTTAAAAACCAATATGTTTGATTCTATTTAGAGCTTTACTAGGAAATAAATAGATTAGCATAAGAATAGTTTAAATAGCATGTAGAAAGTTTCACTTGTCTCGACGGGTCGCGAAACAGAACGTTACGCGTCGGTGGGGAAAAATCGCGACGCGCGCACAGTTCACGGAAGGAGCCCAAACAACGAACAGTGGAGTCACACGGGTCGCAGGTTCTCGCTGGGTCGTCGGGAAACGTCGTCGGCACGGTCGGATTCCGGCAAATCACAAAACAGTAACCGTCTAAGATTTCAAGAACTGTACAATCAGAGAAACGAGAAGAAGAGAAGGAGAATGAAGGGGAAGGGGCTTACAATGGTCCGTAGAGGGATAGTGAGGGTCGATGGAGCTCCGGCGAGATACCTGCAGTGACCATCGGCGATCAAAACAGAACTGAAAGAAAAGAAAGAAAAGAAAAGAAGGAGAAGGAAAGAGAAGAAGAAGAGGAAGGGAAGCCATGCTCACAGAGGGGTGCACGAGGGCCAGGGACACGGAACAGATCACCGGCGGCGATACCACGGTGTGCAGTAGTGTGCAGGGGTGCGCGGTTGCTTGGTACAGGGTGCTGGGTGCTTGGGGAAGGAGGAAAGGAGAAGGTGGAGGCGATGAGGGTGAGCAGCGGCGATGAATGGTAATAGTGGCGTCGGCGGTAAGGCAACGGCGAGAGGGTAGGCGGCGGCTAGGTTTTTCCTGCGATGGGTTTCTGTTGTTGAAGAAGAAAGAAATAAAAAGAGAAGAAGAGAGAGAGAAAGAGAGAGAGACGCGGGGGGAGAGAGAGATTCGCGAGAGGAGAGAGAAGAGGAGAGAGACAGAGAGGAAGAGAGAGATCGAAAGGAGAGAGAAAAGAAAGAGGAGAAAGAAAATTGTCGTTATGCAGAGAGAGAGAAAGAGAGAAGAGAGAGAGAAGGAGAAAGGAGAGAGGGAGAGAAGGAGTGTGGGGTCGGGGAAATGGAGGCTCGCGATTGGCTCGTGGCGAATAAAATAATGAGAAAAAGAAAGAAGATTTTCTGATCGGGCAAGAAAATTAAAAGAATTTGTGGGCCCGGTTTAAACAAAGAAGGATTGTGATTGGCTGGATAAAAAATATGAAAAGATTTTCTAAGGATTTCTGGATGATAACAATGATCATGTTGGTAAAAAATTTTATGATCGGTTGAAATTTTTTATTTGGCTGATAAAAATTTAGAAAATGGGATTTGGCAGAAATACAAAATATTTCAGAATTGTGCCCGGGTCGGCTCCAAAAATTTGAATTTGAAATATGAAATTTATTGGCAGGTTCCAAAAATTAAAATGAAGGATTTTATAATTAAAAAGCATACCTCCAAGAACGGACGCACGTACGTGCGCGTAGCCGTCCAAACACGTCCGTTTCACTGAACGGGATGAGAACATGATGCAAGGACGCTACCACAGGGTTAGGGGTGTCAAGCAGGCCATGTCAATTATTTTTAATTTATTTTAAATGACTAAATTGTTATATGCAAGAATATGAATTGTCGGGGTAAATTCTAATTAGCAACAGTCAAGCAAGATAAATGAAAAAAATACCGCACACCACACATACAGTAACTGAAATTTGTAGAACTGGACTCGGTTGTTACATGGAGATTTGCCCAATACGTGTTAAACATTTTACCCTTTTTTGTTTTTATATAGAGCGTTGAGCACTCTTTATGGCGCCCACGTGAGAAGCACGTGAGGTACTAGCCGCTTTCTAGTGGGTGTCAAGCACTTTTTATTCCGTGGCGTCCATGTGAGGGACACGTGAGGTGCTGAGCGCTGCTTACTGAGTGCTAAGCACTCATTTTGTAGCGTCCACGTGAGGGCGCTGGGCGCCACTCACCGAGTGCTAAGCACTCCTTTCTTTTGTAGCACCCACGTGAGAGGCACGTGGGGCGCTGAACGCCACTCTTTGAATTCTTTTTTATTCTGTGGCATCCACATGAGGGTCACGTGAGGCACTGGGCACCGAGTTTATTTTCTTCCTTGACGATCAGCAGGATCTTTTTTGTGGATGAGTGTTTCATTCTCAAGAACAAGTTCATCCCAATGAGAATTAAATTCTCATCATATGGGAGACTTGCCTTGTGGATTTCAGATTCATAGAAAAAAACTTGGTTCTTTGAGAAGGGTTGGATTCTTCAATAAGTAAATGAGATATATTTATATATCTTATTTTTTGTTTACCTAATTTTTCAAGAAGAGTGTTGGGGTCAAAATTTGCACCCCTAGTTAACCAAGTCAAAGTCAAGGTCAACCCCAAGCCAGGTGGGCCCAAGTCCAGATAAAGTGGGCTCATGCCCGAGTCGAGCCCGAACATGAAGCGGCCAGCCCTCCCCATGCCAAAATAAAAAATCATGTAACAAATAATTTTCATGTAATTTTTTGTGCACGAATGTATGCTAAATGGGCATAAATCCAATATTTTGTAAACCCATGGCTTATGTGCAAAAAAGAAATGGCACATGAGCCATGAGATGGGCAAAATGCCATTTTGTAAAGCCCAAGGGGCTATATGTAAATATGTAAGCCTATATAAGGCAACATGATGATGAATAAAGCATGCACTTTTCATTCTCTCAAAAACCTAAAGTTTGTACCTCTTTCCCCTTTCTGAAGGTTGCAAACCTTTTTCTTTCTTTTGAATTAAATCAAGAGTTTTACTCTTCCTTTTCCAAAACTAAATAGTTTTTCACCATAAAACCCACAAAGGGGAACTTGGATCTGTCATTAGATCTCAAAAAGAAGAGATTTTTAAAATCTCACATCTCTTGATCTTCAAGATCCGGCCAAACGACAGGAAGAAGAAGAAGACCCATCTCCAGAAACCCCACTTTGGAGAAGAACTAGGGCTCAAGGGGAGAAGCCCCTTCATTAGCTTTAAAACATCCTTGGAGTTTAACTCCTCATATATATATATATATATACATACACACACACATACACACACACACACACAAAAAAAATAATAATAAGTGCTCCTTTCTGGGAGTACAACTCCCATTTCAGGGACCAAGTCCCTTTTTGAGCCCGAGCGCCCACGTGCTGATACGTGGAGCGCTAGCGTTCAAAGCGCTAGCGCTCAGGGCGCTAGCGCCCGAGCGCCCACGTGCTAACATGTGGAGCGCTAGCGCTCAAAGCGCTAGCGTTCTTGCGCTCAGAGCGCTAGCTCCCAAAGCGCTAGCGTCCGAGCGCCCAAAGCATTAGCGCCCGAGCGCCCACGTGCTGATATGTGGAGCGCTAGCGCTCTTGCGTTTAGAGCTCTAGCGCCTAAACCGCTAGCTCCCGAGCGCTCACGTGCTGACACGTGGGGTGCTAGCGCTCAAAGCGCTAGTGCTCTTGCGCTCAAAGCGCTATCGCTCTCACGCATCCTCTGGATGCCCTTTCCCTTTTTCTTATATATATGTATACACACGCACGCATACACATACTCTACAACACTGTCCTTCCCAAAATATTTTGGGCCTGGGCACTGCCCCGCACCCCGTAAGGGGGCTGGTAGCCCCCATGACCCCCAGCCCGCTATCCGGGTAGTGGGACCCCCGTAAAAACTCTGCGTGGCTCCCGATATATCCAAGCCCTCTAAAACAAAAATACACGTACACTGCACGTTGAGTTCGCATGACCAGTTTAACCCGTCAATCGGAGGTTCCCTCGCTCCAAAGGCGAGGGGTAATTAACAACAGCTTAGTCCGCGGCTGCCGGAGATTCGGATCCCCACGATCAATAAATTCCAGCCTACCCTAGACAGGGGGAATCTGTAATGCGCCTGACAAGCGCGCGCGTATTCCGATCTCAATGAGGTGACAAAAAATACCCTACAGATTCTGGCACGCCCGGTGGGACCAATCTCTCCTCCCATATTTCGGGTTAAGCATTCATGCGAACTCAATCAATATACATATCGATATTTATACTAAAATAATGCCCTTTCATGTAGGTTTTCAAGAAATCACTTCTCGACGATGTCTCCAAAGATGAAGTCAGCTCCCACCTCATACACGATGAAGATGGACTCCAGGACGGTCCCGCCGACCAGTCTTGGGCAATAGTGGGAGGGGCCGCTGCTACAGTCCGGCTATATTCTGTTCGTGTCAGCTAACGCCATTCCAGCTCCTCAAGCTCCAGCAACAGACAGACCGGTCTCGAAAGGCAGGAGACCAAATATGGTGATCTCGAGGCCGCCCCAACCCAAACGCAAGTCGGTGTCTGAACAACTTTTCTTGGCCCCAGCTGGGGGCAAGGCCATCAACACCAACAAAGCTACAACGCGTCTTGAGCAAGCTCCAACGGCGCCTCTGACAACTGCTCGATTGGGTGTCTTCTCAAGCCTCCCAATCACTCAGCCTATGGCGGCTTCCCGAAGAGCAGAAGCCTGCAAAGCGCTCAAGGCAGAAAAGCTGAGGCAGAAGCGGCTCAGATACAGAACCAACAAAAGGGCTAGGGTTCTGGCCATGTTAAAATTTATGAATTTCCAAAGCCCGGACCGCTCCGCAAAAGCAGCTGCCAAAGATAAAGAGATGGTTGGGTATATGGTCCACACTGTCTACATGGTGAGCACGTGCAGCAAGAGCAAGGACATGGCCACCACATCTCAAATCCAATCTGGCTTGAATGTGGTTGCCGCTTCCCAAGAACAGCTGCCTCTGCTGGGTGATGAAAACCCTCTTGATGAGGATGATAGGCAGAAAGACCCTTCGGTCCATGAGGCGTCGAGCTCGGAAAGCGAAGATGAGCCAATCTTCCGTCCCAAGAACGCAGAGCAGCAACTTCTTCAAGAGCTCCGAAAGCAGCTCAGGAACAAAGACAAGGAAATGGCCAAACTTTACTCCAAAATTGACGACTTGACGAATGTCGTCTTGCAGCTCACGGCCCGACTTGCCTCTCATCCGCCTAATCAAGCGCAGGGCTCTGCTCATGAACCGGGAAACAGTGTCCCGAGACAGCCGACGCCTATTCCCTCAAATCCAAAAGTGGGCGGACCGCATGAAAATCAGTCGCATCCTATCTCGGGAAATGTCTTGGCTACCTATGATAGTAGCCCGCTAACGGAAGATCAAATCGTGGATTTGGTTGCCAACAAAGTCAAAACATTGGTAGCTGAAGCCGAAGCGCAAAAAGATATTAGCAGTAGTGGGAGACCATATCCTGCTCAGTATGATCTGGTAGAATTTCCTAGCGGCTATGTCATCCCTAAATTCGGAAGATTCGATGGGACGGGAAATGCGAATCAGCTCATCGCCCGCTTTAAAGCCTCATGCGGGAATACTGGGGGAAAAGATGCGCTTCTCCTCCGCCAGTTCGTTAATAGCTTGACCGATATTGCTTTCGAATGGTACGTGAGCATACCGGATGGCTCCGTTACTACTTTTGTCCAAATGGAGTCCCTATTTTGGCAGAGGTTCATGAGCGTCAGCGATAAGATCACTATCGCCGACCTCGTAAGGACCAAGCCAAAGAACAACGAAAGCAGCACGGATTTTATAACCCGATGGCGCAATCTCTCCGTCAAATGTGAACCGCCGATAAAGCAGGACTAATTTGTCAGTCTCCTTGTCGGAAATCTCAACAATTGGATGACCCCGTTTCTATGCACCGTGGGTGTTCCCTGATTAAAAACCAGGAAAAAACTTCAAAAGAGGCATCACATGCTTACGTGACCAATGGTCACGTGTTGATACGCGATGGTTAAAGCAGCAGCACAAAACAGAGTAGAGAAGAGAAGTCCATTCGGGGGTCACGTGCTCACACGTGACCAGGGGTCACGTGCTCACACGTGACCAGGGGTCACGTGCTCACACGTGACTGGCTTTAAAAGCCTCACAGTTTAATAGAATTAAATTCTAGAAAGATCATTTAAATCTTTCCAAGATGGAGAAGAATTAAGGAGAACCGTTGGATTAAGAATCCAAGGGTGATTAAATATCACCAATTTATGGAAAAATCTTGGACAAGGAAAGATTTCCCCTAAATCTCACTGAAATAACAAATAGAATATCTTTGGATTAAAAATCCAACGGTGAATAAAATTCACTGAATGATCTAAATGATCATATTAATTGTGAAAACAAATCAAATCTTTCAATGAGAGATTTACTAAAACAAATTGATTCTTTTCCTCCTCCTATAAATAGGAGTCGAGAGGGGAGCATAATACACAGAATTTTTGGAGATAGAATTTAGAGAGAGAGAACTTTGGAGAGAAAAACTTGACAGAGAATTTTGGCATCTTGAAAATTCAGAAAGAAAACCCTAGGTGAGAAAAAGAAAAGGGATCAAAACTTCAAAGAAAGAGAATTTAATTCTCAAAAAAAAAATCTAAGAGTTTAACTCTTTTGCAAAGAACTTAGTTCTTCCCCTTGTTGAAGATCTGCACAGAGCACATCTCCCCATAAGTTGAGAATTTAATTCTCATTGGATCGAGATCCTGCCATGCAGATCTAAAACTTAGAGGGGACATTGAGTTTAGAGAATTTAATTCTCCCAAAGCAAAATTAGGGTTAAACCCTATCTGAGAATTTAATTCTCCCAAGTTTACAGGAATTTAATTCCTTCATGTTGAGATCAGGGTTTAAACCTATCTGAGAATTTAATTCTCTTAAAACTTCAGGAATTTAATTTCTTCAAGGTGGACAAAACTAGGGTTAAATCCTAATCGAGAATTTAATTCTCTAAATTCATAAGAATTTAATTCCTCTTAAAATGATGAAATTAGGGTTTTCACCATATACAAGAATTTAATTCTTTTGCATATATGGGAATTTAATTCCTCTAAAAGAAAATGGGAATTTAATTTCTCTAAAAGAAAATTAGGGTTTAACCCTACATAAGGATAAAATGCTTCCAAAGAAAATAGGAATTTAATTCCTCTGAAGTTATAGTTGAGATTGAATCCATAGAGAATTTAATTCTTAAAAGATGAAGGGATCCTCAAGCATGCAAAGAATCCGGGTCATGTGTCCCCACGTGACCCTTGAAAAGAACCCCACAATTGAAAATGAAAGAGCTCTGAGGCAACGCCTCACGTGCTCCACGTGACCCCCGAAGCACAGAAAGAAAAAGCAAAAGAAATAGAAGCTCTAGGCAATCTCACGTGTTACCACGTGACCCCTTGGCAAAAGCTTTAACAATCAGTACACAAATCCCCGTCACGTGTCGGCATGTGATGCTCCAAAATAAAATTTAAAAAGTATTCAATACTTTTTGCAGAGCAAAATAAGGGGAATCTGGGCGCTCTCACGTGTCCACACGTGACCCCTCTTTCTTTAGTGTTTGACACTAATTCGAGATCTTCATTCCCAGTGTTTAACACTGATTTTCTTAGTGTTTAACACTAATTTGAAAACCCTATTTGCAGTGTTTAACACTGTTATTTTCTAATGTTTGACACTAAATCGAGAACTATATTTCTAGTGTCTAACACTGATTGTACTCTCAGTGTTTAACACTAGTTTGAGAATTCTATCTTTAGTGTTTAACACTTTTGATCTTTAGTGTTTAACACTACTTTTAGCCAATTTGGCTGATTTTTCAGAGGAAAAGCCTCCCTTTCAACTGAATCTCAAAATTGAATAATATCCAGAGCTATAATGCTCGGTCAAAGATAGAAATGTTATCAAAGCCCTTAAAACTTTTGTCTGGCATTGCTAAATAATGTGGACTGAAACCAGACAAATTCAAATAGTCCAACAAAGGGTCAACCTCAATTGGACTTAGCCCAAGTTGGCCATAAGTTCTCAATCCAGACTTAACCGAGCCAATGGGCTCATAATATAATTAATTGGTCTTGGTTTCAAATTGGGCTACAGATCATTTAATCTACCTTGGTTCAAGGGTATATCTCTTCACTCGTTTGATATTTGTCGTTGTAATTCCTCAACGTCTTCAAAGAGGTGACGGGTCCCAACGACCATACATTTCACGGACTGTGGGGTCCTTAAACTCATGGACTATGATGTCCTTAACCTTGACCGTGATGTCTTAAAACTAACAATGGACTGTAAGGTCCTTAATCTCATGGACTATGATGTCCTTAACCTCGACCGTGATGTCTTAAAACTAACATTGGACTGTGGAGTCCTTAAATCCACGGACTATGATGTCCTTAACCTTGACCGCAATGTCTTAAAACTAATATTGGACCATCATGTCCCTAAACTGGTAACCGACCGCAATGTCCATAAACTAAACAATAGAGTCCGAATACTCTTTTGTTCGATCTAAACAATCCCGTTAAGTTGATCTTAGTCAAAAATTAGGCTAACGTGTCCTTAACAAACGTTTAAGTTGATCTTAGCCTCAAATAAGGCTAACGTATCCTTAAACACAAACCTCCCAAACCCAAATCTAAGAAAGATGCGGATTTAGACTAGTCCACGTCCTACGGGCGACGACATAACTTAGTTTTCGTATACAATCCACGGGCAATTGAACACAAAACAAACACCCACGACACGAAGTGACCATATGGAGAAGGAGAAAGTTGTTACCGCGATGCGGTAGCGTAATTAACTGCCAGGGCTTGTGCTTGCAGAGAAGAGTGTCCCCATAATCAAAAACCTCTCAAATGAGGGGGAATCTGATGAAGTCTGCTACATCGGCCGCATCCGTTTAAATCTTCGATACATGGTTCCATAAATCAACTTGGCATCTTCAGAGAGGTGGGCGGATAGCACCAATTAGCATCTGCCCCGAATCTCAGGCAAGACGTCTGTCGCGTCGTCTTTTAGAGGGGAACGGATTCTGGCACGCCCGGTGGGACCTTTTCCTCTTTCCACTCCACACTTCGTGTGTCGTGTTCGCGAACCAATCACGGTTCGCCAATGGTTGCTCTTGGGTTTTGAGGAACTAAGATTTGGTGTTTTGCTTGTTGCAGAAAGCAAAGGATCAATGGCTGGCACCTGCTCAAAGTGTTCCACATGCAACTGCAACCTACGCTCTGCCTTGATTGGGGGCATAATCTACGGGCCCCAAGCGTCCTCTTTGGTCTTGATGCCCATGGAATAGATTACTCAAGCCACCACAGGGTTGTTTTTTGGGACCATGCTCCCGCCAGCGAGCTTCACCGTTCCTGTACCCGTATCGGAAGCTCCCAAGAAGTCGGTCTTCGATCGACTTGCTACTACCACGACCCCTCTCAACGGGTCATCCGATTCCAACTCCTCGGTCTTCACCAGGATGAACTCGAGCTCCAAAGGGCCTACCAAGAAGCCTATAATACCTGAAGTGGCCATCCCAAAGAAGATAGCCATCCTTGCTCCTGAAGTCGTCAAGACGGCTTCTCCTGCCAGAGGGTCGGTCTTTACAAGACTGACTGCTCCAATTCCCGCTCCCGCTCAGAAATCTGTTTTTGACCGGTTGGACACGGCTTCTCAATGGACGTCAGTCTTCAAGAGGCTGACACTAGCAACAGCCCCCTACCTGAACAAGGGGCAAGACAAAGACGTCGCTGAACTAACCCCAACAACTCATCACGTTCGACGTCGCCATTGGCGCCGGGTAAGGAAGGCTGGGGGCAACTCCCCCTCTGGGCTAACTCCACCAGCTATAACGGTGGAAATTAATGTTGCTGTTCCAATCGGGAACAGCTTTGAGCTGCTGAACAGGGTACGCAGGAATTCGCCAACTGCTGTGCTCAAAAGATCTCCTCCACCGGTAGAGACCGTCATAGAAACAAAGCCGGAGCAGTCTCCTCAACGGCTGTCTTCCAAAGTCTACAAAATTTGGCGACGAGTCCGAGAATCGGTGATGGATCCGAATTTCTCCCACCAGCATAAGAAGTCGAAAGTCCGACAGGAAGAAAACCGTCCTGTTTAGCCACGGAAGACGACGGCTACCTGGGTGCCCACTGCAACGGCCTCCTCAACTTCGATTGCCCACAAGAGAAGAAGGCCGAAGAAAGTCCCCACGCCTGCGACAAATGTCAAAGGCAGTAAGCCTAAACGTCCTAAGTCCGGGGGCATGGTGGTACATACCGTCTACATGGCGTCCAGGAAAGAGGATAGCCGTATATCCACAGGTCATCGACCGCTTACGCGATCAGTGACTAAGGCTCAAGAGCAGCAGCAGAAGCTCCAAGAGATGATGACCGCGATGGCCGCACTCACCGGGCTAAAAGAGAGCCCAGAAGCATCCTCGGATCAACGCCAGGAGCAAGAAACTGATGCCGAATTCCTTCGGAGAATACTTGAAAAGAATGACAAAGAGGCTGCGGAACAAGAAGCCAATATAAAACGAATGGACCTTCTCTTCCAAGACATGGTGGGCATGATGATCTAGCCGGATCCCTCAGCCGAAGATCCTCCAGTAATAATTGAAGATGACAGAGGAGAGACATCGAATCCTCTACCGGCTCTGTCAACAGCCAAAGAGGATACAATCTCTAAAGCTGCCCTGAATGACTATATAGCTCAGCAGATACGAGTTCACCAGGCGAACGAAGCGGCTGGACAAGTTGTTAGAATCGGGCGACCGTATCCAGGCTGGCATGATCAGATAAAATATCCACCGGGCTATACGATCCCGAAATTCCATGTCTACAAGGGGACAGGCAATCCCCATCAACATGTCGCCCAGTTCAGGGCTGTTTGTGGTAACACCGGCGGCGATGATAAGCTCTTGCTTCGCCAATTCGTCGGCAGTTTATCGGAGACGGCGTTCGAGTGGTACTCTGAACTTCCAAACGACTCCGTCAAAACTTTCGCAGAGATAGAGTTGCTATTCACCCAGCGATTCGCGAGCGTCAGTGAACGCACCCTAATAACAGCGTTGATTAATGCAAGAGTGAAGCCGGGCGAGACTTGGGTTCAATACGCAATCCGATGGCGGAATCTGCGGTCGAAGTGCGAGCAACGCATCGAAGAAGCACCGGCTGTGGGCATGTTTGTGGGCACCCTAGACCCTCATGCAACTATTTCACAGTTCATGATGTTCTTCAAACCGACCACCTTCCAGGCTTTAATCGACAAGCTAGCACAGATGAATCAGATGGGTCACAGACCGTCTCCCCCAAAGCCGGAACCGCGGAACGATAAGGGTAAAGGGAAGGCAACCTTCGTTGCGAACACCCAACAGCAGCCCAGTGCTCCAAGACTAGCGGATCAATTGGAGGAGAGACGGCGCTATTACAATGAGAAAATGAAGCGCCCCTACTCATTCCCGCAGGATAAAACGAAGAGGCTGTTCGAGCTGGCAATGCGCAACAGGCTTATCAACTTACCAAATCCAAGGCGACCGCCTCAACCCAGCGAGGTGAATAATCCCAATTATTGCCCTTACCACTAAACCGTAAGCCATCCGATTGAGGATTGCTTCGTCTTTAAGGGATGGATTGAGGACCAGTACCTACAAGGCAAGTTTGCGCTGTTTGAGAAGTGGAAAGTAAACCCACCACAGCCGCACACTCCTAAGAAGACGGATACACCAGGGGCAACGTGCTCTTTTGTTGAAGAAGCTCCATGGGAGGTCGTGCTTTCAGCCAAAACCAAAAGGATGCTGAATGATCCCCAGACATGTCCAGCGATCAGGTAGAAGAACCCGCTGGAACCCTAGATCATCGAAGGGATGCTGAAGCCGCGCCCAAGATTGGTGGTGATAGCTAAAGTGCTTACACCGAGCCGTCAAAATCTTCGAAAAAGAAGAAGAAATCCAAGAAACCCGTGAAGCCTGGCGACAGACGCACGGACCTACAGAAACAGATCGACGCGCTAGAGGAGTATAATCAGAAGGCACGGACTCCAATCACGCTCCAAGAGTTCCTCAGTCACGTCCTTAAGGACGAAGATGATGGAGAAGACTCGTCGGATGGATCTGAGGAGTACGTGGCAAGTTGCCACGTGATCTCTCACTCATCGATAAACGATGAAGAAACTCCTTGCACTGAGAAGATGGGGGCAGATCCTAAGCCGAAACTTCTAGGGCCATCGGATGAAATAATTGATGCATTCCTGAATATGGCTCTTTTGAAAAGTAAAACTGATCGGGAATGCCAGATGACCATATTTGAAAGAGCCAAATGCCGGCGACTATACGAAAGAGTCGAGACACTTTTGACGAATCAAGGAACATCCGTCATGGATAAAAACAAGTTCAAAACGAGGAAAAGGTTTGCTAAAGCCATATCAATGGTAATGAAGCTACCATCCTCCGAAGGAAACACTCCCGGTGAAGCGAAGATGCATCCTAGCTACTGCTCATATCACCGAAAGATTGCGCACCCCATTGAAAGGTGCAATACTTTTAAAAGATGGTGGCAGGGATATGTTGCTCACCGGCAACATTTTAAGCATATGAAACGCAGAACTCGTCGGGTGCAAAGAAGTATGACCGAGGAGTACAAAAGAACTACCGGTAACTGTCGCACGGTCAGTGCCGGAGGATCGCAGGTTCTCACTTTCGAGAGCGACTCTGACGAGGAAATGGCTCTGGGCCCTCTCTTTAAAGAATCCATCTTAGGGAAAGAGGGAGAACCGAAGGTTTGCGAAAACATTCAGCTGCTCAATCGCACGCTTCCAGAAAAGAATCTCGGACCCACGAGTAGAAAGGATAAGGGAAAGGAAAAGGTAGCTGAGGATATCGCCTTAGATGACCAAGTCATGAAAGAGCTGACTGCCAAGGACCCGCCAAAGAAAAGTAAGGTGGACTACAACGTCCTAGCGCACCTGAGGAAGCTACCCTCTCAGCTCAGCATTCTTGATGCCCTCTTATTATCAAAAAAAGCAAGAGATTCATTAATCAAGGCACTGCAAGAGCTCGAGCAATTCCAAGCTTTCCTCGCTGAAGAAAAGATGAAGGATGAGCTGGAAGAAGTACACACATCCGATGTCACTTTCGGTGATGAAGACCTTCTCCTCGGGATGTGCGACCACAACCGTCCCCTATATGTCTCTGGATACTTCCACGATATCAAGATAGGAAAAATCCTGGTTGATAATGGATCCTCCGTCAATCTCCTTAATATACGGGTGTTGAAGGAAATCTGCATGAGCATTCAGCACCTCGCTCGTGATAAAATTACCATCTTCGGTTTCGACTCCCAGTCATCACGAATTCTCGGATCTGTAATACTAACGTTACGCTTCGGACTACTCGTCACGGATATTAAGTTTCACGTCATTGACGCCAAGACCTGCTACAATGCTTTGCTCGGTCGTCCCTGGTTACACGAGTACAACATCATCTCTTCTACGCAACATCAGTATATGAAGTATTTCAAGGATAGTCTCGAGTATACCGTAACAGGAGATGAACCCGTTCTCTGTGAACGAAGTCCGCAAGTACAAAGATGCAAAATACTTTTTGCCAGATTTCGAGGACACAGAGAGATGTCACAAACCGGAGAACAAAGCTGTCGCCACCATTCCTGTCTTCGGGAGTGATACCGAGGAAGAAGAAGAGATAGTTTATTCTGGGCCGTCTCGACGCAACAACCCGGGACCGTCCGCCCCCATGTTGATCATCAGAAGCGACTCGGAAGATGAGGTTAATACTGTGTTCTCCGTTCGTCTGTCAATACAAGCATTCGCTGGTGATAATCAGGGTTTGAAAATTACCATGATTCCATGGGAGCACTACAAAGATCTCAACGCACTTGAAGCTTATAGTGTGCAAGACCTGCAGACATTTTACGTCCCTCCCAGGCGAAAAGGTGAGAAGGCGATCCTATTCTACCGGTCCACGGAAACAATAGTGGAGAAAGAAATCTGGCACGGCACGGATTCTACGCTTGACAGGCTCCAACCCATCCGTTTACCCAGATATTACACGAACGGACTAAAAAAGCTCTTAAAGCGCCAAGGGGTACCTTTCAAACAGACTATTCGACAAACTCGGTTCTACAACAGGATTTGGGACGTCCCTGAAACTCAGCACAAGCTTCCCAATGCAAGAATGGAAACGCTCAGGCTCGGATATGTGAAATCCGGGAAACGGGAACGAGTTCATGGCAGCTACACCATGTAAAACTTCGATGAAGAAGAGGACGCCCTGTCAGAAAATGCCGACCCTGCACCAAAGCAAGATCCTGCAACAAAATTCCGAGTCCGTCATTTGAAGAACGAATGGACAAGCTTATCAGGGAAGCGGGTCAGAAAGTTCGAGACGACCATAACCATGAAATGGCCATCTATGAGAAAGCCAGGACGCAACGCCTTTTTCAACAGGCTGCAAAAGATGAAAATGCTCCTCCCTGTCAACCTGTTGTGCAAAAGGCCCAACGCAGAGGCAGAAACAGGTCAAAGAGCGGAAAAGGCGCTCGACAGCAACAAAGCGGGGCCAAGAAGCCACGCTATCGGGAATCGAGCGGTCCGGATTTGTGCCTTATGAAGAAGATGAGTCGAGCATACTCTTTTCCTCAAGACAAGACAAAAAAGATACTTGATCTTACCATAAGACATCAAATATTATATTTCCGGAGTCCAAGCACCCCGAGCAAGCTAACGAGATCTCTCATCCAGACTATTGCTCTTATCACCGATCAATAGGACACCCGCTCGAAAACTGCTTCACCTTCAAGAACTGAGTCGATGATCAATATCAGCTTGGCAAGTTCGCTCTATCCAGTAGTTGGAGGATAACTCCGCCGCAGAGGCACGAACCAAAAGCCGCGCATACAACAAGAGTAGAACCAGATCAACATCGGTCTTGGAAGTGAGCTCGTACCTGTCATGTGATAATGTTGTCAAAAGAAGAACCTGAGAATATAGATGACCTCCCCCGGTGCTTCGAAAACAATGATGACGAGGTGATCTCAGAATTTCCACCGGCTCCAAAAGAGCTGGAAGATGGAATGCATACCACTGCAGATAACCTCAAGAAAATTGATTTGGGGACGAAAAGCGACCCACGGCGGACATTTGTCAGCGAACTGCTGTCTGAAGAAAGGGTAACTCCACTAAAGGATGTGCTTATGCAACATAAAGATTGCTTCACCTGGAACTATTCTGAGATGCCAGGACTAGACCCAGAGATTGCTGTCCACAAACTGGCTGTATCCCCGGACGTCAAGCCGATCAAACAAGCACCGAGAAGAATGCAGCTCGAGCTTGAGATGAGCATCAACGCTGAGGTCAAGAAGCTGATCGACTCTAGCTTCATCCAAGAGGTTCAGTATCCTGATTGGATCGCCAACATCGTCTCGGTGATGAAGAAAAATGGGACAGTGCGCATATGTGTAGACTTTCGGGATCTCAATAAAGCTTGCCCAAAAGACGACTTCCCAGTACCGGTCACCGAGCTGATGATAGACAATACGTCCACTCAAGAAGTCTTCTCTTTCATCGACGGATCGTCAGGATACAATCAGATAAAGATGCATCCCGAAGACCAGAAGCACACCGCTTTCCGGACCCCTTTGGGCATATTCTGCTACAAGGTAATGCCCTTCGGTTTAAAGAATGCCGGTGCCACCTATCAGAGGGCCATGACAAAGATCTTCGATGACCTCATACATGAAATCGTCGAATGCTATATCAACGACCTCGTCGTTAAAAGCAAATCATACGAGGAACATCTCGAGCATCTGAAGATCATATTTCAACGGCTCCGGCAATACAACTTGAAGATGAACCCTCTCAAATGCGCGTTCGGGGTATCCTCAAGTAAATTCCTGGGATTCATCGTCCGACACCGAGGTATCGGGATAGATCCGTCAAAGATCAAGGCGATCGTGGAAATGCCCCCGCCAAGGACTCTCAAGCAATTGCGATCTCTCCAAGGGAAACTCGCGTATATTCGGCGATTTATAGCCAATCTCTCTGGCAAGTGCCGTCCTTATAGTCACTTGATGAAGATGGGAACCCCGTTCATCTGGGATCACAAATGCTAAGGCACACCGGACGAAATCAAGCAGTATCTGCAGAACCCACCAGTGCTGGCTGCTCCGGTCAAGGGAAAGCCTCTCATTCTTTATACAACTGCCCTAGATGGTTCTTTAGGCGTGTTGTGGGCACAAGAGAACGACCAAGGGAAGGAGAGAGCTCTCTACTACTTGAGTCGAGTCCTCCTGGGGGCAGAAAGCAACTACTCTTCTATCGAAAAACACTGCCTGGCGTTAATCTTTGCGATAACGAAACTCCGGCATTATGCGTTGGCGCATGAAGTTCGTCTCATATCAAAGGTGGACCCTCTCAAATATTTGATGTCAAAGGCTATATTGACAGTTCGGCTCGCTAAATGGGCCTTGCTCTTGATGGAGTTCTCGATAACTTATCAACCTCTTAAAGCAGTGAAAGGCCAGGCCATTGCCGACTTCCTCGCTGAACATCCGATACCGGCCGATTCCCCTTTGAATTGCGAACTGCCAGACAAACATGCGTTTGATGCAATCGACGGTGGTGATACCCAATGGAAACTTTACTTTGATGGAGCATCTTCCGTGAAGAAGCACAAACAAAGTACGCCTATAATCAAATCAAGGGTAGGCCTTATCTTCGTAACCCCACAAGGAGGGATAATGCGATTCGCCTTCTCCTTGACAGAGCCGAGGACAAACAATGAAGCCGAATACGAAGTTTTGATAGCAGGTCTCGAGATTGCCATCGACATGGGGATTGAAAACCTCCTCATATACGGAGATTCCTAACTGGTCATCAGTCAAGTAAATGGCGACTACCAAACATGCAAACCAAAGTTGGTGAAATACGGAGAAAAGGTGCAGCAACCGTTGACCCAAATTCCCTCCTACACTCTGGAAAGCATACCGCGTGCGGAAAATAGCAAAGCGGATGCATTAGCCAAGCTCGCTAAAGAGCTGGCCGACGAAAACCTCGATGATGTAAGAATCGTGGTACAAAGCCGTCGGGTTCTTGCACCGGCAGAAATATCTCCAGAACCATCCGAGGAAAAAGAAGCGACCGAGCAGATGGCCCTGCAAATAAAAGACCAAGAAATGGTTGAAGATTGGAGAGAAGTCTTTATAGACTACTTCAAATCCCGTCGAACGCCTGAAGATGCATCCTCAAAACATCAGCTCATGAAACGATCCCTATCTTTCGCCTGCGTCAATGATACTCTGTACAAGAGGTCATTTGATTCTCTATGGTTGAGATGCCTGGGACCTGAAGAGGCGAAAAGAGTTGTCCAAGAAATTCATGACGGACTCTGCGGTTCTCACCAAGCCGGCCCGAAGATGAAGTTGAAGATTAAACGGATGGGATACTACTGGCCCACGATGACTCAGGACTGTCTCGAATATGCGAAGCAATGCCACTCATGCCAGATCCATGGGGACTCCATCCATCAGCACCCAAATCCACTACACCCGACGGTGGCTAGCTGGCCATTCGAAATGTGGGGAACTGACATAATCGGTCCCATCGAACCAGCATTGTCTAGAGGACATCGTTTTATTTTGGCGACTACTGATTACTTCTCCAAATGTGCAGAAGCAGTACCGTTGAGGGAAGTGAAGACGGAGAATATCCTCCATTTCTTCAAGACGCACGTTATTTATCGGTTTGGAACTCCGCGACAGATCATCTCCGACAACGGGCCAGCCTACAGAAGCCACAAGATCAGCCGCTTCGCACAACAACACAACATAGACTGAAGATACTCCTCAGTTTATAATCCCTGAGCTAACGGTCTAGCCGAGGCTTTCAACAAGACCTTGACGAAGATCGTAAAGAAGACGGTGTCTCGAAACAAGAAAGACTGGCACGAGAGATTGTAAGAAGCTCTCTGGGCGTATCGAACTACGTTCAAGACGGCCACGAACACAACACCGTACGCGTTGGTATTCGGTACAGAAGCAGTACTCCCTCTCGAGATAGAATTACCTTCTCTACGAGTGGCAATCCATTACGAGCTGACGGACGAAGAAAACGCTCACCTTCGGCTTGAGGAACTTGATGCCTTTGATGAAACCCGGCTCCTGGCACAGCAAAATCTGGAAGCTTATAAAGCGAAGATGACGCGCTCGTATGAAAGATTGACCAGGCCGAGGACATTCCGCCAAGGCGAACTCATGCTAGTGGTCAAAAGACCCATGATCCCCAATCGCGCTAAGCGGGGAAAATTTGAGTCGAATTATGAAGGCCCATACATTATAGACAAGGTCTACCAGGGTGGAGCCTATCTATTCATAGACATGCATGGTGAAAGACCTTTCAGGCTAATAAACGGTCGCTTCCTGAAGAAGTATTAGGCTTGACGAGTCACGGCCAAGGTCAATGATAGATGACGACGACTATGTCCGCTCGCTATCTTCCTAAGCCCAAACTCTATAAGTAGTAACCGGCTTACTTTACAACGGACCGAAACGTCCTTAAACTAACAGCGGACCGAAACGTTCTTAAACTAACAGCGGACCGAAACGTCCTTAAACTAATGACGGACCACTATGTCCTAAAACTAACTATTGACCGAGATGTCGAGAAACTATGGCGGATTGCAGCATCCCAAAGCTGATAAAAAAAAGAGTAAAAAAAAATAAAAACGGTATGTCCGTAAGCAAAATGGCACGGATGAAAACCCGAAAGGGCTCCGTGAGTAAAAACAGCAGGGCTACCGGCGAGTGTTTGTGAAAACCCGAAAGGGCGCAACCTCGTTAGAAAAAAAGGGGAAGAATAAAAAAAAAAAGAAAACGGTATGTCCATAAGCAAAATGGGCACGGATGAAATCCCGAAAGGGCTCCGTGAGTAAAAACAGCAGGGCTACCGGTGAGTGTTTGTGAAAACCCGAAAGGGCGCAACCTCGTTA
Organism: Agapanthus africanus; assembly: GCA_030015575.1. Lineage (NCBI taxonomy): Eukaryota > Viridiplantae > Streptophyta > Magnoliopsida > Asparagales > Amaryllidaceae > Agapanthus > Agapanthus africanus. The sequence goes on along the minus strand of CM057345.1, from coordinate 570,078,726 downwards.
AAAGACACTTACAGGGTCCTCTCGACCTTGTGAGGAGAAACCACCTGCGTGAGATCCTTACGACTCACAAGGGAGCAATACACTTAGGAATCCTCATGATTCCTAAGGAGAAATTACACTTGCGAGATCCTCACGACTCTTAAGGAGAACTCTCTTATGGGACCCTCACGGCTCATAAGATTTGAAAATCTTAAGTTACAGAGACCTGAACCTGTTCTTAAGCAACCACCACAACCTCCGATACTGCTCCACAAGCGGCTCAATGCTGACCATTATATACAATCCACGGGCGCGAATAAACATTTCCCTAACCAAGTCCCATCCGTGACTAGGGATATGTTCGCACGATGAACAACCCTTGTAAGTCCTCTATACTTATAAGGAGAAAACTCTTTTGTAAGATCCTTACGACTTACAGGGGAAGATGCACTTAGGAATCCTTACGATTCCTAAGGAGAAAACACACCTACGAGATCCTCACGACTTGTAGGGAGAAATATCTTTATGAGACCCTTACGGCTCATGAAGTCAAAAGCCTTAGGCGACAGGACCCTAACCCTGTTTACTAAGCCACCTTTGTTCGACATCGACAGAGGCAAATGATGATTCGCTCCTGGCAATATCCTAGTTGTAGCGGTGCTGATGCCGAAATCGGTGTCTAATCCCGAGCTTGCGGCGAAACGCCAGCAAGCCACACATGCATACGAAATAGCCGAAATGATGGGGCAACTTGCAGACAAAATCAGCAAGTAAGAATGTATGCATGCAAAATAGCCGAAATGATTGGGCAACTCGCAATAAAAAACAGCGAGTAAAAATAAAATAAATAGCCGAAATGATTGGGCACCGCGAAAAATAGCCGAAATGATTGGGCAATCGCGACCTTCGCGATATAAAAAGCTGAAATGATAGAATATTGCGGAAAGAAGTAAAATAAAAATAAAAATGAAATTTATACCCTACAGGTGATATTACATCAATCCCTGTATACAATCCAGGGGCGCAAACAAAGAAGGAATCGCATTCCCCCTCTCCCAGGTTTCATCAGAAGAAGAAGCCAGATTTCGATGAGTCACGGATAGCCTGAAAATCATCTCAACATTTGTCCCAGCACACACAACATCAAACAAAGCGGAACAGCGGCAACTCACAGTTCCATGACTCGACGGTATACAGATGACCGAGAGTCAAATCTCAATTCCGTGAAATACGGATATAATTAGAAAAATTCCTGGTCACGTGGAACACGGATAACGTCACTTCTGACCCCGTGGAAAACGTCCAGAGCGGATCCTGGTCCTCACAGAGCATGGCAGTGAACCCATATGAAGCATCCAGAGCGGAGCCTAGTCCTTGCCGAATACGACAGTGAACCCGTGGGAAGTATCTAGAGCAAAATTCCTAGTCACGTGGAACACGGATAACGTCACTTCTGACCCCGTAGAAAACGTCTAGAGTGGATCATGGTCCTCGCAAAGCACGGCAGTGAACCCGTGTAAAGCATCTAGAGCGGAGCCTAGTCCTTGCCAAACACGGCAGTGAACCTGTGGAAAGCATCCAGAGAAAAATTCCTGGTCACGTGGAACGCGGATAACGTCATTTCTGACCCCGCGGAAAACGTCCAGAGCGGAGCCTAGTCCTCGCCGAACACAACAGTGAACCCGTGGGAAGCATCTAGAGCAAATTCCTGGTTACGTGGAACACGGATAACGTCACTTCTGACCCCGTGGAAAACGTCCAGAGCGGATCCTGGTCCTCGCAGAGCACGGCAGTGAACCCGTGTGAAGCATCCAGAGTGGAGCCTAGTCCTCGCCGAACACGGCAGTGAACCCGTGGGAAGCATCTAGAGCAAAATTGCTAGTCACGTGGAACACGGATAACGTCACTTCTGACCCCGTGGAAAATATCTAGAGCGGATCCTGGTCCTCGCAGAGCACGGCAGTGAACCCGTGTGAAGTATCCAGAGCGGAGCCTAGTCCTCGCCAAACACGGCAGTGAACCCGTGGAAAGCATCCAGAGCAAAATTCCTGGTCACGTGGAACGCAGATAACGTCACTCCTGACCCCACGGAAAACGTCCAGAGCGGAGCCTAGTCCTCGCCGAACACAACAGTGAACCCGTGGGAAGCATCTAGAGCAAATTCCTGGTTACGTGGAACACGGATAACGTCACTTCTGACCTCGTGGAAAATGCCCAGAGCGGATCCTGGTCCTCGCAGAGCACGGCAGTGAACCCGTGTGAAGCATCCAGAGCAGAGCCTAGTCCTCGCCGAACACGGCAGTGAACCCGTGGGAAGCATCTAGTGCAAATTCCTGGTCACGTGGAACACGGATAACGTCACTTCTGACCCCATGGAAAACGTCCAGAGCGGATCCTGGTCCTCGCAGAGTACGGCAGTGAACCCTTATGAAGCATCCAGAGCGGAGCCTGGTCCTCACAGAGCACGGCAGTGAACCCGTATGAAGCATCTAGAGTAAACATCAGACTGTGGAGTCCTTAAAATCCACGGACTATGATGTCTTTAACCTCGACCGTGATGTCTTAAAACTAACAATCAACCATAATGATTTAAACTGATTTTAGCTTGGTTCAAGGCTACATCTCTTCATTCCTTTGATATTTGTCGTTGTAATTCCTCAACGTCTTCAAAGAGGTGACGGGTCCCAATAACCACACATTTCATGGACCGTGGAGTCCTTAAATCTACGGACTATGATGTCGTTAACCTCGACCGTAATGTCTTAAAACTAATATTGGACTGTGGAGTCCTTAAATCCACGGACTATGATGTCCTTAACCTTGACCGTGATGTCTTAAAACTAACATTGGACTGTGGAGTCCTTAAATCCACGGATTATGATGTCCTTAATCTCGACCGTAATGTCTTAAAACTAACATTGGACTGTGGAGTCCTTAAACCCACGGACTATGATGTCCTTAACCTCGACCGTAATGTCTTAAAACTAACATTGGACTGTGGAGTCCTTAAATCCACGGGCTATGATGTCCTTAACCTCGACCGTAATGTCTTAAAACTAGCAACGAATGGTGGAGTCCTTAAATCCACGGACTATGATGTCCCTAACTTCGACCACGATGTCTTTAAACTACGGTACCCTGGAAAACATCCAGAGCAACCCCTACCCCGTGAAATACGGATAAGGGCAACTGCACCCGGCACTTACGGGTCCTCATAGCCCGTAAGGAAGCAAATTCTCTTGTGGGATCCTTACGACTTTCAAGGGAAAACACGCTTAAGAATCCTCACGATTCTTAAGGAGAAATTACACCTATGGGATCCTCTCGACTTGTAGGGAGAAAAACTCTTTATGAGACCCTCACGGCTCATAAAGCCCAAAAGTCTTAGGAGCCAGATCTTAACCCTGAATCCTAAGCCATCGCCACCCTGCAAAGAGATCAAGATAGACTATCCGCAGAATACATTCAATAAAAAGGGACACGCCATCGAGAAGAAAAATGTCTTTTATTCATGAACCAAAATGGATACAAAGTACAATTTATGAAAGAACAAAAAATATATACTCTCATTCAGGAGTATGTACAAAAAGAAAAAATATACAAGTCTTCAAGACGGTGGGCGATTCAGCAGAGTGGTCAGCTTATCCCTTTTCTGCTGGGCCTCGCCTTTGTGGTTCAGTATCGCCAGAAGACGGGCTTCCGCCTGAGCCTGCTGGGCCTAATACGAGGCAAGCCGGCCTTCAATCTCTTTCTCGGTAGCCTTGTGAGCCTCAACCCTGTCGCGAGTGAACACGGCAGCTTTATCGAGGGCCACCACCTCTTTGATAGATTCTTGAAGTCGCCAGAGTTCATACGCTTTGTTGGCTTTGGCTGTAAGGCTGGCCTGGAGCTCGTTCAGTGCCTTAGAGATCAGCTCCCTCTCAAAGAATTTACGACCGAGCCTCTTCTCGCACGACATCATGTTCGCCGCGCACCGCTTTATCAGACCATGCAAGCCCTCTTTCGCATCCGCGGCCCCTGGAATAAGACATGTACGATCAAGACTGTATAAACAAGCCTCCAGTCGACGACAATAGTCGATCTAAAACACGCGCACATCACCTGGTATGGGAAGCAACAAGAAAATTTTCGATGTATATCCTATCAAGCATGCATTCGCAAATATATGAATATTCGAAAAGAAATGATACCCGAAGCTCTGATGTGCATGCAACATGATGATAGTGTTCGTAATTAAAGAAAGTTCTCATGGGAAGAATATGAAGCTCATTTACGCAAGCAAGGCACACATACGAGTACCCAACATACATGAAGATTCAACATAAAGCATGCGAAAACTAATGATAAAAAGAGTACACTGATTTGAATATACTACACTAGCGGGAAAATGTCACCAAACAAAGGATCAGTAGCACAAGGGTTAACAAAACAAAGAACAAAATTCTCCATCTTTCTCTCTCTGCTTTCTCCAACACATCAAAGCGACGATTCTCGCGAGGAGTCGCTCCCCACCGATTGGCGCCAGGTTCGTCAGCAAAAGCAGACATAATAGCCCATCGGGCTTTTATTTGGCTTAGTAGGTGAACTGAGCGATCTTTCAAAGCCTGAGTAATCAGGCACGCTTCTTGAAAACACTCGGGCTTCTCTTCAGCTACGTTAAGCATCGCCAGGGTCATCTCCGCCGGGTGAGGAGGGATGTCGGCAAGCACGGCAGCAAGAATCATCCGGAGCCAGAGGGATCTTATCGGGAGGGGGGACCCCCTACGGATCGAGAGTTCATTTGTCGCTGAATCACATTCGTCGTCGGTAAGGAGGGGATCCACCAATTGTGCAGCAAAGCGAGGAATCATCTCCTCGATAGGCACCTCCCACGGCTGTCGACGAGCATGGGGGCGGTTGCAGGACATGGTACTCAGTTGTTTCCTTAAGATAAATCACACTAAATTGAGAATAAATTTCTCTATGAAGAGAAAAAGAAGGCCATGGCCTCAGGTTATATAGAGGGGCATTAAATGCTGCGCAGGGAGAATATTGCATGGTGGGACTATTTCCGAGGCCCAAAAGGGGAAAGCATCGGAAATCAAGGAGATAGAACTATTTCCAAGGCTCCTTTTCAGCATATAATGCTGTACACAGAAAATATGGCATGAAAAATTAAACAACCCCATAAAAACGGCCCCACGTGTAGAGCAGGTGAGCACCACGCTTGATGTGTACTGAAAAGTGAAATAGTGCCTTACACGCTAAACACATCAGCAGCAACAATAGCAAAAATGACAAAATCCCACAAAAAAGGCATGCAAACACAGAATGGCACGATAAAACTTATCACTCATACTTTAAAAGTTCATACAAAATAAAAAGAAACGATTACAACGGCAAGACCTCAGACGCGGGGCATAGATTGAGAAACTCAAACGTGACTTTGTCCAAGATCTTCCAGGCATTTCGAACCATCCTAGTATGTTTTCTCTCGCGATCACAAGCGTCAGGGTCCTCACGAATGTCCTCCACCCTCCGATAGGCAGCAAGTATGGCCGACTGCTGAAAAGCCTGGTGCAAGAGATCAATGAGGTTTTCTCGCCTTCTCTTCGAGATTAGGCTCATCAGATACACTGAAGTACCTTATCCTCGTCGGTGTCCAATGCCCTGAGCGGTACGCCGGTGCAAAAGAGAGGGTCCTCCCAGATCGCCAGCACGATGAGTCTCAGAAGAGAAGAGTGACGATGGAGTAGCCGATCGTTGTACTCGTCAAAGCGGCTCATGATCTCAGCACACTGAGCGTTGGTGAACTCCTGGTTTTGACTACGGCCCAGTGCACGAATATTTCCGTAAGAAATGATTTCGTCAAGATCATATATATGGACATCCATAATACCTGAAATAAAGATCATGAGAATGTATTACAAACTTCTTCTTCTCAGATGTGAAAGAGGCAACTCAGGGCAAGGAATTCCAAGCCATGGGAAGAACTTAGGTCGTCATAGGAACTAAGTTCCTTGTTAAAAGAGGAGAATTAAATTCCCAGAGACACTCTTCAGAACCAAAGTTTTTTTGGGATGGAATTAAATTCCATAGAAAAGACAACCGACATCATTATCTCCCTAAACATTAGAGAAACCCTAAAAGATCTACTGTTTGAAGATTAAATGGTTTTCTGTTCTTGTTGAAGAACTTGAAGAAAAATGGGTTCTTGTTAAAAAGGGAAAAAAAACCCTTGGTATGGATTTAAAATCTAGAGAGTTATATGTGTATGAAAGTGCTTTGATCGTTCAAAGATCACTACCTGAAGAGATGGGTCTTCCCTGAACAGAGTTAAACTCTGAAGATTTTGGAGCAGAGAACTAGGCTCTAGAAAAGGAGAATTAAATTCTCAAAGGAAGAAAATTATCGAAGGAGGAAGATGAAAAGTGGAGGCGCTTCTGAAGAGACCCCTCCATTTATAGGATGTGATGGAAAAAGTTTCATCTACCCTACTCTCTAGACAGATCCAACGGTCACAAAAGTGACAGCGTTGCACTCACGTGCAGACACGTGAGAGCAACACTGTGGGGGCATTTGTTCCCTGATTAAAAATCAGGAAAAACCTTCAAAAGAGGCATCACGTGCTCACACGTGACCAATGGTCACGTGTTGACACGTGATGGTTAAAGCAGCAGCACAAAACAGAGCAGAGAAGAGAAGTCCATTCGGGGGTCACGTGCTCACACATGACCAGGGGTCACGTGCTCACACGTGACCAAAGGTGACGTGTCAACACGTGACTGGCTTTAAAAGCCTCACAGTTTAATAGAATTAAATTCTAAAAAGATCATTTAAATTTTTCCAAGATGGAGAAGAATTAAGGAGAACCGTTGGATTAAGAATCCAAGGGTGATTAAATATCACCAATTTATGGAAAAATCTTGGACAAGGAAAGATTTCCCCTAAATCTCACCAAAATAACAAATAGAATATCTTTGGATTAAAAATCCAACGGTGAATAAAATTCACCGAATGATCTAAATGATTATATTAATTATGAAAACAAATCAAATCTTTCAATAAGAGATTTATTAAAATAAATTGATTCTTTTCCTCCTCCTATAAATAGGAGTCGAGAGGGGAGAACAATACACAGAATTTTTGGAGACAGAATTTAGAGAGAGAGAACTTTGGAGAGAAAAACTTGACAGAGAATTTTGGCATCTTGAAAATTCAGGAAGAAAACCCTGGGTGAGAAAAAGAAAGGGGATCAAAACTTCAGAGAAAGAGAATTTAATTCTCAAAAAAAATCTAAGAGTTTAACTCTTTTGCAAAGAACTTAGTTCTTCCCCTTGTTGAAGATCTGCATAGAGCACTTCTCCCCATATGTTGAGAATTTAATTCTCATCGGGTCGAGATCCTGCCATGCAGATCTAAAATTTAGAGGGAGAATTGAGTTTAAAGAATTTAATTCTCCCAAAGCAAAATTAGGGTTAAACCCTATCTGAGAATTTAATTCTCCCAAGTTTACAGGAATTTAATTCCTTCATGTTGAGATCAGGGTTTAAACCCTGTCTGAGAATTTAATTCTCTTAAAACTTCAGGAATTTAATTCCTTCAAGGTGGACAAAACTAGAGTTTAACCCTAATCGAGAATTAATTCTCTAAATTCACAGGAATTTAATTCCTCTTAAAATGATGAAATTAGGGTTTTCACCCTATACAAGAATTTAATTCTTTTGCATATATGGGAATTTAATTCCTCTAAAAGAAAATAGGAATTTAATTCCTCTAAAAGAAAATTAGGTTTAACCCTACATAAGGATAAAATGCTTCTAAAGAAAATAGGAATTTAATTCCTCTGAAGTTATAGTTGAGATTGAACCCACAGAGAATTTAATTCTTAAAAGATGAAGGGATCCTCAAACATGCAAAGAATCCGGGTCACGTGTCCCCACGTGACCCCTGAAAAGAACCCCACAAATGAAAAGGAAAGAGCTCTGAGGCAACGCCTCACGTGCTCCACGTGGCCCTCGAAACACAGAAAGAAAAAGCACAAGAAATAGAAGCTCTAGGCGCTCTCACGTGTTACCACGTGACCCCTTGGCAAAAGCTTTAACAATCAGTACACAAATTCCCGTCACGTGTCGGCACGTGATGCTCCAAAATAAATTATAAAAAGTATTCAATACTTTTTGCAGAGCAAAATTAGGGGAATCTGGGCGCTATCGCGTGTCCACACGTGACCCCTCTTTTTTTAGTGTTTGACACTAATTCGTGATCTTCATTCCCAGTGTTTAACACTGATTTTCTTAATGTTTAACACTAATTTGAAAACCCTATTTGCAGTGTTTAACACTGTTATTTTCTAATGTTTGACACTAAATCGAGAACTATATTTCTAGTGTCTAACACTGATTGTACTCTTAGTGTTTAACACTATTTTGAGAATTCTATCTTTAGTGTTTAACACTTTTGATCTTTAGTGTTTAACACTACTTTTAGCCAATTTGGCTGATTTTTCAGAGGAAAAGCCTCCCCTTCAACTGAATCTCAAAATTGAATAATATCTAGAGCTATAATGCTCGGTCGAAGATAGAAATGTTATCAAAGCCCTTAAAACTTTTGTTTGGCATTGCTAAATAATGTGGACTGAAACCAAACAAATGTTAAATAGTCTAACAAAGGATCAAACTCAATTGGACTTAACCCAAGTTGGCCATAGGTCCTCAATCCAGACTTAACTGAGCCAATGGGCTCATAATATAATTAATTGGTCTTGGTTCCAAATTGGGCTACAGATCATTTAATCTACCTTGGTTCAAGGGTACATCTCTTCACTCCTTTGATATTTGTCGTTGTAATTTCTCAACGTCTTCAAAGAAGTGACAGGTCCCAACGACTATACATTTCACGGACTGCGGGGTCCTTAAACTCATAGACTATGATGTCCTTAACCTTGACCGTGATGTCTTAAAACTAACAATGGACTGTGGGGTTCTTAAACTTATGGATTATGATGTCCTTAACCTCGACCGTGATGTCTTAAAACTAACATTGGACTGTGGAGTCCTTAAATCCACAGACTATGATGTCCTTAACCTTGACCGCAATGTCTTAAAACTAATATTGGACCACCATGTCCCTAAACTGGTAACCGACCGCAATGTCCATAAACTAAACAATAGAGTCCAAATACTCTTTTGGTGGATCTAAACGATCCCGTTAAGTTGATCTTAGTCTAAAATTAGGCTAACGTGTCCTTAACAAACGTTTAAGTTGATCTTAGCCTCAAATAAGTCTAACGTATCCTTAAACACAACCCCCCCAAACCCAAATCTAAGAAAGATACGGATTTGGACTAGTCCACGCCCTACGAGCGACGACATAACTTAGTCTCCGTATACAATCCACGGGCAATTGAACACAAAACAAACACCCACGACACGAAGTGACCATATGGAGAAGGAGAAAGTTGTTACCGCGATGCGGTAGCGTAATTAACTGCAGGGGCTTGTGCCTGTAGGGAAGTGCATCCTCACAATCAAAAACCTCTCAAATGAGGGGGAATCTGACGAAGTCTGCTACATCGACAGCATCCGTTTAAACCTTCGATACATGGTACTATAAATTAACTTGGCATCTTCGGAGAGGTGGATGGATAGCACCAATTAGCATTTGCCCCGAATCTCAGGCAAGACGTCTGTCGCGCCGTCTTTCGGAAGGGAACAACGGGTCTCAAAACATTCCAAGAGATGACCAAGAAAGTCCAGATGCTGGAGCGCTCAAAGCAGGAGTTCTCCTCGGATTCCCAAAATAACAATAGGTCCTGGAGAAACCGAAAGGACAATAATCGCAAAGGTGGAAATCCCGACGATTCTGAGTCTTTCAACACTTCGGCTAACCGAAATAAGCGAGGGATGAGCGGGCCTAGTGCCAACCAGCCTTGGAAGCCAGTGTTCGGAGAGGAAGGAGAATCTCCACTGAAAGAGAAACTAGATAAGGTCTATTCCTTCAGAAGGGACAAAATCCGTAAAATATTCAAAGACGTCCTAAGGAACGGTCTACAACTGCCAGAGTCAAAAAGACCGCAGGAAGCAAGTATGACCGACGACCCCAAATACTGCCCCTATCACAGAGTGATAGGTCATGTCATTGAGGACTGCTTTGTCTTCAAAGATTGGGTCGAAAAACAATACCAGGCAGGAGAGATAGAACTGTCTAAAGGCATGATGACAAACAGTCCAGCTGCGACCGCCAATTTCATACAAACGGAGACCGAAGTTCTTCGTGAAACTGATTCTCTCAGACATCTGCCTTTCTCTGAAAACAGTCGACCACTACGTCATTAAACTGGGAACAGCCGACCACCATGTCATTAAACTGATAACAATTGACCACCACGTCGTTAAACTGGTGTCACGCCCCGCTTCCCAGAGTACGCTAAGATAGGCACGTGACACAGCCAACCATACTACCTGTGAATAGGAAATATCCTTCCATAGTCACATTACGGCTGTAGAGATATCAAGAACAATAATAAACTATCTAACACATGTCCATAAGCCAGAATAAAACGAGTCAAGAATAGAATAATGTGGAAGCAAAAGATCTAATACAAGAAATAAACTGGAATGTACGTCCCATAATGCGGGCTCACATCGAGAATGAAAATACCAAAAGTAAAATAAACTAACTACTAACAAGTGCTCACCGCTCAGCCTGCTGACTGAAATACTCATGCTCGGCCTGCAGCAAAGGTAAAGAATCTGGGCCATGCAAAACCCAGACGTCAGTGCGTTATAAAATTAAGCAATACTATAAACAGGGGTAGCAAGATATGCAGGTATGAGTATAGGTGGTAAAATAGGTATAACAGTGATATAAGTGAGGACGGTGAGGGTAATGTGTAGTGAGTAATCTGAACTGGTCTATTGGGTTAACTACTCTCAAGTCTTTGAAATCAATTTGATGAATTATCGATGTAACTCAATAGTATTCCGTGCGTGCCCGGGACCACGGTGAAGATTCTTGGGCTAAAACCGAGACATGCCGCTAGGCACTAAAATAGGAAATATGTATAGATGAATGATGTCAGCAGCATCATCCTAAGGTTGGCCTAGCCTCTAAACTGATCAGTATAAGTAAGCGAACTGTCGAGTTACAAGTCAGTTTCATCATTGATTTCCCCAAACCCCCAAGTTATATATATTCAAGTCAGGGATTAATAAATCTGGAGTTAATGCCAACGTAGGATCAAGCAGGTATAGATGTGTCTGGATAGACAACAGGAAATATCCGTAGGGATAACAGGTCAAGTTTGTTGGCATTAGTAACAAGATCAGGTAACAGGTAAGCCATGGTACATCAGGTCAGGTCAAGTAGTGTATATAAATCCAATCATGTCAAGAAGCGCACGGTATCAAGACGTATCAAGTAGTAGTGTATCAAGTCGTGTCAGGGGTGCACAAGTAACAAGTGGGTACTCATAATCAAACTATAATAAGCATGGGTATACAAAACAAGTATGGGGTACTAATGGAACAATAAAATAGAATATTGTGATGTAGTGTGCAAAATAGATATAAACTAAGACATATGGATGCACAGTTATCGATTTGGGTTAAGGTTATAATTCCAACATTAATTAAAATACACTTTATCAAATATGGAATGTTAAATTTACAATATTATATAATTAAGTGATCTATGGATGCAATTGTATATATATAATAGGCTAAAAGGATGCAAACGGTTTCCGAAAGGTTATAAACAATTAAAATGGTATTATGGGCTATGCAACCAAGCACTATGTGCTATAAATATGGACGTGGGTACCACGTATTGTAAACTAAAATGCAACATAATATGTTTCAAGTTCTAGATCTAAAATGATATAATGGAACATCGAAATGTTAAAATGGAACATGTGGCATTAGATTTAATCTACAGGTTTAATATGTAGTTAAATAAGTATAAAATAATATAAATAGCATGTGGCAAGTTTTACTTGTCTCGACAGATCAAGAAACGGGTGTACGGAACGTCTCACGTCGGCGGAAAAAGTCGCGACGTGCGCACGGTACACGGAACGGATCCAAACAACGCACAAGGTGATCACACGGGTTAGGTACGCTTGCTGGGTCGTCGGGATCGTCGACGGCACGACCGGGTTCCGGCGATCTACAGAGATTTAAAAAAAACAGAAATAAAAAAAAGAAAAGAAAGAAAGAATAGAAAGAAGAAGAAGAGAAGAAGGGAAGAATGAGAGAGAGAGCTCACTGTGGATTGGTGCACAGGGGTTCCAGGGGATTGAGGCAATGAGAGAGAGGTGTAGGGTTCACCGGCGATGAGCGGCGGTCGAGATGGAGGTTAGGGTTTCGGTGTTTAGGGTTTTCTGTGGTTATAGGGTTTGGGCTCGGGTTTTGTTGGCTAGGGTTGCAGGGTTTGGTATAGGAGGGAGAATGCAGAGGAGATGGAGCGAAGGAGAATGGTATGATGGCGGCGAGGTGAAGAGGATCGTCGGCGTGTTGGATATAGTGCCCTCAGAGTCAATTATTGGATCACAGGCACGTGATTGCAATGATTGAGGGAGGACCTATACCGGTAGGACAGTCTTACTCGAGAGCTTTGTATACTATCTGGTTTGTCATTATCACCGTGTACATGCTTTAGGTGACATTGTAGTCACTATTACACGTTGATAGCGAATAGTATGCTACCATGGTTTGTCTTTATCATCGTGTACTGCTTTAGATGACCTTACAGGTCACTATTGCGCGTTGATAGAGCCCTTAGGATTCTTGCTTGACGGCCAGCAGTATGATGGTGATCATATACGTGGGAGCTGGGGTCTATAAGCACATCCTTAAAAGTGGTCCCTAGTCATGGGAGTTTTGAGACAGGGTATCGATACTCCAGAGTAGACTAGTGTATGCAGTCGAGACCCCGACGAGGGGCGGTGGCCGATCTCACAAGCCACTGGTGTCAGTTGGTTCACCTAAGATGTATACAGGTGCTCATTGGGTTATGCGTACACCGGACATGACTTGCCGGGAACATGCTAGTTGGTATTATACCTGACGTCAGATAGCAGTTCCCTGGTGACATGTGTACAGGTTAGTTCATCGACCTGAGATCGTCATTTGTCTCGTGTGAGTTCCCACTGTGCTTTGATTACTACCCTACCACGGCTCAAAGGAGTCGTGCAAATAGGTTTTAGTTGGGTACAGTCCCGAGCCACATGGAGGCAGTAAGCGGATCGGCAGGGATTCGTCTCTCCCGGTATTGGGGGTGAGGTTGCGCTGTGTCTAGGAGAGCCATTACACGAAGTCGTTGGCCAAGGCAGGAGATTTACTGGTAGGTATTCCAGTAGTATCTCAGGGTGTTCTTGGCTACACTCTAACACAACTTGTACCGCTTTTGGGGGTCTGACTTTTACCAACCCCTAGGCCCGCCATGCGATGCTCATAGACGAATGGACCGGGTGTACGGATATTGTCACTGAAAGGCTCAGTAGGGTGTCAGGATGAGTTCGCTCATCGACCTCCCTTTTGGTCAATACCTGGTAGCCCGTTATGTACGGCTAATACCTCTGACGTGCTAGTGGTTAAATCTACAGCCAAAGTATTGACGAGTCTTTAGAGTCCCCCATAAACAGTTTCTCAAGTTTCGGGCGAAACGTTATAGAGGCCGTATGATATATGGCAGGGTTCGATCTTATACGTGCGGTATTGTACGCATCATGATCGGACGGATCATACTAGTGGGCTTTGGTTTAAGCCGGATCCTAGTATTAGATTTGTTGGATTACTTTAGTCTCATCGCATTCGCATTCAGTCGGAATGCGGATGCCGGTATGTATATACAGGTGAGGGGTATCCTTGTGATCCGTCATGAGTTTACTTTAGATATTGCCGGATCTTTTTGTTGTACCAAACATTTGGATTAATGTTTGGATAATGGAATTATTGAGCTAGAAATCATCATTAGATGCATTAATGTGACATAGACATATACTATGAGTCATGGTCTCTTTTTTAGCAAATATGTCACATTAATGGATTGATTTGTGTCATGAAATGAGAAGGAGAGAGAGAGGGGCTGCCATATGTGTGAGCTTGGTCTTGTATTTTTCCACACTCTCTCTCACTCTCATTTTATCATAACAAAAGAAAAGAAAAGAAGTGAGAGCCTCTTCTTCTTATTCTTCCTCTAACTTACATTTTCCATGAATGGCAATATCTCTAACCTCCATCCAAGCCATGGATGCAAGAGACAAAGTGGTCACAACATTCTCTACTTCACCTTGGACACGTCGACTAGCACACTTCGTGCCCGAGTTGCTTCGGATGAAACGGGAGCCCGTAAAAGGACTTCTCGATGTGGTGCCCTCTCCGACTGGGAGATGAAGACCGGAGTTGCCGCGGGGAGCTTGGGATGGTGGCCGAAGACCGAAGGACACGGATCGCTCGGTATAGCTCTCTACCCCTTTCTTTAGTTAGCTAGTAGTAGGTTAATGGTCCGATCCGGGTTTTTAGTATGCGGTAGCGCCGGTTTACAAGTCAAGAAAAAGTTTCGTTTCCGCATTTTGGCCTCGGACAGACGGCCGGGGTGCTACCATACACTTATATGGTATCAGAGCCACGCCGTTAAGCTTTTCTAGCTTGCTCTAACGTGTTTACAACTTCAATCGAACAAAAATTCCAAAAACCACAATTTTAATATGCAGTTTCTGTCGAATTTTATTTGTGCTCAAAAAAATATTTGGTATATTGCAGAAATATGTGCAGGCTTTTTCAAGAGAACTGAAGAAATTTGGTCGGCTGATTTTATTGTAGCGCGGCGGATCAGCGGCCAAAACCACGTTTTGGCCGCGGATCCGCCTTCGTACTGTAGCCACAGTGCACCAAATTTCTTCAGTAGGTCTCTGTGTTGGAATTGGGGTTTTTGGTATGTTCTGTTTGAGCTTAGATTTATTTTGTGTACTGAGTATTGTACTTGGGGCCCACTTCGGGTAACTTAGTCGATCGAAAATTTTAAACATGTTAGTTCACAGTATTTACATTATATCTGCGACCATGAATGTCACTTGATCGGTAAATCCTGTCTAACTGCTATAGCCCTTTTAGACGGATTTACGAACGTGACATTCACGTTGATATTCTGTGTTGTGCTGTGATGTTGCGGATTTGTCGTGGTGGATAGCCTGGATGCAATGGTAATACAGTTTGGTTGTTTATGTACATTTGATATTGCGGGGCGAGCGTCCGACATGTGGACTGCCGTCACTGCCTGTTTGTATATTATTCTTTTTGGGCACGACCGGGCTGAGGTCGATGTACCCGTTGTATATTTTACTTTCTGTACTAGGATTACCCCGCGGAGGGGTGCACGGGTAGCCGGGTTCTAGAAGGCAATGGGCCCGCATCTTATGGCGTTGAAACGGAGGGGGCTTTGCTATAGAATTGGCGGGCTATTCGCCGCACTCGTAGGGGGTATAGGTTGACCCAAGGAGGGGTGCTCAAGTTACCGGATTCCGTGAAGTGCTGGGTGGTCCATTAACGTTGTTGAAGGGGGCTGCCCCGCTTCAGGTTTTGGCGGGTAACTTGCCGTGCCCGTAGGGGTCTAGGATTTCATTGCACAGGCTATCCACACGACCAGGGGAACGTCGGGTTTCAGTAGCGGCTCTATGAAACCCGGGGATCCCAGATATCTGTATTGTTCTGTGATGCTTATTACATTTCTGTGATATTGCATTTTATCACGCCTTGAGCGAATATTATATATTGATATATATACTAGTAGATGTTGTATATGTTTTGCACCTGCGCTAGTCCAGTCCCCGCTCTGTCGTTAGTTAAGTAACCTAACGGGTGATGACGGGACCTAGTGGCGAATGCGGATGGCATATACGTACATCGTATTTTCGTTCTTTTGTGGTGTGATCAATTAATGGGACTGCATTGATTCAGATCAATGCAAGCTAAACAAACCTATTCTGATATTGTTGGAACATTTTTTCAAAAGCTGTTATTGCAAGGATGTTCTCTTTTGTTTTGCACAGTGGTATTCGGTTATGAATATCCAGCACCTCAGTCGACGAGGCAAGGGCCGAGATCCCTTCACCGGGAGTGACCCCTTGGACAGAAGTTTGCGTCAGGGTAATAACTTCACTATAACCGATTGCCTTTTGCTTTGCATCGTGGTATTCAGTTGGAATATCCTGCACCTCATTCTACGGGGAAAGAGCCGAGATCCCTTCACCGGGAGTGACCTCCTTAGCAAAGGTTTTCGTCACTATATTTTTATAAAAGCTATCCGGTTCCTTCAACGATATCAAGTTCATTATATTAAAGATTTTTCGCCAAAAACCATTCGTAGCCCTCCGTCATTTCAGAAAGGTAGCACCTAGTATTCATTCTATGTATGTTGGCCTACGTCAAGGCATAGGGTATGGTAGCTATTTGTTACCTTTTTGTTGCATAGATAGATGCGTTAGTTTGGGACAGTCGTACTACTATTTTAGCCTACTCAAGTGTATGTACGGGTGAGTTCAAATTAACCTGGATAATGACGGGTAAAATTTGATATGTGACTTATGATATGTTGGCCTACGTCAAGGTCATAAGAGCATAGGGTAAAAATCACATCGGGAGTTTCTAAAGAAACTGAAACTTGCCAGATATGCGCATACCTTCTGGAGTGTGATAACGTGAGTGGATTCCATCACGTTATCATGCGATGATAGTTGGATACCGATTCCCACTGATGAATTGGTTTACTCCTCGGGTGATCCCGACTAATTCTTCTTTCAGGTTTGGAGGAGAATTTGAGGTTACAGTGGGAGGTTTCCTGATTAGATAAATTGATAACCATTCTGATCTAGGTTAGAGTGCACGTTGAGTATTTCTTTTCTCTCTCTCTTTGGTAGCGACCATGGCCCGACCCTTGACTATGACTCAGTGACCAAAATTAACCGAATCTTCTTAAACACTGGCTTTTAGATTGTCAGAGTTGCATACCTCATTGCCACTCCTACTTTTACCCTTTTCTCCAGAACACCCCGTATTACTACGAACGTCCACTTCCATTGGAGAAAACCATCGTATGGTTATATACGAACTCGAAGGAGTTTTTTCCAAATTCGAGGATGGTTTCCGGTTCTGGAGAAAACGAATAGGACTATTCCGTTGTCTTTTCCTTATACCTTCTCTCAGGTTGCGAGTGCTCCTTGGATTAGGGGATAGTACACCTGTTACGCTTATTGGATAGTCTTCTTCCAAACCTTAGGCTGGTGCCAAACGGTAGGGAATGAAGAAAGCCGTTTAGCCTAAGTGTGGTGTACAGAAGGTATTAAGTAAAGACAAATAAAGAGATTAGAAGGAGGGCAAAGTAAATTGCGACTGCGATTCATGACCAAACCAAGTATTTCATTACCACTCCCACTTCACATTTGTATTTCTCCAGGACACTCCGTATCACTACGAAGATCCACAGTTATTTGGATACTCCATCGTATGGTTATATACGAACTCGAAGGAACTTGTTCCAGTTCAGGGATGGATTCTGGTTCAGGAGAAATAGGAATAAGGTTTATTCAGGTGTCTTTTATCTTTACCTTCTCTCGGGTTGCGAGTGCTCCTAGGATTAGGAAAGTACACCCATTATGTTTATTGGATAGTCTTCTTTCAAACCATAGGCTGATGCCGAAAGGTAGGGAAGGAAGAAAACAATTTAGCCTAAGAGGGTGTACAGAAGGCAATGACTAAAGACATATAAAGGGATTTGGAGAGACGACAAAGAAATATACGGTTACAGTTGTGAATCTGATAATGGAAGAGGCATTACTAAGAATACCCGGATACCCCTTCGATACATTTACATGTTTCACTGTGTACTGTTAAAAGAAAACTGATTTCCCAATTAGACACTTGCTCCAGGGTATGTATTTACCGGGTTTGATTCTCACATCTGTATGGTTTTACAGATGATGAGTGAGAGTAAGTTATTGGGAATTGGGTGATCATCCTCATTATATCGGGATTCGTTGTGATTGGTGATATTAGAGGAAATCACCTGGGTTGTTTGTCGGACGGCGAATATTTGGTTTTGAATATCCATTGTTATACACCAATTTCAAATTGATATATCTGTACGTTCATTTTTATGAAGTGAGATATAACCTTTTGAAATTATGTCGATGACATTTACCTATATCAGTGGATGGTTAGGTAAGGAGTATTAAACAGCGGTGTAATTCTTCATAACCATAGTACAGTTTTCAACCTACGACACACAGGGTTTGAGTTATTAGACTCAGAGGACTTATACAGAGGATTTTATATTATCCAGTGTCCATTAGGACAGAGGGGTTGGTCCTCGTACTATATTCTGTTTACTTATGACTTCTCTAGTTTTTAGACAAGTGTTTCGTAGAAATACAAGGTCTGAGCTTTGAGAAGTTATAGGTATAAGAATAAAGTAGAGAACCAGGTGTTGCAAGTATCAGGATTCTTTAAGGTGATCGAAGATGTAGATACCTGTGTATGGTATTCAGTTGATAGTAATGGTTTTGAGAAATTTCTTTCTCTTTCAGGTTACTCATAAATGGAAGCACTCCTAAGTTGAGTAATGCTGATCGGCCTCTCTCCATTTAGTTGACATGCACTGGAGACAGCTGCATGATTTGAATTTGGTTCCAATTAAATCAGTGCCTCTGTTTCTATATTGGATATAGAACGGTTCATATCTTAACGATGTTAAGGTACGGGGAGTTGTCCGGCTTATGCTTAAAACCAGACTCTGGATAACTCAAGGCACGTTTCTGTAATGGCTGTTTGTGGGTTGACCTGGGCTATGACGAGGTTGACTTTCTACCATCTGGAAGATCAATAGTGATATTGTTCTTGACTCGCCGCAGTTTTAAAAGAAATGGATTTTTTCAGAAAACAGTAGTGGGAGTATGGTAGAACTGGAAGTGATTCCAGAACCGCAAACGATTACTGAAAATTTGATGAGAACCTAAAGATTCAATCTGGTTTGACATTCCATTGGCCATTCCGCAGATATGGTGGGTAACCTCAGGCACTCGAGAGGTACTTCGGTATACTCAAATATGGTGACAGAGAGGTTCTTGTTTACCCAGACTTGCCATTGCTGTTGTTCTAGACTGTGAGACCCAGCAGGAGGATGGGTATAGCGTCGTTCTAAACTAGTTTTAGAAGTGTACGTTTATATGACTCTGCCAGAGGGTTGTCGTGGTCAGTGGGAGCAGCGGAAGCTAAGTGGGGACTTGACACTGCTGTTGTTCCAGGCTATGAGACCCGGCAGGAGGATGGGTATAGCGTCGTTCTAAACAAGCTTTAGAAGTGCACGTGTATGTGATTCTACCATAGGGTTGTCATAGTCAGTGGGAGCAGCGGAAGCATAGTGGACAAGTGGCTTATGTCTATTTATAGACTAAAGCAAATATAGCGGAGATAGATCATCTATTTCTGATGTGACAGTATAGGTTTGACTTCATCAGAATAGGGGATGGATCTGTTAAGAAGGTAGTAGGGTGTGATGTCCTGGTATTTGGATGACATACACAGAGTAGGAAGTGAAATTCCTATACTACGATCAGTTATACTTTGGTTGTCACACAGTGGTTTCTCCACAAAGGACGTGGATTTCATATCAGACATTCTGGTTACTGGATCTATGGTTTTAGATCTAAATTTGGGTAGTTTCCCAATTTGGGTACTTAGACGGCATTCTAAAGGTGTTTTAGAATGGACGACTCCTGGCACAGTAGTATACCTGCAGGTAATGGAGTCACCCTCTCTAAAGGTGTCTTACAGACTAAAGGGGAGAGGGATGCGCATGATTGGCAGATCACTTGTTTAGGCAATTGAGTCATTTATGAGATGTCAAGTACCACACCAGATGTTGTTTTTGCAGTAGATGCAATAAGTTGATATTAATCCAATCCTGGAGAAACATTAGGAAGCAGTTTTAGAACATAAGTGGATGTTCTAGGGATATGATAACAACAGCCTCTTTTAGGAGACAGTTATCATTCCAGGTTTCCAAGGTGACCTGGATGACAGGGTGGCTGTCAGAGTTATAGTTTTCCCTCTGACGAGGGGCAGTATTTTGGACAGGTGGTCCAAGCGGATACTGAGAGAAGCATAGCGCAGGATACTGATTAAGTTCAGTTGACGATACAGTCTAAGAAGTTTGAATTTGAAGTTCACTTATGAACTAGGTCCCATCATATATCCAGACATATTCTAAGACAGGTATTGCTCATTTCGGGAGATGGCTTTCTCCGCGAACTTGAGATAAAGAGAGACATAGAAAGAAACATCAGGGCGGATCCACTAGCTGAGACTATTTCTCGAACGCAATAGTTTCGCAAACGAGCTTTATGAGACTGACTAGTAGAGGAGTTGAGTGTTCGGTATCACACGGGCTATGAGTATGCGACATCATAAAGGAAAAACACACTTGGGGGCCCTCACGACTCCTAAGAAGAAAATACACCTACGGGATCCTTACGACTCGTAGGGAGAAAATGCGTTTATGGGACCCTCACAGCCTATAAAATTGAAAAGCCTTAGGTGATAAGGATCTAAACCTATCTCCTAAGCCATAGCTCCCCAACCCTCAAGTGGCGAATGATGAGTCGCACCTGGTACCATATTCCAGTGCAGCGATGCAGACGCCAACCAAACCCAAACTCTCAAATGGCGAATAAAGAGTCGCTCCTGGTACCATATTCCAGTGCAGCGATGCAGACGCCAACCAAATTACAAACTCAAATCCTAATGGTGAATGATGAGTCGCTTTTCGTACCATATTCCAATGCAGCGATGCAGACGCCAACCAAACCCAAACTCTCAAATGGCGAATGATGAGTCGCTCCCGGTACCATATTCCAGTGCAGCGATGCAGACGCCAACCAAATTCCAAACTCAAATCCTAATGGCGAATGATGAGTCACTCCTGGTACCATATTCCAGTGCAGCGATACAGACGCCAGCCAAATTCCAAACCCCATATCCAAAGTGGCGAATGATGAGTCGCTCCTGGTACCATATTCCAGTGCAGCGATGCAGACGCCAAACAAATTCCAAATCCCATACCCCAAGGGCGAATGTTGAGTCGCTCCTGGTACCATATTCCAGTGCAGCGATGCAGACGCCGACAAAGTCCCAAAATTTTTTCGACCCTACGGTCTGGATCATACATCCTGCAAAACCGTATACAATCCACGGGCATAAAACGATCACAATCTCTCCTAAGTTCTACCGGCGAGACCACATTCAAAGTCCCACCGGCAGTAAAAAAAAGGTATGTCCACAAGAAAAATGGGCACGGATGAAAACCCGAAAGGGCTCCGTGAGTAAAAACAACAGGATTGCCGGCGAGTTTGTGAAAACCCGAAAGGGCGCAAACTCGTGAAAAAGAGATGAAATGAACTCAAAAAGCCCTCTCGACTTTGTGAGGAGAAAATTCCCGCGTGATATCCTTAAGACTCATAAAAGGGCAACACACTTAGGAGTCCCCACGACTCCTAGGGAGAAAATACACCTACGGGATCCTTACGACCCGTAGGGAGAAAATGCTTTGTGAGACCCTTACGGCTCACAAAATTGAAAAGTCTTAGGTGATAGGGACCTAAAACCTGTCTCCTAAACCATCGCTTCATGATAAGTAAGCGCAAATGATGATTCGCTCCTGGTACCATATTCCAGTGTAGCGATACTGATGCCAAGAAAAAACCAATTCCCAAATCCTCCCGGGGCAAATGATGAGTTGCTCCTGGTATTATTCCAGTGCAGCAATACAGATGCCAAACCAAAACCAATTCCCAAATCCTCTCCTGACAAATGATGATTCGCTTCTGATACCATATTCCAGTATAGCGATGCTGATGTCAAATCAAATCAAACCAACAACCTCTGCGGCGGAATCATGCTCCATCCCAGAATTTACCCCGTGTCGAAATCATGCTTCGCCTCGGGATATCTACCTTCCCTGCCGGAATTATGCTCCGCCTCAGAATCAAATCAACCAACCAGCTCTGCGTCAGAGTCATGCTCCGTCTCAGAGTGTACCCCACGTCGAAATCAAGCTTCGCCTCGGTGTATCTGCCTTCCCTGTCGGAATTATGCTTCGGCTCGGAATCAACCAACGACCTCCTCGTCGGAATTTTGCTCTGTCTCGGAATCAAGTCAACCAGCAAGCTGTTAGGTTTACCTAGCACCTCATAAAGGGTTTGGAAGCATCACATGTGTCAAAATCAAATTTTTAAGGTGCTAAGTGAACATACAAAGAATCATCACTAGAAATTTAGGGTTTCATTACATATACATCATCACAAGTAGAAAAGGTTAGGGTTTTGAGAGTACAACCTTTGTAGCTCCCTACGCTAGACTCCTTGGCTACTTGAGGGTTGGAAAAGGTCCGCTTGAGATCCTTCTAGGTCCACGATGATCCACCCGAGTCCTCTTTGTCCAAGCTAGAAACTTCACAAGATCAAGAGAAGAAATGGAAGCTAACACTCTTCACTAATGGGCAGGACTAGTGTAGAATGGTGTTGTGGTTGGTTTTCTCACTTCAAAATCCTAACTTGGTCACTCTTTGGCTCACTTGAAAAATCTAGAGAGCAAGAGAGAAAGGAGGAAGAAGATGATGGCTGTAGAAAACTCAAGATAATGATAAGGTTGTGTAGAAAATGAGAAAATGAAAAAATATATATATTTTCACTCTCTCATTCTCAACCATGGTTGTAAAATATCTTAGATATTTTAGTTTGTAACAATAATGACCATAGAAAATGAATCATGGTTAATTCAAGGGGTTAGTGCAAGAAATAAAATATTAACCATGAAACAATTTCCATTTTCATTTTCCCTTTTCCAAATAAATAATATCCATATATTTTACATAAGGTGTGAGTCTTATATTACCACCATCTACTATATCAACAACCATGATAATCTTTATGTATGCATGTATGTGTGCATGCACATCCTATGTGCATGAATGAGAATGAATCCATACATGCATGCATAAAGACAAGAAAGGATTTCTAGTGAGAAACTAATGGTTAATGATGAATCAACACTTGATTTAGCAACCCGGTCATATCACATACGACCCGACCAAAAGCAAGCCGCCCGATTAATATACGGTATCTCATATGCGCATTTTAACCGGGTCCACGCGCATATCGCATATGCGCACCACAACGTTTCGCCTGGACTAGGTAACTCCATTGTGGGACTCTAAGACTCATTAATACGCCGACAGTGGGTGATGATCATATCAAGCACTCCAAGCCGCAAGCGGTCAGCTAAACGTAACGGCCATCCGGGTATTGAGCGATAAGAAGAAAACAAGCGAACCTGTTACAACTCCCGTCGAGCTAACCGGCAACACTACCATACAGTCCGGTCTCTTCGTCAGATATGCTGCATATCAAGTCTAAGGATGGTAACGTCGACCCCAATAACTCAATAAGTCGTGCCGATGAATGGTCTATAACAGATCGAGAAACTACTGATAACACTTATCAGTAAATCTCAACAGCCCTGGCCAGGGACTTACTGATATAGCCAGTCGAGCACAGCACAACATCAACTCCCAATACTGGGAGAGACAAAACCCCTCCTATCACTCATCGCTTTCGTGTGTCTCGGGACTGTACTCAATGGCCACCTGTTTGCACGACTCAGTAGAGCCGTGGTAGGGTGGTAATCAAAGTACAGTGGGAGAACACACAAGACTCTATGACGATCTCGGGTCTACAGACTAACCTGCACCAGTGTCACCTGAGAACCGCTATCCGACGATAGATATAATTCCATATAGGAGTTCTCGGTGAGTCTGTCCAGTGTACCCAGTCACCACTGAGCACCCGTATACGATCTCGATGTCAAACATCGATGAATGTGGAACATCCATCGCCCATCATATGGGTCGAGTATCATACACGCTAGTCTACTCTGGTATATCGATGTCCCGTCTCGATACACCTACGACCAGGGACATTCCAGGATATGCTTATAAACTACAGATGTCCCACTAGTATGATCTCTATCATAATCACAGTAGTCAAGCTAATATCCTCAGGGCTTTATCAACATGTGTGAATGAATAAAAGCATCATCAAATCAACATGTCAGATAAAGAAGAACCAGATAGCATACTATCATGTCGAGCAAGAATGTACATTGAATATATATATATATATACATGTATAAATACATCCACTATCATATAATGGCCTCTAAGGCATACATATATCCAGCAATCTCCCATTTGCACTAAGGCCAGTTATTGGCGTATCTCATACCCAACATCTCAAAAAGTCGCTCATGCTGCGGCTGAGGGAGGGCCTTGGTGAGTGGATCCACGGCGTTATTCTTTGTGTCTACTGTCCTAATTTCAATCTCGCGGCGATCTACAATCTCCCGGATCAAATGAAAGCGTCTCAGGATGTGTCTGGACTGCTGATGGGACCTGTGCTCCTTGGCTAACGCCATAGCCCCATTATTATCACAATACAATGGTATTGGATCAATAATGGTTGGAACTACTCCTAGCTCCGAGACGAACTTCTTCATCCAGACGGCTTCCTTGGCGGCATCATTCGCAGTAATGTACTCAGCCTCCATCGTAGAGTCTGCAACGGTATCTTGTTTGGAACTCTTCCAACTTACTGCCCCTCCATTGAGGGTAAATTCAAACCCGGAGATAGATTTGTTGTCGTCCTTATCGCTCTGGAAGCTCGAATCGGTAAAGGCCTCCATTTGGAGATCTCCATTACCATACACCAAGAACAATTCTTTAGTCCTTCGCAAGTACTTAAGAATGTTCTTCACAGCTGTCCAATGATTCTCCCCTGGGTTGGATTGATACCTGCTTACAACACTAAGTGTATAAGCTATATCTGGGCGTGTACACAACATCGCATACATTATAGATCCTACTGCCGATGCATAGGGTATAATGCTCATGCGATCTCTCTCTTCATCGGTCTTTGGGCAAGAGTCCTTGGAGAGAGTGACCCCATGGCAAGCGGGTAAGGCACCCCGCTTGGAGTCTTCCATAGTAAACCTTTTTAGGATGGTGTTAATATACCTGATTTGGGACAATCCTAATAACCTCTTGGATCTATCCCTATAGATCCTTATGCCCAGAGTGTATGTGGCATCACCCAGGTCCTTCATGGAGAACCTTAGTGATAAGAAAGATTTGACCGACTGTAGCATAGGAATATCATTTCCTATCAGAAGAATGTCGTCCACGTACAATACGAGGAATGTGACAGCTCTCCCTACAGCCTTCTTATAAACACAAGGTTCATCTGGATTTTTGATGAAAACAAAATCTTTGATAACATCATCGAAACAGATGTTCCAACTCCGTGATGCCTGCTTTAATCCATATATGGATTTAAGCAATTTACATGCTTTCCCGCTGCTCCCACTGTCAATGAAGCCCTCTGGATGATCCATATAAACGCATTCTTCCAAATTTCCATTTAGAAATGCCGTTTTAACGTCCATCTGCCGGATTTCATAGTCGTAGTGAGCAGCAATAGCAAGTAGGATCCGAATGGATTTAAGCATGGCTACGGGAGAAAAAGTCTCGTCATAGTCCAATCCTGGTCTTTGACGAAAACCCTTCGCCATAAGTCTTGCCTTATAGGTCTCCACCTGCCCATCTACACCAATCTTTCTTTTGAAGATCCATTTGCACCCCACAGGTTTTACCCCAGGGGGTACAACGTCCAAAGTCCATACTTTGTTGGTGTACATAGACTCCATTTTGGATCTCATGGCATCCAGCCACTTCACAGAGTCTCCACTCGTGATAGCTTGCTGAAAGCTGGTAGGATCATCATCCTCCATGATGCAGTCTTCTCCGTCACCATCAATGAGGAAACCGTAGTACCTCTCCGGTGGGCGAGAAGTCCTACCAGACCTACGGAGTGGCCGAGCCTCCTCAGTTTCTATTGCAACAGCCGGTTCAACTAAGTCGTCATTTGTAGTTTGTGTCTCTAGAATCTCTTCTAGATCTACCGCATTGTCATCAGCTTTATCTGTGAAAAACTCTTTTTCCAAGAATGTGGCATGCTGAGAAACAAACACCTTTTGTTCCTCCTTGTGGTAGAAAAGATATCCATAAGAATTTCTTGGATATCCCACAAAGTTACACATGACCGACCGTGTCTCAAGTTTGTCCGGATTCTGCTTTTTAACATAGGCTGGGCAACCCCAAATCTTAATTCTCCTAAGAGATGGTCTCTTCCCATGCCATATCTCATATGGTGTGGTAGACACGGTTTTGGTTGGGACCCTGTTCAGTAGAAACGCTGCAGTCTCCAATGCATGCCCCCAAAATGAGACGGGTAACTCAGCATCACTCATCATGGAACGGAGCATATCCAATAGGGTCCAATTCCGTCGTTCTGACACACCGTTGTGCTGTGATGTGTAAGGAGGAGTGAGCTAAGAGAGAATCCCATTCTCTTTTAGGAAGTTTGCAAATTCTGTACTGAGATACTCTCCACCTCGATTTGATCGAAGTATCTTGATACTCAAGCCGGTTTGTTTTTCTACTTCTTGTTTATATTTAGTGAATTTCTCGAAAGCTTCGGACTTGTGCTTTAATAAAAATACATGACCGAATCTTGAGAAATCGTCAGTGAACGTAATGAAGTATGAAAAACCGCCTCTAGCCTGTATAGACATTGGCCCACATACATCACTATGTATGAGGCCTAGGAGCTCAGTAGCTCTTTTTCCGTGTCCTGTAAACGGAGTTTTGGTCATTTTACCCTTGATACAAGACTGGCAAGTCGCATAAGATTTATATTCAAAAGGGTTTAAATATCCATCTTTGTGTAACTTGTTTAGTCTTGTTTCGTTAATATGACCAAGTCTACAGTGCCAAAGAAAACCTTCATTTATTTCTGAAAGTTTTCTTTTATTAGTGTGTTGTATGGTGAAAACTGTGTGTTGATTAAGGACGTATATCCCGTTATTTAGCGTACCATACCCAACCAACATTTGATTCAGGTGAATATTCATAACATTGTTCTATAATACAAAATTATATCCTTCATTTTCTAACAAAGAAATAGATATTATATTACAAAGCATACTTGGTACAAAATAACATGGGTTCAAAACCAATATACACCCAGATGGCAACCCCAAGTGATACTCTCCCACTGCGACTGTATGTACATTGGAACCATTTCCAACGTGGAGAGTATGGTCACCTGTCTTCAAAACCTTGCTATTTCTCAGCCCCTGCATGGAATTGCAAATGTGAGAACATGAACCGGTATCTAATACCCAGGAAGTAGAGTTTATTGAAAAACAGTTTTCTGTCACAAACACACCTGAAGCGGAAGCATCCCCATGCTTCTTCTTGAGATTCAAGTACTCGGTGCAGTTGCACTTCAAATGTCATATCTTGTGGCAATGAATACATTCCCCTTTCCCCGATTCTCCAGCTTTGGACTTGTCCTTCCCTTTAACCTTTTTAACTCCACCCCTAGGCTTGGTGGGCTTCTTCTTCATCTTTCCCTTGGCCTTAGTCTTTGGGCGAGAAGAAGAAGATTGCCCAACACTCAAAACGGGAGTTTTCACTGATTTCAGTATGCTCTCTGCACTCTTTAACATATTAAGGAGTTCAGCTAGTTCCTTCTCCATGGTGTGCATGTTGAAGTTAACTATAAATTGAGCAAAGGTGGAGAGAAGGGACTGCAGAATAATATCTGTATATTATTCATTGTCCATTGTCCAACCAAGGTCCTCAAGCTATTCTATGAGAGCTATCATCTTCAGAACATGGTCTCCTACTGGTGTGCCAGGGGCCATTCGCATCTGAAATAATTTCTTTGATACTTCGTATCGTAATACGCGGGATTACTCTCCATACAATTCCTTTGTATGGAGGAATATGGCGTGAACGTCCATATTCTCGTGCTGCTTTTGATGTGTGTTATCCATCGATACAAGCGTGAGGCATTTGGCCGTGGCACAGTCAGCTTCCCATGCCTTGCGGACTTCTTTGTCCGCAACTGAGGATTTTGGACCTGGGACGGGCGGGGCTGGAGCCGTGAGGACATATGATACTTTATCATAAGTCAAGGCAATGTTTATATTTCTCAGCCAGTCTTTATAATTGGTCCCATTCAGTTTATTTTTATCTAGTAGAACCTTGAGTCCAGTCATTGGTATCTGCCATTAAGAGAGAGAAAAGAATACACTCAGCGAAAGCTCTTGCAAAGATCAGATTGGTTATTATCTTGTCTAATCGATATTTCCCACTGCTTTAATCAAGTTTTTCTTTCAAACCTTAAAAAGAAAACTAGCCAGGATTAATTACAGTCTACAACTTCGCTAACCGTTCAGCCAGGCCAGTGTCGGTACTTGAGGGAGGTTCCCCGTGCTTTCGCATGGACCTAATTAAAGTAAACCTCATTTTCCCATAGGCGTAGCCCCGTTAACACCTTTCTAGACATCTAACGAGTTAGCTAATTGTAAACTGCAAAACTCTCCTGGGAGCAACTATTGCCCACAGTGGGATCGGGATCCAACCATCATATGGAAGGTATGCAATCTCATTGCAAATTTCAACTATTGAAATTCCCGATGTGATTTTTACCCCTGGTACTCATGACCTTGGCTATGGTCAACAAATCACAAGCACTAGTCAAGTTCAACCTGTCATTTCTTGATTAATCAGACTCGTTCACATAACCCTTGGCTAAGGTTAACAAAGTCACATGCCCGTCCTAATTAATCTGCATCATATGCATTGTAGGAAGACATTACTTAGCTACCGTACACTATGCCTTGGCTAAGGTCAACAAACGTAGCACGAATACTAAGTACTCTTCTTCCTAAAATGACGGAGGGTTGCGGATGATTTTTAAGAAAATCTTTAACGCTTTGAATTTGATATCGTCGTAGAATCAAATGGTTTTCAAAAGGAGTGGCTTAAGCTCCGCAGTTCTGAAATATAGCTTTTTCATAAAGAGCCGAGTGGTTTTCAAATCTGATTCTACAACATCTTTTTAGGTTTATTTTCTTTACATTAATCATATTAATATAGTCCCATCATTTAAGTCCTTAAGCCAATCACAGAAAAGAAACGAAAATACAACGTACGCTTATTCCATCCGCATTCGCCGCAATGTTTCGTTATGCACCGTTAGGTTACTTAACTAACGGCATACCGGGATGGGACTAGCGCGGGTGTAAAACATAAGCAACGTCTACTATATATCATATATATAATATATCATTCGTCTCAGATATCACATAATACAGGCAGCAGAAACACAGATATGATGGGATATACTAGGACGTCCGTATTTAGTATTCAACCAACAATAGAAAATACAGATTCCACAGTCGCGATGAATAGCCAAGCCCACACCCTGGACCCCTACGAGAGAGGCAAGCGACCCTACCAATTCTGGAGTTTAGGAGACCCAGTCTCGACTCCTTGAGATGGCCTCCCACTGAACCCCAGAACCCGGTCACCTATGCTCCCCTCCTTGGGTCCATCCTAATGCGGAAAAGTAAATAATATACAACACTGGTGACATCAACCTCAACCAGGAAGTGCCCCAAATAAAAGAATATTACATTACATTTGAATTTTACATGAATGAAAATAAAACTCTCATCTCACATAAAAAAAAACCCTGGCTATTCAATCGCGACAATCCTGCACATCATATCTCAGCAACACATAATATCTCATATCATCAACGTAAGTAAGTATGCATACACCGATTTTCGTTGATGTATAGCAACGAACACCGGCAATACAACTACATACTACACTTACGGTCACAGAAAAGAAAGTGTAAAACTACAATATTTGGAATCCACATTCTCTTTAGACATCGTAAATCCGAAATATCATATACTTCGCATTTCATGCCTAACTATATGAATTCCACATATTGTATCATATTCCAGATAAATAGACAGTATTAAAGTTTTCGATCGAATGATCAAATACCCAAAATTTCCTAAAGCTCAACACTTGAGCGGAGTTCAAAAATCCCGGAATGTGTCACAGTGGCAGGGTCCAGCCGTAGAAGGGTCAAGCCAACGCCTCACATGTGGCACGTCGTACTGCCTCAAACCCTAAGGTTCAGAGGCAGTTCAGACGGTCACATAATCGAGTTAAGATTTGTGTTCTTCTAGTGGGTCCACCACTTAACTTGCACTATTTCCGAAAGATTTAAACCCGAGAAAAAATTGAGTTAATGATACCCGTTCGAACATTTTAATACTTTCTAAATTATCCGGAAAAGGCACGAAATTAAAATTCCGATCGAATCACCGAATCCAAAACAATCCCCAGAACATTCAACACTTGAATCGGATTAAAAATACCCAAAAATATGTATAAGCAGATACTAACATTACTGTATAAAAATGATGCCATAACTCTCCTGTACGGCCGCGGATCCGCGGCCCAAGCAAGGTCTGGCCGTGGTTCCGCGGCAGCATGTACGAATTAGGGCTTCGTTTTTTACATTAATTCTTAGATTTCCCTGCTGAATTTTTTACGTATTTTTAATTCTGAAAATAACACAGTTTCAAAAAATGTCCAGAGAGGGTTCAAAAATCCGTATTTTTGGTTCGATCGGAGTTTTAACTTCGTTAAAGCGACGCCTAAAGCTCTAGCTTGGCTCTGATACCATTGTTAGGTTTACCTAGCACCTCATGAAGGGTTTGGAAGCATCACATATGTCAAAATCAAATTTTTAATGTGCTAAGTGAACATACAAAGAATCATCACTAGAAATTTAGGGTTTCATTACATATACATCATCACAAGTAGAAAAAGTTAGGGTTTTGAGAGTACAACCTTTGTAGCTCCCTACGCTAGACTCCTTGGCTACTTGAGGGTTGGAAAAGGTCCGTTTGAGATCCTTCTAGGTCCACGATGATCCACCCGGAGTCCTCTTTGTCCAAGCTAGAAACTTCACAAGATCAAGAGAAGAAATGGAAGCTAACACACTTCACTAATGGGCAAGACTAGCGTAGAATAGTGTTGTGGTTGGTTTTCTCACTTCAAAATCCTAACTTGGTCACTTTTTGGCTCACTTGAAAAATCTAGAGAGCAAGAGAGAAAGGAGGAAGAAGATGATGGCTCTAGAAAACTCAAGATAATGATAAGGCTGTGTAGAAAATGAGAAAATGAAAAAAAATATATATATTTTCACTCTCTCATTCTCAACCATGGTTGTAAAATATCTTAGATATTTTAGTTTGAACAATAATGACCATAGAAAATGAATCATGGTTAATTCAAGGGGTTAATGCAAGAAATAAAATATTAACCATGAAACAATTTCCATTTTCATTTTCCCTTTTCCAAATAAATAATATCCATATATTTTATATAAGATGTGAGTCTTATATTGCCACCATCTACTATATTAACAACCATGATAATCTTTATGTATGCATGTATGTGTTCATGCACATCCTATGTGCATGAATGAGAATGAATGCATACATGCATGCATAAAGACAAGAAAGGATTTCTAGTGAGAAACTAATGGTTAATGATAAATCAACACTTGATTTAGCAACCCGGTCATATCACATACGACCCGACCAAAAGCAAGCCGCCCGATTAATATACGGTATCTCATACGCGCATTTTAACCGGGTCCACGCGCATATCTCATATGCGCACCACAACGTTTCGTCTGGACTAGGTAACTCCATTGTGGGACTCTAAGACTCGTCAATACGCCGGTAGTGGGTGATGATCATATCAAGCACCCCCAAGCCGCAAGCGGTCAGCTAAACGTAACGGCCACCCGGGTATTGAACGATCAGAAGAAAACAAGCGAACCTGTTACAACACCCGTCGAGCCAACCGGCAACACTACCATACAGTCCGGTCTCTTCGTCAGATATGCTGCATATCAAGTCTAAGGATGGTAACGTTGACCCCAATAACTCAATAAGTCGTGCCGATGAATGGTCTATAACAGATCGAGAAACTACTGATAACACTTATCAGTAAATCTCAACAGCCCTGTCCAGGAACTTACTGATATAGCCAGTCGAGCACAGCACAGCATCAACTCTCAATACCGGGAGAGAAGAAACCCCTCCTATCGCTCATCGCATTCGTGTGTCTCGGGACTGTACTCAATGGCCACCTGTTTGCATGACTCAGTAGAGCCGTGGTAGGGAGGTAATCAAAGTACAGTGGGAGAACACACAAGACTTTATGACAATCTCGGGTCTACAAACTAACCTGCACCAGTGTCACCTGAGAACCGCTATCCGATGATAGATATAATTCCATATAAGAGTTCTCGGTGAGTCCGTCCAGTGTACCCAGTCACCACTAAGCACCCGTATACGACCTCGATGTCAAACATCGATGAATGTGGGAACATCCATCGCCCATCATATGGGTCCAGTATCATACACGCTAGTCTACTCTGGCATATCGATGCCCCGTCTCGATACACCTACGACCAGGGACATTCCAGGATATGCTTATAAACTACAGATGTCCCACTAGTATGATCTCTATCATAATCGCAGTAGTCAAGCCAATATCCTCAGGGCTTTATCAACATGTGTGAATGAATAAAAGCATGATCAAATCAACATGTCAGATAAAGAAGAACCAGATAGCATACTATCATGTCGAGCAAGAATGTACACTGAATATATATATATACACACACACACATATATATATTTATATATATATATATATACATGTATAAATACATCCACTATCATATAATGGCCTCTAAGGCATACATATATCCAACACAAGCTCTGCGTCAAAATCATGCTTCGTCTCAGAATGTGCACCCCGTGTCGAAATCATGCTTCGCCTCGGTGTATCTGCCTTCCCTGTCGAAATTATGCTTCGTCTCAGAATCAAATCGACCAACAAGCTCTACACTGGAATCATGCTCCGTCTCATAATGCACCCCATGTCGAAATCATGCTTCGCCTCGGTGTATCTGCCTTCCCTGTCGAAATTATGCTTCGTCTCGGAATCAAGTCGGTAAACAAGCTCTGCGCCGGAATCATGCTCCGTCTCAGAATGTACCCCGTGTCGAAATCATGCTTCGCCTCGGAGCATTTGCCTTTCCTGTCGGAATTATGCTTTGCCTGGGAATCAACCTCTGCATCGAAATTATGCTTCAGTCAGAATGTCTACCGCTCGTCGGAATGATGCTCCGATCCCTGGAATCATGCTCCGCTCTTCGGAATGATGCTCCGATCCCCTGGAATCATGCTCCGCTCATCGGAATAATACTCCGATCTCTGGAATCATGCTCCGCTCTTCGGAATGATGCTCCGATACTTGGAATCATGCTCCGCTCATTGGAATAGTGCTCCGATCCTTGGAATCATGCCTCTACTCTTCGGAATTATGTTTTGACTCTTCGGAATGATGCTCCGATCTTGGAATTATGCTCCGCAAATCGGAATGATGCTCCGATCCCCGGGAATCATCCTCCTCGAGGGATACTCCGATCCCTGGAATCATGCTCCGCTCTTCGGAATGATACTCCGATCCTTGGAATCATGCTCCACTCTTCGGAATTATGCTCCGATCCTCGGAATCATGCTTTTACTCTTCGGAATTATGCTTCGACTCTTCGGAATTATGCTCCGATCTTGGAATTATGCTCCGCAAATCGGAATGATGCTCCGATCCCCGGGAATCATGCTCCCCGAGGGATACTCTGACCCTAGAATTATGCTCCGCGAATCAGAATGATATGCTCCGATCCCCGGGAATCATGCTCCCCGGGATGATGCTCTGCCCCCGGAAGGATGTTCTACCTCGAAGTCCAACTTCAAGCTCCATCAATTTCGTGCACACAACTCATGCATGCGGTGTGCATTCATTGATGGGGGGCATTTTGTTGGGGTCAAAATTTGCACCCCTAGTTGACCAAGTCAAAGTCAAGGTCAATCCCAAGCCAGGTGGGCCCAAGCCCAGATCAAGTAGGCTTATGCCCGAGTCGAGCCCGAACATGAAGCGGCCGGTCCTTCCCATGCCAAAATAAAAAATCATGTAACAAATAATTTTCATGTAATTTTTTGTGCACGAATGTATGCTAAATGGGCATAAAGCCAATATTTTGTAAGCCCATGGATTATATGCAAAAAAGAAATGGCACATTAGCCATGGGATGGGCAAAATGCCATTTTGTAAAGCCCAAGGGACTATATGTAAATATGTAAGCCTATATGTCACGCCCCGCTTCCCAGAGTACGCAAGATTGGGTACGTGACATAGCCAACCATGCTACCTGTGGGTAGGAAGTATCCATCCACAGTCACATTACGGCTGTAGAGATATCAAGAACAAGATAATAAACTATCTATCACATGTCCAAATCCATAATAACAAGAGTCAATGAAAAATAAGTGCGGAAGCAAATGATCCAATGCAATAATAGAAAGGTACGTCCCGTAATGCGGGACCACACCTGGAAATAAAATGCAATAAATAAACTAACCACTACAGAACTCACAAATCAGCCTGCTGGCTGCAGTACTCCTGCTCAGTCGTCGACAGTGATAAAGAATCTGGGCCATGCAAAACCCAGACGTCAGCGCGTCATGTTAACCAATAATATAATATGAACATGGTAATAAGCAATGCAGAAAGTAAGCATGAATAAGCAGTAATATGAAATAATAGTGCAGGGTAGTGTGCAGTGGGTAGTTATACTGTTCTATCGGGTTTCTATTCTAAAGTCTTTGAAATCAATTGATGACTCGTCGATGTAACTCAATAGTATCCTGTGCATGCCCGGGACCACGGTCAAGACCCTCGGGGCTGAATCCGAGACGTGCCGCTAGGCAGTAATAGGTAGCAGGATGGACGAGTGATGTCAGCATCATCACTCCCGGACTGGCCAAGCCCGTAAGACTGATCAGAACAGGTATCGAACTGTTGAGTTACAAGTCGGTTTCACCTTTGATTTCCCCATACCCCCAAATTATGTATGTCAGGTCAGGTATTCAGTAATCAAGAACTAATGCCAACACAGGATCAGGTAAAAGCAGGTTTGTCTGGATAGACAACAGGAATGGTCCATGAGGACCCCAAGTCAGGTTTGTTGGCATTAGGCATGAGATCAGGTAACAGGTCAGGTCATGGTACAACAGGTTGAGTTGGTAGTAAAGGGTACCATGTCCGGTGCATCGGTAAGTATATATGTCATGTGTATCAAGGTCAGGTCAATATGTAATGCAATCGAATGTGTGCTCATAACAGGTATATAATCGAATAAGGAATAACAGCAGGAGATAAAGTAAACAACAACAACAGTTCATTTAATCGCAATGGTGCATTAATGTGGTGTAGTTGTATTATCATATTAACAGGTTCGAGCACCCTTGGGGTGCAATAATCACAAGATAGTGCAATATCAATAACAGAAAGTAATGAAGCTATAGGTGTACGGTTATCGTCCTTTAAATAGCAAAATGATTAACTGGTAATTTTGTTATTAGGGTTACAGTGGCAAAATACGGTTTAGGTTGCAGTATCGTGATATATATCATATTTCGTTCAAATAAGAAAAGTAACTATACTTAGTTAATCCTTGCAAGTTTAATGAGTCAAGCACACTTAATTTGTATAACATAGCATGTAGCAAGTAATACTTGCCTCGACGGTTTCGCAAACCGGGAAAACGGACGTAGCGTCGGCGGAAAACACGCGACGGACGCACGGCACACGGAAAGAGTCCAAACAACGCACGATGGAAACATACGGGTCAAGGGTCCCTGCTGGGTCGTCGGGAAACATCGACGGCACGGTCGGAATCCGGAGATCAAAAGATTGAACCCTTTTGTATCCTGCAAGTCTGTTGAAGTTGAATTCTCTGAAAGATCACACTTGGCGACAACAATACAAGAGCCCCGTAGTATTGTCAATAGCATGACAGTTGAACCGGCAAGCAAGCCAATTCCAATCAAAACCTGCTTTTGAGCCATTTCTTTACTTCCCGAAAGTCCAGACACTAAAATGAGCAACGCATCAGGAAGCGCGCCAAGGATCGGCAGGAACAGTCCCCCAACGATCCTAGGCCAGCACCAGGAACAAGTTCCCCAGCACAGTCGTCGTGCACGGCAAGAAGCCTCCATAACATCCAGCTAGGATCGATATAGATGGAAACCATCCATGGGAAGCACAATGGCAACATCATCATATTCTGCTGAAGCTTTTTGGGCCCAAAGCTTGTTTAGACGGCTGACAACCTCAGATGCTACGGTGGTCTTGCCTGCACCTCTTCAATAGACCCAGCTTCCAGAACTGGAGCCTCTTGTTGCTGGCAAGAAGTCAGAACCTTTTGCCTACCTCGCTTCACAGAAAGCGACCAGATCCGCCCTGAGGCTCACTTCGCCGTCCTCAATGATAGAGAGGTCGGCCATGGAGACGATTGGCATCTGATTTGTTGGCTCCCTCTACAAAAAACGCCTTTGTATCCAAAGAGGGATAGAGAATGTGACGGTGACTAGGGGAGACGAAGACGGCGAGGCAAGGAGATGAGGAAGGGGTGCAGGCGACGGTGACGAGGTCGGAGGTGAAGTCGATGATGGATGCGAGGGGTTTTGGCTCGGGGAAAATGAGAGAGGGGAAAAGAGATGGAGGTGGTGGCAATGCTCGAAGGCAAGGGGACGGCGACGCAGGTGGAGGAGACGGCGGTGATGTGATGAAGGCGGCTACGATTAGGGTTGCGGCGGGCTTCATTCTCGTGATGAGATATCTGGAAAAGGAAGACGAAGCGTAGGAAAATATATATAAATGAGAGAGAGAGAGAGAGACAGTTAGAGAGAGAGAGAAGAAGAAGAAATTTGAGGAGAGAGATATAGAGATAGAGGAAGAGAGAGAAATTATAGAGACAGAGAGAGAGAGAGATATGCTGGCCCACGGGGAATTAATCCCCCCGTGATTGGCTGGCGAAGTAAGATTTAAAAAGATTTGTTAAATAATTAAAGATTTAAAAGGGATTTAAAATATTTGATTGGTTAAAAACCTAAAACAGTTTAAATTTCGAATATATTTTATAGTTTAGTATAATTAATTGAATTGGGATTTTGGCGCTAAATG
Source organism: Agapanthus africanus (assembly GCA_030015575.1). NCBI lineage: Eukaryota > Viridiplantae > Streptophyta > Magnoliopsida > Asparagales > Amaryllidaceae > Agapanthus > Agapanthus africanus. The sequence goes on along the minus strand of CM057345.1, from coordinate 570,041,613 downwards.
CAACATTTTCAAATCGCGCCCGGGTTGCGCCCAAAAATTTGAAATTCAAATAATAGGATTTTAAGCGGGTTCCAAATTTTAAAATGAGATGTCTTATGATTAAAATGCATGCCCCCAAGTCGGACACCTGCACGCGCGCGTAGCCGTCCAAATTCACCCGTTTCACAGAACGGGATGAAATCTCGACACGCGGACGCTACCACGTGACTAGTGGTGACGAGTAGGCCAATATGGATATTTTTAATTTCATTTTAGGTGTTAAAATTTGTTATAGGCAAAAATGACTTAGCCGGTTAAAATTTTGCAACAAGAACCAAACAAGAAAGATAATTGAAATGAGCAATGTCTAACACTCAACTAGTAACAGAAATAGTATTATTGGGCTCGGGTGTTACACTATATAAGGCAACATGATGACGAATAAAGCATACACTTTTCATTCTCTCAAAAACCTAGGGTTTGTGCCTCTTTCCCCTTTCTGAAGGTTCCAAACCTTCTTCTTTCTTTTTAATTAAATCAAGAGTTTTACTCTTCCTTTTCCAAAACTAAATAGTTTTTCACTACAAAACCCATAAAGGGGGACTTGGATCTGTCATTAGATCTCAAAAAGAAGAGATTTTTAAAATCTCACATCTCTTGATCTTCAAGATCCGGCCAAACGACAGGAAGAAGAAGGAGACCCGTCTCCAGAAATCCCACTTTGGGGAAGAACTAGGGCTCAAGGGGAGAAGCCCCTTCATCAGCTTCAAAACATCCTTGGAGTGTAACTCCTCACACACACACACACACACATAAAATAATAAGTGCTCCTTTCTCCGAGTACAACTCCCATTGCAGGGACCAAATCCCTTTTTGCGCCCGAGCGCCCATATGCTGACACGTGGAGCGCTAGCATTCAAAGCGCTAGTGCTCTTGCGCTCAGGGCGCTAGCGTCCGAACGCCCACGTGCTGACACATCGGGCGCTAGCGCTCAAAGTGCTAGCGTTCTTGCGCTCAGAGCACTAGCGTCCAAAGCGCTAGCGCCTAAGCGCCCACATGCTGACACGTGGAGCGCCAGCGTTCAAAGCGCTAGCGCTCTTGCGCTCAGAGCGCTAGCACCCGAGCGTCCACGTGCTGACACGTGGAGAGCGCTAGTGCTCTTGCGCTCTAGCACCCAAAGCGCTAGCGCCCGAGCGCCCACGTGCTGACACGTGGGGCGCTCGCGCTCAAGGCGCCAGCACCCAAAGCGCTGGACCTTTTCCCCACGCATCCTCTGGATGCCATTTCCCTTTATTTTTTTATATATATGTATACACACACACACACACATACTCTACAACACTGTCCATCCTAAAAAAATTTGGGCCGGGGCGCTTCCCCTCACCCCGCAAGGGGGCTGCTAGCCCTCTTGACCCCCAGCCCGCTATCTGGGTAGCGGGACCCCCGTAAAAACTCTGCGTGGCTCCCGATATATCCAAGCCCCCCTAAAATAAAAACATATGTACACTGCACGTTGAGTTCGCATGACCAGTTTAACCCGTCAATCGGAGGTTCCCTTGCTCCAAAGGCGAGGGGTAATTAACGGCAGCTTAGTCCGCGGCTGCCGGAGATTCGGATCCCCACGATCAATAAACCCCAGCCTACCCTAGGCAGGGGGAATCTGTAACGTGCCTGATAAGCGTGCGCATATTCCGATCTCAATGGGGTGACGAAAAACACCCTACAAAGAGAGTTCTTCTTCCTCAAGAATTTAGTTCTCTATTCTTTCTGAAGTTTATGAGGGGATTCCTTCTTTTCAGACTTGAAGTCTTGGGTCCTTTATATAGTAGTGGCGGTTTGTTGATTAGCTTTGAGGAAATCTCTCATTAAGAGATCTCAATTGATTTGGGGATTTTTCCCACCGTTGGATCTTTAATCCAAAGACTTCTGTTTTACATAAAACATTTTCTTGTTTTTAACAAGATTAGGAAAATATTTTTCCATACAGAATTTATTCTGTTGAACGGTGATTCTTTAATCACCATTGGATTTTTAATCCAATGGCTCTCTGTTTTACAGAGGGCAACCTTTCTCGTTTAGAAAGATTTGAGAAATTTTTCCTCTCAACAGAATTTAATTCTGTATCATGATATTTTATCATCTCCGTTGGATTTTTGATCCAACAACTCTGTTTAACAGAGAGTAGAATTTAATTCTTCTAGGCGTCGGCGCTCACGTATTATGCACATGGGCGCTACTTAAGATTTTTGTGTGCTTTGCACATTGGCGCCGTTCATATAAGAGTTTTTAACTCTGGCGCTGACGCCCTCGTGGAAGGCACTGTTCCCCTCCGAATGGCGGCCGAAACGTTAGGACGTCTGTGCCTGAGATTCGGGGCAGATGCTATTTGGTTTTATCCGTCTACCTCTCCGAAGATGCCAAGTTGATTTATAGCACCGTGTATCGAAGGTTTAGACAGATGCGGCCGATGTAGCAGACTTTGTCAGATTCCCCTCGCTTGAGGAGTTTTTGATTGTGGGGACGCTCTTCCCTGCAGGCGCAAGCCCCTGCAGTTAATTACGGTACCGCATCACGGTAGCCACTTTCTCCTTCTCCAGAATTTCACTTCGTGTCATGTGTGTTTGTTTTGTTTGTGGTTGCCCGTGGATTGTATACGGAGACTGAGTAATGCCGTCGCCCGTAGGACATGGATTAGTCCAAATCCGTATTTACTTAGATTTGGGTTTGATATTTTAGTTTAAGGATGCGTTAGCCTCGTTGAGGCTGAGTTCAACTTAAACGTGACTCATTTAATATATGGCCGTCGGGACTCGTCACCTCTCTAACGTCGTTGAAGGATTACAACGACAGGTGTCAGAGGAGTTCGGAGATGTACCCTCGAACCGAAGTTGATTTAGGGTTTTATATTTCATTTGAATGTTTAAGGATACGTTAGCCGTGATTGGGGATAAGATCAACTTAAACGGGACCGTTTAGGTCCAACAAAAGAGCATTTGGGCTCTATTGTTCCAGTTTAGGGAGATTCGTAGTCCAATTTGGGACTAAAGTCTGTTTGGAGGATACGTTAGCCATTTTTGAGGCTAAGATCGACTCAAACGTTTGTTAAGGATACGTTAGTCCAGTTTGAGACTAAGGTCAACTTAACGGGACCGTTTAGGTCCAACAAAAGAGCATTTGGGCTCTATTGTGCCAGTTTTAGGGACGTGGTGGTCCGTATTCCAGTTTAGGGACGTCTCGGTCCGATATTAGTTTAGGGACGTCTCGGTCCGATATTAGTTTAAGGACGTTTCAGTCCACGAGTTTAAGGACCCCGCAGTCCATATCGGTGTGTGGTCGTTGGGACCCGTCACCTCTTTGACGTCGTTGAGGAATTACTACGATGGATGTCAAAGGAGTTCGGAGATGTACCCTCGAACCGGATGTAGATTGATTTAGGAGAGTCATTTTGCTCAGTCAATTTAATTTAAGGACTTATGGCCACGATTGGGCTAAGTCCAGTTGAGAATGTTCAACATTGCTTTTATTTAGGCTCTGCCCAGAAAAGATGCCGAGCATAAATTTTTTTTGGGGGCCCTGTTCTTTATAAATGATACAGAGCATCAATTTTATTTGGGGCCAGCCCTTTTACTGCTTTGCAATTTATTTTGGCCTCCTAGGTCTTTTTGATTTGGGCCTGGCCCTTTTATTGCTTTGCAATTTATGAATAATGCAGAGCATCAATTTTATTTGGGCCCAGCCCTTTTATTTTGGCCTGCTAGGTCTTTTTGATTTGGGCCTGGCCCTTCAAGTAATGCATTGCATTTGTGCAAACCACCAAGAATCTTTTAGATTCAAGAAAAGAAGTGCAGAGCACTTTTTAATTTCTTGATCTAAATTTAGATCAAAGAAAGAAAAAATCTTTTCTTTCTTTCTGTCTCAGAGAACCAGGGGTTCATAGCAAGTGCAAAGCACTATTTTTATTTATTTATTTATTTATTTATTTATTAATTGAAGATCACTGATCTTGTTTTTTAGATCAATGATCTATTCCTAAGAGAATTTTCTCTTATCTCAAAGGTTTTTACCTTCTTTTTTTTTGGTGTTCTCAAGAAGTTTTCAAGAGTTCTTCTCTTTTTTTTTTTTAATCCAATTGTCTATATCTTTGAAATGGAGTCTGGGGTCCTTTTTATAGTGCTCAAAAATCAGTTAAATTTGTTAAAAAAATCTTTTCTGAGTGATTTGGGGAATTTTCCCCACCGTTGGATCTTTGATCCAAAGGCCCCTGTTTTACAGAAGAAATCTTCTTGTTTTAACAAGAACAGAAAAAATTTCTTTTAAATCTTCATTCTGTTGTTGCGCAACTCACCAGCGCGTGACACGTGTCGCGCAGTGAGGCGCTTGCGCAACTGTGCTTGCGCAACTGCGCAGACACGTGTCGCGCAGTGAAGCGCTTGCGCAACTGCGCAGACACGTGTCGCTCAATGGTGCACTTGCGCAAAAGAGCTTGCGCAACTGCGCGGACACGTGTCGCGCAGCGGTGCGCTTGCGCAGTTGTGCTTGCGCAACTGCGCAGACACGTGGCGCACTGCGGTGCACTTGCGCAACAGGGTTTGCGCAACTGCGCAGACACGTGTCGCGCAGCGCAGCGCTTGCGCAGCTGAGCGTTGCTTTTGCTTTTTAAAGAGCCTTGCTCTGATTGGACGCACTGCCTTGGGCGTTGTGCTGCCGAGTCAACTTCTGACACGTGGCAAATTGCGCGCAGCGCACGGGATCTAAAGCGTTGCTTCAAAATTTGAATTTTTGAAATTCAAACAGAGCCTTGCTCTGATTGGGGGAACAGGCACGTGAGGCGCTGCCTCACAGAGGTTTGCTTTTTTATTAGGGAAACAGCCACTTCTTCCGCTGGTGTTTCCAGCGGCCACGCGCGTAACTCGCTGGCGTTCAATGCCCGTGCATGTGACACGCTGGTTCCTGGCACCCACACGCCACGTACTTGACCCGCTGGTGCCCAGCGGTCACGTATTGTCTTACGCATCCTTAGGACGCTCCTTACCCCTCTTTTTCCCAAGTGTTCCCCACTAAAAATACTTCCTCCATTAGAAAATATTTCTAACGAGACGTTGCCCCGCATTTTGCAAGGGGGCTGCTAGCCTCCTTGACCCCCAACCTGCTATCCAGGTAGCGGGACCCCTATAAACTCAGTGAGGCCCCCGATATGTCTAAAACGCCTTCAAAACATAACACACGCATATTACACATTGAGTTCGCATAACCAGTTTATCCGTCAATCGGAGGTTCTTTCGTTCGAAAAGCGAGAGGTAACCAACGATAGCTTAGTCCACGACTGACAGAGATTTCGATCCCCACAACCAATAAACCCCGACCTACCATAGGCAGGGGGAATCTGTAATACGACTGACAGGTGACGCGCATTCCTATCATAATAGGGTGATGAAAAACACTCTACAACTACATCAGCTACGTTTTCAAAGACGCGGAGACAAGGTACCTGACCATCGAAAAGATAGTTCCGGCGCTCGTCGTCGCCTCCAGAAAGCTTCGGCTCTATTTCCAGGCTCATACGATCATCGTTCTCACCGACCGACCGCTAGGGAACATTCTCGGTTCCCCCAAGTTGTCCGGCCGCTTGGAGAAGTGGAGATAGGAGTTGATGCAATTCGACATCCAGTATCGACCAAGGCAAGCTATTAAAGTACAAATTCCAGCCAATTTTATGGTCGAGTGCACCATTCCTAAAAGAGAAGAAGCGCTGACACGGGATCCAAACCCATAAAACTCAGTCGAAGAAAAGCTCGATCTGATTCCGGACTGGGTACTCTATGTGGACGGTTCCTCCACAGAGGAAGGAAGTGGGGTTGGACTGGTCATCCGCGGCCCCAATGAAGTCGAGATGGAGTATTCTCTGTGGCTCGACTTCAAGGCCTCAAACAACGACGCAGAGTATGAAGCCTTATCGGCCGGACTAGGAATCGCCTCATGGTAGGGCTAAAGAAGATCAAAATTCATAGCGATTCCGCGTTGGCCGTCAGCCAAGTGACTGGACAATTTGAAGCCCGAGAATCTCTCATGATGAGATATCTCTCCGAGGTTAAAATGCTACGGAATTTTTTTTTGATGAAGTCCAAGTGGAACAGGTTCCCCGGAGTATGAACATCGAGGCTGATGCCTTGAGCAAGCTTGCCTCCTCCTATTTGGCCAATTACAAGAGGAACATCCTTTTCGAAGTCCTGTCGCAACCCAGCATCGAAGATACAGAAGTTATACATAGGGTCTACACCACTCAGGGGAGTATCTCGGATCGGAGAAAGCCCATGGTGTACTTTCTCAAGGATGGAATGCTCCCCGAGGACTGAACGGAAGCACGCAGGTTCCGCATGAAAGCCCGTCATTTCATATGGAGCAAAGGTAACTTGTATAAAAAATCATACACCCAACCTCTACTCAGATTCGTCAATTCCGACGAAGCTAGGTACGTTCTGTAAGAGACACACGAAGGAGTCAGAGACGCATGTCAGGGGCCCACAATCTGATCCAAAAGACACTACTACAGGGCTACTATTGGCCGACTATCCACACCGATACAGAAAAGCTCGTACGGAGGTGAAAGGCATGTCAACTCTTCGGCAACATTTCTCAGTGACCAGCCACAGAGCTAATGCAGCTGAGCTCCCCTTGGCCATTTGTAACATCCTAATACTTTTATACTATATATTTGGGTATTTCAAATCTTGCAGTAAAATTCTTTACTATTGTTACTATTGGGTTCCGAATGATGCAATTAGTAGCCGTGGTCAGTATCTGACCCAACCCGCATGTTTGAAACCAAATATGGCACGAGGTTATATCAAATATTTTCTAGTACAGTGTATCTATGCAAATATAGAATATATAGAATACACACACAAACACACACACACACACATAATATTTTATTCTCACATTTCTCTTTATACTACAAGATAAAATCCAAATAATATTCTTTTCCTTATCCAGCCTTGCATGGCATATTACCCCATATCAGGTGGTTGCACCATATATTATGTTCATATCCTCAATTATAGACAGACAAATAATTGGATTGCTACGTATATTTACGTAGACTTTATTCGGGGTATATGTATTTAATTATAAAATACTGTATTATGGTTAAAATCCTTATGTATATTCTTTATAAATAAAAACTTTATTTTAGAAGGGAGACGGGTAATATTTGGAGTAATATGATATTATCTGTAAAATCCTACTATATATATTATATATTCCTATAATATATCTAACAGTATGTATATATAAATATACAAATTATATTAATATATAAATTATTATAATCCCTCTCTAACTCTCTCTCTCTCTCTCTCTATCTCTTTCCATCCCTACCTCTCTCTCCCCCTATATAATATATATATATATATAATATTAATAATATAATATTTTTATAAACTCTCTCTCTCGTTTTCAATCTCCATCTCTCACTCGAACCCTAACCGCGTCAAACCCATGCCTCGCCGTCCCCACCTCATCGCCGTCTCCATCTTTTCGTCATCACCACCCTCATCTTCTCTTCTTCCTCGTCGGCACCTCCATCCTCCCCATCTCCTTCCCCGAGACCTTACCCGAGCCCAACTCTACAGCCGAGAACCCATCTCCGCCACCTTGTCGATCTCGCCGCCTGACCCGACCACCACCATCACCGTCCAACTTGGAGTTGAACGTAATATGCTAGAAAACCATAAGCGTCAAACTGAGCTAAATCAGCGGCAGGCCGAGACTTTCCAAGAGGGTCTGAGGACGGTTCAGTAGTTCGTTGTTACAGCAGCTGAGAGGGCAGTAACACCCAGTCCAACACAGCGTGAGGGAACCATAGCGGACTTTAGGAAGCTTGATCCGTCCACATTTACAGGATTGAAGGAGCCATTGCCAACGGAGCAGTGGCTAGTTGATACAGAGAATCTGCTCGTTACCGCGCAGATTCCATATGAGAAAATAGTGGATGTAGTACGCATCCAATTAGTAGATTACGCTTGCGAGTGGTGGCTCATAGAAGAGACCCGTCTGACCAAGCCTGTAACACTTTAGAATGCGTTTTGAGTAATTAAAGCGAATGAATGCGGTTTTTTAATAAAATTTAACCAAAACTGTTTTTATATATTTTATTTGAATTAATTAATATTTTATTAAATTATTTTGTGACAAGCACACACTTGTGCATGTTAATCTAGGGTTTTGGAAATGTTAACCATGCTAGGTTAACCATGACATTTTACTTTTCACCATGCCATATTAACTTTTACTTAAAAAGTTTACCTTTAAGATAAGTTTTATTTACAAAAATGTTTTATTTTAATTAAAGAGAAGGATTTTAAAATTTGTGGCATGGGAGGCATAATGAATGTGCAAGGTTGTCATGGAATCAAGGCATGAGTGGCATGAGTATAAAGGAATGGTAGGTATGGTGGAAACATGCATAAGTGTAATGAAGAATCATTAAAGAGAAGGAATTTGGCTATAAATACCCACCCTCACCCTCTACATTCTCTCATTCACAAACCTTCAAAAAAAATCATGTTTATGTTGTCTTGGAGCATGGATTGATAGGAATTCAGTCAAGCTTTGGTGAGGTATGATTTTAGTCTGTTTCTGTTTTAAAAAGTTGACAGAAACTGGTTTAGAGTGCGGCTCTGGACTGCAGTCCAGAGCAGTTCTGGTCGTCGATTCTCGTTTTGTAATGCTTTCAATTTTCTGTATGAAAATGTTATAGTGCGGAACTATATATCATAGTGAAGATAAATCTGTTATATAACCAATGAAAGTGATTTCATTCATTTCTACTATCGCTTACTATTTAAACTGTATTTTAAATCAACAAAACGTATAGCAGTCCCAAACAGGGACAGAACGTATACCCTTGTGTTTTTCAGTGCATAACTTCCAGTACACAATGGATACTATTGATCCGTTTGATGCGTTGGAAACCTAACTGATAAACCTAAATTTTGTTCAACTATAACGTCACCTAATTTTGATCCCAACAGGGTGAAAACTGTGTTGTGAAATGGACATTCAGTTCAGAAACTGAAATTCCAGCAGCGAACACTTAAAATGAAACGACTGTAACTTGCGAGCCCGAAATCCGATTGTACTGAAACAAATTTTGATGAACTGCCGACAGAGTGTACTTGTTACCGTATTTGTATAGTTTCGCTAAATTTTGAGCTTATGATATTACGCGATACGTGTCCGATTCAGTTCTGTGGTTCGAGTCAGTTCTGCGCATGCGTGTTTTTCAGTCGTGTCGCCTCACATGTTTAGTCACCGAGCTATCACCAAATAATTTGTGTGAACTAAATCGTTAGCTAGGTGTCCGTTTCCGTGTGTTATCCTTAGTTCACTAATATTGGTAAGTATTGGCTTTATTTGTGTGATATTAGGATCGCAAGCAGGGACTTCAGACGAAGGAAGGAAAGGAAAGGAGGTGATTGGATTCACCTAATTCAGGATTGTCTGGTGAGTAGCTTTAACATCTACGGGGAAATCGCCTGTGTGGCGCTAAGCGCCAAGGCTAGGATTCAAGTGAATTACTTTAAGTGACATGCCTATTGACCACACATAGATAAAAACATATATTGAACTAGAAATAATTAGTACATCATATTTCATCATATTTCATGTTAAACATTGATATAATATTGATAGGACACTGCACCATTACAAACGGTTCATATTGCACGAGCACTATATGTTACACACACACCGTTGGTAATTGCTATGTCACGCACACTATAGAAATGACCTTAGATAAAGATATTGTACCGTATGATTTGTAGTTAGATAGTTATTCTTGTATTAGTTCACATTATGATAATTACATTGCAGTAGTAATATTTTTATATGATGTTTTATTCGATATCATGGATTTGATAAATCACAAGATACTTTCTAAAAACTGGGATTCGTTTATAAAAGTGTGGATTTCCCTTGATATGATCACATTACTTCCATATTGCATACATTGTAGTTCATGAATATATGCATTGAGATATTGTTTTAATGAGATTTCTGGATTTGAGAACCGCTGGTATTTTTTCAAAGAAAGCTATAAATTGTTTTAAACGCGGTTTCTCTTGATGTGATTTTGGGATGTCCACCATGAGTTTTCTCGGTTATGAGCTTGGTTTTCGAGACTCGATTCGAGGAGATGTGGGAACCGTCTGCGGGTACATGGTGGACCCGGTATGGTACCCCGGGGCAAGAATGATATCGTGGTGTAGCCGATGAGCCTGGCAGAGGGCATACTACCTACCGGTGATTGGTTGGACTCGGCGGTTGTCCGGAGGATACCGGCCGGAGTCATGAGATATGGGTCGATTCGGAATGACGAAACCCAGAGATGTGGACCGATTCGGAATGACAAAGTCCAGAGAGAGAGATATATGGATTTACGTGTCGATGCTAGACACGGTGTTTTTCATGATGTTTCGAGTGTCGGTGTTGGACACTCAGGTTTTCTATGAGATTTACAGATGAGAGGGCCGGTCATAGTGACGGCGCCTGAGATATTGAGATTTACATATCGTTGATGGACACTGGATTTATTTTACTGATAGTGATTATGGATGAGTATTATGTTTACCCCATACTCAGGTATTTATGATACATTCTCTATATATCGTCATTTACCAGATCATGATTTACTGCAGTTCATATTGACATATATACCTTATCATGACACATATGTAGAAATGGTTGTTTATCGTACATACATGTGATTACTTGTACGATGTTATTTACTTCTCACGAGTTGGCAACTCACCCCCATTGTGCCACAGCATTTTTGCAGGGTTGATCTGCAGTTTGGAAGCGTCAGGCTTCTTATTGCATCTTTTCCGTGGATATCGCTACTGTTGGGTCGAGACCCTTTCTTTCGGTATGTGGATTTGTGCGGTTATCCATTTATGTATCTTATTGTATCTAGTACTCTCCATCTACTATTCACCTGTATTGACTTAGAGACTGAGAGGTTCGGTATTTGTACCTTATGTGACTTTGGTTGTTGTGCTCGTATGAGCCGGATTTGATTCATATTATGTTATTTCTTCGCTATGGCGATATTTGTACACATGTTGTAGTTATGTTTCATCTCTATGATTTGTATCATTCAGGATTGATTTTTACAAAGGAGATGCTGCCGAAATATACAAAAGGAAAAATGAAACTTTAAGTTTTTCTACGATTTTTAAACTAAGATCCTAAATGTTTTAACTAATCTTTTAAACAAATGTTTTAAAGCTTATCACTCTAATCTTTTTCATGGTTTAGATTACTGGGTTTTGGCTTACTTGAGTTACGTTACGCCTTTAGACGTCACGTGATTTAAGTGCTGGTTACGTTCCTAATTTGGGTCGTGAAAAAGTTGGTATCAGAGCATTAGGTTTTACCTTTCGGAGTGTAGGATGACCCTTAGTATGATGGAGTAGGTAACTTGAGTAGAGTGACGTAGCGTGGGTATGTTCCGCGGCATACTTACGATACGAACTCCGCCTAAGTGACCTTAGGACATTTTTGCTTGTAATTCCTTCCTTGATTCCTTGTATCCCTATGATTCGAATCTATATTCCTATCGAATCATGTTTCCTTTTTGAGCCTTTGTGCCGCCAAAGACTACTAGGGCGCAAAGAGCTGCTGCTAGAGATGAGGTCAGAGCAGGCCCGTCTGAGACAAGGATTAACCTGGATGATATACCTAGTGTTCATGAGAAGAGTGATCCACCTTCTCCAGGACGTATTTCTAGGCTTGAAGCCAATGTTCAACAGTTACGACTGATGATTGGATCTCTAGTCGAGGCCTTAACACTCAGTTATTTCTTTCTGTTGGAGCTCAACACTTCGATACGTATGCAGCCGCAGTAGACGCAGCTCTACTGGTAGAAGAGCGTGTTTTAGAGACTTCAATTGTTCAAGGATCGAAGAGAATTCGTACCGGTATGCCAGCTCAGAAGCAGCTTGGTATACGCCGTGAGAGATTCTTTCCAAGTGATGATGGTAGAAGAGGCTTCAGACAAGGTCAGTTGTTTGGCTCTTATCCACAGGGTCAGCAATCGACGTCTGGATGTTTTCGATGTGGGAGTCTACAACACCACATCAGGGATTGTCCTTGGAGGCGCCAAAGCGATGCACCAGTTCAGCATGTTACTTTACCACCTTCACCACCTCAGAGAGCTTTGCCCCTTTCGACCGTTGTTGTTCCACGCCAGACCCATGCTTAGAGAGGCCGTGGTCGTGGAGGTCCTATTCAGAGAGGACGAGGTGGCAGAGGCGGAGGAAAGCCAGATGCTAGTAGAGGACAAGCCCGAGTTTTTGCATTGACTCCGCAGGATGCGCGAGCATCGAATGCCGTTGTGTCAGGTACACTTTTAGTGTGTTCTTTCCATGCGCGTGTATTATTCGACCCAGGATCTACACACTCTTATGTGTCCACACACTTTGTACCGAGGTTAGGCCGAGACTCATCCTTGTTAGATGAGCCACTTGTTGTGATTACTCCTGTTGGAGAGTCTTTTGTTGCTCGACATGTGTTTCGGTCATGTACCGTTCATATTAGAGATAGAGTTTCGTTTGTCGACTTGATCCTTCTTGATATGTTGGACTTTGATGTTCTCCTCGGCATGGACTGGTTAGCTACATGCTATGCGTCCGTGGACTGCCGTGAAAAAGCAGTCAGGTTCTGTTTTTCGGGAGAATCGGTTCTTGTTGTGCAGGGGGACCGTAGTGCCACTCCTCACAATTTTATTTCTACCCTTTGCGCTAATCGGCTTTTGAGGAAAGGATATCACGGGTTTTTAGCTTTTATTCGTGATACGGGAGCCACAGTAGAACCATTGAACCAGGTTCCTATTGTGAGAGAGTTTTCCGACGTTTTTCTTAATGTGTTACCTGGATTGCCGCCAGAGCGTGACATCGAGTTCTGCATCGATCTGATTTCCGGCACGGGGCCTATTTCTATACCTCCTTATCGGATGGCTCCGGCTGAGCTTAAAGAGCTTAAGGATCAACTGCAAGAGTTGCTGGACAAGGGACTTGTTCGTCCGAGTGTTTCACCTTGGGGAGCTCCTGTTCTTTTCGTCAAAAAGAAAGACGGAAGTATGAGACTGTGCACTGACTATCGTCAATTGAATCGAGTCACAGTGCGAAATAGGTATCCTTTACCTCGCATTGACGATTTATTTGATCAACTCCAGGGTGCAAGACATTTTTCCAAGATTGATTTGAGGTCGGGTTATCATCAATTGCGAGTCCGGAAAGATGACATTCCGAAGACAGTTTTTCGTACACGCTACGGGCATTATGAGTTTTTGGTGATGTCGTTTGGACTTACAAATGCCCCAGCAGCGTTCATGGACTTGATGAACCGAATTTTCAAGCCATTCCTCGACCAGTTCATTATTGTGTTTATTGATGACATTCTAGTTTATTCTAGAAGTCATGAGGAGCATGAGCAGCACTTGAGAATTGCTTTGCAGACATTGAGAGAACACCAATTGTTTGCTAAGTTCTCGAAGTGTGCATTTTGGCTTGATAGTGTTGACTTTTTGGGTCATGTGGTTACGGGAGACGGTATCCGAGTGGATCCGAAGAAGATTGAAGCCGTACAACTTTGGCCTAGACCCGTATCGATGACGGAGGTCCGTAGTTTCTTGGGATTAGCCGGTTATTACCGACGCTTCGTGCAGGATTTTTCAAGTATCGCTGCACCGATGACCGGACTGACCCGGAAGGGAATTCTTTTTCTTTGGACCGAGGCTTGCGAGCAGAGTTTCCAGCTGTTGAAGACGCGGTTGATGACTGCACCGGTTTCATCTTTACCTTCTGGACCGGGTGGCTATGTCGTCTATTGTGATGCTTCTCGAATGGGACTTGGTTGCGTGTTAATGCAACAGGATAAGGTTATCGCTTATGCTTCTCGTCAGTTGAAGAGGCACGAGCAGAACTATCCTACCCATGATCTTGAGATGGCCGCGGTGGTATTTGCTCTTAAGATTTGGAGACACTACTTGTACGGAGAGTCATGCCAGATTTTCACGGATCACAAGAGCTTGAAGTACATCTTCCAGCAGCGGGATCTGAATTTGAAGCAGCGTCGTTGGATGGAGCTTATAAAGGATTATGATTGTGAAATTCTTTATCACCCAGGCAAGGCGAATGTAGTAGCTGATGCTTTGAGTCGTAGACCCGGAGGAAGCTTGTTCCATTTGAACACGGTTCTGAGACAATCTTCTACAGATTGGAAGATCTTGTGTGATAGTAGAGTTCAATTCGAGTTCACTTCAGCCGGTGGACAGCTTGCTCATGTCCGTGCTCGTCTACTTCTGCTTGATCTTATCCGTGATGCACAATCCGACGATGATCGTTTGTCCGAGATCTTTGAACTTGTTCGGCAAGGTAATGGTTCAGAGTTTGTGATTGATGACCAGGGTGTGCTACGTTTTGGGACTCGTTTATGTGTACCAAATTCCAAAGAGCTGAGACGCGATATCTTAAAGCAGGCACATCAATCAGCTTACAGTGTTCACCCAGGTTCCACCAAGATGTATCGTGATTTGAGAGATGTCTACTGGTGGGAAGGGATGAAGAGAGATGTTTCGGACTTCATTTCAAAGTGCCTGACCTGTCAGCAGGTCAAGGCTGAGCATCAAAGACCGGCAGGAGAATTGCAGCGTTTGCCTATTCCGGAGTGGAAATGGGAGCAAATCTCTATGGATTTCGTTGTGGGTCTACCCAGGACCAGTCGAGGGTATGATTCCATTTGGGTGATTGTTGATCGGTTGATGAAAGCGGCTCACTTCCTTCCAGTGAAGACCACTTTCGGATTTTCTCAGTATGCTCAACTATACATTGACGAGCTTGTGCGTTTGCACGGTGTTCCTACATGCATTGTATCTGACAGAGGAACCCAGTTCACCAGCCGTCTTTGGCAGAAACTTCAGGAAGCCTTAGGTACTCGATTGAGTTTTAGCACCGCATTCCATCCACAGACCGATGGTCAATCAGAGCGGACTATTCAGACTCTCGAGGATATGCTTCGAGCATGCGTGCTTGATTTTGGTGACAGTTGGGATCGTCACTTGCCTTTAATTGAATTCTCCTATAATAACAGTTTTCAGGAGACGATTCAAATGGCACTTTTTGAGGCTTTATATGGTAGAAAGTGTCGATCACCAGTCTATTGGACCAAACTCAGCGAGAGCAGGATTTTGGGACCACAGCTAGTCGAAGAGACAACGGAGAAGATTCAGTTAATCCAAGATAGGATGAGAGCAGCCCAGTGCAGACAGAAGTCTTATGCCGACCATCGTCGTCGCAGACTTGAATTTGCTGTAGGTGATCATGTATTCCTACGGATTTCTCCGATGAAAGGCGTGATGAGATTTGGTAAGAAAGGGAAGCTTAGTCCCAGATTTGTGGGTCCTTTTGAGATCCTTGAGCGAGTTGGTATCGTTGCTTATCATTTGGCACTTCCACCCCGTTTTTCGGTTGTTCACCCCGTTTTTCATGTATCAATGCTTCTCAAGTACCTTCATGATCCTTCATACGTGATTCAGCCACAGACCGTCCAACTGGAACACGATCTTTCTTTCACCGAGCGGCCGGTAGTAATTTTGGATCGGCAGGTGAAGAAACTTCGGTCAAAAGTCTTACCGTCAGTGAAAGTTCTTTGGCGTGGCCCAAGTAGCGAAGAGGTTACATGGGAAGCCAAGGGCGAGATGCGGAAGAAATTCCCTCATCTTTTCGAAGGTATGCATATTAAGATTTTTAAATTTGGGGACCGAATTTCTTTAAGGGGGGGAGATTGTAACACTTTAGAATGCGTTTTGAGTAATTAAAGCGAATGAATGCAGTTTTTTAATAAAATTTAACCAAAACTGTTTTTATATATTTTATTTGAATTAATTAATATTTTATTAAATTATTTTGTGACAAGCACACACTTGTGCATGTTAATCTAGGGTTTTGGAGATGTTAACCATGCTAGGTTAACCATGACATTTTACTTTTTACCATGCCATATTAACTTTTACTTAAAAAGTTTACCTTTAAGATAAGTTTTATTTACAAAAATGTTTTATTTTAATTAAAGAGAAGGATTTTAAAATTTGTGGCATGGGAGGCATAATGAATGTGCAAGGTTGTCATGGAATCAAGGCATGAGTGGCATGAGTGTAAAGGAATGGTAGGTATGGTGGAAACATGCATAAGTGTAATGAAGAATCATTAAAGAGAAGGAATTTGGCTATAAATACCCACCCTCACCCTCTATATTCTCTCATTCATAAACCTTCAAAAAAAATCATGTTTATGTTGTCTTGGAGCATGGATTGATAGGAATTCAGTCAAGCTTTGGTGAGGTATGATTTTAGTCTGTTTCTGTTTTAAAAAGTTGACAGAAACTGGTTCGGAGTGCGGCTCTGGACTGCAGTCCAGAGCAGTTCTGGTCGTCGATTCTCGTTTTGTAATGCTTTCAATTTTCTGTATGAAAATATTATAGTGCGGAACTATATATCATAGTGAAGATAAATCTGTTATATAACCAATGAAAGTGATTTCATTCATTTCTACTATCGTTTACTATTTAAACTGTATTTTAAATCAACAAAACGTATAGCAGTCCCAAACAGGGACAGAACGTATACCCTTGTGTTTTTCAGTGCATAACTTCCAGTACACAATGGATATTATTGATCCGTTTGATGCGTTAGAAACCTAACTGATAAACCTAAATTTTGTTCAACTATAACGTCGCCTAATTTTGATCCCAACAGGGTGAAAACTGTGTTGCGAAATGGACATTCAGTTCAGAAACTGAAATTCCAGCAGCGAACACTTAAAATGAAACGACTGTAACTTGCGAGCCCGAAATCCGATTGTACTGAAACAAATTTTGATGAACTGCCGACAGAGTGTACTTGTTACCGTATTTGTATAGTTTCGCTAAATTTTGAGCTTATGATATTACGCGATACGTGTCCGATTCAGTTCTGTGGTTCGAGTCAGTTCTGCGCATGCGTGTTTTTCAGTCGTGTCGCCTCACATGTTTAGTCACCGAGCTATCACCAAATAATTTGTGTGAACTAAATCGTTAGCTAGGTGTCCGTTTCCGTGTGTTATCCTTAGTTCACTAATATTGGTAAGTATTGGCTTTATTTGTGTGATATTAGGATCGCAAGCAGGGACTTCAGACGAAGGAAGGAAAGGAAAGGAGGTGATTGGATTCACCTAATTCAGGATTGTCTGGTGAGTTGATTTAACATCTACGGGGAAATCGCCTGTGTGGCGCTAAGCGCCAAGGCTAGGATTCAAGTGAATTACTTTAAGTGACATGCCTATTGACCACACATAGATAAAAACATATATTGAACTAGAAATAATTAGTACATCATATTTCATCATATTTCATGTTAAACATTGATATAATATTGATAGGACACTGCACCATTACATACGGTTCATATTGCACGAGCACTATATGTTACACACACACCGTTGGTAATTGCTATGTCACGCACACTATAGAAATGGCCTTAGATAAAGATATTGTACCGTATGATTTGTAGTTAGATAGTTATTCTTGTATTAGTTCACATTATGATAATTACATTGCAGTAGTAATATTTTTATATGATGTTTTATTCGATATCATGGATTTGAGAAATCACAAGATACTTTCTAAAAATTGGGATTCGTTTATAAAAGTGTGGATTTCCCTTGATATGATCACATTACTTCCATATTGCATACATTGTAGTTCATGAATATATGCATTGAGATATTGTTTTAATGAGATTTCTGGATTTGAGAACCGCTGGTATTTTTTCAAAGAAAGCTATAAATTGTTTTAAACGCGGTTTCTCTTGATGTGATTTTGGGATGTCCACCATGAGTTTTCTCGGTTATGAGCTTGGTTTTCGAGACCCGATTCGAGGAGATGTGGGAACCGTCTGCGGGTACATGGTGGACCCGGTATGGTACCCCGGGGCAAGAATGATATCGTGGTGTAGCCGATGAGCCTGGCAGAGGGCATACTACCTACCGGTGATTGGTTGGACTCGGCGGTTGTCCGGAGGATACCGGCCGGAGTCATGAGATATGGGTCGATTCGGAATGACGAAACCCAGAGATGTGGACCGATTCGGAATGACAAAGTCCAGAGAGAGAGATATATGGATTTACGTGTCGATGCTAGACACGGTGTTTTTCATGATATTTCGAGTGTCGGTGTTGGACACTCAGGTTTTCTATGAGATTTACAGATGAGAGGGCCGGTCATAGTGACGGCGCCTGAGATATTGAGATTTACATGTCGTTGATGGGCACTGGATTTATTTTACTGATAGTGATTATGGATGAGTATTATGTTTACCCCATACTCAGGTATTTATGATACATTCTCTATATATCGTCATTTACCAGATCATGATTTACTGCAGTTCATATTGACATATATACCTTATCATGACACATATGTAGAAATGGTTGTTTATCGTACATACATGTGATTACTTGTACGATGTTATTTACTTCTCACGAGTTGGCAACTCACCCCCGTTGTGCCACAGCATTTTTGCAGGGTTGATCTGCAGTTTGGAAGCGTCAGGCTTCTTATTGCATCTTTTCCGTGGATATCGCTACTGTTGGGTCGAGACCCTTTCTTTCGGTATGTGGATTTGTGCGGTTATCCATTTATGTATCTTATTGTATCTAGTACTCTCCATCTACTATTCATCTGTATTGACTTAGAGACTGAGAGGTTCGGTATTTGTACCTTATGTGACTTTGGTTGTTGTGCTTGTATGAGCCGGATTTGATTCATATTATGTTATTTCTTCGCTATGGCGACATTTGTACACATGTTGTAGTTATGTTTCATCTCTATGATTTGTATCATTCAGGATTGATTTTTACAAAGGAGATGCTGCCGAAATATACAAAAGGAAAAATGAAACTTTAAGTTTTTCTACGATTTTTAAACTAAGATCCTAAATGTTTTAACTAATCTTTTAAACAAATGTTTTAAAGCTTATCACTCTAATCTTTTTCATGGTTTAGATTACTGGGTTTCGGCTTACTCGAGTTACGTTACGCCTTTAGACGTCACGTGATGTAAGTGCCGGTTACGTTCCTAATTTGGGTCGTGATAAAGCCGATCAGTTGAGCAACTTTTTCGTGAAGTTTCTTGGAGAAGTTCTTTCCCCAGTTTACTCGGGAGGAAATGGAAGAGAAGTTCATCAGCTTGAAGCAGAATGGCAGATCCGTTGATACACACGCGGCTGAGTGGACCCGGCTTACTCGATTTGCGGGGCCCTTGGGTGCCAATGAGGCAGATATGGCAAGGCGTTTTATGTGTAGCTTGGATATGGAGATTCAGAGAAACATCATATCTCTGGGATTGACCACCTTCTCCCAAGTTCTCAAGGCAGTCAGGGAGCAGCAGAGTTTATCGGAAAAAGTGAAGGGTAATCTAAAGCAAGAGGTTGTAGTGTGTAAGATGGAGTTTACGTCAAACAAAGCTCCTGTACGTAGAAGCATTCCGGTAAACAAACGAGGCACTGTACCTATGAAGAAGCCTTTTGTATCCGATCAGAAAAAAGGGTGCGATTTATGACTTTTGTCGTCTACCCGGACACACGCAGAAGGACCGTCGAAGGAGGCTTGGACTTTGGTTAGTTTATGGATCAGCTGACCATACCATTAGTGCTTGCCCTTCAAAACTACGATCGAGAGACGATATTCAGAAACCACCACAAATGCAGACCTTTGGGCAGAAGCTGGTCACTCAGAGGCCTAATCAACCACGGGCCTTCACCTTGACGGCCGAAGAGGTTAAGGTGTCAGATGAGGTTGTTTTAGGTATCCTACTCATTAATAATTTTCCCGCATTGGCATTATTCGATTCAGGTGTATCCCATTGCTTCATGTTGTCCAAATTTATTAGTGCACACTCTATTCCACATACGGCCTTATCTAGTTACTGGGACATACATACCGGGAATGGGAGAATTATATCTAGCAGTGAATTCAAGGGTTACTCGATTGTTATTTGCGGACGAGAGTTATTCGCGGATTTCTTGGTGATTTATACTAGCAGCTATGATGTTGTCTTGGGAATGGATTTTCTTGGTGTTTTCCATGCTCACATTGGCTGTAGGGCAAAGAAAGTGATTTTCTAGATTCCAGGACATCCAGAGTTCTTATTTTTGGGAGGTAGCAAATATGTCGGGCCACGAATTTAGGGTTAGGCCGACAAGTGCCATTCTTTTGTCGATGGAAGTAAACAAGAAAGAAGCACTGGCGGTAGTTCAGTATTTTATGGATGTGTTCGAGGACATCTCGGGTTTACCGCCAAAATGAGATGTGGAGTTCGCGATTGATCTTATTTCTGTAGCAGCGCTGATTTCAAAGGCTTATTATCCAATGGTGCCAGTGGAATTGGCAAGTTACCGAATTACTAGAGAAGGATTGGATTCGTAGCAACGGTTCACTATGGAGAGCTCCAGTTCTTCTAGTCAAGAAGTAGGATGGCACGCGGAGGATGTGCATTGACAATCGAGAATTAAATTGGGTGACTATTAAGAATAAGTACCCAATCTCTCGTATCGGCGAATTATTCGATCAACTCAGTGGCGCGAGGGTATTCTCAAAGTTGGATTTGTGATCTGGGTATAAGCAAATTCGGGTGAAATCAGAAGACATTTGCAAAACGGCGTTCCGAACTCAATATGGGCATTACGAGTACTTAGTGATGCCATTTGGAGTTATTAACGCACCGGCAATATTTATAGACTTGATGAACCGAATCTTTTCACCATACCTGGACTAGTTCGTAGTAGTATTTGTTGATGATATTCTGGTCTATTTGAGGAGCAAAGAAGAGCATGAAAACCACTGGAGGATCGCACTGCAAAAATTGAGACAGGAAAATTTATATGCTAAGATGAGTAAGTGTGAGTTTTGGCTCGAAAAAGTGAAGTTCTTGGGTCATGTTGTATCCGGAGATGGGATTGCAGTTAACCCCGAAAAGATTGCAGCTGTTCATAATTGGCCAATTCCAAAGAATGTATGGAAGATCATAAGTTTTCTTGGGCTTGCCGGATGCTATAGATGGTTTGTGGAGAACTTCGCTCGAATAACAGAACCATTGACCAAGTTAACACGAAAGGAGGTACCGTTCGTATGGACTGAGAAGTGTGCGTCAAATTTTTTAGCGTTGAAGCAAATATTGACCACCGCTCCTATTCTGACAGTTTCAGATGGTTCCGGAGGACTAGTTATTCACAGCGACACATCTGGGAAGGGCTTGGGATGTGTTCTAATGTAATATGGGAAGGTCATAGCCTATGCGTCGAGATAATTGAAGACCCATGAGAAGAATTACCCAACTCATGATTTGGAGCTAGCAGCAGTGATTTTTGCTCTGAAGATTTGGAGACACTCCTTATTGGGCGAAAGGGTAGAATTATTTACCGATCACAAAAGCCTAAAATATGTGTTTACACAGAAAGAGCTCATCATGAGGCAGCGTAAATGGTTAGAGCTGATGGCTGACTATGATCTTGATTTAGAATACCATCCGGGGAAGGTTAATGTGGTGCCGAATGCTCTAAGTCGGTTTCCAGCGATACGGATGTTGACTGCACAGAAGGAGATTATAGCTGATCTTCAGATATTCGAATTGGAGATTGTACTACTAAATTCGTTAGAACAGTTGATGCAGATGCAAGTACAGTTATCCTCGATCGATAACATTAAGGCAGCACAGTCGCACGATCCAAGATTGCAAAAGTTTTAAGAACAAGTAGAAGCGGGACTTCGAACAGATTTGTTGATTCATGAAGATGGTTTGTTGCGATATGGAAGTCGTTTATGTGTGCTTAAAGGAGATGTTCATGAAGAAGTCCTGAAGGAGCGTCACCACAGAGTCCAAAGGGGAATAATGCAGTTGGGTGATTGTCGATCGATTATCCAAAGCAGCTCATTTCATACCATTTCGAGTTGGTCAGTCGACAGAGGTTTTGGCAGAGCAGTACATGCAGGAGATTGTGAGATTGCATGGAGTAACTGTGAGTATCGTTTCCGATCGTGATACTCAATTTCTATCACACTTTTAGAAGAGTCTACAGAAAAGTTTAGGAACTTGCTTGAAATTTAGCACGGCTTATCATCCTCAGACAGATGACCAGTCTGAAAGAACGATCCAAACTCTTGAAGATATGTTGAGAGCATGCACATTAGACTTCAAGGGTTCATAGGAGGATCGTTTGCACTTGGTGGAGTTTTCATACAACAACAGTTTTCAGGCGATTATACGATGGCTCCATTCGAAGCATTATACGGTTGTAAGTGTCGCTCGCCTGTCTGTTGGGACGATATTATAGAAAGAAGATTATTGGGACCTTATATTATTGTGCAAACGGTGGAGAAAATTAACATGGTCTGAAATTATATGAAGGTGGTACAGGATCGACAGAAAAGTTGGGCTGATACTGAACGAAAACCTTTGGAGTTCACAGTTGGTGATCTTGTGTTCATAAAGATATCACCAACTAGAGGAGTAATCCGATTTAGCTGTCGAGACAAGCTCAGTCCTCGATTCGTGGGGCCTTTTGATATCATCGAGCGTATAGGAGAGGTAGCTTATCGATTTCCTTTACCACCATCATTGGCGGGTGTTCATGACGTGTTTCATGTATCTTAAGTCTCACCTCCCCTTTTCCCCCCAAGATCCAGCCAAGATAGAGGATGAAGAAGGATACCCATCTCCAAAAATCTCATTCCGGGAGGATCCGAGACTCAAAAGAAGATCCAAAGATTTCTAGGAGTTTGACTCCATTCAAGATCTGTTGGAGTTTAACTCCATAAATCAAACCCCTTTTTAGGAGTTTAACTCCAAATTTATACATAATCCATGTTAGGAGTTCAGCTCTAAAGTCCCTTGGGAGTACAACTCCTAACCCAGCGGCTGAGCCCCTTTTCCGCTGGTGTTTCCAGCGGTCGCGTGTCGCACGCGTGACCCACGGGCGCCTAGCGATTGTGTGTCGCATGTTAGGTTACGGCAGCGTCCCGGCCATCAATTTGTGACCAAATACGGAGCAAAAATTTATAAAACTTGGCGCCACCACAACCAATTACCCGGTTCTACCCATAAGCCCTAGGTAACAAAATATGCAAAGGAGTTAGAATGGTTATACCGAATAGATCCGTGTCCTTCGGTCTTCAACCATCATCCCAAGCTCCTAGGGGCTTCCTTGATCAAGCTTGGTCTCCGGACTCTCTGCATCGAAGATGATCCACCCGAGAGTCTATACAACGAGCTCCAACCTCATATCCAGGCAACTAGGAGTCTATGCAACGAGCTCCAACCTCATATCCGAGGCAACTAGGGCACCTAGATCGCTACTCAAGATACCATAGATGAAGTAGAGAGTGATGAAGGATTAATTTGTCTCAAAACACCCAGGGATTCTCAACCCATGAGAGGGTTTGGGTGGAGTTAAAGGAAGAAGAAGATGCCATGAGAATGAGGTGTTGAGAGCAACTCAAGAAAGAGAAAAGGAAATGAATAATGGCTTGTGTTTTTGTTTGTTGTGTGAGTGTGATAAGAAATAATAGAGCCATCACATAAATGTCCATGTCTCCAAAATATCTTAGCCAACAAAAAATATCTCAAGTCAATATAATCTCACAACAAACAAAAACCCTAAATATGATAGAATAGTAACTATGGGTCACTAATTAGCCATGCCACAAAAATGCAATAAACACCTCATCCTACACCTCAATAATCTTTTAATCCAAAAAGGTCTAAACCATGATGAGGTGTAATCTTCTAAAAGTAATCTTCTAATAAATTACAAGAATACCCCTCAACTGTATATACATATCCGCATCTGTATTCCGAAAAATACGAATACAAAGAGACGAAAATAATCCAACAAATATAATACTAGGATCCGGTTTAAACCAAAGTCCACTAGTATTATCTGTCCGAACATCATCCGTGCACAAGTACACGTATGTGATCGAACCCTGCCGTAAAACTATACAGCCTCTACATCATTTCGCCCAAAGCAGGGAAACCCTCTGTGTGGGACTCTAAAGACTCGTCAATACGCTGGCAGTGGGTTTAACTACAAGTACGTCAGCGGCACTAGCTGTACGTAACGGCTACCCAGATATTGAGCGAAAGGGAGGCCGACGAGCAAACTCATCCTGAAACCCCTACCGAGCCTGATAGTGACAATATCCATACAGTCCGGTCCGTTCGTCTATGAGTATCGCATATCGAGTTTAGGGGGTGGATAGAGTCAGACCCCTAATAACACGATATTTAGTGTCGGTATGAAGCCCATCACCTCCTGAGAAACTACTGATCCTAGATCAGTATTTCTCGACTACTTTGGCCAAGGATTTTTGGTGATGGCCACCCGTGCACGACCGCGACATCAACCCCTAATACCGGGAGAGACGAATCCCCCGACGATCCGCTCACTGCCTCCATGTGGATCGGGACTATACCCAACTAAAACCTGTTTGCAAGACTCTTTTGAGCTGTGGCAGGGTAGTAATCAAAACGCAGTGAAAACTCACATGAAACAAATGACGATCTCAGGTCGATAGAGTAACCTGTACACATGTCACCAGGGAACTGCTATCTGACAATAGGTATAATACCAACTAGCATGTTCCCGGCGAGTCCGTCCGGTATAATCATAATCCAATAAGCACCTGTATACATCTTAGGTGAACAAACTAACACCAATGGCTTGTGGGACCAGCCACCGCCCCTTGTCGGGGTCTCGATCAGTATACACTAGTCTACTCTGGAGTATCGATGCCCAGTCTCGAAACTCTCTCGATTAAGGACATTTAAGGATGTGCTTATAGACAACCCAGCTCCCACGTATATGATCTCCATCATACTGCTGGTAGTCAAGCAAGAATCCTATGGGCTGTATCAATATATAATAATGATCTGTAATGCCACCTAATACTGTACATGATGATAAAGACAAACCAGATAGCATACTATCATTTCGAGTAAAACTGTTCTACCGGTATAGGTCATCCCTCAATCATCATAATCACCTGCCTGCGACTATGATAATCGCTTTGAGGGCAATATAGCCAACACCGCGCACGTGACTCGCGGGCACCCAACGGTCACGTGCAGGGCACGCAACCCGTGGGCCCCTAGCGATCACGTGCCGTGCACGTGACTCGCGGGCACTTAACGGTCACATGCAGGGCACGCAACCCGCGGGCGCTAAGCGTCCACGTGCGCCTCACGCAACCCGCATGCGCTCAGCTCTTAACGGTCGCATGCAGCTCATGTGATCTGCTGGCGCCCAGCGGTCGCGTGCTACGCATGTGACCCGCTGGCGTCCAGCGGTCGTGTGCTGCGCACGTGACCCACGGGCGCCAAGCACCCACACGCCGGACACATGACATGTGGGCACACAACGCCCACGTGCCATGCACGTGTCTTTAAGACGCTCCTCACCCCTCATTTTTCATGCACTCCACACCAAAACACGTCTCTCATTGGGAAATTTTTTTCTAACGGGGCGCTGTCCCGCACCCCGCAAGGGGGCTGCTAGCCCCTTTGACCCCAGTCTGCTATCCAGGTAGCGGGACACCCGTAAACTCTGCAAGGCCCCCGGTATATCCAAAACCCTTCAAAACACAACACACGCGCACGGCACACTGAGTTCGCATGATCAGTTTGACCCGTCAATCGGAGGTTCCTAAGCTCCAAAGGCGAGGGGTAATTAACGACAGCTTAGTCCGCGGCTGCCGGAGATTCGAATCCCCACAATCAATAAACCCCTGTCTACCCTTGGCAGGGAGAATCTGTAGTACACCTGACAAGCGCGCGCGTATTCCCATCTCAATGGGGTGACGAAAAACACCCTACATTGCAGAATGAAGATTTAAACAAGGAAAAGTATACGAGCTAAAGTACTTGAAGGAAAAGCAGACATTTGAGCAGAAGAAAAAAGTTCTGCTTTATTTATTGTCACGCCCCGCTTCCCAGAGTACGCAAGATTGGACACGTGACATAGCCAACCATGCTACCTGTGGGTAGGAAGTATCCATCCACAGTCACATTACGATTGTAAGGATATCAAGAACAAGATAATAAGCTAATCTAATACATGTCCAAATCCATAATAACAAGAATCAATAAACAATAAGTGCGGAAGCTAATGATCCAATACAATGAATAAACAGTACGTCCCATAATGCGGGCTCACATCTGGAAATGAAATGAAATAAATAAACTAAACCCTAAGGAACTCACAGTTCAGCCTGCTGGCTGAAGTACTCCTGCTCGGTCGTCGACAGTGGTACGGAATCTGGGCCATGCAAAACCCAGACGTCAGCGCGTCATGACATCAAGTATATAGTATAAACATGGTAATAAGCAGTGCAGGTATGAACATGAATAAAGCAGTACAATAACAGAGCAGGGTAAAGTGCACGGGTGGTTAAACTGTCCTATCAGGTTTCTACTCTATAGTCTTTGAAATCAATTGATGAATCTTCGATGTAACTCAATAGTATCCCGTGCGTGCCCGGGACCACGGTCAAAGCCCTCGGGGCTGAATCCGAGACGTGCCGCTAAGCAGTAAAAGGTAGTAGGATGGGCGAGTGATGTCAGCATCAACACTCCGGGGCTGGCCAAGCCCGTAAGACTGATCAGAACATGTATCAAACTGTTGAGTTACAAGTCGGTTTCACCTTTGATTTCCCCATACCCCCAAGCTATGTATGTCAGGTCAGGTATTCAGTAGTCAAGGACTAATGCCAACAGAAAATCCGGTAAAGTAGGTCCGTCTGGATAGACAGCAGGGATGGTCGGGTTTGTCGGCATTAGGCATGAAATCATGAAACAAGTCATGTCACGGTACAACGGGATGAGTCGGTATGTATGTATATGTCATGTGTAGCAGGGTCAGGCCAATATGTAGTGCAATCGAGTATGTGCTCACAACAGGTATACAATCAAATAATGAACAGCAGCAGGAAACAGTAAGTAACCATATTATTCCATGTAAACACAATGATGTTTTGTATTCTCTTATTAACAGGTTCACGCACCTTTGGGGTGCAAAAGCCACAAGGTGAAGCAATATCCACAACATAAAGTAATGAAGCTACATGAATTTAAACTAAGTATAATAATTGTCTCGTGAATGATTTAACAATTAAAGCAGATATGATCCAATTGTTTTATTTAGTTGAAATATGGATTGATAGTGGGTCGATTAATTACGAAAAACTATTATAACGATCCCATGTTAAAGATAACTGCAACTGTCAATTCTAACTTATAATATAATATCAATTACCATCATTAAGTTGTAGTATTATATAGTATGATATTCAACTGCATGGCAAGACTAGATCTCGTATGCTAGCATGTTAAAGCAAGTATTCAGATACTTACCTCGACGGTTTCGCAAACCGGAAAGCACGGATGCAAAGTCGGCAGAAAACACGAGATGGGTGCACGGGACACGGATCGAGTCCCAACAGAGAACAACGGGATCACATGGACCAGGGTACTTCGCTGGAGCGTCGGGTTCACAAGACGGCACGGTCGGGTTCCGGCAAAAGTCACGGCAACGAAGTTAGCAACAATGATACGATACACGCAAATAACGACCAGCGAGGGGGATTAGCCCAAAAGGAAAGATAAGGGATGCTTACAGGGAAGAAATAGGGTGCAACCACGATGGCTCGACGGCGATGGGGCGCCGGCGGCGATGAATAGTGCGCGGCAAGGGTTCGAGGTGGCTGGACTTCGCTGAAACCGATGGTGCTGAGAGTAAAGGAGATGCTGGCCTGCTCTGGTGGTCGAGGGGAGAAGGAGGTGGTCGGAGGTGGCGCGGGTGACGTCGACGAGGGTCGACGGCGCGTTCTCCGGCGACCCGGGGATGGTGCAGGGTCGGGCTCGGGTTTGCTGGTGATCCGGCGAAGGGAGGATGAAGGCGTCGACGAGGTCGCGACGAGGAGGAGGAGAGGGAGTCGCGGGCGTCGTCGGTGGCTGGAGGCGACGTCGACGACGAGGTCTGCGGTGCGGAGGGTGGCGTCGGGATTGGGTGCAGGCGCGGGAAGAGAGCGGAGGAAGGAGGAAAAGGGTGCGGCTGGGCTCGCGGTGGCGAGGGCGGTGACGGCGAGGTCGCGGGGAGGTCGGCGGCGGTTACGAGGGGCTAGGGTTACGAGATGATTCTCGTGGTCGAGAGGGGAGCGAAGGCGGCTGCATGGAGGAAATATATAGGAAGAGAGAGAAAGAGATTGGTTAGATAGAGGGAGAGAGAGATTATTGGATGAGAGAGAGAGAGATAAGGAAAGAGGAGGCGGGGCCCACGACGAAATGGAGCCAAGCGATTGGCTGGGGAAAGAGTACGGGAGGTTTTAAAAATCAAATTGGAAAGATTTAAGAGGGATTTAACAGTTAAAAAGAGATTATAATCGTATATATTAAATTTTGGGATATTAAATTAAATAGGCCTTTTTGGCGCTAAATGAAACATTTCCAAATCGCGCCCGGGTTGCGCCCAAATGTTCCAAATTCAAATTATAGGATTTTAAGCGGTTTCCAAATTTTGAAAAGAGGTGTTTAATGATTAAAATGCATGCCCCCAAGTCGGACACTCGCACGCGCGCGTAGTCGTCCAAGTTTGCCCGTTTAGCCGAACGGGACGGAATCTCGACACGCGGACGCTACCACGCGACTAGTGACGACGAGTAGGCCAACATGGACACTTCTAATTTCATTTTAGGAGTTAAAATTTGTTATGTGTCAAAATGACTTAACCGGTTAAAATTTAGCAATAAACACCAAACAATCAGGATAACTGGAATAAGCAATATAAAACCCTCAACTTGTAATATAAATAGTATTATTGGGCTCGGATGTTACATCATACCCAACTACAAAAGAATTTCGTCCTCGAAATTCCAAGAATACAAGATAGCTAACTACCGGAAAAGGTGAGGGAATTTCTGCCGAATCTCGTCTTCTCGCTCCTAAGTGGATTCTCCATGCGATCGATTACCCCAAGAAACTAGCACAAGAGGGATAACCTTGTTCTTAAGAACCTTTTCTCTTCGATCCTTGATTTCAACTGGTCGCTCCTCAAAGGTTAGGTCCTCCCGTACGGTCAACTCCGAATGATCCAAGACATGAGTCTCATCACGAACATACCTCCGTAGTTGAGACACATGAAACACATCGTGAACTCCTGCTAATGACTGTGGTAACGCCAAACGGTACGCTACCTCTCCAACACGCTCCAATATCTCGAAGGGTCCGACGAATCGGGGACTAAGCTTTCCCCGACTTCCAAAGCGAATCACCCCTCTAGTCGGTGATATCTTCAGGAATACCAAATCACCCACGGCGAACTCTAGAGGTATTCTTGACGTGTCGGCCTAACTTTTCTGTCTGTCTTGAGCTGCCTTCATATGCGTCCTGATTGTATTCACCTTCTCGACTGTCTGTACCACCAAATCTGGTCCTAGTAACCTTCGTTCACCAACATCATCCCAACAAACAGGTGAACGGCACTTACGACCATACAGTGCTTCAAACGGAGCCATCTGAATTGTTGCTTGGAAGCTATTGTTGTACGAAAACTCTACCAGGTGTAGATGATCCTCCCAAGAACCTTTGAAGTCTAACATGCAAGCCCTCAACATATCTTCAAGGGTCTGGATCGTTCTCTCCGATTGTCCATCAGTCTGAGGATCATAGGCTGTGCTGAACTTCAATCGAGTCCCCAAACTTTCTTGTAAACTCCTCCAGAAGTGCGACAAGAACCGAGTGTCCCGATCGGACACGATGCTTACCGGCACTCCATGCAATCTCACTATCTCTTGCATGTACCGCTCTGCCAAAGTCTCTGTCGATTGACCAACCCGAAAAGGAATAAAGTGAGCTGCCTTGGTCAAGCGATCGACAATCACCCATACGGCATTGTTGCCCTTTGGACTCCGCGGTAAAGCTGTCACGAAATCCATGGTTATATGTTCCCACTTCCACTGAGGAATCGGAAGTGGTTGCAACAAACCAGCAACCCTTTGGTGTTCAGCCTTGACTTGCTGACACACCAAGCACTTAGCCACGAAGCGAGCAATTTCCCGTTTCATACCTTCCCACCAGAAGTGCTGTCGAATATCTCGGTACATCTTTGTCCCTCCTGGATGTACAGAGTAAGCTGAACTGTGTGCCTCCTTCATAAGCTCTTCACGCACATCTCCTTTTGGCACACACACACGGCTACCACATCTCAACGAACCATCTTCATGGATTAGTAAATCGGTTCGTAGTCCGGCTCCAACCTGCTCTCGAACCTTTGCAGTCTAGGATCCTGCGATTGTGCCGCTTTAATCTTCTCAACTAAGGACGACTGTACTTGCAACTGCATCAACTGTCCTGTAGCATGGGGTAGCACAACCTCCAAGTCGAATCTCCGAAAATCCGCAATGATCTCCCTCTGTGCAGTCAATATCTGAATTGCTGGTAACCGACTTAGCGCATCTGGCACGACGTTAACTTTTCCCGGATGGTACTTAAGATCAAGGTCGTAGTCGGCCATCAGCTCCAACCATCTGCGTTGCCTCATGTTCAATTCCTTCTGAGTGAACACATATTTCAAACTCTTGTGATCCGTAAAGACTTCGACTCTCTCGCCCAAAAGATAGTGTCTCCAAATCTTCAGGGCGAAGATCACGGCTGCAAGCTCTAAGTCATGAGTCGGATAGTTCTTCTCATGAGTCTTCAGTTGTCTCGATGCGTAAGCGACGACTTTCCCATTCTGCATCAAAACACATCCCAATCCCTTTCCGGATGCGTCGCTATGAATCACCAGTCCTCCTGAATCATCCGGTACGGTTAGGATAGGGGCGGTTATCAACTTCTGCTTCAACGTCTCGAAGGCCAATGCACATCCATCCGTCCAAACAAACGGTACCTCCTTACGCGTAAGCTTGGTTAACGGCTCAGCTAAACGAGCGAAGTTCTCCACAAATCTTCTGTAGTAACCGGCCAAACCAAGGAAATTTCTTATCTCCGCAACATTCTTTGGAATAGGACAATCTCGAACTGCTGCAATCTTTTCGGGATCGACGGCGATTCCATTGCCCTACATAATACGCCCCAGAAACTTCACTTCTTCCAGCCCGAATTCACACTTACTCATCTTCGCAAATAACTTCTCTTGTCTCAGCGTCTGCAGTGCGATCCTTATGTGCTCAGCATGCTCCTCCGGACTCTTCGAGTACACCAGAATATCGTCAATGAATACCACGATAAACTGGTCCAAGAACGGTGAAAAGATCCTGTTCATCAAATCCATAAATATTGCTGGCGTATTAGTCACTCCGAAGGGCATCACTAGATACTCGAAATGTCCATATCGAGTTCGAAACGCCGTCTTGCAAATGTCTTCTGCTTTCACTCGGACCTGATGATATCCTGATCGCAAGTCCAGTTTCGAGAATACCCTCGCGCCACTAAGCTGCTCAAAAAGTTCTCCAATGCGAGGGATCGGGTACTTGTTCTTAATAGTCACCCGGTTCAATTCTCGATAATCAATGCACATCCTTCTCGTGCCATCCTTCTTCTTTACTAAAAGAACTGGAGCTCCCAAGGTGAGTTGCTGCTTCGAATCCATCCCTTCTCGAGTAATTCACCAACTTGTTTCTTAACTTCTTCCAATTCCACCGGTGCCATCGGATAATAAGATTTTGATACTGGCGCTGCACCAGGAATAAGGTCAATCGCAAACTCCACATCTCGCTTCGGCGGTAAGCCCGAAATATCTTCAAACACATCCATAAAGTCGCGGACAACTGCCGGCTCTTCATTACTATCCACTACCATAGCCGCAAGAACATTGTTCGTCGGCCTAGCCCTAAATTCGACTGGCCCGACAGAACTGCTTCCCCCAATGAGAGTAAACTCAGGGTGTCCGGGAATCTGGAAAATTACCTTCCTAGCCCTACAATCAATGTGTGCGTGGAAAGTGCCAAGAAAATCCATTCCCAAGACTACTTCATAACTGCCCGTATCAATCACCAAGAAATCTGCAAAAAGCTCCCGTCCGCAAACAACAACCGTACAATCTTTACATTCCTTACTAGCTATGATTTTCCCATTCCCAGTGTGTATGTCCCAAAAACTAGACAGGGTCGTGCAGGTAAACGAGTGTGTAGTTATAAATTTGGATGACATAAAACAGTGGGATGCTCCGAAATTAGATAATGCCAATGCGGAAAACCATGAACGAGTACATTACCTGAAACCACTTCTCCCGATGCCTTAGCTTCCTCAGCTGTCAACGTGAACGCTCGAGCCTGATTTGGTCCTTGAGTAAGTTGTTCCTGCCCTTGGAACGGTCTCTGCGGAGGCTTCTGTATATCATCTCTCGTGCGAAGCTTCGACGGACAAGCATTAACGGTGTGATCTGCCGCTCCACATCTAAAACAGAGTCCCAGCCTCCTACGACACTCCTTTCGCACGTGTCCGGGTATATGGCAGTATTTACAAATCACGCTCCCTTTCCGATCACCCACAATTGTTTTCTTCATTGGTGCTACGCTGCGCCTGTTCACCGGAATACTTCTACGTACAGACGTTTGGTTCAGTGCAAATGCCGGTTCCAGCTCGGTCTGTTCCTTTAGACTCTCCAGCAATCCCCTTATCACTCTACGCCTGGCGGCTAAGACCGCACTTCTTTGGTCCATCTTCAAATTCGTACCGGCCATATTCCTGGAAATCAAAGTACCCAACATTAGCATGATGATAGATTCTGGGTATAGATCAAGACTAGAACTCCAAGATACTTAAATAGAGTGCTGCATTGTAGCTATGCCGCGGTATCATAGCCGCAATTACTTAACTCCACCCAAGTCACCCAAGTCCTAGGGATAACAAGAAATCGGGTTTCCGAGTCGACATGCAAAGTAAGTTTGCACGTCGTAAAAGATATAATCCGGAAGAATGTGATTCAAGAATGGTAAAACGGTCAAGGTGGCAGGACATGTTTCCTAATCACGGGTATTATGATTCGTGTATCGGGTGCAATACCCAACTACAAAGAATCAACCCAATTAAACCTATGTCTCTAATACCAAAAGAACCATGTCACGCCCCGCTTCCCAGAGTACGCAAGATTGGGCACGTGACATAGCCAACCATGCTACCTGTGGGTAGGAAGTATCCATCCACAGTCACATTACGGTTGTAAGGATATCAAGAACAAGATAATAAGCTAATCTAATACATGTCCAAATCCATAATAACAAGAATCAATAAACAATAAGTGCGGAAGCTAATGATCCAATACAAT
This sequence comes from Agapanthus africanus, assembly GCA_030015575.1. Classification (NCBI taxonomy): domain Eukaryota; kingdom Viridiplantae; phylum Streptophyta; class Magnoliopsida; order Asparagales; family Amaryllidaceae; genus Agapanthus; species Agapanthus africanus. Next base: position 570,008,225 of record CM057345.1, on the reverse strand, counting down.
GAATAAACAGTACGTCCCATAATGCGAGCTCACATCTGGAAATGAAATGAAATAAATAAACTAAACCCTAAGGAACTCACAGTTCAGCCTGCTGGCTGAAGTACTCCTGCTCGGTCGTCGACAGTAGTACGGAATCTGGGCCATGCAAAACCCAGACGTCAGCGCGTCATGACATCAAGTATATAGTATAAACATGGTAATAAGCAGTGCAGGTATGAACATGAATAAAGCAGTACAATAACAGAGCAGGGTAAAGTGCACGGGTGGTTAAACTGTCCTATCAGGTTTCTACTCTATAGTCTTTGAAATCAATTGATGAATCTTCGATGTAACTCAATAGTATCCCGTGCGTGCCCGGGACCACGGTCAAAGCCCTCGGGGCTGAATCCGAGACGTGCCGCTAAGCAGTAAAAGGTAGTAGGATGGGCGAGTGATGTCAGCATCAACACTCCGGGGCTGGCCAAGCCCGTAAGACTGATCAGAACATGTATCAAACTGTTGAGTTACAAGTCGGTTTCACCTTTGATTTCCCCATACCCCCAAGCTATGTATGTCAGGTCAGGTATTCAGTAGTCAAGGACTAATGCCAACAGAAAATCCGGTAAAGTAGGTCCGTCTGGATAGACAGCAGGGATGGTCGGGTTTGTCGGCATTAGGCATGAAATCATGAAACAAGTCATGTCACGGTACAACGGGATGAGTCGGTATGTATGTATATGTCATGTGTAGCAGGGTCAGGCCAATATGTAGTGCAATCGAGTATATGCTCACAACAGGTATACAATCAAATAATGAACAGCAGCAGGAAACAGTAAATAACCATATTATTCCATGTAAATACAATGATGTTTTGTATTCTCTTATTAACAGGTTCACGCACCTTTGGGGTGCAAAAGCCACAAGGTGAAGCAATATCCACAACATAAAGTAATGAAGCTACATGAATTTAAACTAAGTATAATAATTGTCTCGTGAATGATTTAACAATTAAAGCAGATATGATCCAATTGTTTTATTTAGTTGAAATATGGATTGATAGTGGGTCGATTAATTACGAAAAACTATTATAACGATCCCATGTTAAAGATAACTGCAACTGTCAATTCTAACTTATAATATAATATCAATTACCATCATTAAGTTGTAGTATTATATAGTATGATATTCAACTGCATGGCAAGACTAGATTTCGTATGCTAGCATGTTAAAGCAAGTATTCAGATACTTGCCTCGACGGTTTCGCAAACCGGAAAGCACGGATGCAAAGTCGGCAGAAAACACGAGATGGGTGCACGGGACACGGATCGAGTCCCAACAGAGAACAACGGGATCACATGGACCAGGGTACTTCGCTGGAGCGTCGGGTTCACAAGACGGCACGGTCGGGTTTCGGCAAAAGTCACGGCAACGAAGTTAGCAACA